>CM060089.1:8483436-8485936 GCA_030522485.1 Stenchaetothrips biformis | reverse complement strand
GCGCGGCATGGCCACGACGGAACGACCACCACTACATGGGAGAAACTATTAGCAGGCCGACCCGCACACGCGCACGCACACACACACACACACACACACACACACACACACACGCACGCACGCACGCACGCACGCACGCACACACACACTCACACACACACGCACACACACACACACACACACACACACACGCACGCACGCACGCACGCACGCACGCACGCACGCACACACACACACACGCACGCGGGTCTTTGACGCGCTCCGCTGCGCGGTGGTCGCGGGCGGCCATCCCATTCGAAATAAAATGGGCGTGTACGCTTACTTGTGATTAAGAGCGGCGGTCTAAATTAAAACACGGCTCTTGCGGTGCGCGCACGCTGCAGCACGACTCCCCCGGGGGTGGGGGAGCCTCGCGGTGTAGGCGCCACGCGCAGCGCACGCGGCCAGCAGTCACGCCGACCAACGGCCGTGCCTCGGCCGTGCCGGGTGGGCCAGCATGGCCAGGTTGAGGCGCTGCCTCTCCAGCGAGGCTGCTGGAACGCGGCGCTGCGTCCGCCCCCCACGGCCGGCGAATACATTTCCTCTCCTCACCCTGCCGGCGGCGGCCGCTGCGCCGCTCAGATACAGGATATGGCTAACATATTAATCATGCTCCCGCCGCGGCCCTTGGTCAGCAGGGCCAGCGCCCTAGTCCGGGCACGCTATGTCTCTCTCTCTCTCTCTCTCTCTCTCTCTCTCTCTCTCTCTCTCTCTCTCTCTCTCTCTCTCTCTCTCTCTCTCTCTCTCTCTCTCTCTCTCTCTCTCTCTCTCTCTCTCACCCGTGAGGGCACGCTGCTCGCGCTCGACCCGGTGTAAGCGGAACAGAGCATGTTGTCTCTCCTCAGTCCTCGCCCCCCCCCCAATTTTTCCCTTTCTTTTCTCGGCCAACTTCGTGTTTTTCACCTGCTGGTCCGGCAAAGGCGCAAAACCAAAAGACTAAATGCAAATGGCCGGCGCGGCGGCGCGGCGTCCCCGGCCGCTATTTTATAAGGAGCTTACGGCGAGGCGCGTCCCCTCGTCAGGGCGCGGCGGCGCGGCCCGATGCATCTTTTATTTGAGGAATAGAAGAATATTTTACGAGGGGAGGAGCACGGCGCGAAACGCCTTTTCTTGCCTCTATTATTAAGAATGTTTCCATCATTCTCTGTATTTAGTGTGCAGCCAGACCGACGCCCGCGGAAAGCCTCTTCTTTTGAGCGGCCTCCCCGCCAGGGCTGGCAGCCTCAGAGCTGGCAACCTCATTTCCGGCCGAGGGCCAGCCAAGGGGCGTCCGAAGTGGCCCGAAAGCGTGGCGCTGAACCTGCCGGGCCGCCACAATGACGATCGAGAGGCAGGGCTTCTCGCCGACAAAAATCACGACTCGAATTAAACCAGCCCGAGGGAGAGGGACCTTCTGTAATGGCGTTTCAATGGACCCATTATTTTGCTGCATAATTTGTTGACGGTTCTTCAAAAATCAAAATCAAACCAAATAGAAAATAATAATAGTTAGTTGACATCGTCGTAGCAAAATAGCACAGCACATCCTTGTTTTCCGAGTGGATCCCTGTTCTGTTCCCCATGCGCGCGTGGAGGGAGAAGTTTGCGTGGATGGCGCTGACCGCGCAGGGAGTTTGAAAACAAGTCCAATGCGCTTTGCGCTGCACCTTTCCGTCGCAGAGAGAGAGAGAGAGAGAGAGAGAGAGAGAGAGAGAGAGAGAGAGAGAGAGAGAGAGAGAGAGAGAGAGAGAGAGAGAGAGAGAGAGAGAGAGAGAAGGGGGTGGCGACGGTAAAGGTTGAGGAGAGGTCTGGCGCTGGGGGGCGGCGGGAGAGAGGCGGAAGACAGATTTAAAGTCCGCCAAAGTCGTCGGGCGGGCTATTATGAGCGGACATGCAACAAAGTCGAAGGGATCACCGCTAAGTGATTGCATAGCGCCGACACTCTACGCTCTCGCTGTACTACACTGTACCTGAGCGGACGCGCTGCCTGCACTTACGGCTGATTAAATTTCGGCCCGAAAAACTTGGCGGCATTGGAGTCGGTTGAGTTCGGCGAGGCGGCGGCGCTGCAGAGGCAGGGAGGCGCGCGGCGACATCTTGGGGCACGCTGGAGCGAGGGGCGGTGCCGCGAAACTCGAGACACGCGTTGTAACGTATTCCGCACACGGCTGGCAGCCAGGCAGGCAGCCAGGCAGGCAGCCAGGCAGGCAGCCAGGCAGGCAGCCAGGCAGGCAGCCAGGCAGGCAGCCGAGCCCCTGCGGCCGGCCCGAGCAGGCAACACGCCGGACAGCGCCGCGGGGCGGGCGGCCCAGCCCGGCCCGTACGGCTGAGTCCGCGCGGCGCGGCGCGGCGGGCCGGCAGGCTCTGTCTCCCTCGCTCCACCGCGGGCCGCTTCGTGCGTGCGAGAGAGACAGAGCGGAGGATCCGGCGCGGCTCGCGAATAAACAAAAGGACACGCGGACTTAGTTACGCGTGTAGCGTG
>CM060089.1:8370936-8478436 GCA_030522485.1 Stenchaetothrips biformis | reverse complement strand
AAAAAACAAAAACAATAAAAAAAAAACAAAAAAAAAACGGCATTGCGAGGCCGAGCCAAAGTTTGGGAGCAAAGGGGGGCCGCAACCTATATTTCAAAGTCATTGAGGGAAAGACACAAAGAGAGAAAAAGAAACCTCTGCGGAGGAAAGAAGAAAGCCAATTAGTCTGTCACAGGTGCCCTTTCTTTTCGGAGCTAGATAGCTGGAAATAAGGAAAGGAGTTTTTGCTGTTGTTTTCCTATGTTGTTGTTGTTGTTGTTAATGTTTTCCGCGGTGGCACCGCCACTGGGCACGCGAGGTTAGCATACATCATCACAGGGCCAGACAGCCGAAGGGTTCGGCCCGGCCAGCCGGTCCGGCCAGCAAAGGGGCAATCCTCTGTACACACCTCCGATCCCGCCCCCACTGGGGCACCCCTAGAGGGGCACCCCTAGAGGGGCACCCCTAGAGGGGCACCCCCAGCCGCGGCCAGCCGGCCCGACTCTGTCTGCGTCCCCTGAATTAATACCGAAAGCCCACCGGGCGGGCGAGGCAGCGCAACGCAACGCCCTCGCCCAAAGAATAACGGAGGACACGCGAGCGGCGGTGTATTAGCCCCTCCAGCTCGGCAGATGCTACCGATGTGGCCGGGGCTTTAAACGGCCGGGCTTGGCCGCGCGTAATACGCGACCAGACGGCTTTCCGAAAGCAATCAATTAGAAACGAACAGCCATTTAATGGACACGCTCGCAACTGGGGCCCGCGACCGCCCCTGGCAGGGCCGCCCCTCGCGCAGTTCGGCCACCTGCCGCCCAGACAGCGCCACTGCCGTGCGCCCGAGCCGCTCCGCCACCAAAGTGTAGCCAACCCCAGGATTCGCAAAGCGCAACTTGTTTTTTTCCAAACGTGCATCACCCCAATATGGGAAAAGTGGCCTCGAATCCTGACACTGTGACTGTCTGCCGGTGCCTTCAAAAAACCGTGCACGTGTGTTTTTTTTTTTGTTTTTTTTTTTTTTGTTTTTTTTGACGCCTGCATGCCTCCGCACTGTTTCACACACAAACGCAAACACGCACACCACACGGGGGAGAATCATTAACGTTTTAACGACTGCGACCGTCGGGGCCCATAAAGAATAAAAACGTCTTTCAAAAATATGGGAAGCAAACCTTCCAGACGACAACATCCGCGAGTGTGTGTGTGTGTGTGTGTGTGTGTGTGTGTGTGTGTGTGTGTGTGTGTGTGTGTGTGCAGCGCAATCCGCAGGAGTAGCCAAGAGGGAGGAGGGGGAAGGAAGAGGGGGAGAGGCCGCCGTTTACGACGCTTGTTTGGACCGCACGGCAATATGACTTAGTTCCGGACACGAGTTGGACGTTTATTTGTAGCAGAGTGTCTCGGGGAAAGGCCACGGGAGGGGCAATGCGAGGGGGCAGGTGGCGTCCCTGATGGGTGCCGTGAGGCGGCGGCGGCGGGGCGTCGTCCGCGCGTGGGTGCGAGAGAGACGGCGTGGTTTTGATTGCTCGCCGTAACTCCCACGCGCCATCGAGTCCCCCCCCCCCCCTCATGAATGACGGGTGCACGCTCTGCGTCCGACACCATTCACAAGCAGTCTAACCTGTGGCGGCGCCGCGCCGTGCGTGCGTCTGGCGCAGTGGGCGCGACGCAGTGGGCCCGGCGCGGCCTTCGCGAAGGGGGCCGTTGCCATTTAAATATCACGGGGTCCGGAAGGCGGCAGCCTGCGACGGCCGCCGCCAGGGGGCGCGCGAGACGCTCTCGCAAATAGGTTAACGGCCCCTGCGGGCCCCGCCGCGCCCCGCCGCGCCCCGCCGCGCCCCGCCCCGCCTCGTGCAGTTATGCCCCGACGGGGACGTTATTTTGAAGGAGGCGGCGCACCGCGCATTAACGCGGAGCCGAGGCGCACGCAGGTCGTCGGCGGCGCTTTTTAAAGGCCCAGACGGAAGGGCGGCCAGCAGACGACGCGCGGCGTGTGCATCGATACTTCGATATATCGACGTGTACACTCTGCGCGCCGAGGCCGGCGGCGCGCCGGGCACCAGCTGGATTGGGTATCTCGATATGTGCGCTGCCAATACGGACGCCGTTACGCCAGAAAAATTGCGTCCAAGATTTCCCCCGGAGCTCTGGCTGGCGCTGCGGGTGAATCCCCCACCAGTGACTGTGTATCAGATGGCCGGGCAGGGCTAGAGTTCTATAGTGGGAGAGAAACGGCGTGAACCAACTGAATTTGCCATACACTGATCGCCAGACACCCTCGAAATGCTCTTTACTTTTTCTCATACTTTGGCCAAAACGGGGGAAAAGGTGCGCGTAGTTTCTCATACAGTGGCCAGAACCTTGCCCCGCAAGGTTGCCACTCCGGAAAATCGAGCCTGGATGAAAAACTACACGCAACTCTTTTCCCGTTTTGGCCAAAGTATGAGAAGTTCGCCGCTCGGGCGAGCCCTATCTGATAAGGACAGGGCTCACGTTTCTCTCCCACTATAGGACTCTAGGCAGGGCCAGCTACGGCCACCGGCAGCTGCCGTTGAATCACTCGCGGGGAAGCACTCGGCACAGACAGCTGAGTGGTGGAGAACGTGCCCGAGGCACTGCGTGGCGTCGCCGTGACACCGCGACCCAAACATACGAAATATAAATAATGCGAGCCGCTCAATCAGGCAGCGCGTTATTATTTCTGTCGCGCGGCCTTACAGTGTCGCGTCCCCCGCGGTGTATTAATAATCCCTCAAAGAGAAACACGCAGCCTCACGCGCGGCGATACTCCCGGCGTCGGGTGTCGCGGGGTAGAGGCGATTGCGCCGTAAACAAGCAGACGACGCCGTCCAGTTAATACCCGCGTCCGGAGATGGGGCGGAACAAGCTGCAGCTTCCGGTCACCAGAGTCCGTCTCTCTTGCTCGCGTGAGGGGCGTTCTGAAGAGACAGACGTTCAGCCACGCCGGGGCACCCCGGGGCACACACACCACTGGCAGGCAGGCAGGCAGGCAGGCAGGGCGAGCGGTGGCGGTGCGAGGCGTGCGAAGCTGCCGTCTGACGGGCCGCCCCCCTCCACTGAGGTGTGAGGTGTCACCGCGCAGCACGGGGCACACCCAATTAAACTGTCTCGCTCGATGACACGTGGCTGGCGGGGCGGGGCGGGGCGGGGCGGGGCGGGGCGGCATGGACGTGGATTAGCTGCCGGGGTTAGCGAACATCTGTCCTCGAGCCATCGCGATGAACTGAAGAGCACAGTCAGGATACATTTTCAATTTCAAATCCCATTCTTCCCGCCCTTTCTCTGTGCAAGCGGCTTGCATCCTGCCTCCCGTGCCCCCCCCCCTCCCACTTTCAATCCCGTCCTCCTCATGCGTTCTCACTTTTTACCTGCTGCCGCGGATCGTGGAGCGAGATATCGTTGGGGATTATTTGCACCGGCCTCGCTATTCGCAGGGCAAGGTGGGCAAGGCGGTGACCCCAGCGGCCACGCCAGGACCACGCCCGACGAGGAGACAATGCGCCGCTTACAATGAGGTATTGTCATGGCGCGCGGTGGCGCAGAGGGGTGCAAATTTAAAATAATAACCCCACCCTGAGTTAATCTTTTGTATATAAAAAATAAGGTTTTTAAAAAAATTAAATGAGTCGCGTGAGTGCAGCAAGAAAAAAAAAAGAAAGTCTTAAAATGTGCAGCGAAATTGGCGGCTTACTCATTAACTGCAAAACAGCTCGTGCTGGATGCGTCTCGCCTCGCTCCAGCACTAAATCAAGGTTTGCGACTGCACCAGATGCCGGAACAAATTGTTATTTCGAGAGCAAATTTGCCTCTCCTTCTCCCTCTTGCCGTGTGGAGTGACACGGCGCGCATCTTTCTTCTTCGTCGTGGACGTGGCCGCGCAGGTGGCAATGAGACGTCCGTAATGAAGAAACTTACTCGCGAATCCGGCAAATCGGAAATGAACACGCTGCGCAGCGAGGATGGAGTCTTGAGGGGCGCGGGGCGAAACGGCGGATTAATTATGTCAACACGGCCAGTTTTTCACCCCCACCGCCTCCTGACCTAACCTGCCCTATCGTGATGCATGCATCATGCGTACACACGCTCAGGGGGGACCAGCTTGAATACTAATGATGCTGCACAAAGTGATTATTTTTCTCGAAATTTTTTTTTTCAAGTGATAAATTAAAACTAATTGCAGGAGCGCACCATCCGACACGTTGTGACCAGCGCGTGTCGGAACCGTGGACCAACTCATGGCCTTCTCAACGACCTGGGCGCGCGCGATCCATTCCGGTGTGACCACCGCGGATATGACCACTAATGGTGGCTGGCCGAGGGGCGGGCCAGGTGCCCCGGAAGGCAGGTGTGATTTAGTGTCTCGTCGGTTGCATGGGGCGGCGGCATGGCCGCGGCCTGGCCGGCACCCCTCGTCTCATTTCAAGAGCTCTCGGATTTATTCGACGCTGCATATGCCCGCCTGCCTGCCTGCCTGCCTGCCTGCCTGCCTGCCTGCCTGCCTGCTGGCCCGGCCGCCGCCCCTCCGCCCATTCGGCTGCAAGCGTCACGCTTGCCGCGGGCATAACCCAATCCCCATCACACTCAAGTGTGCGTAAACCCCGCGCGGCAGTCTCTCGGATAATGGCGCCGGCAATTTTTGCTTAATGATGGAAGTCTCATTTTGCGAGGCCTCCCCGCGCCCACTACAGAACCACTTGGCAGTAAAACGTTGAAACCCCGAATGGTGGGGACACTTTACTCGTCCAAACAGTCGGCTAGTGTTGTCGACGGCCAGCTAATTGCGGAGGAACCCACAACCTGGGCTGTTTCGCTCCACGTCGCTCTGTCTCCCTCCCTCTCTTTCTGCAGAACGCCTCACGAGCGCGATGGAGACCGCTGGGTCTCTTCGGCCAGAAGCAGCAGCGTCCTCACCAAAAGGGGATAACTCCAGGCTATGAAATACGGCCTCCAAATGGTGACTTCAGCGCCCCTAAGAGAACCGAAACAGCTGTAAAAGTGGTCGCTCCGGACGGGTGTTGAACCTACAGCTCCGGGGCCACTGACAACTACGCTGTGCATTGCGCTATCAGTCGCAAAGGACGAGAAGGGTCCGGCACAGCATCTTGGCGGGCCACGTAGGGTAGGCTCCCATTTTATGGTTCAGATGTTGGCACCTCTGCTGTCGGTGCGCTGCGCAGACGGGCCAGGCGCACCCGAAAGAGATATCCCCCTTTGGTCCTCACGCGAACGGCATCGCGGCACCGGTGTGCGACTGCCTGGACTGGCTGCCTCCTCTCGGAAATGGAAAGGAAATGAGTGGGAGGAGTGTGAAAATCGCGACAAGGCTCGCCAAAATTATGTCCTCTTTTCCGTGCGGGAGCTGAGTCGGGGCGGGAGGTTCATACTGCGCGGAAGGAGATAGGGAGCCCGGGAGGGACTTTCCAAGGCAGTGGCAGTGCCGCCGACGTGTCTAGTGGCTCACCGGCCCGGCCCGCCGCGCGCCGCGCCGTCGGAACAAGATTTTTATTATTATTTTTCACCCCTCCGCCGCCGCACTCTCGGCCGCGCTGCTACACCGGAGATACACGAGTCTCGTTTCCCTGCCGGAGCCAGCCGTGGAGGGGACGCGAATATCGCGTCGACAAAGCGTAGATACGCCCATCCATTCTCCCCCATTGTGGCCCGCGCCCCCCCGCCGGCCTCATTCAGACGTCAAATCGACGTCAAAAAGACGCTGCTCCCCCCGCCTTCGACGGGACTCGAACCCGCCGCGTCCCCCGCCAGCGCGAGTGTGTGTGTGTGTGTGTGTGTGTGTGTGTGTGTGTGTGTGTGTGTGTGTGTGTGTGTTAAATCGACGGCGCCACAAAGCCACTGCGCGGCACTTGGGCTGCCTTTCATCGCCAAGAGCTGCCCATTTCCGCGAGAGGCGGCTCTTATCAGTGACACCGCCACCAGAAAAAGGGGCGGCCGCGCCTGCCTCTCTCGCACGCATACGGCCCGCCGCGTGGGTGCGAGAGAGCGACTGCTTGATCTGGCCGCCGCCTCGACGACCTGCTCAATATTACACGCGTTCATTACTGGGGCGACGTTATGCCCCTTTTATGCGGGTGGGGGCTGATGACAGCCGCTCTCTTCCACCACCGCGAGGACTATGAGTCGGACAGAGAGAACAAGCAGCAACCGCTCGGAATAGCATGCAGGGGTGGCTCAGGAGGAGGTGGACGGAACAAGCCGCAGCTAGTTAGAGTGATTCTCGAACCGGTGATCCGCTCCGGCCTGATCCGGGTAATCCCCCTCCCTCCCTCCCTCCCTCCCTCCCTCCCTCCAGGGCCGCGAGCCAAACCGCGTCCCAAACCGGCGGCGGCGGCGGCGGGATTCGAATTTCCCGCCGGCTGCGAGACCCCAACCCCGGCTGCGAGCACAGCGAGCGCACTGCTAGAAGGCGGTGGCTAAAAATTAATTGTTTCCGAAACTGGGATAACTTGTTTAATTAAAGCCAGTATGGGCTGGGCGCGGGCCAGCGCCTGATGACTGCGGCTGCACCGCCCTCCCCCCGGCCGCCGGCGCGCCGCCGGGAGTGGAGACGCGACTCACAGCGCCGCCGCCGCAGTGTCGGCGCGGCGGCGTCCCCTCGGCCGCACCTGGCCGCGCCTGGCTGCGCCTGGCTGCGCCTGGCCGCGCGGACTCCCAGGCGGCGTCGATGCTCAGCTTGCAACGTGATGCCGGCAGCGCCGCCTTTCTTTTTGATCGTGCTTTTGGCCCGGCTACTTTCTGGCCCGGCATCGAGGTAACGAAATGGAGGCTGGCGGTGCGGTGCGGTGCGGTGCGGTGCCTGCGTCCCGTCGAGCGGCAGCCGCCAAGGCTCAATCTCAGTGAGTGCCGGCACCGCAACGCCCCGCTGCCCGCCCTGCCGCCCTGCGGGGCCTCGGCAGCAAAACGCAAACCGTTCCGGCGTCCGCCGACCCGCCTCTCCGCCTCGACTGGCTTGGCTGGCTTGGCTGGATGTATGCCGAGTCGGAAAGAAAGGGCGGCGAATTTGAAGGTAGCGGCCGGGTGGACGGACGAACAGACAGACAGAAAGACAGACAGACAGACAGACCGCAGGGCACCGCAGAGAAAGCAGGAAGGCACGACTTTTGGTGGTATTCGCGTGGACTCTCCCGGGAAGAGCACGCACGCACGCAGTGCGCGCCGCGCCGCCACCGCCTGCTAGGCCTCGGGGACAGTCGCGGTATTGGACTTTACGACGCTCCGGCTCCCTTCCAGACCTTCCAGACCGCCCCGCCCCGCCCCGCCCCGCCCCGCTGTGTCCAGCCCTGACTGTTACTGCCGATGCCATTACCGATTTGGTACGGCGAGCACACACACACTCACACACACACGCACGCACGCACGCACACACACACTCTTTCGCAGTGTTTTCCACGCGGAACACAATTCTTCACTCCAGCCAAGGGTAGCAGGGCACCGCAGGAGAAAGAAATCTTGCCCCCCTTTGGCCGTCTCTGATTTTCTACCTACAGCCCGCCCGCGCGGCTACACCGCGAAAAAAGAGGATATAGACGCTGAGCCGAGTCGCCACTGCCGGGAGTCGAACCCGCGGCTCGTGCGTCATGGGCGGACGGCATGCGGGGCGTGTTGCTGGCTGCTCCGGTCTGACCTTACGTGTGCAGCCATTGAATATTGATCGGGCACGTGTGATTTACACGGCAGAGCGAGAGAGATGGCTGCGATATTACCGGCGTCTGCTGCACCAGTCCTGGACAACTCACTGCCGAGGAGAAATGACGGCGACGAACGATTTCTATTTTCTGAATTATTAGCAACGGTATATATTTTTTTTCCATTTGTTTTTGCGAGTTGACGCTCGACGCGTGCCGAGTGCCGCGACAATGTAGTGACCGTCGTCCCGGCCGTCCTGGCCGTCATCCTCCTGGCCGTCCTGCGAGGCGACGGCCTGACATTAACGGCTCGCCGTAAAGCCCTGCATTATTACTGCAATTTATTCGCCATTCGGGCGGACAGGTCAATCTGGCTGCGGTCGCCGTGCGCGCTGCAGTCCGACAGCACGTGTTCGATATCGGCAGGGTGGGCCAGCCAGCCACTGCGGAGAGAAAAAAATTATTGGGGCGAGCTGGGAAGACCCCTGCACTATCGGGGGTAGGCAACCCGCGCGCACGGGTGTCGCCGGGTTGCCTATGCTGCAGGCGTCTGCGAGGGACCTGCTCCCTTAATGCCAGGGCCGGGAAAGGAGAAGAAATTAGGAGAATAGAAAAACCTTAGCCACGATGAACAGACGGACACACAGACAGGCAGACAGCGCGCAATGGCAGAAGTCTGTTGTTGCCATCTCATTAATATGCAATGTGAAGACGGCCCGACTCCACACCTGCAGCATGCTGCTCCTGATTCCGGACACTCTGTGTCTCCCTGCGTGAGTGCGAGAGAGACAGCGAGCCGGTCATCACTCATGTGTGGAGGACATCATTAGGAACGCGCAATCCGTTATCACCCATCAATCCCCAGCCCGGCTAGCTAGCTGACTGGCTCACGGCGTGAAGCGTGAATCACCCCCCCCCCCACCACATTTGCCAGTCAGATCATCTGCGACATCAACAACAGCGGTAAAACGCGTTCCTGGAGGTGTCGGCCACCTTCACCTCGGCTGCATAACCCGACGACGGGCGCCTTGACTTCCCAAAACACGCCCGTATTTTCACAGCATATTTATAGCCGGAGAGGTGGGGGCGGTTAGCTTCTTGCGCGAACCTCTCTCCCACCGCCGCTGGTAGTCCGTGCACTTCGCGTCCTCCTGTCGTTTGAGTCTCACCTATCAAACCATGCTGTCTGTAAATTCCAAAGAAAATTTATTAAATTTTTACCACATTTTCCTTTTCATTTTTTTTTTTTTTTTTTTTTTTGTTTTTTTTTGTGGTGTAGAACGCCTTTGTCACCATTTGTACACGTGTGTTTTAATTACTGCGGAATGGGTCCGGGGGGCTTGGCCGAGTGCGGCCCGCGGACAGCGGGGGCAGCAAGACGAAATGCCTGCGTGACAAAAAGCGAGCGCGGAGCCCCTTGGTGGCCCTTGGCTGCCGCGCGCTGCAGTGCGACGCAGCGGCCGGAGTGGCTGCTTCCTATAAGTTATGACGGCGAGCCCGCCTGCTGCGTCTAATTAGCGTCAAGCATCATCCCCCCCTCGACACTGTTTTAAAAACGCCGCAACAACAACAACTTTAAAAAAAGAAAGAAAAGTTGAGTTTGGCCGCGGCTGCGGTATTCGAACCCGGGACCAATAAAGTGTGACCTGGTTTCCCGGCGGGTCGCAAGGTGTACGCGCCACCCGACGGCATCCGGCGACAACGATTCCGCCGCTGGGTGCACGACTGTTGTGAGTGTGCCTGCCTGCTGGGGGTGAGGTGTCACTCCGCTGATGTACGGCCAGAGACGCGGCATTCCAGCGCAGCCATTTCATATTGTGCAACTGGCACTATTGTGAGCTGTTTGGGTTGTCGGCGCCCCGCCCCGCCCGACAAACGACCCGCCAAATCAAGAGACGCCATCCTGGAGCCTCTCGCTGCCTCGCTGGAGCCTGGCTGCTGGAATCGCGCGGAGCGTTCAGGGGTGAATCAGGTCAGCTTTGGACGCGCTTCAGTGGCGTTGCGTTGTAGTTGTTGTCACTGTCGGTGCTTGTTCTTGTTTTTGTCGTTGTTGTTGCGTTGGTTGTTGTTGTGTCGCTGGAACAAAGGGCGGCTCCGCTGCAATTTGTCGCACTGACGCCGAGTTTTGCCGTTCGTGACGAGCGATGCGGGGGCGTCGCGGGGCGTCGCGGGGCGCGGCGGGGCGCTGCACGGGGCCACCCCATGCAATCTACTCAGCAATGCGGCCGCCTGACCCCGCCGCCCCCTCCCAGCCACTTCCACGAATCGCTTGCCACTACGTGTACCGCCACAAGCACAACAGACGGGCGGACGGGCGACGCGACCTCTAGCGCGAGAGCAGCCAACCGCCGAGCGCCAGAAATTGGAGCAGAATTCACGCTGCGATGCTGCCCACCAACCTTCACGCCTGCCTGCCTGTCTGTCTGTCTGTCTGTCTGTCTGCCTTTCCGTCCGCCCGCCTTCGGTCTGTCTGGCCGCAGATAACGCTGCAGTACCGCAAGCATTGCTGCGCCCCGCCCCGCCAAGAATGCCATGAATCTGGCCGCTTTTTGCCGCCGCGGCAACACGGCATCGCCCCGCCCCGCCCCGCCCAGCCCCGCCCCGCCTCGCCGTCCTCGGTCAAGCTAGTGCCCGTTGCGCTTCACCTGCTGCCGGCCCGTCTAGCCCGCCCCGCCCCGCCTCGGCACAGAATGCGACATGTCTCGCCGATAATGGAGACGCGGCTAGCGGGGCGAGTGCGAGCAGCCTCACTGTCTCCGTCGCACTCCCTGCGGGCCTGCGGGCCGCCACATGAGTGCGAGGCAGACAGAGCGACGCTGCCCGCAGGCGGCCCCGGCCTCGGCCCCGGGCCGACTGCCTCGAATTGTTTCCCCCGCTGGCAGCATGCCGAGGACGTGGAGGAAGGTCCTGGGTCCCTGGCCCTGGGGGTCCTGGCCCTGGGGTCCTGGCCCTGGTGTCCTGCTCGCGTTGCGACCCTGGCCGGTCCCGGCTGGTATCCACGCCCCACCTACCCCGTTCGCGCTCACTTTCATTCTCTCTGCAGCTGGGCGACAGCTGCGCGGAGCAGCTGCCGCACTAATCAGAAACTCCTAGCCAACTAATCTAATAGAAAACAATCGGCCGAGTCCCGGGCCGAGCTCCGGGCAGGACACAGTGTACCTCCGGTGGGGCTGTTGTTCTTTCCGCCAGTCTTTTTCCCCCTTTCGACCGCGTTGTTTTGATCCAGCTTTCTGAGGCGGGAGCACCTCCTCTCAGTGCAAGCCAGCCACCGCCGCGCTCTGCGAAGCCATTGGGCGCTTTCTGCAAAGTACTTGAGGGGCGCCAACCCTACCGATAGAGTGCCCGGACTGCGCGGCCTCGGCCCCTTTCCACTCCGCGGCCTCCTCTCCCTCCGGCTTCCGGCTTTTTCGCGGCAGCGTGTTGCGTCTCTCGCTTAATTGCGGGCCGCACCTGCTCCCCCCCCCCCTTGCCGGCCGAGTCGCTCTGTCTCTCTCTCTCACTCGCGTTGTGCCCCGTAGGGGTGCGAGAGAGATAGATAGCGACGCTGTGACGAGCACAACGGCAGCGCGGCGGTGGCGGCAGTGGGGCCGAGAGCGAAAACTATGGTCGTCCGTGCAGCATTCCGGCGTGGCCGGCCGGTGCCCGGGCCGCCCTGGCCGCCCTGGCCGCCCTGGCGGACGTGTGCGAGACAAGGGCGGACACGGAGGCGGCGCATTCCTTTCGGAGTTCATTAGAGGCTGGAAAGATGCCTGCGGGGCAGGCCAGGCAGCGCCGCCCCCTCCCGAGCCACGCTCATCGACGCGTGGTCGCGACTGCGTTCACTGCGTTGTGGCCACGTTCACCGCTTTCGCCGCCCCCGTCGTTGCACCGCTGCATTTCGTGTCCCGGGGGATAATTTCACAGCACGGCGGCACCGCCGCGGTGAGCTAACGTTGATAAACGAGCGAGGCGATTTAACGCATTCACAGTCAGTGATTAAGGCCGCCACCGCCACAGCGTGCTGCCAACCTCCCAACAATTTTTCCCCGGCTTGTGTTTGTGTGCGCGAAATATGCTATTAGTCTTTACCTCCCTTCCCTGCCGGCCCGCCTGCCCCGGCCTGCCCGCCGTACTCGGCGCTGAGAGCACCACTCAGAATTACGCTTTCGAGTGGACAGACGTGTAAAATTAATTCTCGCACTGCGTGGCGTGGCGTGGCGGCAGGAATTTTGAAAGGGGTTGCCGCTCTCGGACGCAGCCTCCCGGCCGTGCTGCATCGTGTTATCGCCTCGCACGCGGCCAGGCATCGGCGGGCATGCAGCCCGATCCGCCCCTCCGGCCGCACACTCAGCCCAGCTCAGCGCTCGCTGCCTATTTAATGGCCCGGAAAGATACGCGCTGCAGTTACTGTGCCGCCCGGCCGCCGGCTCAAAAATTAACCTAGCACCTCGTCGCCCGCTGCAGAGTTACCCAACGTTACCTTGAAACGGGCGTGTGATCGGCCGCGGGACCGAGCCTGTTTAAATACAAAGTTACCTTACGGGCGTGCGATCGGCCTTTGGGGTGTAATGAATGGGGTATAACTCTATGCTATGAAACAGGGCCTCCTGATCGTGACGTCAGCGCACCAAAGTTAGTGATACCAACTTAGAGAACCAAAACAGTTGTGAAAATGGTCTTCCCGCACGGAACTCGAACCCGAATCTCCGGGGCCGCAGACAGCTACGCTAACCGTTGCGCTATCAATCGCATGGGAGGGGGGGTGGTCCCGCGCAGCATCTAGGTGGACCAAGCAGGGTCGGCTCCCATTTTTTGGTTCAGATGTTGGCACCTCTTCTGTCGGTGCGCTGCGCGGACGGGCCACGCGCACCCATAAGAGATATACCCCTTTCGGTGAAATGCTGGCTCTCTTTTCTCTGGCTCGCTCGCCACTCGTGAACTAGGGACGTCCAACAGACAGCCAGACAGACGGACAGAAGGACGGGTCGCTCGAAGGTGTGCTGCTGCCCGTTGTACTCGGAGAGGGCAGTTCCGTGTTCGCCCGGAGGCCCCTTGGAGTGGGGGTCTTTGCAAAGGGGCCGGGGGCCGAAGCCCCACCAGCAGCGTGGAAAGCAACTCAATCGAGCCGAACAGACGAATGCCGTGCCAAAAAAAAACTTGACGAGTGCGTTCGGAATTTCCGAGCGAAATGGTGGCTGTGTAGTGACGGTGGTGGTGCCAACAGCCAGCGGCTGGTCGTCACACCCACGCCATCCTCCCACTGCGGGCAACACCATACCCAGGGCCAGGGCCCGGCCCGAGGCCCGTCCGGCTCAAACGGAATTCCAAATGCAAAATTAGCTCGGCTTGTGTGTGCGCGGCTGCGCGGCTGCGCACGCGGTGGGGCCACGGCGTCGCTGGGTGTCGGACAGCAGAAGACGCGACAACACACCAGGAGTAAGCGTCGGCGTATATATATATATATATATATATATATATATATATATATATATATATATATATGTAGTTTTCTGTATAGTATATATAGTATAGTATACTATATATATGTGTATGTGTATAAGAAGGCAAAAAGTGCTGCTTTGCCCCCCCCCCCCAAAGGCCGCCTCTGGATTCGCCACTGCCGACGGTTCGGAAGAAATCTAAGACAGAGTGCGATTGCTTGGCCAACACCTTGTTCGGGGAGGGCGCGGCGAAGGCAGGGAACACGAAACGCGCTACAGAGCACGGCCAGGAATGGAAATCATGTTGCAAGGACCAGTGGGGTTGGCGGCGTAGAGTGCGCCGAGGAGGGCAGATTGTGGGTACAGGGAGGGGCTCCCAATGGGCATTCTGCGGCCTACTCGGGGCGGGGCGGGGTGGGGCGGGGCGGGGTGGGGTGGGCGGTGGCCAGCCACCAGCTAGTACTAGTGGTAGGGGTTGAAAGCAGCGGGCGGTAGAGGGTGGCGGTCCCGGCGGCGCGCAGCGGCGTGGGGGCTTTTTAAGAAAATGAAACAGTCTCGGGGCGGCCGGTGGGTGCGTTTTGTTTCGCCCCGTCCCCGTCTTCACCCCCCCGGTCCCCGCCGCCCGGGTGGTCCTTTGCACCGCGCCCGCTGGCCGCCTGCGTGCAGAGCGCTGTTTATCATGCAGCATCCGCTCTTTGTCACTACCCCGCGCCTCGCTCCGCTGGTCGGACCGGACTAACAATGTTACGTCCCCGCGGCGAGGGGTATCGCCGGCCCTCCTCCGCGGCCGCAACTGCCCATTCTCACCGCCCTATCGAATCTCTCGGTCGACATCATTCTTTGCAAACGGTGCCGCGTCGGGCATCATTACTGGAGTCCGTTTTCGTTTTTATTGTTTTTGTTTTGCTTTTTTTTCTTCTTCTCGTGGGACAGGGAAGGCCTTTGTTGCGGGAGGCGTGCGGCAGCAGGGAGCGTCCGCCCTTATTATTACTGCTATTGTGGCAGCGTAATGCATGGTGAGACACACGCACCCGGTGGCCCCGCGGCGCCCCGCGGCGCCCCGCGCACAGTGGGCCGGTTACTTGGCCCTCCCCTCTGTGCGCACCCACCTGCCGTCCGGCTCGCCCGCGAAATATGGGTGTCATCACACGGCTGTGGCGGGGCGTGGTGAGGGCGAGCGCACCCTCTTGTTGCCGACCTGTCAAGAGCGTCTCTCTCTCTCTCTCTCTCTCTCTCTCTCTCTCTCTCTCTCTCTCTCTCTCTCTCTCTCTCTCTCTCTCTCTCTCTCTCTCTCTCTCTCTCTCTCTCTCTCTCTCTCTCTCTCTCTCTCTCCACCTCCCCCCCACTGTGTGAGTGAATGAGAGTGTCTTCGAGTGCGAACCCTGTTAACAGGCTACCTGCTCGTAATTAGGGAGCACACTGCACAGCTCGTTACCAGTCGGTTTTACGGGGCGAGGGCCGGGCGGCCGGCTCCCAGTGGCGCTGCGCCGCCTCGCTGCCAAGCCGCCTGCGAGACTCTCGTCACGCGACACGACACTCTGTTTCTCTCGCACTGCGTTCTTGTGCCGCCTCGCCGTTCCTGCTGTCGCCTCGCGTTAGGTTTTGTTTGTGACTGCAGTGGCGATGCCGCGGGCGATGCAGTCCCGCCTGGCCAGAATCTCGGCTATCGGGCCGCCTTCGTGCCACATGCATACTGCTGCCGCGTTGATGCGCGCGCTGATGTCGCGATGACACCGCCGTGCCTGGCGGGGCTGGCGGGGCTGGCGGGGCTGGCGGGGCTGGGCGCGGGGTGCCCTGAGCGTGTCGTGGAACAGGCAGGCCGGCGGGGCGAAAAGTGAGGTTGCTGGAAACGGCGCTAACTTTGGTGCGGCGGCAGCCCTCCGCGTCTACTTCGCCGCGACTCCCCGCGGGCCGAACGGGGCGCTGCTGCCGCACTCCCGCGACCGACCGCAGGGGGGCGAGAGAGACAGAGAGACTGGCCTGCCGCTCGCGTGCCACACGCACTGCCGTGCGCCGGGCAGGTAGGCAACGCATTCATCATATTTGCTTATACCGCCGCTGCCTCGCGTCGCCGCGACGCCGGCACCCCCGCCACCCCCAGCCGCCCCCGCTCTTAGGGCCCATAACCCTCCATCTTCTCCGGCAGGGTGGCGGGGGCGGCGGGGGCGTCCAGCCGGCCGGTCCATTTGCGAGTGAAATATGGTCGAGCGGCCGAAGATGACCGCCCCGCCCCGCCCCGCGCCGCCCCGGCCCGGACCGCCCTCACCTGCATCTTCCATGTTTCGCCGGACCCTCGGCAACCCCTGACCGAGGCGCTGTGCGCTGCGACCCTCCCCTGACCGGCCGCATCGCAGCCGCGCAGCCCGTCCGTGGGGGCCGTCCCAGAGCAGGCCGCGCCCTCCCAGCGCAGCGGGAAAAATATTTTGGGGTCACCAGGGGTTTGCGTTATCCCTCAACACCATTGAGAGAAAACACGTTAAAGATGTTAAATTTGTCTTGGTGTGCCTTGGTGCGCTCAGGCAGGCGAGGGCCGGCCGGCGTTGTAATGCTGCAGGTTGGCGGAATGGGTCCCTGGGGCCGAGCTGCGCCGCGCTGCACGCCCTGCGTGCCTGCCTGCCCGCCTGCCTGCCTGGCCGACGCTTGCGGTGTGCTCGATGTTTACACGCAAGTGCAGGTTCCACGCCGTGTCCACCGGATTGATGGCCGAGCCTCGGCAGCGCTCAGCCTCTCTCGCACTCATGAGTTGCGAGCAAAGAGAGTGCACCGCAAATAGTTTAATCAACAAAAAATGGACGCAGAAAGCAATTTAACCCGTTGTCCCCATTGAAGTAGTTCGGCGCTGCGGTGGGCTGTGGCGTATAGGCCTCTGCAGTCATTGCCGTTGCGTGGATTGCAACCAGCCCTCGACCCGCTTCCCTTGAGCTCCCCCTCGCCCGGCCTCGTTGTTTTGTCCAAGGCCTCGGCCCCGGCTTCACCGGCCTCGCCCTGCAGTTATTGAATACTGGGAGGGGGGAGCAATCGGGAACGAGAATCACACGAATCACAGCGTCGTATCCAGTGGAAAAAAAATGAGTTCTCAATCTGAGAACATTTGCATCACTATGCTGCATTGCTCTCGGATCATCTGAGAGCATTCCATCGTAGTGATGCAAATGTTCTCAGATTAAGGACTCGTTTTTTCAGTGTCGGCGACATGAGAGAGAGAAAGAGAGAGAGAGAGAGAGAGAGAGAGAGAGAGAGAGAGAGAGAGAGAGAGAGAGAGAGAGAGAGAGAGAGAGAGAGAGAGAGAGAGAGAGAGAGAGAGAGAGAGAGAGAGAGAGAGAGAGAGAGAGGGAGGCCGGACCTGTTGCCGCCCTTATGCAGTATGCAAACGGTGCGGAGTACTCGATGGAGGCAGGTGTGGCGGCCGTTCGTTGCGACTCCCTGCTTGGCCTACTCCTCGACGCCGACCACGGAGCTCCCTAGTGGGAGTGCCCGGTTTCAGGTTCCCCCCCTTTTTTTGCGTCATTTAGACCAAGATAGAAAGCGGCGGTGTATCAGTCCCTGCCCGGGCCAGCCACGGACTGTACCAACGCCGGCCGGTGCTGTGCCCGGTCTGGCCGGCCGGGCTAGCCGATCGCACGGGGAAACCAATTATCCGGTCAGCTGCGGTTTCGCACGCTTTAAGCCCTGTGCACTAAGCCAGGCCATTCTGACTCGGCGTGTGTGTGAGTGAGTGGCGGTGTGTGTGAGTCGGTGTGTAAGGACAGTGGGGTGGGGCAGACGGTGGACCTGGAACAAAAACAGGTCGCCATTTTGCCCCCTGCATCCCCCCCCCGTCCCCTTTTCGCCGCGTCCTGTGCGAGACTGATTGGTCGCGCGGAAGCTATCCAATCCGTCGCAAGCCATTCCTGCGCCGTAACAATTAAATCCTCTTCACGAAACGCGCGCCTTTTTTTGGTCTTACTTTTTCACACTGTGATTCGGTGCAAGAAGCGGTCCGTCCGGTGAGTTAGCTTATCTATTTATCCATCTCTCTCTCTCTCTCTCTCTCTCTCTCTCTCTCTCTCTCTCTCTCTCTCTCTCTCTCTCTCTCTCTCTCTCTCTCTCTCCCGCTCTGCGGTCGTTTGCCCCTCACCTGTGTGCGTCCCGCCACTGCTTATATCGGGATATTATCATTTGCCCTCTCATTTTTTTTTGTTTATTTATTTGTTGTTGGCGGGCCTGGCCGGGCAGGATGACCACGCGATACGTTCCTCCCCGATGGAGTCAATATTGATTCAGGTGAGGGCGTCGTCGGTACAGGCAGCCAGGCAGCCAGGCAGGCAGCCGTGGGCTTACAGCGCGCTGGATCAGCTTAGAGTGTTTATCCCTGACGCCTACAGCAAAAGGCTCCTTTTTCCACGGCCCACCCCCCTCGTCCCTTTGCGCTGCCGGCATGTCACCGCCGCCCTGAGCACGCCGACAAACAAGCCGACAGAGAAAATGTGATCACTGTGGCAAGAAGCGAATTCAATAAAGGGAAGTGAATTTGCAGCCGAGTGGCGGTGATGCACCGAGGTCGCCGACACTGTACATCTTGCTTGGTTGTGCTTCTCGAGCGGGGGCGGTGGCAGCCGTGGCAAAACGCACTTGAATCCACCGCACAGTGGCACCGATGGATTCCTCGCCCCAAAGAGCAGTCCCCCCTTTGAAGAAGTTAGAGCTATAAAACAACGCGCCGCCCAAGTTGTGTCCGCCCGAGCCGGTCTGCCGCCCAGCCCGCATCCCGCGCTGGATGATGCTAATCACCCGAAAATGCGGCGAGGGAGCGCTGCAGCCACCGCGCCTCTACCACCGCCACCACCGCCACGACCACTGCAGGCTGACGTCCAATATTTGCCTTTCCCGGCCCCATGCATGGACAGGCAGACAGATGGACGGACAGACAGACAGACGGACGGACAGGCGGCGGGGCAGTCATTTGCAGCCGCAAGCCCCACACCGCGCCGCGGCGGTGGCCCCGCCGTATCTGCGGTCGGCGCCGCCCCGAGTTGCGGGGGTCTCACGGGAAACGAACGGCGCGTAGCGTAGCGTGGCGTCCATGCAGCGGCCGGCGGGGCCGCGCGGGGCCGCCAAAGAAGATTAACACATTAGCCACTCGGGGTGCTTGGCGGCGGCCAGCCTCCCCTCTCTGTCCGATGCCGAGCGGGGCGGAGCGTGGATCCGGTGGCCCGCTAATTTTCGGGGCCGTGTCGTGTCGGCCTGCTTGATGCATTCGCGTGCCCGCAGTCACCCCGGCCGGCCGGCAGCAGGCAGCACGCGCTGTTCGCGCCCGGCCGCGCATTTTTGATCGCTTTCCAATAATCCATTACATCCTTTTGCGCCCCTTTCGAAAACGAGTCAACGATACACGTATGCATGAGCGGGGAGAGGACCTAACAACAGCAGCGAGAATCGCGCTGGGAATCTTTTTCCGGTTCGGCCGGTGTTCCGGTGTACATTCTTCCATTCCTCCCTCGCTGGCTCGGTGTTCGAACCGCGGTTCGTTTTCCGCCCCCGCTCTGTCAAACTCTGTCAGGGGATGGTTGCTGATGAGCAGGAGTTTGCCCCTGAGATGCCTGGGGCGGGCGAGGGGGACCTGTGCTCGGCGTGTGTGCGGGGGTGGGGGTGGGACACACATTCCAACGACTTGCGTTGCTCCTGGGTGGGCCGCCCGCCCCCAACCCCCAGCCCCGGCCCCAGGCCACTAGCCTCCAGGCTTCTGGCGTGACTTCGACTCTTGGTGCCACTCCCTGTCATGCAGCCCGTGTCTACGTACACGTCAACAAAACACTCTCGCCGAGTCTAACCGTGCGGCCCACGGAGCGGTAGTGGGCCGAGCCGAGAAAGGCTGGGATTGATTCTCTGTCCGCGTGCGTGGCGCGTCCGCTCGTCGATGTGGGTCACTGTGATTGATAAACGCCTCTCGCTTTTCGGGCGGACTTGCGCCACGCTGTTAAAAAGACGCAGCGCGGTGACGGGGAAACGGAGTGGGCGGAGTGAGTATGCAGAGCGCGATCCGGCTGCACGAGTCACGTGACGGGCGCCTCGTCGATAATGGAAGGGTCACCTGCCCTCCTTGACCAGGCGCAGCACGTCGCGTCCATCCTTAGCGGCGATCAGCCCCAGTCCATGCCAATGTTTGTTCATTTCCACGGCCATCCATCCCGGCCGGCCGTGACGTCCGCGCATCCATCCCCGTCTGCCTCCCTCCTCCCCAGTCCTCGCTGGCGTAGCCGGCGCCCACCCCTCCGAGACGACCGCAACACAAACTGCCCTCTGCCTCAGTGTTTTTCCGCCGGTAAAGAACTGTCCGCCCTGGCTGATTCTCGGGCGCTCTCATTCCATTCGTCTGGTTTCAAAACCAACGAGAGAAGAAAGGTCGCCTTGCAGCCCTATGCGAGGGGGTGTGCACTCTCAAAACGAGTAACCCGACTAATACTCTATTACGCTCTATTACGCTCCTAAATTGCTGAAATTTGCCCAAAAAAGCTCAAAACAACCCCAAAACCGCCCAAAACAACCAAAAAACAGGCAAAATCCTGACAATTTTGGCTACTGCGCGAACCATTACGCTTACTTTAACGGATTGAGCGACCCGACTATTACACGAGTGCAGCATACCCCCTTGGCCCTACGCGCGGAGGTCGAAGGAGAGAGGGGTCGGCTGGGTCCGTCAAACGCGCCGACCCTACACCGACCCTACACCGACCCTTCACTGTCTCGGGCGGCTGGCTTGTCTACGCAAACAGCACCGCATTCCAGGAGAGCCCGCTCTGCGGCCGCCTCTCATAGCGAGCCCCGAACTCATTGAGTGGACATTGAGCGATGCTGGCAGTGCGGGAGGGGGGCGGGGCGGGGCGGGGCGGGGCGCGGCGGCGGTAAGCAGTGACGCCTCCCCGCACACGCGAGGCTAAGTCGCCGGACTTGTGGCTTTGTTCTTGTTGCAGGTCTGCGAGGGTCGAGGTCGGCCACCCCGACAGGAGGGTGGGGGGGACTCTTCATGACTTACTACTTTTTGCCAAAACGCCGCTCCTGGTTGCAAGTCGTGGGTCCGGCCTGCCGGCCGCACTCCACCGTGCTCTCCGCCATGGCCGCGCTAAGTGGTCTGGCAGTGCTGCTCCGCTACCTGGAGCGCCCGCCCGGGCCGGACCAAGCAACCCCACTTGGCGTCCTCCAGCGAGCGTGCCCCTCGTAACGACCCATCCCCCTGGAGAGCACCTGATCCCCTTCGGCCACAATTAGCCCGGCTGCTCTATAGTCGGTGCCCCGGGCCGGGCGGACCGAGCTGGCAGCCCCCGGGTCGGGTCGCCCCCCGCAGACGAGGCGCTGATTCAAGACAAGTTCGAGCTGAGGGATCCTCCGGCATGATACACGCCGCATTGCTGACCTGGCCGCGTTTTTGAAGACCTGCTCCGGTTTCCAGCCTCCCGCTGGGACGTAAACTGCTGAGCGGCGAGGAGGGGCCCAACCAAGCGCGCGTGCCCCCCGCCCCGAGCCACTGAGCCGCCCCGATCTAACAATTATCAGTAAAAGTTTGGTCGCCGGAGAACACGCCCACATGGTGCGAGCGACCCGAAGGACAACCCGAAGGGCCACCCGAAGGCCCTTCGTCGCCTTCCCGCTTTCGCTGACGCGCTCGGCGCCTTCACTCGAGCGATAATGGGTTGTTAAAAGTTGCCAACAAGTCCACTTTGTCCGAGTAATGAGTAGCACATAGTTTCCCATAGTACCGTCCCAGATTTGCACGCAACTACCCCGCAATGTGCCGTGTGCTGGTGGGAGGGCTGATCAATAATAAAAGGCAATTTTTGAATCTCGGTTTCGGTGAACTGGACATATCTGGTACTGTTGTACAAGCTCGACACTGCCATCGGTGACTCAAGATTCCCCTAGGCGGCCAGGTTGCGAGCCACGTTTCCATATTTAGAGTTGTTTGCCAGGCGCTCGGGTAGGCCGGCCGCCACGCACGCGTGCCTGCCGCGGCGTCCGTGTTGCCTAGCCGGCCAGGGGACTGGCTTCAGCCTGACTCTTTTTTTTGGTGGATTTTCCCTTCCGTGTGTGTGTGTGTGTGTGTGTGTGTGTGTGTGTGTGTGTGTGTGTGTGTCCTGTTTTATCGATCGGTCAATATTGCCGGGCAATTTGTTCACATCCAGGACACGCCACAGGAATAATGCACGGTGTAGCCGTGTGTCACGAGCACACATTACTTCAACTGGAACTAACGTTTTGTTGTCCGGCTGATTGAGGCCCGCTGCAGGTGTGTGTCCGTGTCTGTGTGTGAGTCTGTGTGTGTGTGTGTGTGCGGCCCCGGTGCCAAACTTTCCGAAACAAAGCGTGGCTCATTAGTTCCTTTGGCACCGCTTGCTCCGCTCCGTATGAAAGAACAACACGCACCGGGGGTGGGCCATGGCGGGCCCGTGTTTACATTGGCACCTCCGCCGGGACTCCAACGGGACCCGAAAAAGGGGACTTCGCTCTAGGCCTCGAAAAATGTCACATTTTTCCTTCCTTGCTGCCCTTTTTTTATAGAAACTATCCACAAAGAATGATAGCGTCAAAGGGATTTTTTTAAATGATCTATAAACGATAAAAATTTAGTCAAACCATCAAACGATGCTTCTTTCTGTTCCTTTTCTTCTTTTTTTGCGGTGTATCCGGCGATAAAGCCGACCTGATCCGGGGAGGTGTGGCCCACGCACGTACTTTGATAACAATCGAGCTGCCCTCGGCCGGCCCCTAAGGGGACAGGGTCAGCGCGTCGCCCCGCCCCGCCCCGCGCCCCCCGCGCCGACCACCAAAATACGCTTCTTATAGACCGGGCCGGGCATGGTCAGGGCGCCGCGTTTCAATGGCACCCTAGCTGCCGGGCACACTGGGCGCGCCCGCCGCCAATCCTCTTGCTGCGCTGTCTCTGTTCCACCCCAGCCGCCCCAGCCCGCCATGCAGCAAAGCGGTCTGGTCTCCTTTTCGCCCTAATCCCGCATCGAGTCACGCCAAAGTGTGCCAGCCAGCCAGGCGGGGCAGCCAGGCGGGGCAGGCGGGGCTGGCGGCCAGCCTGCTTGTAGCGCACTAAGCACTTGGGGCGGGTTTTAGGCGGATACGGCGGGCCGCGGCCACGGGGTACATGTCGATTTTGAATTATGAACCGCACCTGGGGCCGCGCGCTAAACGCGTGGGGGTTTCCGAAACTGTGCTTCGGCGCTCTGTCTCTCTCTCTGCGGGACGGCATGCCACACGAGCGCGAGGGAGACACAGCGACGGAACCAGACCGTCGCAGACCGTCCAGCCTTGCTGGCAGGCCGCGTCAGCTCGCCGTCAGCGAGTCGCGGTGCTGCTGGAATCCCGTTCGGCATCCCCGTCAAAGAACTTGCGGGGATTAGGAGGACGGCTTGCGCGGCCTGTCGGGCTGGGCAGGTGCGTGCGGCGCTGTCCTTCACCACCGCCGCACTAGAGGGCGCTGCGATCGGTCCGCTGCGTGGCGCTCGCGCGGTCATCTCACGTACGCCGCTCACTGGGTTGGGTTGGCCGAGACGAGACCTAGCCGGGGTGTTGCCACACCGGTTCAGGTGAAAATTCTCAGAAGCCACACGACCGCATTGCGAATCACTAAGTCATAGGCGACGTACTTACGTGCTTGTCTCGACGTTGAAACGGCTCCGTTATCAAATCTTCCATGTTCTCTCATTTTGGCCGTGCACGGCGCCGTACGTAATCAAAGCCACTGC
This sequence comes from Stenchaetothrips biformis, assembly GCA_030522485.1. Lineage (NCBI taxonomy): Eukaryota > Metazoa > Arthropoda > Insecta > Thysanoptera > Thripidae > Stenchaetothrips > Stenchaetothrips biformis. The sequence goes on along the minus strand of CM060089.1, from coordinate 8,455,654 downwards.
AAGCAGCAGTGTTTCTCCGACGCGCTAATGCCCGGCCGGCCTCGGCCGCCCCGCCCCGCCCCGCCCCGCCCCGCCCCGCCCCGCCGCCGCCCGTCACACGAAACCGGCCGGCAGACGGCGCGTCCAAAATGAGCCGTATCGCCTCCCCTCCCCTCCCTCCACTCTAGCAGACGACGCGGGGGAAAACAAGAAGACGGAGGCGGGGCGGGGGGTTGACCCCGGGGCGGAGGCTGGGCCGGTCGCGACAGATGCACCCCATATCCTAATCAGATTTGGAGTGGTACGGCGTGGCGGACCGGCCTGCAGTCTGAGGAGTTGAGGAGCAGGGCAGTGTGGGCGCCACCTCACCCCGAAAAACTTGGGGCGGACGGACGCACATTTCACGCAGCCTCCACCAAGCCTTCACAAAGCCTTAGCAGAAGCTGCCATAGCACAAGCATTATAATACATTTATAATTTTAATTTCTATTTCTGTTTTTGCTAATAGTTGTGTATATAAATGTATCATCTGCTAAAAAAGGCCTTGCATTTTTCCTCTGATACTGTTCAATGTAAAAATCTGTGTGTTGTAAATGACCATAAATGGCGGTCAATAGTACGCCTAATCCACACTTACGATCTGTAAAGTTCCCTGTATAACAACAATAAACCTTTTAAAATTGACAGTTTTAACAGTTTTTTTTAACGTTATTTCACGCTTTTTCACGTTATTTCAAGGAAAACTTACACTAAAATTCAAGTTGTTTCCCCCTCGGGTGAGAGAGCCGTCATTGACTGCCTGCGGCGGCTGCAACGAATCTTTTGATTTTAAAAAAAATCTCTTGATAACAAATCTGCTTTCATGACAGACGCTAACTCCAGACCGTTAGCCGTGAGGTCCACCACCACAAAGTGGCTAAGTCGCCCGCCCCACATGAAACACACACAGTATGAAAACTTTTTTTTTCAGCTCCGCGCCGCGCGGCATGAGAGATTTTAAGTGCTCGGCCTGCGTGCGGGGCGGGGGGCGGCGCGGTACGGCCGGTGGGGTGGCTGGCGGCCGCAGGTGCAGCAGGGGTGCGATAAATCTCCATCACAAGTTAAAGGGGCGGGGTGGAGGGCCTCGGCCTCCTCGGCCTCCTCGGCGGGCTGACAGGTTGCAGTGCGGTGGCGCACGGCGACGTCTACTTCGAGGAGCGCGTCCGAAACAGCCACGCAATGCCGCCGCCGCGCCGTGCCTCCGCCCAGCGAGGCCCAGCGAACTGGCTGTCGGTGTGTTCGGACGCGCCGAGGGTGCTGCCGCTGCTGCCGTAGCAGCGATGGAAGGGAATCGCCTGCTTTTTCTTGGGGGAAGCTAGCGGAGAAAGGCAGCGGGTGATGAGGGAGGGATGAAAAACGCGAATATATTCTAAGATTTACCTTCCCTTGTATTGCCGCGAGATTGAATGGCGCGGCGGGGCGGGCGGCGGGGCGATGCAGAAGGGCCTTTTTAATCTCACTACTATCAGCGGTAATCGACCAGAGGGACAGCCGAGGGGGAGGGCGCACAAAAAGAAGGGCCTTGTAAGGCGTGTGTTCGAAGACGTTTTAAACTGATTTGTAAAGAAAAGAGGGCTCTTTTTATGATTTTCGACTTGTCGTCTGTGATTGTACAAAAGAAAAAAAAAAAAAAAATGAAAAAATCCAGAGGCTTTGGATGGACTGCGGAGGTGTTTGTGGCGAGGGGGAAACAACTGGCCAAATACATGTACACCAAAAATTTAAATGTCAAAAAATTTGAAAAATTTCATTGAAAAATATAAAAAAAATTATTGAAAAATTAAAAAAAAATTATAGAACAATTTAAAAAATTCTTATAAAATTTGTCAAAAATTTTGAAGATTTTATGAAAAAAATTACGAATTTACTGCCCTCCCCAGTGTGCTTCAAAGCCACAGCAATGCGCAGTCTCCATCATGTGCCGTGGTGGCTGGATGTGTCGACGCGTCGTTCCCGGTGTGACGATCGGCGGTTCAAATCTTATTACTTCACAACTTTTTTCTCTGACCGCTGCTCATTGTCACTTCAAGGGCCCGCTTTGATCGGCGTCACATATGAGCCGTGGTGGCTGAGGGCGTAGAGGCGTCGATCCCCGACCGTAAGGTCCGGGGGTCGAATCCCGAAAATATCTTTCATTTTTCGAGTGGATTCCTCCCACTGCGACTCAAACCCGTCGTCCAACACTCGGCAGACGTGCAAGTCAGGGTGGTGTAGTGGTCTAGGCTCAATCCAGGCCATTACACCCGGGTGTCTAAAAAGCAGTCCGCTTCGGCGGATTGGCCTCGGCACTGGTTCGATCCCCGATCGAGTCAGCCACTCGAGATTGGTCGCGAGTGGGTCCATTCCGATTCGTCGGATGGAGTTGATAAGTCCTTTGAAGCTGGCCCACTGACTGCATGTTCGGGTCTGGGAGCGCCGGACAGCGGGTGTACCATTTGGGTACCGACCAGCCTGCGAAAACAAAAGCTCCCAAAACTACTCTCTGTCTCTCTCTTTAACTCTCTGTCTCTCTGTCCTCTCTCTTCAACCCTACGATCGCCGGCTGCCTTCATCGGCGGTCCTTCATGTGTGGAAGGCAATCGCGGTCCTACAGAAGCTGAACTATGCGGTAGCAGTTAAAGCCTGGATACACCGGTTCCCATCCGAACACCGAAGTTAAGCAGGCGGCTCGAACCCCATTGCGGGAGGGAGAGGGTCGTAGGGTTCCATTTTTTATTTATTATTTTTACCAAATTTTAAATAACCGATCAGCCTGCGTAGCGGCTGAAATTTTTTAAAAAATCTTTAATTTTGGCAATTTTTAAAAAAATTACAATTTAAAAAAAATTTAACAAATTTCTGAAAATTAGAAAAATTTCAAGAAATTTTGTAAAACGTACACAAAAATTTTGAGTTGCTTCCCCCTCGGTTTGTGGCCATCGGGTGGACCAAGAGCGAAAAGTGACTTTGGTACTCTTTGAGTTGTGTTTTTACACACGATGGCCCTCTTCGACCTCGGTTTATGTGTTTCTTGCAATGCGGGCTTTTCGTAGCCAGGCTTGATTCCTGTCGCCGTGCAAAAAAAAGAAATAGCTTTGAAGTGGTGGTACTCGAACCATGTTCCTCTACGGTAGTAATCCGTGCGTCCACGCTCTCAGCTGTCACCACCTCTACCTCACTCTCACCAGAATGTGCATCTGGCAGTGCAGCCCCCCTCCTGACCTCCGGAGGAGGCGTCTTAATCTGCGCTCTTCACTCCGCAATTCTCTGAGGCCCCGCTCACTTGTGCGTGGCGCTCCCTCAAATCGGTTTCCACTTCGATGGCGATTGCTTTCTGTCTCTCTCCGCCTCACACGCGTCGCGCCCTTTCATCCGTCGTCTGTCTCCTTTCAGTTTTTTCCCGGCCCTGTTCCGGTCGCCCTTTTCCTTTTTCGTGTCCGAGCTCGTGGCCCTGACCGAGCTGGCAGCCAGGCGGCACACGACCGTTCGGTGACGCCATCATCTTAACCGCCCCTCCTTGGCGAGGCGCTTTTCATCCTGAGGCGAAGGAGTGCCTCCCTCAGCCCGACCTTCGATTAGCTTCGATGAAACGCTTTCTTTTTATTATTTTCCGCGCGCTCTTCTTCTTTCCGGTATGTTTAGGGTGAGAGCAACAGGGTCCTCCCTCCTGGTGGTTGCCCCCCCCCCCTCTTTTCCTTGCTGGTCCCCGGGGCCTGACGGCCTGCCCCCCTCCCCTTTCGCTCCCCAGCTGTCACTGCGTGAGCCTGAACGGGGGAATTCCTCCACCGATGGGGATTAGGAGAGGAAGCGGGGCGTCCTCGGCGACCTAGGCGTCCTCTGGGGCAGTGGCGGTGCCCGCCCCCGCCGCCTGCCTGCCGCCCCCGGCGCTTTTAAATGACACTCTCTGGATCTCCGCGTGTCCGGCCTGTCTGCCCTGCCTGGCTTGACCCCGGTCCCCTTTCGCCTTCCTCGCCCTTATTTTTCCCTTTCACGTCCACCAGTCCGCCCTTTCCCTTGGCATGCCCGTCATCTTACGTGCCGTGGCAGCACGGCCGTCGTCCCTTAATCGAAGTCTGTAGCTCAGGGTGGGGATGGGGGGGGGTCCGCCGCCGAAATGGGCCATGGGTGACCGTGTGCCGTGTGAAGTTACGCAACAGCGATTTGGACGGGTGACCGTCACAGGATCAACTCTAAGTGCCCGTTTAAGTTTAGGGTGACCTCCGAAGTCACTTGCAGGAAAAAATAAGGCATCTAAAGAACAAAGCCGCCCTGAAAATTCGTTTTAAAAACTTAGGAAAAAAAAACTTGTTTTGAATTAAGGTTGAGCATGGATCGATTGGCGAAGTTATTTTGGTCCCAGCACTTCTCAGCACTTGGTCCCAACCGCAAACTTGACGTGTTTGAGCTTCGCCTTTCCCGCAGCCTTATGCCACCGTTTCTGCGTTCTGGAGGGAGGTTGCGCGGGGTCGCGAATGTTTAGCTGTGGGGTCGCGAAAATGTTTGGCAGCCATCTTTGGGTCCCGAGCCGATGAAGGTTGGGAACCGCTGAGGTATGGGTCCAGTGAAAAAGCAGTTTCTTTCAATTCTTTCTAGAGCTCTTTATTTCAATCGTAATGATACATGGCCATTCTACATCCAATTTTATGTACACATCGTACGGGCGTTCACAAGGGCGTTTCCAGAGTAGCCCTTACAAATGACCCACCCAATGATATGCGTTTGATTGTGCAATATTTTCTTGTTGTCAAGTATTAAAATTCGACATTGGTATACAGGCAATTTACGGTTAACAATTGTCATCATCATTATGCAAAATAAAGGATTGATCATCAAGTCTGCTTCATAGCAGACAACACAGACCTCATAATAAAAGTCCTGCACTATCCAGGAGAAAAATCAGAATATTAAATAATTTATCAAGATGTTTAGGCACCATTCCTTGAAACATGGTAGAGATAATAATACATTTGAAGTCTTTAAACAGGCAGTGGTAGTCCACTTAGAAGAGTTGAAACATACCGTGAGTTTAGTGCACTTCTGATGCATATGTGAAAAAGACTTCACATGGAACATTTTGTATGTGCCTTAGAAAAAAAAAATCCAAAACTAATGTATTAGGGAAGATGCATTGGTGCCAAGGTGTTCGAAACACTGTTGGAATGAGGTTTCCTACTCTCAATTTCTCAGTGCGGTTGAAAGTGTCTGTGCTGATGAGTAAAGCGACCTAGAACACGGCATGTTTATGAAAAACCAAGTCCGTTTATACTTATAAATAACAAAGCGGCTGTTAAGAGCCGTTGATGCATCTAGAAAGTATCCTATACACATCATCATGTGTTGATAAAAAAAAGATAACTTTAATCACAGCGTAAAGGTCTTTTCACATTATACTACGTGACTAGGTTAGAGCAAAGTGCCTAAGTAGCTAGACTGTACACTGAGTACAAATTCAGAGGCATATGCTCATTGTTTCACTTAATATTTATGAACCCCCAGTGAATAAAAATGTACTTACATCTCTGTATAGGCTCTTGGAAACCATCTGATAAATAAACATAAATATGAAGCTTACTATAAAAATATCACAAGCTACTTCAAGAGCTCCTTTACATAAACGACAGATTTCAATTTGACATGAACAAACAAAGAGTGACACAATAGTTACATACATTTACAAACAAGCATAAAAGTTGTAAACAAAAAAGTTTTGAAATATTTTTTTATGCATGTAGCACCATTTAGCTTGTAAGAAGGCATAGTCAAGGGGAAGTCAGTCTGAAGCACTAATTTTACATACCCGGAAAAGTTTGATTTCTTATTTTATTTTTTTAATGGTGACTTTGGTTGGATGCCATCAATATGGTCCCGAGGGAAGAATACTGGTAAATAAGTTAATGCTCTCCTAGAGTTCAACATCCCAAGGAAAGCATAGATTCAATTAAGAGTACGTATGATTGAAATATTTTTTAGGTTGAAAATGAACCATCAAGCACCTATACACGAATAGTCAAAAATGGGTAGAAGAGAATCAGTGCTTTACAATTTAAGTCTGTTTGTGCTGAGAAGATAGATATCCATTCGTGAGATAGGGTCATTTCACAGCAGTCTGAAATTCAAGTCAGGTAAAAGAGCTATCATAACACACGACGAACAATAACTTATTACAACAATAATATATACAAAACGTCTCTAACTACAAGGAGGCAACATGACACCAAATAGATACAAAATGAAATTACGGGAACACATTTGCTCTGATAAAAGTTGACTCTACATATGAAACATCTATACAACTCCATGAACAAATCGTAGACAAAGCTATACAACGGAGGAACTTGCAGTTCAGACAGCGACAGTCTTCAGTCGTTGAGCTATCTACAGGTCCAAAGCACAGGGATATGATACACATACAGCAGTATTATTTTCCATTACTTTCTTGGTCGAGACCGGCCGGGGCCGCGGTGGCCCCACCACGGTTGATTGTCACAGTTGGCCGCCAGGCCACGGGGGCCTCTAGCAGTCCGTCGCTGGCGGCAGGGACCCTGTCCGCTTGCCGCGCAGGCTGGCCAGGAAGCCGGCGTCGTGGATCTGGTAGCGCGACGCGCCGCCCGGCACCAGGAACCTAGCGGAGCACGACGACGTCCTGGAATGGCGCACCGTGGCGAGGCGCTGCGGCCGTCACGTCAGCACCGGCGCGTACCCGAGGTTCTTCCTCTGGAGGAAGAGGTGGATCTCGCGGAACGAGGGCCGCTCCGCCTCGCCGCGCCGCCAGCACTCGCACATGAGGTCGAACACGTCGCGCGCCGCGGCCGGCAGCGGCGGCATGCTCAGCGGCTCGAACAACTGCGGGTCCTCGCCGGGCCGCAGGTGCGACAGGTTGTCCACGACGCCCGGGTTGTCCAGCTCCGGGTACGGCGCCACCGAGCAGTAGTGCAGCATCTCCCAGAGCGTGACGGCGAAGGCCCAGACGTCGCTCTTGGTCGTGTACTTGCCCAGGAAGACAGACTCCCAGGCCATCCAACGCACCGGCAGCTGCACGCTCTCGCCGAACGTGTAGTAGTCGGCGGCATACAGCTCGTTGTCCGTGCCGAAGTCGGAGATCTTGATCTCGAAGTTGTCGCCGACCAGGCAGTTTCTGGAACAAGGAAACGCAGGGCGTCAACGTGCTGCTGGGTCGCGCGGGCCGCCGGCTGCAGGCGCTGGAGGCCCAGGCGCTGGAGGCCCAGGCGCTGGAGGCCCAGGCGCACAGTGGGCCGGGTGCAGGCGCAAGGCGATCAATGGCCGGCACAACACGCCGTCGCCATGGAGACGTGCGTGCAGCCCGCGGCTTGCTCGGCCTGCTCGGCGTGCGGGGGCCGCGGGGCGCCCCTTTGCTTGCACGAGCCCCGCTAGGGGCTGAGCCCGGCGGGCGGGGCGTCAGCGCGGCTGTCAACAATGGGGCCGACTCGCCGTTCGTGTCAACGCATCGGCCACTGCACGTCGCCCGGCAATTCGAAAACACAAATCCCCGAAGGAGGCTCTTTCATCCCCAAGGCGTGCACCAGCCTTTTCGCCGCGCGTGTATTGACGCCATCACCACTCAGTCAGTCTCCAAAGAAAAAAAAAATTATAAAGGGGAAAAAAAGATTGGAGGGCGCGGGTATTCGATCCGAGGGCCATCATCTTTCCCTCGTCAAATTGGGGGTTGAGGTGACGGTGGTGCACTTCCCTTCCCTCCGTATCAGGGGCGATTACTTCGGTAATGAGCCTGGGGGTAGAGGGGAGGGGGCGGGCGAACCGCCCTGCTTTTACCTCCCGCAGCAGCAGCGAGTCCAAGGGAAAAAGAGGTTATGTGTGATTACCTGTCAGACGCAAAAGCCCCCGCGCCATCGGACGGCATTCCACCCCTTATTAATTTTAATAATTTCAGAGGGAACATAATGATACATCGGGCCGATGAGTCCCGGCCGCCCACGACCGCGAGTCCTGGCGGCCCGTGCCGCGCCGCGCCGCGAATACCGGCGCGTTCATCATGAAAGCGCGGCGAGGACCTTTGATGGAGAATCCAATTCGGGAGCCGAAAGCCGGAATCGGATAGTAATTTCCAGAGCCGGCGGGGCGCCCGCGGACCGAAGCGGCGCGCAGCATGCAAATACACGTGTGCGCCTTTTCCATCACGGATTTATTTTTTTTTCCTTTCTGGATAAAATAAGAGGGAAAAAGAAAGAACTCACCTTGCCGCCAGGTCGCGGTGCACGAAGTTTAGAGTCTCCAGGTAGCGCATGCCGGACGCGATCTGCGCCGCCATGTAGAGCAGCGTGTTGAAGCTGACGACCTGGTCGTCCTCCAGGTGGTGGTCCAGGTGGTGGTCCAGGTGGGGCGCTCGCTCGCGGAGGTAGCGGTGCAGGTCGCCGTGCGGCAGGTACTCCAGTGCCACGCAGAGCGGCTCGCCGCGCGAGCACATGCCCAGCACCCGCGCCAGGCGGGGGTCCTCCAGGGCAGACAGCAGCCGCACGTCCTTGTGGAAGTCCATCCTGCGAACACGAGCGAAGTCCCCGTCAGGACGGCCACACACCTCAACCGCACGGACAAGCCGGTCGAGGACAGTCCCTGGGGGGCTGGCGGCGTCCCGGTCGCCGATGGACGGCGGCTCCCCGTCCGGGCACAGTAGGTCAGAAGACCGTTAATGCGGCCAAAATTCTAGACACGTTTCGAGCTCCAGCGTCGCTAAATGGGACTCGAATCGAAAGTGAGACCCCACCAATGGCTTGCTCTCCGAACGGGGAATCCATTGGTAGGGTCACACGTTCGATTCGCGTTCCATTTAGCGACTCTTGCGCTCAAAACGCGTCTCGAGTTTTGGCCGCCTCAATGGTCTTCTGACCCACTGTGCCGGGAGGGGAGGGGGTTCCCGAGGCGGCAACAATCACGGTGAGAAATACGCTGATGGCGGCAGGGAGTCCTCCAGGGACTCCGGCGGGAAAGGGCGCGCGGTCTTCCAGGGCCCGGCCGCCTTCCAGGGCGGAGGGCCGTCTAGGGCGCCCCTTGGCTCTAGCCACTATTGATCTTGGTAATTTCGGGAGGCGACGCTGGCGGCCTTCGCTATGGGGCGGACGCAATGGGCCGAGAGGCCGCGCGCCGCGTGCCCGGCTAAGGATTGCTGATAATTTCACGGAGAGCGGGAAACGGGACAGTGCGGAACGTTCGCGCTGCGTCAGGTGGAAACGAGTGTCCGTGCGAACAGCACCCGGTGGTGCTCGCGTTACTCGACTTGAAACGCGGTCCGATTGTCCGTTTTCCCTTCCCTTGGGAATCAGCCGACACCCGCGCGAGACTCGCAAACAAGTGTGCGCCTTTCCGCTCGGACGGCAAGGCGGGACCCGGAAAGGGGAGAAAAAGAAAAGGAGCGATGGGCAGAGGTGTGGAAAAAGTGGAACAAGAACTGAGACGCCCAATTAATGTTGGCCTCTGTTTGCTGACGGCGCCAGGACCAGGCCGGACGACACACGGGAAGGAGACGCGTCGAGCCATCAATCCGAGGAGGTGAGAGGAAGAGAGAGAGAGAGAGAGAGACGGCGGCGGACACCCCGCCGTCCAGAGAGAGACAAAAAAATCACGTCCAAGAAAAACAATCTAATAATAAGGAGGGTAAACTATGAAGGGAAAAGACAGCAGCAACAGCATCCAGGCGAGAGTTTTATCTGCAAACAGCCAGAGGGCGGCGCGAATCCCCTTTCCCGGAGAGAGAGAGAGCGGCGAAAGGGTTGTAAAAAGCACGACTTGGCAGATTTACACCCACAGCGGCAGCAGCCGGAGTGATTCGCAGAGATACCTAAAGGGAAGGCGGGTGTCCTTCAGGGAGTACTCACTTCTCCTTCTCGCCGGCGCCCTGGTTCAGGAACTTGACGGCCACCAGGCGCTTGCCGACGGACACCGTCGTGCCGTACTCCGGGATTCCGTCAGCCTCAGCCACGTACAGCTGAAAATGGACAAAAAACAATTTTGTAAATTTTTTCATTTTTTTTTTTTTGAAACTTTTTCTTTTTTTTTTAAGTTGGCACTTACCGTTCCAAAGGCACCGTCGCCAAGCCTGGCCAGCAGCTTGAGTCGGTGCTGCGGGAACTCCGGCACTGCCGTCTGCAGGCGGCGCTTCAGGGAGCGCAGCACGTCCTGCTGGTGGTGGGCGGGCGACTGCGGACAGAGAGCACACGGTTCAGGGACACGGCCTCGGCGGCGGCGGTGGCCGGCAATCGACAAGGCCGTGCGCTTTGTGCGCGCGCCAAAGTTCCACTGTTTATTCATTCGGTCCCGCGGCCGGGCGGCCGGGCGATGAAAATGGACGGAAATATGCACACACAGCCCCATTGTGCGCGCTATGCCGTTCTGCCCTCTTTGTTCTCCCGGAATTTTTAATTAAAGGTCCGTATGGCAGGCTGGAAGGGTCGAGCGGGCGAGAGAGCGGGAGAGAGAACCCTTCATACCTTCCCACGCACCTCTCCCCCTCCCACTCATTTGGCTCCCCTGGATCCGCCCTTAATGTCTGGGATTCCATCACCATCAAGGGCATCTCTCTCTCTACAGAACACAAAGGCGGTGCACGTGCGAATAAGTGCGGGCGGGCCCGCGGGATTGACATGTCAAGAGGGCGGTATTGGCAGTCCGGCCGTTAACCGCAGGACGACCCTTTTGTCATTGAGATGGCGGGGCGAGGCGGCGAAAAGGAGCGCCGCGTTTTGACTTGTTGTTCGCGACGCGGCTGCGGTCTGAGGCTTTCCAGACGCCACTCCCCGCGCCGTTCGCCATTTCAAAGCGACGCGATCCCTTTAAATTAATGGCGCCTTGGCCGCGGCGACGCGTCACGGCCCGGCACACCCGCAAACAGGCTTTTGTCGTCTAAATTAAATTTTGAGCCATCGCCGGCAAAGGGAAAGGAAAGGACACACTTCGCGGCCAAATTTTATTCATAAAGCCCGCGCCGGGCCGCGATACGTCATCATTAGCCCGACGGCCGGCCGAGCTTGCTCTCTCTCTCTCTCTCTCTCTCTCTCCCGCACCCCAGTGGGCCACACGAGCGCAGCGACGGATACAGACGAGCACATTGATTGTGTGCGCGGCCAGGTCCGCGGGGAGGCGCAGTGTCAGCGGGGCACTCAGGCGGCTGCGTGACAGCGGCCAGCCGAGTATGAAAAACTGGCTGGTTCTAGGTCTCAGGGACTCTGCAGCAGTGTGGTCGGGGCCGGGGGTGCACGATGCACACTGCCGCCCCCGACGGGCGGCAGCGCGGCAGGCACGCTCGCTCGGCAGTCGGCCCATTATCAGGGAATTCCTCGGCGAGACACAGTCACTAGCGTGGCGTGGGCCCTCCGCCCTCTTATTCCGCGGATGGTTATAGCGGCCGTTCCCTCCCATTACCCCTCCCCTCCTCCCCGTGGGCGACCTAGCGTGCCGAATCACGCGCCGGAATCACGCCGGCCCACGAAAAGCACCCTGCAGGCTGATTCCGAACAACGCCGCTCTCTCTCTCTCTCTCTCTCTCTCTCTCTCTCTCTCTCTCTCTCTCTCTCTCTCTCTCTCTCTCTCTCTCTCTCTATCTCACTCACTCGCCGGGCGGCGCGACGGGGTGCGACACAGGCAAGGGCGTGTGCGGCACCAAGCTGCAGGCGCCGCCACTTTTTTAATCCGCCCGATTCGGCGGGCACCACGGCGAGGGTCCGAGGGGCGCGGCGCCGCGGCGGCGGCAGGCTGGACACGTGCGGCGCCACGTTTGTTTCAATCAGCCGCCGCGAGCAGCGCCACCCTCGCTTATTCTTCTTGCTTAGCGCACGGCGATCATCCATCGGCACGGCGCGCCGCGGCGACCGGGTGAGAGAGGGGGAGAGAGAGAGAGAGAGAGAGAGAGAGAGAGAGAGAGAGAGAGAGAGAGAGAGAGAGAGAGAGAGAGAGAGAGAGAGGAGAGAGAGGAGAGAGAGAGAGAGAGAGAGAGAGAGGCACGGTCTACTTGGCCACCAGCAGCAGCAGCAGCAGCGCCTCCTTCCGTGTTGGAAATCAGTTCCATTCTGGGGCGGGGAAGTGCCCCCACGCCCCCGCCCCCTCTCCATGTCACACGCCCTCCCCGCCTTGGAGCAGCCTTCGCCAGCTCGTTAACCTACTAATTAATTTATTGGTGGCCACAATCACCGCCCCGCCATGCATCATAGTGCCCTTTATGGCGGCCTCCGGGGCCTCCCCGTCGTCGGCGTGCCGCCCGAGGCGACAAAGCGTTCCGCCTACGATCACCTCACATACGCTTAGCGTAGTGGTTAGCGCGGCGGGCCAGCCATCACGAGGGTCGGCGGTTCAAAACCCCTGAGATTAATTACTTTTTTCGCGTTGTCGTTGCTACTCACCGTTCTGCTCTTGGCGTCGTCGGACCGCGACCCGTTGCAGGACGAGCTCTTGGAGAAGAGGCTGCCCTTGTCCGAGGCGCGCGACGACTGCAGCGGCAGCGCGGCCTCGGGGCTCAGCAGGGGGATGCCACCGCCCGACTCCGGCACGGCGTAGTCGTACGTGGTGTCTGCGGACCGACCACAACCATAAGAATGCCGTTCGAGTTTCACTACTCCAGGAAAAAAAAGATTTTGTTTTCACCGTTGTTCTCCTCACCGGAAGGTGTGGTGGCGGACTTGCTGAGCTGGTCGCCGAGCTCCATGACCACGGTGGAGTACGAGTAGTAGGGCGCGTACTTGAGGGCCTGGTACGGCTCCTGGTAGTCGTCCAGCTTGCCCTCCAGCAGGTGGTCCATGTCGCCGCCCAGGCTGGGCCCGTTGGCGGGCGGCGCGCCGTGCACGTGGCCGTAGCCGTCCACCAGGCCGGCGCCCACCTCACGCACGCCGTACGCGCCGCCCAGGGTGCCCAGGGTGCCCGCCGACGAGCCACCGCCCTTCTCCGAGGCGCTGAGCGCGCCGTGCGACGTGGGCAGGGCGCTCTTGGAGTTGAGCGGCGACGCGAAGCACTTGCGCTTGCGGTGGCGCGACACGATCACGAAGATGACGGCCGCCAGCAGCAGGATCACGGCGATCAGCACGCCCATGATGACCGCCATGTAGGTCGAGTCGTCCTCCTCGGCGGACGGCACTGCCAAAAATGAACGACAAGTGAGCGTCTACTCCGGGCGCGGGTTCCGCTCGCGTGCCGCCGCGCCGCAGGCTCCTTACCGGGCGTCTTGGTCTGCTGCCTCGCGTGGTCCTTGTCCTTCTCCACGTACACGTCGCTCTGCACGGGGGTGTCGCCCGTCTCGGCCGGCTCCGTCGTGAAGTTGCCGTGCGCCACCGCTGCAAAAAGCCAAACAAACCGAATCGTTACACATTGTGAGCCGTGCACCATCGGTCCGAATCGAAGCCCGTCCGCGTGTCCCCGCCGCACATATCCGGTGCGGCCTGCCATCCAGCCAGGCAGCAAGCCAGGCAGCCAGCCAGGCAGCCAGCCAGGCAGCCAGCCAGGCAGCCAGCCGCAGGAGGCCTTCCCTTAACCGATCCGAAGCTTGCCGGAAACGGCGGCAGTGGAGGGACACGGCACATGGGTCCGGAGTCATTGGCGGGCCCGGGCAGACCGACCGGATGGCGGGCTGGTGGCGCGCCCTGGCGGCGTAATCGCGTTAGCCACACGCCAGTTAGCGTTCCCGCATATATATAACCCCCGCAACCGCAGCGCCGCAGCGCCGCAGCGCCGCAGCGCAGCACAGCGCCCCTACACCTACCCTGCCACAACAAAGCGGCGGCGCGGCGAGCGCCCGACGAGCCCCAGGGTAGGCAACCCACCGCACTGGCGCGCCTGACGGGCGGGCCGGCCGCCGCCCGGCTGGCCAGTCCAGCCGTCCAGCCCCGCGCACGCCACTGTTATCATTCCAGACGGGAAGCACAAACAGACCACACGGCCCACTCGCTCGCTCCGTCTCTCTCGCACACGCACGGCGCTCGCCACGAGGAGTGCGAGCGAGACAGAGCGCGACGCTGATTGGTCGATGCGCGGCGGGGAGCCTCCTCCCCGTTCCGGCGCACTGCGCCCTTAATCATAGTTTGGACGAATATTTGCACCGCCTCGTTAGAGAGGCACAACAACTTGGGCCGCCGCGGCGACGCTGTCTCCGGCATTACAATGTCAAATAGGATTAGCCGTGGGGGAGGGAGGGGAGGGGGCCACGTAAAACAAACTTCGTTATGTGACGACTGCCGGTCGCCACTGAGTGAGGTTCGCGTGGAGATTGGAGATGAATGAAATGATGGAGTTTGTGGAGCGGCAGGAGGGGTGGAGGGGTGGGGGACGGGAGGGGTGGGGTGGGGAGGGGAGGGGCGCCGTGCTGCTGCCGCCGCCGAGAAGAAGAGCAGAACGCTGCTCAAACGTCGCCGACACACGAAAAGTCACGCGGCGCGGACGAAATGACTAAGAAGTTGGAAAGAAACAAGAAACACTGCGGCAGGGGGAGCGGGCCTGAGAAAGAGACACGGAGAGAGAGAGAGAGAGAGAGAGAGAGAGAGAGAGAGAGAGAGAGAGAGAGAGAGAGAGAGGAGAGAGAGAGAGAGAGAGAGGAGAGAGAGAGAGAGGGAGGGAGGGAAACAGTCCACATCCACACAGAAACAAACAAAAACAATACGCAGAGACGGGATAATACCAATGGAACGCCACCAGCGGTTTGGTCGCGAAACAATGTCGCTCTGTCTCTCTCACGCCAGTGGGGCGTCCTCGGCGGGTGCGAGAGAGACAGAGCGACGAGTTGGGACGCGTGTGGCCAAGGCAGGAAGAGCGAGTACCGACAGACAGACAGACGGGGAGCGGGGCGGGGCGGGGCGGGGCGCCGCATGGGAGAGGGTCCCCAACAGATGTATGTAATGCTCCCAGACAGAGAGGACGGCGCGGCGGCCAGGGCGGCGGGGGAGTGGCTCTCCCCCACTAAAGAAATCTCTTTATAAGACTCGTCCACGCCAAGACGTCCGTACGGAAAGCGAGGAGTAACAGAGACGCGTGCGCGGCCTGCTCGCCAGCACTGCCAGAATCACCGCCTTTTTTTGTTCGCCTGCTTTTGTTCCTCGTTTTTCACAAAGTCCCGCGCGCGGCATGATGCTGTTGGAGCGGGGCAGACCTGTTCGCACCTCCCCGCGCCAACACCTTGAGAGGGGCCCTCTGCTCTCGGGAGTGGACGAGGGGCACACAGGAAGGTGCGGGTTCCCCAGGGACGCGCGCCATTCAGGGGGACACACGAGGACAGCAGCGAGTCCAGAAGAGGACATTGAAACGCAGTTATGACCGCCCTAGCCGTCCTAGAAACACGGACCCCGGCCACCCCAGCCAGCCAACCCCAATGACAAATTGAAACTTTTGGTCACGCGCATAGTCACCCCTGCGAGGGTCGACGGCCTGGTGGGGCGCGCTGCCAGCAGGGCGCGCGCACGCGGGAGCTAGGGGCGTGCGGCCCGACGTGACAACCTGCCCGCGTCACGGGCGCGTCACGGACTCGTCACCAACTCGTCCCCTTAGCGTGCCACTTCCCTTGGCGGCCCACCCCCGCACAAGTTGTCGGCAAGCAGCTTGCGGGGCGCGGTGGTGCGCTCCGTGACCATCAGGCGGGCGGGCCGCGGTAAGCCGCTTGACTTAGGCCCTTTGGGCCAGCGGCCGTGTGTGTGTGAGAGAGAGAGAGAGAGAGAGAGAGAGAGAGAGAGAGAGAGAGGAGAGAGAGAGAGAGAGAGAGAGGGAGAGAGGAGAGAGAGAGAGAGAGAGAGAGAGAGAGAGAGCGTGTCGTGCCACCTGCCCAAACACGCGCGTGCGACCAGGGTGGCCTACCTCCGCATTCATAAACGGCGTTCAATAGGTCCGTTCGCTCGGGTGAGCACACTGTAGTTAGACGGTGCTGCCGTGTGGCCGTCGCCATCATTTTGAGCGGATTTGGCGCGTGCGTGGTGGCCGCCCCGAGGCCGGCCCGCTGCCAGCACGCACCTCGGCGGCCGCCGCATTACGGTCGACAACAACTAGTTCGAGAAGGTGGTGGCGGGCGCCGCTGGCGCCGCTGGCCCGGGGCCAAACACTCTGCTCCTACCAGCTCCTTAGCGCGCCGGGTCGGGGCGGGGTGGCAGTGCACGCCTAATCGCATGTCTGCCACGACAACAACAACGCGAAAACGGCGAAGGGGGGGGCGGCTTGAAATTCAAATTCCCGCCACAAAGTTTCGCCGAAGGTTAGTTATAGACTGCACGCACAGTGGGCTTAGCAGTGGCGCAGCACCCGTTCCATCCCTGGGTAATTAGGCTCTGTACATCTGCAAATGTTGCCCCAATGAATTGCTAATTACTCATCTAAATGCAGCGACCAACCACAGCCGCGCACAGCCAGCCGGCAGACAGACGGTGGGCCGAAAAACAAAAGGTAATCGAATCAGCCAGCAACAACAACAGCAGCAGCGGCAGCAACAACAAGGCGATGCTGCTAACGTTTGCTTCCGCCAATTAACGGCTCGGTCTCGCTCACGCGGCCAAACAAACACGTCGCCAGGTGAGCAATCAGCTTCCGGCACCGATAGTCCGCTTGGGGAAAGAAAAGGGGTGGGGGAAAGAAAAGGGGTGGGGGAAAGAAAAGGGGTGGGGGACGAAAAAGGAAATAAAAATGCTATAGCGTTCACAACAAATAAAAAAAAAGTTAAAAAAAAATGGAGAGTATTTGAACCCGGGGCTGGATAACTTACATGAGTCGAACGAGATCTCCGAGACGAGCATCCACTTGGCGGCGAAGTGCAGGCGCAGCTTGACGAAGCGGCCGACGCGGTGGTGCAGCTTGATGGAGACGTTGCGGGAGCTCTCGAAGATGCGGTCCTCCAGCGTGGTGTACGTGATGGGCTGCCCGTTGAAGTGGCGGCCGCCCACGCTGAACAGCACCTGCGCCTCGGCGAACACCTGCGCAGACAAACGGCACGCCATTCGTCAGCTCGCTTCCGTGTGGGTGTGGGTTCAACGCCACCCCGGGGCCAGATTTTTTTTTCCGAGCGGTGGTCGCGTGCGCGAGCGGCGGGGGCGAATCACGGTTTGGCGGACCACACACTCACACACAAACACACACACCTGCCACTGCACCTGCCGCAGCTGGCGACCGAGGCGGCCGCCGCGCGCGCACACGGGCCGCACACAGAATGTGAAATGAGTCCGGACCGCGTGCCAGCATTGTGGAGCCAGAGAATACAACATGCAGCGCGACAAGGTAAAGTGCATTCTCGATGACGGCAGCCCATCAAGACCGCTCGCCGGCCGCACGTCACCAGGAATAGAATGAGGACATCAGTTTAAAAAGAAAATAATAATAGTAAAAAAAGGACCCTGCTGGGGTTCGAACCCGCGAAGCTTAAACTTGAGTGTCGCTAGCGACGGGCGACCAAACACGACCGTGCGTCCCGATGCGGTATACGCGTGCCTGTCGCGTGGCGCGGACGCAACACGTTCCGATGTTAAATCACCTTATTGACTCACACACACACACACACACACACACACACACACACACGCGCGCGCGCGCACACACACACACACACACAATCGACGGATACACTGAGTGCACTGCCGCGGAGCGTCGTGTTGCATACGCATTGCGATTCGGATTGCAGTGGATGTCAGTACACTGTGCCGGCCCGGCGGTGCGTGCGTACGGAGTGCTGGACGCTGAACCCAGCCACAGAGTCCGACCTTCAGGTTTTCGTCTTTCATTCGTTCATTCATTCGCGACAGACAAAAGCCCGCCGCGAGCAGCCAGCCTCGCCGCTGCGGTCCTGTAATACCCGATTCAGACGGAGAAAAAAGTTTCTCCCCTGTAGTCCCTTTCATTACGAACAACGAAGGGATGCATTCTAGGGCGGGGCGGGGCGGGGCGGGGTGGGCAAGGCGTACCACAGGAAGCGAAAAGTTTAAGCGGGAGCGTCAGGACCAGGCGGCCAAATTGCCAGAACGAAGCCCTTTATAATGCCGCGAGGTGCACAACTTGGCGAATATGTGAGGCGAGCGCCACGGCGCGCTTACACGGCTACACAGTGGGAAAACAAACGCCGCCGGGGAAATTCGGAGACCGTTTTCGCGCCAAAATTCGAAACGGGGGCTCATGATTGGCTGGAAGGGGGTCGACGCCACTACTTGGCATTCAAACGGGGGAGGATCGGGCCGGCTCCTGGCCCGGCCTCGAAAGGGACTCCAAGTCAGGCCCAAGTTCCCCGGCCATCGCCCACTTTCAATTTCACGTCAGAAGAGGGAGGGAGGGCGGAGCGAGCGGCCACGTCATACTCAGGAAATAATGGCTGATAAATAAAATAAGGGGACATTGATAAACTAACGTAAAACGACAGAACCGAACTTTTTTTTTTTTTTGGTCGAGGGAGGTTTTTTGAATTGAATGGGAGCAACGAGGAAAACTCACAGCGCTTCCACTCGTACCGACCGATGCTTGACTCGCCGGTACTGTGTACCCCTCTCTCTCCACGGGTGGCTAACCTCCGTCGGGGCCAGCAAAGTCAGCGGCCGCCCCCGCGCGCCGCCCCCCGTGCCCGCCGGCCCTTACGGGGATCATGAGGGTTCGTATTGAATAAATAAGCAGCACAGAAGTGGAGTTGGAGGGACAACTCGGCTCGGTAATACGGCCAAAAAGGCGTCCGTTTCTCGGTGGCTCGTATTTAAATTCGCCCCTGACACGACTTGGCCCGAAGGCCTCGGCCTGAAGCTCCTCCGGCCTGGAGCGCCGGCCCGGAGCCTCGGCGCCACCTCTTACCTCAGTTCCCCGAGGGCCAAAACTTTGGCCCTCATCAATTTGACATGATGCGCGCGTCGTCTCACTCGCACTCGGGCCGCGCGGCGGGGACGGCAGCCCAGGTAATATTGATTCATCGCAAAGTCTGCCGGAATAATTAGCCGGCGAGATTAGCGAGTCTTTGAAGTGTGGCTGCCAGGCCTGGCGGGGCGGCCGACGTACATGCAGGCAGCAGCCGGGCCGAGCTGGCGAAGTAAGTAGTGTGAAAGCCGGCGTCAGCGGGTCAAGGGGGCGGGGAGGGCTCTCAGCCGAGAAAGCCTGCGGGGAGTGCACAGATGAGCCCGCCGTAGGGCACCGTAGGGCCTCCCTTCGCGGGGGAGGGAATTATAAAACGCACTTAAGCCCCTTAGTCGCACCTGAGTGGGCCCGTGCGGGCCGGAGCTGACGGCGCTGCGCGACGCCCCATTGGGTCGGCGTCGGTCCCCCACCGCCACGCCGCCGCGGACTTGGCCATCAACACGGTGGGCAACTTTAATTAGCGGGACTCGTGTCCCTGCCACTCACAAAGCCAAACTTCTTTTATATTCCGTCCATAACTTGAGCGCTCCGCGGGGGGAACTCACCTGCACGTCCTTCATGAATTGGTTGTTGCAGTAGATGTGCACCGCCTTGAACTCCCGCACTTTGTCGAACTCGAACTTGATCTCGATCGGCTGGCCGTCCCTCGACTCGTTCTTCCAGCCCACCCAGCCGAGCCCTGCAACACAAAAACAAGCGAATAAATACCAGAACAACAACAACAACAACAACAACAACAACAACAAAACAGCGAAAGCGGAAGCGGGCCGGCACGACTGGCAGTTTGAGTTCCGCGCTCCAGTTCCCCGGCCTCATCCCCGGGAAGATGGTGCCTGCAGCGAAGGCGGCTGCAGTGGCGCCCAAACCAATACGGGCCCGGGGGCATTGGGTCCGCGCTGCGAGTGTGTGTGTGCGAGAGAGAGAGAGAGAGAGAGAGAGAGAGAGAGAGAGAGAGAGAGAGAGAGAGAGGAGAGGAGAGAGGAGAGAGAGAGAGAGAGAGAGAGAGAGAGAGAGAGAGAGAGAGAGAGAGAGACGGTGGTGGTGGTCCTGCCCGGACAGGTGGAACAAGAGAACCAGGACTAACGGGCAGCGACACCTCCCCCTTCCTTCAAAGGAGACAAGGGCCCAAAAAAAAAAAAAAAAAAGTCCGGGACTTCCCTAAGTGACAGCCACGCGCACAAAGAATTACTTTGAATGCTTCCATCCGCCTACTGTTTGCTGGGCGCAAAATTATGAGGAAAAAAAAAACCGGTACAAATTGCCTGGCCTGCGAGAATTTTTTTGATCACGCTGGGAAAAAAAATTGACGCACGGGGATGAGGAATTTAATAACAGGTAAACAATGCCGCCCAGCGAGCAGACAGACCCACAAACAGGTCGAAAGAAACGAAAACGACAGTGGTGGAAAAAAAAAAGGGAATAAAAATCACAGCCAACCGCGGGCATGCCGTTCATGCCGACTGCAAGAATGCGCGCCACGTTTGCTCGGCGGAGCGCGGCGCACTCAATCATCATCACCGTGCAGCCAGCGCGCCTACTGTGCGCGGCCACTGTGCGCGCCCCAGTGCGGCCCGCCGCGGTTTATCGGCTTAGCGATCGACAAATTCCGCAATCTTCTTCTTGTCGAGCGGCCGCACGGTACACTGCCTCGGCGCCTCGCCGCCAGGAGCCAGCCAGCCAGCAGCCAGCCAGGAGGCAGCCACGAGCCAGCCAGGAGCCAGCCAGGAGCCAGCCAGCAGTCCCTCGCTGTATTTTTAAATCCCGGAGAAACTTTGTGCATAATCACCGCTACCCTTTTGTGCGCATTTTTCAATCAATCGGCCCTCTTCCTCGTCGCCCCCTTCATCATCTTGAACGACGTCGCCAAGTTGGCAGTGTCTATTCAGCAAACTGTCCGACCCACCCCTGCTGTCCGCCAGTCCGCCCGCCAGTCTGTCTATCTGTCTGTCTGTTCGTCCGTCCGCCTGTCCGCCGCAGACAGGCATTAGCATGTCGGACAGCGAGCCACACTGTCGCCTGACCCTAACAGTCGAACAGGCAAACTTTTCATATCAAAGTTCGGTCCGGCTAGCGTCCGCCCGTGTAGCGATCAGGAGTCGATATGACAGCCTTTGCCTCGGGATGGGGTTGCGGTGAGGTGGGGGGAGGCCCAGGTAAGAAAGGGGGACACGCCTAAGGATCGTAAGACGGAAATCGCTGGTGAAGGGCGCGCAAGGGAGCAGGGCTGAGGGATATCTCTCTCTCTCTTCTCCTCTCTCTCGTCTCTCTCTCTCTCTCTCTTCTCTCTCTCTCTCTCACACTCACACACACACACACACACACGATAAGAAGGGGGCTTGGCAAGGACAGGTGAGGGAACGAGCCGGACAAAACGCGTCACAGGAATCTAATAACTGTATATAATACAAGGCCAGACCCGCAGGGAAGCAGCCAGTCAAAGGGGGAGCAGCGGACAGGGGTGTGTCGTCAGGGGGAAGCAAAATCAGGGGGACAATACCGGTGACTTGGCCTCTTTGAGGGAGAGAGAGAGAGAGAGAGAGAGAGAGAGAGAGAGAGAGAGAGTGAGAGAGAGAGAGAGAGAGAGAGAGAGAGAGAAGGAGGGATGGCGGGGGGGCGGGAGCGGTTCAATCCTTTTCGTCACTCGCACACATCGTCTGTTGTTTGTTTGTATTGACGTCGTCGGAGATTTGCGAGGGAAAGGCACGAGAGGGAGGGCGCAGGGGAAAAGGGGGGTGGTCACGCACACACACACACACGCACACAGACACGCACGAAATGTCGCTGCTTGTGAAAGGGAAAACATGTTACCCCGGTGGGGGTTGCAGTGGCGGCTCACTGACTCGTGAGGTGAGAAAAACTCATAAGACGCAGGCGGGGAAAAGGGGAGGGGGAGAGAGAGAGAGAGAGAGAGAGAGAGAGAGAGAGAGAGAGAGAGAGAGAGAGAGAGAGAGAGAGAGAGAGAGAGAGAGAGAGAGAGAGAGAGAGAGAGAGAGAGAGAGAGAGAGAAAGAGAGGCAACAATGGAATGTAACAGTTTTTCGCTTATCAAAACACCAGGTCGCGTAGGTGGGTTAGATGAAAGGACATTCCCCACCGCCCCTACCTGGCTGCTCGCGGCATCCTTTACCCCCCTTCCCCCCCCCCCCTCGGCTGCTCAAATTCTTTCGGCAAGAGTGGTGCGGCTCTCTGCAACGAGATATTGATTTGCGTCCGATTCATGCGGACACTGCCCGGCACTGCCCGGTTTTGCACACGAAAAACCTCAAGCAGAGGGGAAGTAGCAGCCGTCCTTGCCACCTTCTGGAGGCTGACTCCCATCGGACTCCAGATGTCGCTCTGTCTCTCTCGCACGCGGAGGGAGGTCCCTGAGTCGCGAGAGAGACAGCAGCGGCGATGCCCCGTTCGGAATCAGCCTGGTGGCGAATCGTTGAATTTCAGTGCGGAAGAAAAGTCCGTCCTGCGGAGCGCTGGCGGGGCAGAGTCTACTTTGTGTAAAGAGGAAGGGCGGGGAAGCCCCGAAAGGGAGGGAAAAAAAAGCCAAGTCGATCGACGAGGAGGTCCAAGGAATCGGTAATCCAACACGGTCACTGTCATTACAATCGGCCGCCTGCAGGGATGACAGGAAGACGGAGCAAAAAGAGTGTCCATTTCCATTTCAAATGCAGCGCGCGGGCGATATTGCCCGCCACCACGTCGATGCCCGATCAAACTGCCGCAAGAACACACAGAAAACCGAGAGAAAGTGGCTCACCTCTGTCCTGCTCGTGGTAGCCCATCTTGAAGTTGTCGGGCCCCACGCGGCCGTCCGTGAGCTGGCCGAGGCCGCGGTGCAGCGCGTCGCCGTCCCAGTGGCCGTCGTAGGTGTTGTCGTAGAACTCCCAGGCGCCGCGCTTGTCGCCCTGCGGCATGGAGTAGCACACCACGCCCTCTGTCGGCAGAAAAGAGGGAACACGGCACGGTTAGGCGAGAGCGAAAACTGCCGCTACTGCTGGGGGTGAAGAGAGTGCCATCGAGGTTGTGACGCACGCTTAAAACCTTACAAAGTATTTTGAGCATAAATAGTACAAACTAGTTTACTTTGTTATACAAAGAAATAGTTCGTAAATTACGAAGTATTTTCTATGTAAGCTTATGTATGCTCAAAATACTTTGTTATAAGAAGCTATTTTTATTTGTAAGGCCTAAAATAGTTTGTAAGGTTTTCTCAGTGCAGAACTGTCGAAAAATGAAGCAAATGTTTTTTTTTTTTTTTTTCCGGGGCGGCGCTTGTTGGCGGCGCTGGGCTGGCTGGAGCAGCTCGAGTAAACTGTCTGCCCTCTGCCCGCTGTGGTCCGACGCGACCACGTCAACGCGGACGGTGTCCAAACAGGAAGAGGCTTTGCCGCCCCGCGATCCTCGTAGTGCGCCGGGCTTAGCGCCCCACACCTCAGCCGGCCCGTAAAGGTGGCAGTTGGCTTTATCCATCCGCTTCAATTTGGGCCTCCGACGTCGTCCTGGCCGCACGGTGGGCCAGACCGTCGGGATTGTCGGGACAGGCGGATGAGATTAGCCGCCGCCGAGCCGTACATATTGACTCGTGACTGGAGCAAGCGGCGGCAATACCAGCGGGCTCAGTCCGAAGAGCGCGTACGCGTCGCCATGTCTCTCTCGCACTCGCGGGCCGTCGCGTGGTGGCAGTGCGACAGGGACGGAGAGCTCCGCTCGGAGGTCGGGGCGCCACGTCCCGGTGAGCTTTTCGCACACTCTGTCGCGCGCGCCCGCCCCCATCCATCGCGCCTCGACAGTCTGACCGGTGGAGCGGGGGGGGGGGGAGGGAGGGAGGGAGGTTGCCGTCACCCATTCCCCACTCGGAGAGGAAGAAGTTTTCACGGTGAGGCCATACATCATGCGGAATCATCAGTCAAGCGCAACGCGGCCGGGGCGCTCGGCCGGCGGGACCACTTCTCCGACCGGTACTATAACATCCACGCCTGTTTGTTCAGCTTATCGCGAATAGTGTGAAGCGGTGTGAGGCCACACACACACACACACACACACACACACACACACACACACACACACACACACACACTCTCCTCACCCCTCTCTCTCTCTCTCTCTCTCTCTCTCTCTCTCTCTCTCTCTCTCTCTCTCTCTCTCTCTCACTCACTCACTCTCTCTCACACACACTCACTCACTCACCGTTCCACTGGCAGCCGTACAGCTCGACGCGCATGCACACGGTGCGGCGGTGGAAGGAGTAGGGTAGGAAGCGGACGCGCGAAGCCCTGATGGGCGGGTTCAAGTCCCGCTTGGCCTCCAGGTAGGTGTTCTCGTTGCCCTTGAGCACCTGGAACAGAGGAACAACAACAAGTCGGTCAGTTCACCCACTTCAATGAAGGGCAGGAGGAGGTGTCTCGGGTCCGAGACGGAACGGAGGCGTGGGGCATAGTGGTCGCGCCGCCCGCCCTGACAGCCAGCCATACCATTTTACTGTCAGTGGGCCGGGCAGCGGGGCAGCGGGGCAGCGGGGGCCTCGCCGCCCGGCCGGCCCGGGGCGTCTCCAGCAGGGCTCCGCACCACGTGGCCGCAAACACATCAGATGATCGGATAATCAGATGCGCGAGGCGGCGTTTGCGAAATGCCACGCCGCGCGTCGAGGCAACGCGGCGTGACGTTAACACGCCCCCATCGCTCGCGGCGTGCGAGACGCGCGCCGATACTAAAGTCGGGTTCGCCGACCGCGCGGGCCGGTCCCAATCGCCGTGACGTCTTGATCGCGCGACTTAATTGCAGAGCGAGGTTTTTTTTTTTTTAAAAAAAAAAAAAAAAAAAAAAAAAAAAAAATGGTCGTGGGACTCCGAGAAGCCACAGCCCGGTGGATATTTAATCAAGCCTGAATATCACTTGGCTGCGGAGACAGGCCGGGATTATAAGGCTGTGTTTCGCGTGGGCGTGTTGGACATGATTGTGTTTGCACAAACTGCCCAAGCGCCTCGTCTCCGGGTTTCCGTTTCCATTTTCCCGCGCCTGGCCGCCACTCCGCGCCAACACTCGCGGTCAGGCTAGACAGAGTAATTACGAGCCTCTCGAGGGAGCATGCAGTGCGCAGTGTGACGCGGATGCCGAAATGATGGACACGACGACCTGGCGGCTGCATTCCGTCGCAGCAAATCAAATCCCACATAAAAAACAAAATCATTCCCGGAATTCAATTCCAACACATTCCAAAATCCCTGAACATTCTAAAGCAGGGGCCCCGTGCCGTACCGCCGTGGTGCCGGCGTGCCCCGGAAGGCGTTTATTACAACCGCGGGGATCAAAGCGCCCCGCCCCGCCCCGCCCCGCCCCGCCTCAAACGAAGCGAGCCCAATTAACGCCGCGGCTTCCCCTCGCCGAGTCGCGCGGCGGCCATTTTTAAATTTCACTTCCTGGTCGCGCGACGACCTGGGCATTCAATTGAGCCGCGGGATTACGCTTTTTTCCTGGCAATCCCTCCGCCTTATTGAGCTCGGGCGGGCGACTCGACTTCTTGTCCATCGGCAAGAAACAGTGTGCTGCACGCAGAGCCCCGAAAGGGAGAACAAGTTGGGGCTGTTTTTTCACTCCGAGGGAGGGGACGCAGCCCCGCGCCCCACCTCCGCCTTAATTAAATCCATATCTGTTCATTAAGTGCGTCTGCCTGCCGCCACGGCGGCGTTCGGGGCGGAGAAACTGGAGTCGGCGCCTGGATTTGGCGTATCTCGGTTACAGGCCGGAAAACGAGCCGGTGAATTATGGAAGCTGCCGCCGCGGCGCCCAGCCTGCGGACTCAACGCTTTGGCTCCCCTTACGCTGTTGCAGCGGGATCGAGTCATCGGCGGTCGATGTCACCAGTGGATCACACGCCCACGGACGGCACCGCGAAAAAAAAAGAAAAAAGAAAAAAAAAACAAGCAGTGGAGAACGGTCACACCTTTCAATTTTGATGACGTCACCATCGGAAGAGCGAGCGCGACCGCGGCATCCAAAGAGACGCGTGGCCGAGCGCGAAGTAAAAAGTAAGTAAGTATGCAGAGCAGTACAAGTCATCATATCGCTCTTCGCCCATAGGGCCGCACTGCCACCTCACTGCTGTACTTATGGTAATGCCCGGCAAGGAGTATCGACCAGTCAAAGATAATTGCTGCCTCAGTCAGAATGCCCCCTTTTCCTATGACCCCCTCCATTCCCCCCCCCCTCCCCTTCCCCGACAACCCTTCCCGAATCAATCATTGACGGCTGACCAGGGCGCCACGCACACTCGCTGCATAGCCATTCAATGACTTCCTTAACAAGGCAAGCGATGGGGCACTGCGTTCATTATTCGCAGTCCAGCAGAGCGAGCGAGACAGATGGCTGCAAATAACGAAGCAGACGACACTCGTCACGAGGAGGAAGGCGGCACCAGCGCCACCAGCCGGCCGGGGCGGGGTGGGGCGGGCGGGGCGGGGCGGGGCGGGGCCCAAATGACGACCAAAATAAAGTGCAGTGCAGTAGTGGCAGCGGGAGCGCCGGTGGCGTGGCGGGGCGGGGGTGCGGGGCGGGGCGCGTCTCGAATAACCGTGGAGGAGGAGGGGACGGCGAGTTACTTTACGTCGCGTTTAACGTTTCATGTCATCGGAAGGCGGAACGGAGGAAACGGCCGAGTCGTTCCGATGCACTTTGCCCATTCGCAGTGGCGTGGCTCGGTAGGGCTCGCCTCGGGCACGCCCAGACATATCGGAGCGGCGCGTCCAAAAGTATTGGGAATAGTTGATGGATCGAGGTAGGAAAACACGAACGAGCACGCACGCACGCACGGTCGTGTATAATCATCATATCGGGGGGCGCCAGCGCGACCAAGACCACTATCACCAACGAGAAAAAAAAGGGAGAAATAAAAGAAGATATCGTCTCTCCCCTTGCCGTCGTTGCCACTCGCAGGGCGGCCACCTGTGCAAAATAAAGTGACGCTCATGAACACACACACACACACACACACACACACACACACACACACACACACACAAAGAGGCGAGTCCCCAGAGGCCCCCATGGATCCCCGCAATGAAACACGCGTAAGGGCAATGAAGGGGGAGCAGGACGAAAAAAAATAGAGAAAAAAAGAGAAAGGCGTAAACAATTCAGGTGCGAGCCAGTTTACTTTCCGCGTGTTGCTGCGATCACAAAGTGTCACACACACGCACACAAACGCACACGTGCAGTGAATATGGAAACAGCCACCCTTTCGGTCCGCCCTGGTGGCACACTCCGCCAAAACGTTTTTTTTTTGTTTGTTTTCGTTTATTTTTAAAAGGGGAACCCGAGGAAACGAGAGGGAAAGGAGGAAAAAATCATTACGCGGAAATATTTATACTCGATAATAATATCGTAATTCGAGTGGGACTGCGGAGTTTATGGGGACCGTTCAAAGTTTGGCGCCACCGGTCTATCCTGCGGCGTCGTCAATTTAACGGTTATGATCGCAAAACGTTTATATTGGAAAGGAGACGGCGATACTGGCGGGGTGGGAGGAAGGGAGAGGGACGACTTTTACGGCGGCTTTTAAAGACAGTCTTGAGTCCGCTTAGAGGCGGCCGCCGCAGCCCCTGCCTCCACTGGCGAAATTAAATCGGCCAATATTCCACCTGCGCTCGCAAAACACTACTGTACCTTTCGGATATTTTTTTTTTTTTAGGAAGGAAAGAAGGCTACTACTTCTTATGCGAGGAAAAAAAAATCTATCATCCAGCCACATTCTCTTGAAGGGGGATAAGCCAATTGGATACAATCAAGCGGAGGGGCGGCGGACTCAGGAGGGAGAGGAAGTGAGAGAAGGTGATATCGCCTCGGGCGGAATGGGGAAGGAAAGGGTGCGCAGCGCATGCAAGGGATGCAATGGGCCCTTACATTCGTCCTTCAACGACGTGCGCGCGCGCGCGCGTGTGTGAGGGAGAACGAGAGAGGGTGAAGGGGAGGGCTCAGTCGGTCGAGCTTAGACGGCCGCCCTCCGCCTTCTAGCTGCGCTGTGCCGACATCCACGGCGCCGCCGCAACGGGCCGCGCCTCCCGCAGGCCCGCATCGCCAGGTCCACCGCCAAACCCCTTCCGGTAAAATGGTTCAAGTTATTGGACCCGGGACAGTGTCTGCTCCGTCTTGAGTCCGTCAGAGAGAGAGAGAGAGAGAGAGAGAGAGAGAGAGAGAGAGAGAGAGAGAGAGAGAGAGAGAGAGAGAGAGAGAGAGAGAGAGAGAGAGAGAGAGAGAGAGAGAGGGAGAGAGGGAGAGAGAGAGTGAGAGAGAGAGAGAGAGAGAGGAGACAGAGAGACAGAGAGACAGAGAGAGAGAGGAGAGAGAGGAGAGAGAGGAGAGAGAGAGAGAGAGGAGAGAGAGAGAGAGAGAGAGAGGAGAGAGAGAGGAGAGAGAGGAGAGAGAGAGAGAGGCGGAAAGGGTGGCGGTGGGAGGGAGAATCAATACTGCGGGCAAAGAATAGGTAGCAAGGATCACGGGGTTCGCTGCGCTGTGTGCTCGCGCCCTGGCCGTCTCTCTCGCACGCACGGCGCGTTCCGCGGGGGTGCGATGGAGACCGAGCGAGCCAGCCTGTAGCTTCGACCTGCCCGCCCCCGAGATACAGATCGCACGGGAAAAACTTGGAGAAGGACTTGGTCCTGCTTGGCACAGCGCCGCTCGTGCTCTTTCAGAGAACGCAAAATAAAACCGACTCTTTCGTGCACACTAAATTTTATGTACAATTTTGTACGAGACATCACAGTTTTTTCTGCAGATGAACTTTTCGTACAATTTTCGTACGAAAATCTGCACAAATTTCCTCATTTTTGTACAAAATTTTGTGCAAATTTGTACGAAAAGTTCATCTGCACAAAAAACTGTGATGTCTCGTACAAAATTTGTACAAACACATTAAGTGTGTGTTTCTTTACAATTTTTTTTGGTAACTTGGGTTGTATTACATTGGACGCGGCCGCCGGCAGGCCGTGTCGTACACGGTGCGGCCCACCGTAAAGCCGCCTGGATGGACGACATAAAGGGCGTCATGTCGAGGGCGCGTCGACGGCCAGGTGCAGGGTGGCGGCGGCGGCGGCAGGGCGCCACTACGGGAATTAAAGAGCAACAATCGTTACGCGCACGCACGCAAAGCCGCACCGCCCAACAAACATGGCGTTCCGATCGTTACTTTTCGGTCTTTTCCCTCGGAGGGGTCCCCGGGAGTGGGACTCGGGGTGCCTTGTTCCCGGCGACGCCCGGCGGGGCGCCTGATTTCATCGGGGCCTCGGCCCTGCAGCCCTGCGGGGGCCCCGCGGCGCCACCACGCACCTGACGCCCTCCCACGAGGGGGTTGGGATTAATACCCGCCAGAAGCCTGGGCGCGAGCGTGGAAGCATTACGGGTGTCGGGGAACCAGGCATAACGGTCTCTTGACATAACTGCGTCCCGAAATCGGAACTCTGAGGTTCGTACGTAACCGCCTTGGTAACGGTTTGAACCATCGCCGCAAGGATGGGCCCGAAACCCGCGGAATTCCCTTAATTTTCCTCACAAAGCCGAGGCGCCACGATGAGGCAGCATAACAACGGAAGCCCCCACACAGTGGGCCGCAAAAGAGCGGATCGGATCGCATTCCTTGATTCCGAAATGGGATGCGAATCAGAGAAGAGCGCCTCGCTGCATGGCTGGCTGCCTCTCCATCTCCACGTCAATTTCGTTTCACCTTCCCCGCCGCACCTTGCTCGGCATTGCTTGGCATTGCTTGGCATGGGATGGGATGTCAGCCCCGTGTCGTCTTGGATTGGAGTGGCTTCGATGGCTCGAGCAGTGCGCACACACAGCGGCGAGAACACTGACAGGCGGACAGACAGACAGACAGAGGGCCCGCTGCCGGCAGAGTCCCCGAAGAATTTGGCAACACGGAGCGCCTCTTAGGCATCATTATCATCATCATCGGGCGTCGTCATTTTCCTACCTCGGGCCGTCGCACTCTGTCACGTGGCCGCGAGTCTGTCACGCAGCGGACAGTAGCACCATCACATTACTTACTTCCGCCACGCACGCACACGCACGCACACGCACGCACACGCACGCACACGCACGCACACGCCTTCGGCAATGACAACGACCCTCCGAAGCAGGTCGAATGGAATCGGGCCCAAGCACCCATTCACACAGCAGCGGCGTTATTTTGACTGGCTGCATTCATTGGCCATTGTCCTCGGCGCCAATTAGGTCCGGCAGCCCGAGGAGGCAGCCCAGGCGGGGCAGCCGGGCGGGCAGACAGCCCTGTAGTGCGGTAATCCGATTCGCCCGGCTCACTTTGCTCCGAGTTATTGGTTCTGCACGCGGCCTTACGCCCATTCACCGTGCCACTCGTCTCTCCACGCGCGGGCGCGCGCGCAAACACACACACACACACACACACACACACACACACACACACACAAACACACACACACACAGAGACACCGCGGGCGAGCACGGGGTAATTCAATAGTCTGTGGTCTGGAACGAGGCTTATGTCCATCCTGACAAGCACACATCAAAAAGATGAGCCAGCCTGGCGTGGTTGGCAACGCTCTGGCGTACAGCAACGCGCACACACGCTATGCTCATTGTGTATAAACAAGACAATTTGGCCAGAGTCCACACGAAAAGTGACGGCCATTTCAAAGCGGAAACTTGAATGGTACCCGTTTCCCGCACCACACTCGGAAGTATTGAAAAATATCAAAGATGAAAAACTCGTATTTTGCACAAGAAGCAAAGTCCGAGCAGGCTGTTAAATTTAGACGCCATTTACGAAAAAGTCACGTTTTGAAATCTTTTTTTTTTCCTTCCTTCCAGGCTCATGAAACGGAATGGCCCTCTCTGGCGCCGGCATTAACGCCACTACATCCACGCGGAGCCAATTCTGAAGAGGAGGGGAGGGGAGGGGGTATCACAAGGCAAATAAATCGAATGCTTCTCGAGATGGCATTCAAGGTGCCGGGGAGAGGGGGGGGGAGAGTCTGGTGCCGTGCGCGGCCAGGAGACCGACGGCCCGCCGTCTCTCTCGCACCCCCGGGGGGGCCGCCCCCTGCGAGCGAGAGAGACAGCGCGACGAGAGCCGCCGCGTTGGGACGCAGCCTGCAGCCCGCCGCCTCACAATATCCCGACGCGAGAAGAATTTAATATCCGCCACTTCCGTGGGCCGCCGTCGCCCGGCACGGGCCGCGGCACCCAGCAGATTCTTATTAGCTCCGCGGTTTTTAAAAACTCTCGCCGCGCTTACCGTGGAAATAAAAAGGAAAACAACAACAACAACAAAGAAACGGTAAGTTTGGAGCAGCGTTTCGGCGGGCGGGGCGGCGGGGCGCATCGACCGGGGCGGTGAGGCCCGCGACGAAGCCCCTCCCGGCGCCGTGCGCCAGCCCCGCCAGCGGCAGAGTGATTCTGTCTCTCTCGCACCCGGGCGGCGCCCGGCCCCGGCCAGCGAGCGCGAGGGAGACGGAGCGACGGAGCGCCGCCACCTTGCGACATAAATTCGCCATTACGGTCCTCGTCGTGCCCTTCAGGGCGTGGCGGGGGAGGCCCGCGCACCGAGGCGCCGAGGCCGGCGGCCGAGGCCCACAGCGCGAACAGCGGCCGTAGCTGCAGCGCGGCCCATCGGCGTAAACTGAGATGCCCGGCGCTGTGCGTCGCGCTGGGCCGCCGTGGTCCTGGCCGTGGTCCTGGCTGTCCCCCGCGGCGGCCGCGTCGTCGCCGAACTGCGCGGCCTCGCCACCTGCTCCGCCGCGGCGCGCCAAGCGGCAGCGCGTGCGTTATCGCCACCGTCATTTGCCTGTCGCCCGCACCAACACACGCACGCGCGGACGTCCGCGGACAGCAGCTGCGGCCGCATCTCGGTCGCGTTAATAACAAACACTGCGAGGCGAGTCGCAGCGGCCGGTCGCCGCCAGCCCGTCTTCCCCGAATCGGAGCACCGCGGCGGCGGCGCGGGTTCGATCCCCAGCACCCGCGCCATCGAAAAAAACCAAAAAAAAAAAAAAAAGAAACGCGGTCTTTCCCCCGCTGTTTACAAAGAGCCAGCCGCAGCCATGAATCTCCCTTTCGGGAATCCAAACGCCGCGGCGGCAACGATGGGAGAGAAAAAAAACGACGACTGTTCGAGAGGCGGCTGTGACGCGTCACTGACGCCTCAGTGAAGAGAAACTGTTGCGTTTCGCGAGCTCGCCGTCAACGTCCCCGTCGCGCTGACGCCCGAAAAGCCGGAGATTCTCCGCGGCGAGGCCGAGGAGAGCAGCACTCCAACCAGGGGGTCACGCCGCCCCCACGCCAGGTGCTGACGGTGGACGCGGATGGCGCGGGAAAACCACCGCAAACGCGACGACCCAGTCCTCCATCGCCATCATTATTATTGCAGCACTGCGTTCGTTAGGGTCCTACTGGAGAACGGCCGGAGTCTCCAGTGGAGGGAGGGCCCGGTCCAACTTCTCGGTCGAGATGAGCACGACGTCGAAAGGACGTGACCGTACTGTCAGTTAGCAGCGGACGGCCTGGAGGACGGCCTCCAGGAACGGAATACGGATGCACACTGCCGCAAGAGGCACGCACCCTAAATGTTTTTGTACAAATTTTGTACGAGACATCACAGTTTTTTGTGCAGATGAACTTTTCGCACAATTTTGTACGAGATTTTGTACAAAAAACCGGGAAATTTGTGCAGATTTTCGTACGAAAATTGTACGAAAAGTTCATCTGCAAAAAAAAAAACCTGAGATGTCTCGTACGAAATTGTACATAAG
This sequence comes from Stenchaetothrips biformis, assembly GCA_030522485.1. Lineage (NCBI taxonomy): Eukaryota > Metazoa > Arthropoda > Insecta > Thysanoptera > Thripidae > Stenchaetothrips > Stenchaetothrips biformis. The sequence goes on along the minus strand of CM060089.1, from coordinate 8,423,085 downwards.
ATTTAGTGTGCGCCGAATCAACACCAGCGGCAGCGCCACCCCAATAAAAATCTACCGTCGCCGGGTATCGAACCCAGTATCTCACGGTCCGCGTTTTACCACGCTAACCGCACGGCTAACACTCACCTCCTGGCCGTTCTCGTCGCGGTAGCGCACCCACTTGTCCAGGCGCGGCCGGTAGTACTCCAGCATGTAGGCCTCGGCGTACTCCTGGCCCTGGCCGTTGCCGAAGCGGCCCTGCGTCTCCACGGCCGTGATGACGTGCACACTGTGCAGCTCCACCTGCAGCCACTCGTTGGGCGAGGTGGTGATCTGCAGCTTGGGGCACCAGGCGCCGCCCTGGCTCTCGGTGCGGACTCTGCGGGGGAAAAAATAAAGCAAAACACGGGATTAGACTCGAGGAATGCACTGCAGAACCGCGCCATTCATCACAACCACATTGAACTGGGGAAAAGGGGGAAAACAGATTGGGCCACGCAGCCACGCCCTCGGTTAGGAACCCCTTGCCGGCGAACTGAGTGGAAAAAAAACAGGGGCGGGGAAGCACGGGCACGCGCACACACACACACGCGCGCACACACGCGCGCGCTCAAACAAACACTGTGGAGAGGTCTTGAAATCCATTACTGTTTCGCGATTGTCGCCGTGGCTCGTCACTGTGCCGCCCGCCAGGTTGATTCCGCACCAAGCTTTAGTCGCTCCGTCTCTCTCGCAGTCACGGGGCGTCCCACTGGGGTGCGAGAGAGACGGAGCGAGGACCTCAGTGGCCGTAAACACGGCGCGGCACGTATCGCCAGAGGACTGTAAAACGAGCGGAAAGAAAGCGAGTGTAAGCCACTAATCCATCATGCCGCTTATCCGGCGCAGTAACCACAGAGGGGCGGGCCGGGAAAAAAAAGGGGGGGGGGGATGCAGCCCCCTTAGCCGGGGTACAAAGTTGTTATCGGCCCGACCAGCGCAGTCAGATGAGGACAAAAAAAAATATATAATAGCAGGTTGCGCGCGTACCGCACCCGACAAAAGAATTCCTTCCTTTTTTTTTCCGAACAACTTTTCTTTATTGATCCGCTAAAATAAAGTCCAGTGTCACTTTTTGGCGGGCTCCGATTTCACGCCCCGTTTGCGATACCGGGCCGGGCCCCCGCAGCCCCCCGCGGCCCTGCAGTGGGTCACGGTCCTAATGCACGTATTACGTGCGCGGCGCGGCGATACCATCAGGCTGCCACTTCCGGTTCCAACCGGCATGATTAATCGCCCGACAAATTACACCTGCGTTCACTACAAATTTGCAAGTACAATAATAATAATAATAATAATAATAATAATAATAATAATAATAATAATAATAATAATAATAATAATAATAATAATTATAATAATAATAATTATTATTATTATTCTTAAGTTTAAAATCCGGGAAAGGGTGTGCTGATGATACGAATGATGGAGGGGGGGAACCAGGTGGGGCTCGAGAAGACAAACAAGGGCTTAAGGAAGAGCGGCGGGGATAAAGATAGTCGCCCCCGGCCTGCTGCTGCCGCCCTGCTGCCGACCTCTCCCCCAGGGGTCCGGCGGTGGGGTCCAGGGGGCCCGGGGGGCACGGCGGGGTGCTGCTGGGGGGCGAGGCGAACAAACGTCCCCGTAATTAAACTGTGGCTCTTTGACGGACGCAAGTTTGCTGACTTATTAGTGCGGGGATCGGACGGCGGCCAAGGGTGAGGTGGGGTGGGGTGAGGTGGGGTGGGGGTGGGGCGGCGGCCCTCTGGGGAGCAGATACGCCCCGCGCTGCCAACCTCTCCGAAATGAGAGCAGAGGGCCTCGATTCCCCGGCACTCGCGAAAACCGGCCGCTTCATATCGCACGCACGTGTTTGTGTAACTCCCTGCTGCCACCATCGCCGTATTCCTAATTTCACAGCAGCTGGGTGACGCGGGGCTGGCGCTGCCAGGCACTTGCCGGCTAATATTGAGCGTTGCTCGCCAAAGGGGGAGGGGGCAGGTGGAGAGTCCCTCGGGCCACCGCCGCCACGGGACGGGGTAAGATTAGCCTCGGACACGCCGCCAGATTCGTTCAAACTATTCCGGAGATCTCATTTCCATTTGTCCATCATGAAGCAAGCCACCGCGGCGCGTGCAGCAGTCTCCTGTCCCTTTCACTCAAATTTCAAATTTGCCGCCGCGGCGCCGCAATCCTAATTCGCCGTCCTTTTCCGATTCCCATTAGAGCGGCACTCCAGCCCGTTGCCCCGTCCCGATTACTCCGTTATCGAGTTATCGAAAGCGGAGAAGGAAGTGCGGGACTCGCGGAGCAACAACAGTGACAGCATGGGTCTGTGCCGCGCGCGCCAAAGCCAGAATCACGTCTCTCTCAAGCCGCCCCCTCCCGAAACACTTTCCACACGTCATCTTTATTCAGACTGATACATACAAAACACGTCCAGCGGCACGTAATAGAAAAAGTTTGCGCGCGCGCAGCGCTCAGTAAATAGAAACGCCAGAAAAAGAAAGTCGAGAGACGAGAAAGTGAGATAGGGAGTGGGGAGAGGGAGAGGTCTTAAAGGAGATTCGCACGGTCGACATCTGCTTGAGCAACGCCCCGCGCTGTGGAGATTTATGTCTCAAGTCAGAAGGGGGGAAGCAGATAGATAGGTAGATGCGCGAATAGATGGATGCCTAGAGATACAGATCCATTCCGTAAGACAAACTCGCACCTGGAAGTACATACCAATCCACATACGCCAAGGGGGCCCCACGCACGCACACGCACACACACACACACACACACACACACACACACACACACACACACACACAAGTAGTAGTGGCAGAAGAAGGAGAAGAAGAGGAGGAAATCCAATCACAGGTCGGGGATTGACACACCGCCGCAGTGTACACCTCATCTCCGTAAAGAAACGCGCGCTCTCGGGGCTCAGGAGCAGCAGCCGGGCGGGCAGACCGAGCAGGCAGGCAGCAGCGGCGCGCGGTTCAAAACGGCGAGAAATAGTACACCACATGCGAGGGGCCCGAGCCGGGGCGGAATGAAATGCGGCTTGGCGCGGTTTGCAGAGGAAGTGAGGAGGGGGCCGAAAGTAATCACGGTGAGGCTTGTGAGGTTGGTGAGGCTGGTTAGGCTGGTGAGGCTGGTGATGCTGATGAGGCTGGTGAGGCTGGTGAGGCTGGTGAGGCTGGTGAGGCTGGTGATGCTGGTGAGGCTGGTGAGGCTGGTGAGGCTGGTGATGATGGTGAGGCTGGTGAGGCTGGCATGGCACCGGCTGGCTGGCTGACAGAGCGCCCGCCAGGTAGGCGACCCGGCGGCGGGGCTGCGTGCGCGTTGCCTACCTCGCAGGCTGCACGACGCTGCCAGCCTGCACCGGCACGCTCTCCTGGTGCGCAGCTCTTCGCCTCAAGCAAGTAGTGGCACTCTTCCGATGGAGAGAAACACACCCTCTCCTTCAAACTGACCCTCACGACTCCGGCTTCCAGCGCACGCGCAGACAGACAGACAGACAGACAGACCGACCGACCGACCGCGCGGTACCCGTCGTGCACAGAGATAAATAAAACAAACCTCCCGTCGAATAACGTGTTGCTTTTTTTCCCTCTCCAAAAACAGGGCGCTGGGGGCGGTGCGGAGCGATGGGGCGGACGGTACACCGCCCGGCCGCCTTGCGCTGTTTTTCTGACCGCAGGCCGCGCCACAGGCGCAGCGAGAAGAAAGCGAGCGAGGAAGAGAGGGAGATCCTTCATATCCATATAAAAGAAGCCGCGGATAATAACATGAGGCAAATATCAACGGAAAGCCGGAAGGAAAGGCGAGAGGAAGAAGAGGCGGTCGCTTTTTTTCCCGCTCGCAGTATATCAAACGTGCGTCTGCAAGACGGTTGTCCCCCGCTGCCCCCTCGCAGGCCTCGCCGCGTCCGGTCTGGCCTTGCCGTGGGGCCCCTGCCCGCCCCTGCCCGCCCACCCCGCCGCTGACCGGGCGAAAACACTTCCAGGACTTCCCCCTCCGCCGCGCTGCAACCTTTGGAGCCTTTCATCCCACTGCGCTTTTTGGCCGCCTCGCGTCCTCGTCCAAGTGGATCTTTGAGCTCTTCCATCACTTCTGCCTGCTTCCGCTGCCGCCCTGCCGCCCACTGTGCCCGGCGGACTATTGAATCCCACTTCCCGAGGCGCCACCTCCTCCCATACACTCGGGGCGTCGGAGACGAACGGGGCGCGGAGAGAAAGTAAAAGCACAAAAGGAGCACCGGTTTGTTCTATTTTTTTTTTTTTCACCAGTAATTGTTTCTGGAGGACTCCGGCTCCTCGAATTGCGCGCTCATTCAAGCTGCCCCGCGGAACGGCGGCTGGGCTGTCCATTTGAATAAAAATAATAACCGGCAAAGACGCATCACGACGGAAATAACCCCGCAAAAAAAAAAAGAAGAAAAAAAGCCAACATAAAATTGCGGAAGACACAGCAGCGACGGCGCGGCCAATATCGCCGTCCTCATCGCCGTACAGCACGCCCCATAGCACCCATGAATGTAACGGCGCGGCGGCCAGGACCACGTCGAGGACCCCGGCGAGGTCCAGGATAGAGGACATTATCGGATTCCTGTACGACTTCCCCGCGGCAGCGCCCAGGACCGAGGACCAGGCAGGGCCCAGGACCAGGGCCCAGGACCAGGCACAAGTCTTGCTGCACCGCCGCACCGCCGCCCTGACTGAGTTGGCGTGGCGTCTCGCCTGCGTCTAATGTCATCATGTTTTATTCACAACCGCCAAAGTAGACGCCCTACCGCCGGTGGCCAGTGGCTCTGTGTGTGTGTGTGTGTGTGTGTGTGTGTGTGTGTGCGTGCGTGTGTGTGTGTGTGTGTGTGTGTGCGTGTCCCTCTCTTGTCCGTGTCCCCCCGGCCATAACACGTCGTGACCACATACATAGACATTTTTATTATTTCCATGCGAGCGAAATAGATGGGCCTTACACCAACTGCGACGGCGGCCGCCCCGGGGCGGTGGTGGGCGCCGGCCGCCCCGAGGGTGGGTCTCGAGGAGGGAGAGGCGTGTCAGGATGGCGGCCAGCAGGTAGTCCCGGCAGCGTCTCGCGAGGCGCGTGGCGGCCGGCAAGCCGGCGACGCGGCCTTGTTGTGCTCGGCGAGTGGCTGAGCGGCCCACTGTGCGGGGGGCGGCGACAGCCGTCCGTTCGGCTGCCGGCCAGCCCGATGGAGTTAGTGCGAGAAGTTAAAGCAAAGTTTGCGAGTTGCCATCATGTCCACTGGCCGAGCGGCGCGCCGTGGAGCAGGGCCACTAGATAGCAAGTGGGTCATTCCATGTGAAATCGACAAGGTTCAAATCGACCAGTGCTCCGATTTTGATGAAACTTGCAGCGATTGTTGGTCTTATGGTCCCATTGAAGTTGCCAAAATATTTTGGTCGAAATGTCAAAGGGGTCTGAGTAGTGCACGATTCAATTTTTTTCACTTTTTGTGAATGGGTATCCGTTTTTTGCGAATATCTCCGGAACTATTCGTCGTACGACAAAAATGAGTACACCGTTGGAAAGAGGAGAAAAAACTGAATAAAATCAAAAAACAATTTTTTTTTTTTGAGAAAAAAAATTTTCTCTTTTACTAAACTCAAACTTTCAAAGTTATGTTTGAAACTGTTCCCCTGCATCAAAATTGACATGCTATGGCTCAAAAAGTAGCTTAACCCTTCCCCTAAACGAAAATGTCAATCATACAAAGTACTTTTTTTCGTTTGGGAGAACGAGCGATTTCCGTGGACCTCTGCACTGGATCCGGGCCTACCCTCTGCCTGAACGGTGCACAACGGCCCGGCGCTGTGGCACCGCGGTGTCCTGCCACCCACCCCCATCCCTTTCCGCAGTTCCCAGAGCAGAAGTAGGGGCGCCTGGAGGGTAGGCCGCACCCCGCACGCCGCCCCGGGCTCCCAGGGTCACCGCCCAGCAGGTAGGCAACCCTTCCTAGTCACCCCGAGCCTTGCTTCGTGGCGCAGCCGAAGTGCAGCCGAAGTTGATGCGAAAACGGCATTCCCCCCGACGGTGCTGCCAGTGTTTGGGCTGCGGCGACAAGACGAAGTTGTTGTTGTTCCTTTGTCTTGGTTTGTTTACTTTCTGCACCGACTACTTGTTGGAGTAAATATTTTTTGAGCATTGACTTTGAGTCGATTTTATGCCCTGAAAAGGTCCGTTTTTCTTGTTTACGAGTTCTTTCTCTTTTTTTAAAAAAATCTGATATTATAGGATTGTGCTTTGGTTTGATGACGCTTCTTGTTTTATTTTGAGGTTTGGTTTCTTTGTGGTTCAGGTTCCCCCTACACAATGGGCCGAGCAGACACCAAGAAGTGCTTCCTGAGAAAGGTACAACATCTTCCTGATGTTGGTGCCTGCTCTGGGGATTTCACTGCAAGAGCCAGCCTATCTCCAGAAAGGATTCGTTTGCTCAAGATCAGAAGTGGCTGCAGGAAGAGTTTGCAGTATGTTTGTGATGGACATTTCACTAAGTTCATTCACCGCTTTGAAGCACACCAGAAAAACTGCTGTCTTCATCAGTCAACATCTGTTCATGATGGCCCTCCAGCCAAAAAGAAAAAAACTGGCACTCCTCAATTGCATGTTATTACACTCCAAATGCGGGACAGTGCCAAAACTATTGGACTTGCTTTGGTGCCCGGCAAGAAAGTGTGTGTCAAGTGCAAGATTGACCTGAACGCTAAAATCAAAGCTGCTGCAAAATCTGCCGCAGAAAAGGCTGCTCAAGAATCTTCAAGCAACGCTCCTGACCCGGCTTCAATTTCCAATCCTCCTATATTTTCATCACCTAGTGTAGGGTCAACTTTGGTCCCCAGTGATATTACAACTCCCACTGTACCTGCTGATGGAAAGGCTTCTCAAGAAGAGTTTTTTCAGGAGAGTATTGATGGATTAAATACTTGGCTGTCCTCTCTTGGATTCTCTCCTGTTAATGAAAGGAAATTAAAGACTCAGAAGAGCTATGGGCGTAAAGTTATGAAGAAAATAAGAGCAGCGCTGACAAAATTTTCTGATCAACAACTAACTGAGGACGAAGATGCAGCATACTTCAGAGAAATAATAGGCCAACTACAGCAATTTATTGATTGTCATCCCCAGCCCGATAAAAAATTATTAGCTTTATCAGTTGTACCAAAAAGTTGGAGCATTTCCAGGATTGAAAGCACATTTGGGGTATCCAACTACATGGCGAGGAAAAGCCGTCTACTAGTGCAAGACAAGGGTATTCTGTGTGGCCCGGGTCCTAAAGTGGGACGCAAACTTTCACCTGAGACAGTGGCGCTGATCACCAAATTCTACTACAGGGACGATGTGAGTCGGCCTCTCCCTGGAGCCAAAGATGTACTGAGTGTTTTAGTGGACGGGAAGAGAGTGAAGAAAACTAAAAGACTAGTGCTGTCTACTCTCAGTTGCTTGCATCAAAAGTACAAAAAAGAACACCCTGATCACAAAGTCTCTTTAGCTAAATTTTGTGAACTGAGACCAAAAGAGTGTGTATTAGCTGGTAGTGCCGGGACTCATGTGATTTGTGTATGCACCTATCATCAGAATCCAGAACTTATGTTTGAAGCGGGAAATCTAAGTGAAGCTGGATTAGAAAATATAAAAGCGTGCAAAAAGTTGCTTTTATGCTCAGAGCCTAGTGAAGACTGTTTTTTTCGAAGATGTAATGACTGTTGTGATTCCACTGTTTTACAGGAAAAATTGGAAGTTTATTTTGACTCAGAAATGATTTCCACTGTGGTTTACAACCAGTGGGAGTCCACAGACCGGGCAAATATTGTAACTTTAAGTAAATCTACTGATGATTTTATTTCTGAGTTTATATCGCAGATTGAAAGTCTCATACCCCATGATTTTATTAGCAAAGTGCAAGCAAATTTCTATAAGGAATCAATTGAAAATTTAAAAGATGGTGAAGTTGTTGTTAATGTTGACTTTGCAGAAAATTTCTCCTTTGTTGTACAAAATAGCTCCCAGGGGTGGTACTTTAATAATAAACAGGCGACATTGCATCCCTGTTTGATTTATTATAAAGATGCAGAGGGCAAAGTATGCCACTCAGCATTTGTTTTGATATCAGATCACTTGGACCATAGTACTGCTGCAGTGCATACATTTCAGAAAAAATTGATCCGTCATATAACTGAGGACCTCAAGATAAAGCTGGCTAAAGTCAAATATTTTTCAGACGGTTGTGCTGCTCAGTACAAAAATAAAAAAGCTGCCGCCAATGTATGGTTTCATGAAAGGGATTTCGGAGTACCTGCAGAATGGCACTTTTATGCTACGAGCCATGGAAAAACTGCCTGTGATGGTGTGGGCGGCATGATCAAACATACTACAATGTTGCATTGCCTACGCTTAACAGCAAAAGACCCACAAATTACAATTGCCTATGATTTCTATGATTGGGTGTCTAAAAACATTCAAGGAGTGACTGCTAAATGGGTTCCGAAAGAAGAAGTTATTGAAAATGAAAAGGCTTTACTTGTGAGATTTGAGACAGCTTTTGACATTGATGGAATCAAATCCCACCATGCTATAATTCCTAGAGTGCCATCAAAGGATATCTTACTTAAGTTGTATTCACAAGATACAAAGTTTAATATTAAGAAGATATGTACCAAAGAATTTGAACTAGACTATAGTGAGGTAAAAGGATTTGTAACATTTACAGAAGATGAAAATTCCTGGGAGCTAGGCTGCGTATCTGAATTCCATGAAGAGGATGAAAACTTTTCGGTTGAAGTTATGGAAGCTACTGGACAACCAAGAAGTTACAAGTTTACTGATATTGTTATAGTTGTTAGTCTACATGACATTGTTAGTCTAGTTAATCCGTACTTTCAAGCCAAAGGGACAATTGTGAAACTTCGAGTAAGTGATGCTAAAGCAGCAGATGTAAAATTAAAATCTAGGAAAAAAAATATGTTTTGAAGCAAGGTATAACTTGCAGCTACAGTTATACTACTTTAAAGGTTCAGAGGAAGGTCAGATAATTTTTATGTATAAAAACAACTTTGAATAAACACCCAGCATTTTAAAATTTGTGTTCGATTGAAATTTCCTAACAATTTGAAAGAAATCTCAGTCTGGTAACAAACATTTGACAATGTGCAACACAAACTCTCGCCTATGGCCATACTGAAAATTTGAAGGTCAAGAAGGAGATGGAGTAGGGGGAGGGGACAGGGGAAGAGAGGTAGTCACGTAGGATGAGTTGCCTACCTGCTGGGCGGTGACCCTGGGAGCCCGGGGCGGCGTGCGGGGTGCGGCCTACCCTCCAGGCGCCCCTACTTCTGCTCTGGGAACTGCGGAAAGGGATGGGGGTGGGTGGCAGGACACCGCGGTGCCACAGCGCCGGGCCGTTGTGCACCGTTCAGGCAGAGGGTAGGCCCGGATCCAGTGCAGAGGTCCACGGAAATCGCTCGTTCTCCCAAACGAAAAAAAGTACTTTGTATGATTGACATTTTCGTTTAGGGGAAGGGTTAAGCTACTTTTTGAGCCATAGCATGTCAATTTTGATGAAGGGGAACAGTTTCAAACATAACTTTGAAAGTTTGAGTTTAGTAAAAGAGAAAATTTTTTTTCTCAAAAAAAAAAAATTGTTTTTTGATTTTATTCAGTTTTTTCTCCTCTTTCCAACGGTGTACTCATTTTTGTCGTACGACGAATAGTTCCGGAGATATTCGCAAAAAACGGATACCCATTCACAAAAAGTGAAAAAAATTGAATCGTGCACTACTCAGACCCCTTTGACATTTCGACCAAAATATTTTGGCAACTTTAATGGGACCATAAGACCAACAATCGCTGCAAGTTTCATCAAAATCGGAGCACTGGTCGATTTGAACCTTGTCGATTTCACATGGAATGACCCAAGTTGGCGAAAGCAGCCCGATTAAGCCGAACCCCGCCGCCGCCTCCGCCAAGAGCCCGACGCCGGAGGGCCGAGGGGGCGGCGGTTCCTCTCCTGATTGGTGCCGAATTATAAGAGAAGTGCGATCCAAATGGATTAGTCAGTGCGAATAAGCTGGGGCCGCTCGCTGACGTGGCGGGACCCACAGCGGGCCGACTCCTTGTGGCGCCCTCTGTCTCTCTCGCGCCCCCGGGAGTGCGAGAGAGGCGGGCCACCCGCCGCCCGCCGGCCCGCCGGCCGAGCGCGCGCCGCGACAATTGAAACGGAATTTCCGGTCCATTTGGGCCGAGTGCGCTCATTAAGCGCCACCCGCGAAGCACGGACTCGCGGCGAGGCGGTGCGGGAAGATGCCTCTTTCAAGGATCCCGAGGAGAAGTCATTGTTCGGACCGCTCCATTGAAAAAGGCGGCGCGACCAAACCTCAAGACTCGGCACAAAAAAAAAAAAAAGGCAACAAAAAAAAAAAATTAAGTTAAGAGAAAAATCACCTCCCAAAAAAAAAAAGAAAACGGGGAAAAGAGGAGAAAATGGAAAATAAAGATCGAACGAGGGCCTGCTGCCGATGGCTCCCGGCCGTCCGCTGGGACGGCGGCACTCTGGCCGCAATCCGAGGCGGGAATCCAGCGGCAGAACAGCCGAGCCCCGCAAGGCAAGCCGGCCGGGCCGCCCGGCCAGATGGAGACTTATGAGCCGGCAGAGTCCTGAGGGAGTATAGACGTATGTGCCCCGGCCGTCCGGCCAAGGCCGACCTCTAAGTGCGCCCTAAGCCTCAGCCGCCGCCGCCGCCGCTGCCTCGCGCCGAAAAACAGAAAAAAAAGAGAAGAAAAACAGCCTCCGCGCTCATCCAGAAGGCCTCAACTTATATTTACCCCCGCCACCATAAATATCCATTTGCTCGGAGTGGAAAGGGATGCCGCGGCGGCGCTCCTAAGGTGCGCGGACGCCGCCAGGTGCGCGCCAACAGGGTGGGCGATGACGTCCGAGCAACGCGCCGCCGCGGCCGAGTCGCCGAGGCCGGCCGGCCGGCGGACCGAGGGGCGGCCCGGGGGAGGGAAACAAAGAAATATGGACGGGAAGTGGAAATGAAAATGTAATGCCAGGGGGGTGGCCTTCATGGGGGCGGCCAGTAGCCTGACTCCGAACCGCGCTCCGTCTCTCTCGCACCCGGACGGGACGCCCCACGAGAGGGAAGCAGCGGCCCCGCGGACACGGCAGACAGGTGCATACCAAAGCAGCAGCGTCTCGGACGAGCCTCCGCGCTCCCAGCGAAAAGGGAGGAACAGAAAACAGTGGGGAAGCAAAAAACTAGAAAGGCGGGCGGGAGTGACCGAACGGCCGAACCCCGGCAGACGGGGAGGCGGCACACGACGCCAGCAGCGCGTCAGATTCAATACGGCACTTTCCCCGCCGACAGTCAATAAATAGCTTTCTGCCTTTTGCCTGCCAGCCCTGCCAGGGGCGCATCAAAGGCGCCTGGAAGGTAGGCAACGCAGCCAGCCAGCCGGGCGCCACACACACACACACACACACACACGCGCGCGCGCGCGCCCGCACACCGACGGGGTGCTTAGGAGAGGATCCCCGACGGCTCCAACAAAGTGTTTGCAGGGGTGCAGAGCGCTGGGGAGGAGGCCGTCGAAAAGAGGGGCAGGGGCGGGAGCAGGAGGGGCGGCCGATTTGCGGTGCGGCCGTTACGGCCGCGGGGCGATGCTGGATAGCCGACAATAGTCGCTGCTCGGCATAAAGCCTCTTCTCTATTCCCGATGCACGTGTTTTCTGCCGAGTGGACACGACACGGCCTATTTTTACGGCCAAAAGTTGCCGCAGGCAGGTGGTTCGCGCGGCGATTCCCTCTCCCCTGTGCCAGCATCCCCTATGCGCTGTCTCTCTCGCGCCCCGGCGCCATGCCCCATGGGTGCGAGAGAGACAGCGAGGAGGGGCTGGCCGTCCATTCCCGAGCAAGCGACCTGATCAGGGCGTGCCGGCGAGGGAGGGTAAGTACCCGGCGGGGCGGGGCGGGGCGGGGTGGGGTGGGGTGGGGCGGCGAGCGCTCAGGCTCGGACACTAACTACCGCCTGTCCTGGTCAGCACCCTCATCTTCATCCCCGGCAGGCCGGCAGGCGCCCTGATTGCCCAGGCTCATTATCGCCACCCCGCCGCCAGCCAGCCAGCCGGCCAGCCAACCAGCCAGCCAGCCGGGGCTGTAAACGATATCGCAAACAGTGTCGCGGCGTGATTCAATCGCCCAGCAAATCTGCATCACTTTTAGAAAAAAATTGGCACGAAACCCTTTTTTTTTACCGCCCAACATTACGTCTACCAGGTGCTAACAACCCCATTTAGAGGACAACAATGATAATAAAAAATAAGAGTTAAAGTGCGGCGAAATTCCGCTTAATTGAAATCGACATACGGAACGCGATGAAAAAATCCTAGGAAAATTTCTAGCGCGCGAAAACCCGGTTTCAGCGAGAAAACCCGTCGCCGCTTGTGAGAACTGCGTCCATCCTGCGCCATTTAACTGCGTCGGTTAATCAAGGGGACGAGCCGGCCGGCCTCGGCGGGGCGGACTTAGTGATCGAGATTATTCCGGGAAATTGATGATTACGCCGCGAGTCAGCGGTCCGCGCCGTCTCTCTCGCACTCGCAGCGTGTCCCGCGGGGGTGCGAGACAGACAGACAGACAGACAGACAGACAGACAGACAGACAGACAGAGAGAGAGAGAGAGAGAGAGAGAGAGAGAGAGAGAGAGAGAGAGAGAGAGAGAGAGAAAGAGAGAGAGAGAGAGACGGCCGACGCGAGTGAGGGGAGCCGCCGGCGGAACATCTCGAGGGATGAGAAGAAATCAGGACACGTGGGGGGTGTAAACAGCGGTCAGGCGAAAGGGGGACTCGGCTCCTCCAGCCTCGCATAATGAAGCTCCAGCGGGGAAGTCCCGGCCATGGCCCTACCGGCCCTTGATCGCTCCAGAGGCTCCAGCGAGCCTCTCTTCTCCAGCGTTGTCAATAATGAAAAAGTTCACCGGCCGCGAAGGCGAGAGCGGCGCGGACCGCTAAATAAGGAATCGCGTTAAATAATGGTCCAACAACTCACCGTCCATGCTGCGGCCCCACGTTGCCGCTCTCGTACGAGGAGCTAGCCGACAGGTCGTGGTCCGGGATGGCCCCGGACTGCATGCCCAGCGGCGCAATGCATTGCGCTGCAACAGAAAAAAAAAAACAAAGTCAGCAAAAAACACCAAAAAAAAAACAAAAAAAAAAAACGGACGGCACACGCGCACAGCACACAACGCGGACCGCACACCGCGGCATTTCCCAACGGCGTCGGATAATTCAATCAAGCCGGACCGTGTTGGCAGAGCGGGCCGATGGGTGGACTGGAAATGGCGGCGTCGCGCTCGCCACGCACAGGCACACACACACACACACACACACACACACACACACAGTGCCGCTATGCAGTCTAGGCCGCAATGTGCTGCCGCAGCGACTTTCGGCTGGCCCAACCGTAAATAATTGTGTCAATTAGCATCACTTTTGTCGTGATTCGGCCGCATTGTGCGGCACCTGTGTGTGTGTGTGTGAGAGAGTGAGTGAGTGAGTGAGTGTGTGTGTGTGTAAGGGCGAGGCATATCGCCCGGCCCCTGACGGTGGGAAATGGCGGTAAATAGGTTGTTGGAGCGCGCGGCGTTTTCGGCCACGAGGAAAAGGGGATGATGGTGGTGGTGGGGGAGGGGGGGGGGGCTGCGCCGGACGGGATGGGGTTACCCGGCTCCACGTTACATGCGAGTCGCTGACAGCCGATATCGCAGAGCATCAGAGCATCGCAGAGGCACGGCGTCGTCGGGGCCCTGGGCCCTGTCCTGTCAGGACCAAAGCGCGGTGGGGCCCAGTGGGCTCGCCCGAAATCGACGTGCCCGAGAAACAACCCAACTCTACTACCCTCTCAAAAAAAAAATCGTTGTGTTTTTATAGGTAGGCCTGCCCGTAGCGCAACGGTGTGGTCGGGTGGCCTACCTCGCACTTGGCAGAGGCTACAATGGAAGCGACGACCACAACAACACCAAGCAGGAGACGAAGGAGAAGAAAAGGACGAAGAGCAGCAGCAGCGCGCGGTGTGTTTGTTATTGACCTCACAATGCCGCTCTGTTGCCGATGGCGCTTTTTCGTCGTTTTCGCCCGACAGGAAATTAAAAGATGGTGCGATAGAAATGACGGCTGCGCGGCAAGTGAGGAGGAAACGGAAGTAAAGGGAGCAGTGGACCCGTCGGGGTGAGGGGGGGGGGAAGCACCTCGGACTGCACAGAGTGTGACAAGGGGGGGGGGGACGACAAAAAATAAGGAACGAAAAGGGGAGGTTTGCGGGGCAAGTCCTCCGACTGGCAGCAGAAGACGGTCGGGGGGAGAGAGAGAGAGAGAGAGAGAGAGAGAGAGAGAGAGAGAGAGAGAGAGAGAGAGAGAGAGAGAGAGAGAGAGCTTAGCAAAGTGGGAGGCGGAAGACGCTAAACGACGCCATAATTCGGCGTGTAATTATCCCGCCATTACTGCAGATGAGCCGGCGGCACTGTAAACCCTTCCTCTTTATGCGAGATTACAAAAGAGAGACACGCCGTGCTACAGGTGTTACTACCTCTCTGTTTCCTTGTAGTTCTTTTTCTACACTGCTCTCGCTATCTCTCCCTTTCTTTCTCGACTGCGAAAAAGGCAGCGACTCGCCTACAACCTGTGCTCGCCTAGGCTCGACGGAATTGAATTTCAAAGAACGTCCAAACACGTTGAAACGAGGACCATATCACAAAACTTGACGACCGAAAAAAAAAAAGACAAAAAATTAAAGGTGGGGAAACAGCAATGACACACACGCGCCACATCTGAAAATTATGCAGGCAAACGGTCGGGCGGGCGGATTCTGGACTTGACAAACTCGTCATAAACAAGGGCATCTCTTCGAGGGCCCTTCGGCAAAACTCTGCAGCTCTACAGCCACGGCAGCGACAGAGCACACATTTCATACAACAGTCAGAGGCGGATAAAAAAAAAAAAAAAAAAAAAAAAAAAAAAAAAAGCCGCGGTCCCAACAACCGACACAGGAATCATTACACTCGGTCAACCAGCAGCCAACCGGCCGGCCGGCCGGTTTTCTTGGCGGAGCGAAGTATTTTTGAACTGATATTGGCAAAAGTTGGGCCGCGAAAATCTTTACTCCCCGGCAGCGCCTAATTGGATCACCGCTGCGGCCCACTGTGCGGTCCGCGAGTGCGAGAGAGACGGCCAATCTCTTCATACCTTTCCTAATCCGCGCGAATCGCGGGGTCATTCCATGTGAAATCGACAAGGTTCAAATCGACCAGTGCTCCGATTTTGATGAAACTTGCAGCGATTGTTGGTCTTATGGTCCCATTAAAGTTGCCAAAATATTTTGGTCGAAATGTCAAAGGGGTCTGAGTAGTGCACGATTCAATTTTTTTCACTTTTTGTGAATGGGTATCCGTTTTTTGCGAATATCTCCGGAACTATTCGTCGTACGACAAAAATGAGTACACCGTTGGAAAGAGGAGAAAAAACTGAATAAAATCAAAAAACAATTTTTTTTTTTTGAGAAAAAAAATTTTCTCTTTTACTAAACTCAAACTTTCAAAGTTATGTTTGAAACTGTTCCCCTTCATCAAAATTGACATGCTATGGCTCAAAAAGTAGCTTAACCCTTCCCCTAAACGAAAATGTCAATCATACAAAGTACTTTTTTTCGTTTGGGAGAACGAGCGATTTCCGTGGACCTCTGCACTGGATCCGGGCCTACCCTCTGCCTGAACGGTGCACAACGGCCCGGCGCTGTGGCACCGCGGTGTCCTGCCACCCACCCCCATCCCTTTCCGCAGTTCCCAGAGCAGAAGTAGGGGCGCCTGGAGGGTAGGCCGCACCCCGCACGCCGCCCCGGGCTCCCAGGGTCACCGCCCAGCAGGTAGGCAACTCATCCTACGTGACTACCTCTCTTCCCCTGTCCCCTCCCCCTACTCCATCTCCTTCTTGACCTTCAAATTTTCAGTATGGCCATAGGCGAGAGTTTGTGTTGCACATTGTCAAATGTTTGTTACCAGACTGAGATTTCTTTCAAATTGTTAGGAAATTTCAATCGAACACAAATTTTAAAATGCTGGGTGTTTATTCAAAGTTGTTTTTATACATAAAAATTATCTGACCTTCCTCTGAACCTTTAAAGTAGTATAACTGTAGCTGCAAGTTATACCTTGCTTCAAAACATATTTTTTTTCCTAGATTTTAATTTTACATCTGCTGCTTTAGCATCACTTACTCGAAGTTTCACAATTGTCCCTTTGGCTTGAAAGTACGGATTAACTAGACTAACAATGTCATGTAGACTAACAACTATAACAATATCAGTAAACTTGTAACTTCTTGGTTGTCCAGTAGCTTCCATAACTTCAACCGAAAAGTTTTCATCCTCTTCATGGAATTCAGATACGCAGCCTAGCTCCCAGGAATTTTCATCTTCTGTAAATGTTACAAATCCTTTTACCTCACTATAGTCTAGTTCAAATTCTTTGGTACATATCTTCTTAATATTAAACTTTGTATCTTGTGAATACAACTTAAGTAAGATATCCTTTGATGGCACTCTAGGAATTATAGCATGGTGGGATTTGATTCCATCAATGTCAAAAGCTGTCTCAAATCTCACAAGTAAAGCCTTTTCATTTTCAATAACTTCTTCTTTCGGAACCCATTTAGCAGTCACTCCTTGAATGTTTTTAGACACCCAATCATAGAAATCATAGGCAATTGTAATTTGTGGGTCTTTTGCTGTTAAGCGTAGGCAATGCAACATTGTAGTATGTTTGATCATGCCGCCCACACCATCACAGGCAGTTTTTCCATGGCTCGTAGCATAAAAGTGCCATTCTGCAGGTACTCCGAAATCCCTTTCATGAAACCATACATTGGCGGCAGCTTTTTTATTTTTGTACTGAGCAGCACAACCGTCTGAAAAATATTTGACTTTAGCCAGCTTTATCTTGAGGTCCTCAGTTATATGACGGATCAATTTTTTCTGAAATGTATGCACTGCAGCAGTACTATGGTCCAAGTGATCTGATATCAAAACAAATGCTGAGTGGCATACTTTGCCCTCTGCATCTTTATAATAAATCAAACAGGGATGCAATGTCGCCTGTTTATTATTAAAGTACCACCCCTGGGAGCTATTTTGTACAACAAAGGAGAAATTTTCTGCAAAGTCAACATTAACAACAACTTCACCATCTTTTAAATTTTCAATTGATTCCTTATAGAAATTTGCTTGCACTTTGCTAATAAAATCATGGGGTATGAGACTTTCAATCTGCGATATAAACTCAGAAATAAAATCATCAGTAGATTTACTTAAAGTTACAATATTTGCCCGGTCTGTGGACTCCCACTGGTTGTAAACCACAGTGGAAATCATTTCTGAGTCAAAATAAACTTCCAATTTTTCCTGTAAAACAGTGGAATCACAACAGTCATTACATCTTCGAAAAAAACAGTCTTCACTAGGCTCTGAGCATAAAAGCAACTTTTTGCACGCTTTTATATTTTCTAATCCAGCTTCACTTAGATTTCCCGCTTCAAACATAAGTTCTGGATTCTGATGATAGGTGCATACACAAATCACATGAGTCCCGGCACTACCAGCTAATACACACTCTTTTGGTCTCAGTTCACAAAATTTAGCTAAAGAGACTTTGTGATCAGGGTGTTCTTTTTTGTACTTTTGATGCAAGCAACTGAGAGTAGACAGCACTAGTCTTTTAGTTTTCTTCACTCTCTTCCCGTCCACTAAAACACTCAGTACATCTTTGGCTCCAGGGAGAGGCCGACTCACATCGTCCCTGTAGTAGAATTTGGTGATCAGCGCCACTGTCTCAGGTGAAAGTTTGCGTCCCACTTTAGGACCCGGGCCACACAGAATACCCTTGTCTTGCACTAGTAGACGGCTTTTCCTCGCCATGTAGTTGGATACCCCAAATGTGCTTTCAATCCTGGAAATGCTCCAACTTTTTGGTACAACTGATAAAGCTAATAATTTTTTATCGGGCTGGGGATGACAATCAATAAATTGCTGTAGTTGGCCTATTATTTCTCTGAAGTATGCTGCATCTTCGTCCTCAGTTAGTTGTTGATCAGAAAATTTTGTCAGCGCTGCTCTTATTTTCTTCATAACTTTACGCCCATAGCTCTTCTGAGTCTTTAATTTCCTTTCATTAACAGGAGAGAATCCAAGAGAGGACAGCCAAGTATTTAATCCATCAATACTCTCCTGAAAAAACTCTTCTTGAGAAGCCTTTCCATCAGCAGGTACAGTGGGAGTTGTAATATCACTGGGGACCAAAGTTGACCCTACACTAGGTGATGAAAATATAGGAGGATTGGAAATTGAAGCCGGGTCAGGAGCGTTGCTTGAAGATTCTTGAGCAGCCTTTTCTGCGGCAGATTTTGCAGCAGCTTTGATTTTAGCGTTCAGGTCAATCTTGCACTTGACACACACTTTCTTGCCGGGCACCAAAGCAAGTCCAATAGTTTTGGCACTGTCCCGCATTTGGAGTGTAATAACATGCAATTGAGGAGTGCCAGTTTTTTTCTTTTTGGCTGGAGGGCCATCATGAACAGATGTTGACTGATGAAGACAGCAGTTTTTCTGGTGTGCTTCAAAGCGGTGAATGAACTTAGTGAAATGTCCATCACAAACATACTGCAAACTCTTCCTGCAGCCACTTCTGATCTTGAGCAAACGAATCCTTTCTGGAGATAGGCTGGCTCTTGCAGTGAAATCCCCAGAGCAGGCACCAACATCAGGAAGATGTTGTACCTTTCTCAGGAAGCACTTCTTGGTGTCTGCTCGGCCCATTGTGTAGGGGGAACCTGAACCACAAAGAAACCAAACCTCAAAATAAAACAAGAAGCGTCATCAAACCAAAGCACAATCCTATAATATCAGATTTTTTTAAAAAAAGAGAAAGAACTCGTAAACAAGAAAAACGGACCTTTTCAGGGCATAAAATCGACTCAAAGTCAATGCTCAAAAAATATTTACTCCAACAAGTAGTCGGTGCAGAAAGTAAACAAACCAAGACAAAGGAACAACAACAACTTCGTCTTGTCGCCGCAGCCCAAACACTGGCAGCACCGTCGGGGGGAATGCCGTTTTCGCATCAACTTCGGCTGCACTTCGGCTGCGCCACGAAGCAAGGCTCGGGGTGACTAGGAAGGGTTGCCTACCTGCTGGGCGGTGACCCTGGGAGCCCGGGGCGGCGTGCGGGGTGCGGCCTACCCTCCAGGCGCCCCTACTTCTGCTCTGGGAACTGCGGAAAGGGATGGGGGTGGGTGGCAGGACACCGCGGTGCCACAGCGCCGGGCCGTTGTGCACCGTTCAGGCAGAGGGTAGGCCCGGATCCAGTGCAGAGGTCCACGGAAATCGCTCGTTCTCCCAAACGAAAAAAAGTACTTTGTATGATTGACATTTTCGTTTAGGGGAAGGGTTAAGCTACTTTTTGAGCCATAGCATGTCAATTTTGATGCAGGGGAACAGTTTCAAACATAACTTTGAAAGTTTGAGTTTAGTAAAAGAGAAAATTTTTTTTCTCAAAAAAAAAAAATTGTTTTTTGATTTTATTCAGTTTTTTCTCCTCTTTCCAACGGTGTACTCATTTTTGTCGTACGACGAATAGTTCCGGAGATATTCGCAAAAAACGGATACCCATTCACAAAAAGTGAAAAAAATTGAATCGTGCACTACTCAGACCCCTTTGACATTTCGACCAAAATATTTTGGCAACTTCAATGGGACCATAAGACCAACAATCGCTGCAAGTTTCATCAAAATCGGAGCACTGGTCGATTTGAACCTTGTCGATTTCACATGGAATGACCCCGCGGCCAAACTTTTCAAACTCCTGTCATTACGTCCTTGCGGCAATATTTCCCGGAGCGAGAAGCGGGAGAGAAAAAGAGTGAGGGGGGGGGAGGAAGGGGGGACAATGGACATAAATATTCAACTTGAGACACGACGGAAAGAAAACAAGGACAGAAGACGGAGTAAGAAAAGAGGGAGTTATTTGCTTAGAGGAACAGCTGTACTCTTGTGGCAGAAACTCGGGGAATAATCCCAGTAACGGGATGACCGAGCGGCCAACTTTCGTGCAAGTGGCGCCGCCGCACTGTGGGCGCCCCAATGGGAATCCTGGAGAACGCGGCGCGGCGATTCAGCCGAACTCTCGCTCCGCGTCGAACCAGCGGAAACCGCGCGCGCGGGCAGAAAACCGACGCTTACATTTAGCCGTGGCAAACGCGTCGCACTTCACACGGCGTGGACCGCGATCGTTGATTCATGCGTCGGTGTGCATGACAGACAGCGCCATGCCCGACACCGCGCGTACACCGCGCAGTGTGCGCGGCAAAACACGTGCCGGCGACACCAGCAGACGACGCGAGCAGACGACGCCGGCAGATGACGCGAGGCCTTTAAATAATTACTATCGCAACTCGGGCATCCGGGGGATGAAACTTGGAAAGGGGGCGGAGCGTCTGTCGCGAGGGGAGGGCGCAGCGTGTGTGTTGTCTGTCTGTCTGTCTGTCTGTCCGTCTCGGTTTCAAAACAAAACGCCGAAACGAGAGTTGTCCGCGGCGAGGCCACGGCCGGGGCCGGGCCAATGATAGGTGCCGACAGTGTCGTTGCCCCCACTTAATTTCCTCGGGGGCCCCGGGTCGCCGCGGCCAGCCCTCCCTGTCCAGCCGGAAGCCGCACATAGGGGCGGTCTGGTGGAAGGGAGGGGCGGGGGCTGGCCACGCCGTTAAGCGTCGCGTAACATTTTCGAATTGTTTTACAGTGTGTGTGGGTGGGGGGGTAGGGGGGGGGGGAGCGTCGCGGGGCGCGGCTCTCAAAGGCTTGCGACAGTTTTGTTTACAGTGGTCGCCGACGGATATGCCTTCCCCGCGGTTTCAAAGGGGCTCCGCCAGAGTTTGCATCATCACTCGGACGGCGGACGCTCCGTCTCTCTCGCACTCGTGCAGCGTGCGCCGCGCGAGAGAGACAGGGCGACGCAAGGAGGTGACGCTGCACGACGCGACCGGCCGGACACTCACAGTGTGGACCGGACGGCGCGGCATCAGAGGGCACCAGGAGGGGGCGGCGGCGATGTTCATCAATGCGGCAATTGTGCCGAACACAGAGAGGATGTTAATGACCACTGCTCTGTGTGCCTCGCTGTCCCGCGCAGTGTAGGCATCGCAGGCAAGTCAGTCGCAGACTGCATTACTGTAACGCACGCTCTCTCTCTGTCTCTCTCTCTCTCTCTCTCTCTCTCTCTCTCTCTCTCTCTCTCTCTCTCTCTCTCGCACGCACGCACACACACACACACACACACACACGCGCACAAACGCACTTGCATCAAGCAGGCAAATGGGATGAACGGCACAGGGGAGCAGCAGCGATGCACCGCCACTGCCCGAGATCCAATTTGCAAAAACGTGGGGCTGCGTCGCTGTGAGCGGAGCGACAGGCCATGGCGGCGTTCCGCCGCGCGCTTTCGAGCGCTCTCGATGCGGCGCTTCAAGCGGTCGCTCCCCTTCTTGTAATCTGCGGATCACGGATCGCGGACGGCCCCAAACTTTGCCGCGTCAATCGTGCATGTCGAAGCAAAAGGCGGGCCGCCCCACCACTCCACCGTGGCGGCGCCCCTTCCCCCCCCCCCTCCCCCCGGAGGGGGCGGTGGTGGCTTCCGTGGAGGGAAGCGCCGCTGCATACGTAATCCAGAATCCGCGCCGCACCTCCAGGGACGAGCACGCGGCCAGGAGGAGGATGAGGAAGGGGGTACTCGGCGTCAGCCAGCAACAACCACCTGGTCCGCCGCCGCCGCCGCCCGCCCGCCCGCGCCCGCCGTGCAAAGCCCTCCAGGGTTACTTAAGGAGGCGGAATGATTCAAATTCGCGGCAAGTAAATCGACAAAGTTTGCGCGCGGCGAGCACGGCGGTGAGGAGGAGGACGACGACGACGACGTGCCCCCGGAGTATTCAAGAAGTGCGCGTCCCCGCGCCGTAAAAGCCCCACCCCTCCTCCTCCCCGCGTGCTCAATCGAGGTGTCAGACGCCTTGCTTTATGGGGCGATCAGGCCCGTTTCACTTCCGGGAAGCAGTGCCACCTTGCCTGCCTTCTCTTCTCCTTTTTCCGCAGAACTCCTCTCGCCGGCCGGGCCTCCCCCCCTTCGCACCTTGGCTGCACTCTCTAATGAAAAGAGGCCGGGGTACATCAGCGAAGCGCGATGGGCGACGCTGTCACCTTAACGCAACACAAGTGATAGCGGCCGAGGGGAGGAGAGAGAGAGAGAGAGAGAGAGAGAGAGAGAGAGAGAGAGAGAGAGAGAGAGAGAGAGAGAGAGAGAGAGGGCATCACCCCGACAGCCTTAACAGCGGTTCCGTGCCAACGCGGTTGTAACGCCCTAACCCCCGAGGCCCTAACCTTCTACTTGTAATTCTTCCACTTGCTTCAATTTAAAATGCACCGCGAAATATGATCTCACCCCCGTTGCCTCTCTCCCTCTCTCTCTCTCTCTCTCTCTTCCTCTTCCAGCACACGCACAGCATGCGGAAACGGTCGCGGCGGGATCTTTTCTCCCTGTAATTGAAGATAAATTTGAGCCCCTCGCCTCTTTTCCCTTTTTTCTTCCCACTCGCAGCAGGCGCCCCCCCGGAGTCTTTGGAGGCGCCCCCCTCCCTCCCCCCCCTCTCTCTCTCTCTCTCTCTCTCTCTCTCTCTCTCTCTCTCTCTCTCTCTCTCTCCGCATTGTGCGCCAGATCCTCATTAGTAGGCTCGGGAATGCAAAAAGATCTCGTATATTCAAACCTTTCGCGGGGCGCTTTCCCGCTGTACAGCCCCCTTCAGGGCCCGCCCCTTGCTCGGCCGACGTCGGTCCCCAAAGAGCGACGAAATGTCCCGAATAGAGTTTTCATTCAGAGGTCAACAAAACACCGCAGACGGCAGGCAAGTGCGCCCCGCGTACCCCATTGGGTTCACGTCGGCGACATAATTAAAAGTTTAGTCCGGCTTTGTGTGTGTGCCTGTCTGTTTGTCTGTCTGTCTGTCTGTCTGTCCGTCCGTCCGTCCGCCGGTCTGTCTGCCACCGAAGCAGACGACGCGGCGGACAAGCCGGCGGCACAGGTAACGCAGTGCGAGGCAGCAGCGTTTTCCCTCGCACAACTCTTCGCTTTCATGCGTTCCACCGGAAAATAGAAAGTAGCCCAGCCTTTTTGTGAGGGCCGTTCGGTTCGCAGGGCACAGCCGAAAAGCCCCGGCTCTGTTCACCATATCACGCGAGTCCATATTCATCGCGCAAGGCCCTGGGAAAGTCAGCCACCTGTAGTCCGATCCCGAACGGCGCTCCGTCACCCTCGCACCCTGACGGGGCGCCCCGTGAGTGCGAGAGAGAGAGAGAGAGAGAGAGAGAGAGAGAGAGAGACAACGCGCCGCTCATCCTGCGGGCGGATCATGCATTTGCATCTCGTTCGGACCTTGGCCTTAACTGCACTTCATTTGCACGCCTAATCGCCGCAGCCAGACCCACTTTTTTTCCTTTTTTTTTTTTTTGTAGAGGCGAGGCGAATGAGGTACTTACAGGTGTCGAAGGCGTCGGCCCAGGCGATAAGCAGCGGCAGGGCCAGCAGGGCGACGAGCAGGGCGAGCCGTGGCGGGGGCGGGGGGCGCGGGGCGCGCACGGGGCCTCTCATCGCGCGAGCCCCTCCATCGGGCACCGCCGCCTGGAGACAAAAAAAAAATACAGACGTTAGCAAAAACCACCAAATTTATTACACACTTCAACCTAAGAAAAATCCCCCAAGTTTTCATTCCGTTATCATTTTCTGGGCGGACGGCGCGCTTCGCTGTGCCTACTGCGGCGAAAACACACACACACACACACACGCGCGCGCGCGCGCACGCACGCACACAGCCTGCGGATAGAGATACAGGAAGAAAAATATAAACCGTGCGGCGCTCTTGCTCGCTCTCGCAGACGCACCGCCGGACCGACCGCAGGGCGGCGAGAAAGCAAATAAACGGAATCAAATCGAAAATTTTCGGGGCCTGCCTCGGCTTTGGCCACGGCGGCGGCCTCTGTGTCCATCGCGTCAACATCCGGTGGCCGCACTGCCAAAAACAACTCGCTAGGAAAAAAAAAATAGTGATTACGATAATGGCGGCTGCCGGGTTGTAGAGAGACAGGAGCGCTGGGCAGTGGTAGAGCCAATGAAAACGGGTCCTAAAATTCGATCCGCTGGGAATGGACCTGCCGATCCGGTCGCCTCTTCCCGAACCTTTGACCCGCTGAACTGCCACCGCGCCATAAAGACGCCCCGCAGGATGTCTGCGTACACATGTCTCTCTGTGAGTGAGTGTGTGTGTGTGAGTGTGTGTGTGTGTGTGTGTGTGTGTGTACGCCGGGCCGAATGACTTTCGGAAATAAAAACGGCGCGCTCTTTTCCCACGACGAGACGCGGCGACCGCCGAGCAAGTGAGTATCTTCCGGCAGAAAAAAAAGGAACGTGTTCCAGAGCTCAAGACCGCCAGAACCTGCCTGCCTGCCTGCCAGGTATCTCCACACCGGTTTTTTT
This sequence comes from Stenchaetothrips biformis, assembly GCA_030522485.1. Lineage (NCBI taxonomy): Eukaryota > Metazoa > Arthropoda > Insecta > Thysanoptera > Thripidae > Stenchaetothrips > Stenchaetothrips biformis. The sequence goes on along the minus strand of CM060089.1, from coordinate 8,398,470 downwards.
TTTTTTTTTTTTTTTTTTTGTCTTTTTTTGAATGGTAATTTTATTTTTCTTGCACCAAGGACATGATTGTCCAGACACCGGTGATAACGAATCCGTGTGAAGCGCGACATCTGATGCCCAGGCACGCGCCCGGCCCCCGCCAGGCCCCCGCCTCGCACCGCCTCGCCGCGCAGCGCCTCCGTGGTGAAGCCCCTGTCGAAGTTCGTTGGCTTGCATTAAGCGCGCCGCTCTCGACGGACAGAGAAAAAGTTTGAATACATTAATTCCGGGGACAGATTGGACGACCAGCTGGGCCGTCTCCTCCTAGTCCCGTGGGACGGCGCGGTGCGCGGTGGCGGGCCCAGCAGCCAGCACGCCAAGAAGAGCGGCAAGAAGACGCGAGGCGGACGCTGCGAGGGCCGGCGACAGCGCCGCGCGCCCGGGGGGGCCACCACCATCCTGTGTACAAATTGACTGGTGATCTCCGGTAATCCATGCCGTAATTGCGTAATCCTTGATAAAATTCTCTCCTTTTTGTAACGTTTTTGAACAAGTTTTTTCCTAGATTTTACGCGGAATCCCAAGTTAAATTCCCGTATTCCCGTAATCTTGTGTACACTTGAAATGCGAGTGGCGGCCCCCTGCTCGCGCGCGCCGCCAGTCCGGCCGCACGAGCCGAGCAGGCAGAGTCCGGTGTGGCCGGCGGGGCCGAAGGCCGAGCCGGGCCGCTGCTGCAACAGATGCCGGGGCGCCATTTAGGACCCGTGGTGGCCCCCATCTGTGTGCGCGGGAAGGGAGGGGGGGAGGGGGCAATAATCCTGCAGGGAAGGATGAAGACGGGGCACAACGACAGGAACCGTATTGCGGACAAACAAGAAACCAATATAACTGGCCTGGCGCAGCGCGACAGACGGACGGACGGAGGACAGACAGAGACAGACAGACAGACAGACAGACAGACAGACCGGCCTGCAGGGACGCCAAAATACGGCCGTGTCCTTTCCTCACGCCGCCGATAACCAATTAGCATCATTTCCAATTTCACACAGACAGACTCGCGCCAAATTGTGTGCTGCTGCTGCGAACTGGCTGAGTGGCACACACACACACACACACACGCGGCATCACGAATCGACGCAGATAAGCAGACGCGCGGGCGGCGGAGCAGGGGCTGCGCGGCGCACGGCGGAGATGGCGGTCTCGAGATTATTTTCGTGTTTATGACCGAGAGCAAGACAAATCGTGCGACCGGGCCGTTCATAATTACGGGACTGCGGTGTCGGGTATCGCAGCCTGGCCGCCGACTCTCACACAGTCAGACCTCTTTCAGAGAGGTTCAATATTCGACCCAATTAGCTCCGACCCGATGCAACCTTTCGGATGACGACGGCACTCGCCAGGTGACCCGTGGGGCCGAGCCGAGTAGCCGAGCCGAGCGCAGCCGGGACACGCGGCGCTGGCGGAGCCGAGCCGGGGCGCCTCGCCGTCGCGCCATGTGCATCTGAGATGGTATCGGCGACCTGTTAGGGCGGTGGCGCCATCTGCGCGGTGACCAGCGACACGGTGACCGCGCGGCACCAATACGGCCAGACAGGGTTCAACGCGCCTATCGAGGAGACACGATCGGCTATCGCGCGGCGACGAAAAATAAAACAGCCCCACGGCCTGCTGGCCTTGCGGCAGTGTGTGTGAGTGCGTGCGTGCGTGGCCCACATTCACTGGGCGCGGAGCAGCGCTCGTTTAGCGGTCCAGGAACAGGTGCCTATCGTCCGGCTATCGCGGAGGGGCATCCTGCGGCGCGGTGGATTGCGACAGTGGCGCGGTGCCAGCGGTGCCCGGCCGGAGGCGCGGTGATGCCTCTGGAGCCCCAGATGGGGTGCGGCCCTTGCGTTACCCGCTTATTAGGCGCGTAAGTCACGCTTGACCGCGGCCCCGCTCCAGCCAGGCTCCAGCCTCCGGGGCTCAACGCTCAGAGCGCCGCTCCTCCGACCGACGAGCCAAAAAACGACCGCTCATTTCGCCTGGCATTTAAATTTATTTTCATAACTATATATTTAAAAAAAAATTGCATTTCTGAATGGACTTACGGAAACTTAGTTCCCTTGCAAGGTGCGCGGCGGGGGGCGCAACGGCCACGCCGATGGCCACGTCAGCGCCGGAAACAGCGGGGGCGCGAGGGGAGAGAGAGAGAGAGAGAGAGAGAGAGAGAGAGAGAGAGAGAGAGAGAGAGAGAGAGAGAGAGAGAGAGAGAGAGAGAGAGAGAGAGAGAGAGAAGAGAGGCGCTCGGCCGATAACGCCAGTGAGCCTCATAAATAAATGGGATGCACTCTAACGACCTCACACACAGGTAAGCGCCGAGCCGCCACGTCACCGGGCAACAAATCACTCGCCTCGTCCGTCTCTCTTCCGGTAAAGAGCGTTCACAGAGTGAGTGCCTCTTCTCCACAGTCAATTCTCACACGGCAAGCGCACGAGGAAAGAGGCAAAGTCGATGACGTGAATCGAATTATTTGTTTGATCGGAACGTCCAGAAAATTGTAAAGGGAAAATAAAATAAAACTTGGTTCCATACACTTAACTTAGAAAGCATTAAACAATTTCCCATCATTTTGGCCTGTTTTTTTGACAATGCTCAGCATTGCGTTTTAAGACACTTAATTTTTTTTCACCCGCACCGCTTAGGCTTTGGCCAAAGAAGCAGCGACAGCTCAGGAAAATCTTCACTTCTTGTTTACAGCCATCATCCACAACGCGTTCTCACGCCACCCTGACCCCCTTCTGATTGGCCCGTCCGTACACGTAGCGCGGCGGTACTACAGTTTATTACCCCCTACTCCTCCTCCTCCTCGGTCAGTCGCTCGCTCGCTGCCTCATTCCTCATTTGATCGATTGCGGCCCAGCGGCCCCTATTCATATTGGAATTGAATGTATCACATTCAGGTACTGCACCCCGCGGGCAAGCACCACGCAGCGCGACGCGTGCGCTGCCGAGAGCTTTCCAATCCGATTCCGACCGATTTATAGAGCCGATGCGGCGGCCGATACGAGTGTGTCACACTGTGCAGCGGTAATAAGCTTCCTTACGTTACGTCTTTTAATGCTCGCCGCCGCCGCTATCCTCCCACGACCCGCTGCCTGCCAATAAGATAATGCGGCGCTATTCACACGTCCAGCTCTTGGCACGGCCGGCAGCGAAGTGTAACGCACGCGGGAAAACAACCGCCAAGTCAGAGCTGCAGAGCATTGTCTGTTTCTAAATAGAGAAAATCGGGTCTCAGCAGTGGGGGGACAGACAGACAGCCAGTCAGTCAGTCAAACAGGCGGACAGACACGACGTGTGAATAAGCCAATAGCAGACGACAGCGCGCATCCGCGCCATCGCGCCTAATCGCAGGCCGACTGCGAAGGAGCCGCGCTGACAGCAAGCGAGCTGCTCACAAAGACCACTTGGTCGAGTCGAGAGAGGGGAAAGGGGGGGGGGAGGGGTGAAAGGAAGAGGCAGGGCCCCAACGGCGCGCAAATTCGCTGCCGGAGTAACTCAAGTCTGAGGAACGACCCCGCCAGGCAGCCAGCCCAGGCAGCCAGCCCCGCGGCCGCCAAGAAAAATCTCCGCGCGCCGCAGTTGCCACACTTTATGCACCCCACTGCGTCCCGACTGCGTGTGTTTCCCGGCGTAGTAGAGGAGGTGACCGCGGTGGCGGTCTGGGTGGCGGCGTTTGGGGGCTCAAGATTTGTCAGGCAACCCGCTGCTGGAACGACACGCCGTGCTTTTTCCCGCAGCGAACGCGGTGGCTCAGCGGGATGATTCCGAACAGCTCTCTCTCTCTCTCTCTCTCTCTCTCTCTCTCTCTCTCTCTCTCTCTCTCTCTCTCTCTGTCTCTCGGTCTCTCTCTCTCTGTCTCTGTCTCTGTCTCTGTCTCTCTCTCTCTCTCTCTCTCTCTCTCTCTCTCTCTCTCTCTCTCTCTCTCTCTCTCTGTCTCTCTCCTGTGCGCCCCACGAGAGCGAGAGAGGCAGGAGGTCCGCGAGATTAGCCAAGGGGCGAATCCCCGTGGAAGCGGCGCAGCAGCGGCCGAAATCCCAGACATTAGCAGCCACCGCGTCTAAGTGAAAATCGACGTTCCGTGAGCGGGCACGTCTGTTTGCCTCTAGCTCACTCTCGCTCTGCGCGGGCGCGCTGCCAGCCGCGTCTGACGGAGAGAGAGAGAGAGAGAGAGAGAGAGAGAGAGAGAGAGAGAGAGAGAGAGAGAGAGAGAGAGAGAGAGAGAGAGAGAGAGAGAGAGAGAGAGAGAGAGAGAGAGAGCAGAGAGAGAGAGAGAGAGAGAGAGAGAGAGAGAGAGAAAGAGAGAGAGAGAGAGAGAGAGAGAGAGAGAGAGAGAGAGAGAGAGAGAGAGAGAGAGAGAGAGAGAGAGAGAGAGAGAGGACGACGCGCGAGCAGAAAGAAGACGAAACGCGTCCACGGCAGCCACCCTATGGCCAGCTCATTCTGCGTGTCTGGCTTGCTATCAACGCGGACACGGGATGGGGCGGCAATGGGAGGCGGGATTATGCAAATCGGTATTGAGACGCCGCGGCGGTGCGCTGATACGTGGGCCGGCCGGCCCTCTGGTGCTGCAGTGCGGTCGCAAAGAAGTGAACGGCCCAATCACCAAGACCAAAGGTGAGGCTGCGGAGCGTCAACAAAGGCAGGCCGTCCCCCCCCCCTCCCCGACGGCAGCAGGAGTGCCTCCACCTACGGGACGCCCCCTGAGTGCGAGAGAGACGAGACCACGGTTGGGAATCAGCGAGCGGGGCGCGTCGTGTGCAGGGTGTACCGGTAATGACATTTGCGTGGGATGATTGGCACCTTGTCGCAGCGGCTTCTGCCCGCCCTATGCCTGCCTACCCCGCAAAGACACTGCCTCGCAGGTGACCACCCGACGGTCAAGTTCTGTGTACGAAAAATAATGACAAAATTTTAAGAAGGTAATTCTAAATAAGGAGCAATCCTTAAACTTAAATTATTGATTTTTTTTTCAAATTTAGTTCTTATCTCATATTTTTATAATCGTTTAAGATCGACAAAAAAATCCAAGGTCATTTTCCCCCTCGTGAAGCTGTGTGCGATCTAAAAACGACGCCAGCTCGAAGTTTTTTTGCTTTCCTGCAATTGGCCGTTTCGGTGTGCTGTGCCCCCGCCGCCGCCTCCAGCCACACAACCAAATCCCCAGCGAGGGTTAACTCACCTTCATCCCCATCCATCCTGCGGCCCCACCAGGCAGGCAGGCAGGCAGGCAGGCAGGCAGGCAGGCAGGCAGCCAGGCCCGGGGGCGCCCTGCTGCCTTTGTGCAGCCGTGTGCCGACACAAGTGTCTTGATTTGGGGAGAGGCAGTGGCGGAGGCGGAGACAGACGCTTATTAGTCGCGTCTCTCCGGTGTCACGTTCCGTCCGCGCGCTGACTCCGCCCCTGTGTCCCACTCGCGGCCGCGGCGGGCCCCGCAGCGAGAGGGACACAGCGACGCCGCTCGGAATCAGACTAGAGTTTGCCGGCACCTCATTAGTGTGTTTGTCCCTGATTCAATGACGTCGCCGACCGCGCCGCCGCAAACGCGGAGACCATTCCGGCCGAACCAGCCGCATAAAACGCCAAGCTGTTATTCTTGCTAAAATCCGCGCGAGCCGTTCGGCGGCGGGCCCACTGCGCCGGGACGTGTCAGCCGCCGCGCCGCCGCCTTCACACCTCCGGGTGGCCGGCCGTCCCGCACGAATCATCAGTTATTCGAGGAGGTGATGTCCCCTGTCGCCGAGGAATGGAGAAGCCGTGTCGCCGCCCGCCCCGTCGGAGACGCACGCACGCGCTTCAACACGAAAAAAAAATCTTAAAAAAAAACAACAAAATAAACAAAAAACGTGACCACTCCGTTAGAAAACCACAAGGGTACGTCTATCACAAAAAAAAACAGCGTCTTTCCGCTGCCGTCTTTTCGCTGCCGCCCGGGAGTCGCAGCGCAGGTGGCCGCAAAGGGGAGCCACCCCGGCCGGCTCACCTGGAGCACACCAAAGAAAAGAAACGCCATCAGCCGCGGAATACTCTTGCAACAACACGGCGACGCCAACTTTCCTGGCAGAGATTTCACCGCGCGCGCGCGGCGGCGGCGCGCTGGAAGCCGGGAAAAGGGACAATGTTGGCACCTCCGCCAACTCCTTAAATTCTTCCGCCACCGCGCGGACGACTGCCGTGCCGCCCCGGAGCCTCTTGTATCGAGTCCCGGACGCCGCGTGGCGTGTGCTTTGCATAAAGTTATGTCTGCAGCAATTTGCGGGCGCGCTTCAGGGGCTGGCTGGCTGGCTGGCGGCTGCCTGGCTCGCTGCCTGGCTGGCTGCCTGGCTGGTTGCCTGGCTGACTGCTGCCGCTCGTCAAAAGAAGGGGCTGACGAAAAAAAAGCGTACCCTTTAGGTCGCTCCGTGTTTGAAACCAGGACTCGGCCCGCGGTGTGTGACACTGGCTTGGTCCAATGGAGTAGTCGTGTCCACCCCCTCTCCCCCTGCGCCGCCCCTGGGCCGCCCCTGCGCCGCCCCGCGACGCGTCGCCGTAGTCAAATCACGTTCCAAACACCAATAGACAGCCTATTTATGTGAGCGCGGAGCAGCGCCACTTGTTGGCCGGGGAGCGAGGGAGACGGCGTCCTGGCCGCGCCGTGCCGCGCCGTGCCTTGCCACGCTCTTACGGGAGCCAAATGCATTACGGTCCGCGGGACATTAATACGGGAGTCAAGGAGTGCCGAGTTTATTGCAGCCCGCCACGCCCCGCCCCGCCCCGCCAGGGCCACCTTAATGAAGACGAAAACGCGTTTCGGCGCGGCGCGCCGTGGCGTTCGACGAACAACGCTCGCTCCGGCGAGGCGCGGCGCGCGGCCCTGAGGGAGCCCTTCCTCCCTTCAGGTGGCCGCGGCGTTTTATTTTCCGCCTGGAAAAGCCAGAAATGTAAAACGGCTTCTGCTGCGCTTTCCGCGCTGCGCTTCCCGAGGGCGGCCTTTATGCGCCACTCGCCGCTCCGCCGGGGACGGCAGAGAAGAAAAAAAAAGAAAAAAAAGTATAATTGGCTGAACAACAAACAGTAACCGCTGCGACTGGTATCCGAACCCGCAACCGCGCGGCACCGAAACAAGCGCGGTCTGTGCTCTCCGTCCGAATGGCGGTGTTTCGGCGCGGGATGGCGGTGGAGATTGCACTCCGGCGCTCCTGCTTCCAGCTCCAGGAGGGTCTGCTCCGGCTGGGACGCCCCCGGGGCCCGCCAAGAAGGGCCCGCCAAGAAGGGCCCCGCCAAGACCGCCCCGCCACTGCTCATCTAATTGCAGCGACATTGCGGGACAAAAGTGGCGCATAAACGACGTTCCGACGTCCAGACGGCAGGCGGAGAAACACACACAGACACAGTGTCACACAAACACTCTCACACACACAAATACACACACACACACACACACACGCACACGCACACACACACACACACACACACACACACACACACACAAGCGCGCGCGCAGGCGGGCCAGCCCGCGCGTCACCGGAGCGGCAGGGTGGCCTACCCAGCCCTCGGCAGGGGCCACGGACGGCTTGCTTGGCGGAGAGCGGGGAGGGCCAGAAGGACAGGGAATCGCGGAGGACGATGAAGGGAAAGGCAAAGGGCCCTGTCTGCTTGCACCGAGTGCAGGACGAAGGACGGGGAGGGCACCTCGCCGACTCCGCCATTCGGAAATATTTTGATTGCTTCGTTAACCAGACGGGGTCACCTGGAGCATGCGGTGCGGTGCCTGGAGAGCGGGGGAAAAGTCGCTCCAAAGGGAAGAGACGCGGATTCCTGGATTCCAAACTCTCGGCGGAACTCGGCAAACATTATCAACAACAAAAATAAAAAAAATAAAGGTTTTTTTTTTTGTTTTTTTTTTTTACAAAAGAAAGGAAAATAGATATACTTTTGATAAAAATTCCGCGCGGGAAGTAACCAAGCGAGGCGGAATGCATCCATCCATCCATCCATCCATCTACCCACCAGCAGCAGACTGACTCCGCAATACGTCGCGCTGTCTCTCTCGCGCGCGTGGGGCGTTGGGGCGCCCCGTGGGGGTGCGAGGGAGACGGCGCGACCCCCGCTCGGAATCCGTCTGCAGCACCAGGTGCGGCCCCGGCAGCGAATTAATGGAGGGGCGAGGAGATGAACAAACCGCCTTGGAATGAGAAAGAGAGAGAGAGAGAGAGAGAGAGAGAGAGAGAGAGAGAGAGAGAGAGAGAGAGAGAGAGAGAGAGAGAGAGAGAGAGAGAGGAGAGAGAGGAAATAAATTTGGAAGAGAATAGTAGCGCGGATCTGTTAGCACGCGGTGCAGCGCGTGGCAGCGGCCCAAGACGAGACCACCGCCGCCCCGAATTCACCACCGACCATAATTCAGCGTGAATTATGAAAAAGATTTGTCGCCGGCATTTGCCGTGATTGAATTTCTCTCCACCCGACACAATCTCCATCTCTCTCTCTCTCTCTCTCTCTCTCTCTCTCTCTCGCAGGGAATGAGACGCCGGCTCTGCGTCGAGGAAATTTCGTCTTCCTTCGACGCCGTGGGCCACCACCTGCCGACGGCGACAGAGATATCCTGGTTACTCACACCAGACAAAAAAATAAAACCCCCAAAATAAAACATTAGCAAAATGAGAGGGGGCCTCAAAATGTGCAAATCCGTGATATGGTGAGGCGACTGAACCGCGGACTTCTCTTCGGCACTGTGCGCAGCAGAACACGGCACACAGACACGCTCTCTCTCTCTCTTTCTCTCTCTCTCTCTCTCTCTCTCTCTCTCTCTCTCTCTCTCTCTCTCTCTCTCTCTCTCTCTCTCTCGTTCTCGCACACACACACACACACACACACACACACACACACACACACACACGATATGGCAGCGCGACCCGCAAATTTGCATCAAACCTGATAAGGCTGACCAAACAACATCCCCAGAGTACACAAAACAAAACAGCGAGGGCAGTAGGTGCGAGCCGGGGCTTGGGCTGAGGCCGGGGCTGAGGCCGGGGCTGGGGCTGCGGCCGGAGTGCAGCAGCCCCTGCCCTGGCTGCAGCGGATTTAAATAATGCCTGTTTTCCTTTGCGACCAGATCAAGGCTCTGCACTGCAAGCCTCTCGGGCTGCACTTTTCAGAATGACCCACCCACCCACTCGGCCCGGCCAAACAAAAACCCGAAACGAGAGACAGCTTCTTTTTTTTTAAAACTCCTCTTTTTCGTTTCTCCACGCGGTTGACGTTTGCAAAATAGGATAACGCTGAATAAAACGGAATGAATGGCTGAGGGAAAGAGGGACAAGAGAGAGAGAAAACTCATCACTCTGCGTAAAACAAACACCCGTCAGCAGATTTGCATACCGCTGAATAAAATGCACGTACGGTAACGCCAGTGCCGGCGGCAGTGTAGGAAAAGGGGGGAGGGGGAGGGGGGAGGGGGAGGGGAAAGGAGGGGGTCTGGACGGCACTGCCCGCCAGCGGCAATGACGGGTGGAAAGTGATACCTGTCCGCAAAAGGCACCGAGCACACCACACTCACCCAGGCACGGACAGACGGACGGCGAGCGGGACGGACGGACACACACGTGAATCGGTCGAGCAAAAAAGCTGAAATGGCAGCCAGCGACGCGGTGGAACACGGTGTGCGATGTCGCGCCGGACATGGCCAACAAGTGCCTCTCCTATTAGTGCGCTGCCGCGGGCCGACGGTTCCAGCGTCGCTCTTCCTCGTCCCGCAGGACGGTCTGGTCGCCTCGTGAGCGTAGCGAAACAGCGACGGGGATCGCCGGTCCCGAATTCATATGCCGACCGCCTCGGAAAAATGAGAAACCAGCAAAGCCACTCTGAAAGGACGAGCGCAAGCGAGACTCGGCACACGGACGCGCGAGGCCACACTCTCAAGATCCTACTGAGCTTTTTCTCCGTAGTACAAACAAAAACCTTAGTATTAAAACAGCACAGCGAAGGTAGTAACCTATGGTGAAGGATTCTCAGTAACTTATGACCAATTTCTTCGTAATACGCACAAATTTCTCTGTATTATGATACATTAGTGTCGTAGAGTACTGAGAATCAGCTTAGTCTTATAACAGCACAGCATTTCTCATAGTAGGAAATTGGGAGTGCAGGGCTTGCAGTCGTCCAGGCAGGCAGCCTGCCGGTATGGGAACCGGGCAACCTGCCGCGGCTTCGGGATGCATGCAGATCATCCGGCATATCTCTGCCTCATCCCCTAGGCGCCGCCGCCGCCGCCGCCGTGCGGCTTTGGCTCAGCCAGACACGCATTCGCACCTCCCCGTCCCTCATTCCGCCAAGTGCAGACGGTCGCTCTCGTTTCGGATCGCGACGTCTGCCTCTGCGGCGACGCGTTATGCGGCTAATTCAGGCAAGGACAGAGCGACGCGCGTAAATTAGGGAAGGCAATTGGTTCCCTGGCAGCGCATGGCCCTTAACGACCACGGCCGAAAGACAGATTTAAAATGGCTAATTTGGAAGGAAGTCAACTTTCAGAATAAGGTGGCGGACAACTGGTTGGCACTCAAAATTTTTCAGGACATTTCCTATTTTATTTTATTTTTCAAAAAATGTTTTTGGTGAGTTTTGAACAGCGATTGGCATGCAGCGGCTGCGGTTCGACGCAACGCCGGAGTGTGACGCGCAACTCCTGTGCCTCGGCGGGCCTGACCGCGCTTGTCCATGGATGGCGGGGATGACAACATTCGTCGAGCGGGCGCGAGCGATCCCCCTGTCGGTCGACTCCAACCGAACAACAGCGCTCTGTCCGCCGTCTCCCTCGCACTGCAACGCGCTGCGAGTGCGAGAGAGACAGAGCGACGACAGCGCCGCCGTCCGGAGCCAGCCTGCTGGCACGTCCCATCCCGGTCTGCGGTCACGACGTAACGCGATCCGGCAGCCGCCGAAGACCAGTGGCCGGATCTCCCCGCTGCGCTGCGCTACGCCGGCAGGGGGACCGGGGGACACCGCGCGCCCCAACGGCTTCACCTCGGCCGGGCTGACAGGTGACGATTCAACCAACCCTCCCGGCCCGGCATGATTCCCCACAGTGCACCGCCACCGCGCCGCCGTCTCTATCGCACCCAGCAGCAGGCCCTCATACGAGAGCGAGAGAGACAGACCGCTGGTCGGCTCCCCGATCCCGGCGGTTGCGGTCAGCTTCGGGCCGACGGGTCGACCCGAGCCGACCACAAGGGGAGGGATCGAGTGTGATCTAGCTTCGAGTTATCGGGGCCGGCGGGGTCCGGGGGCCACCGCCGTATGCCAGAAGAACACGTACGTCACTGGGAACAGCGGCACCTGCTACCGCGCGCGCGCGCGCGCGCCCACACACACACACGCACACACACACACACACACACACACACCACCCGCAGCTTTCACGGCCGCCGGGCACAGCCCTCCGCGTTTACCGAATTTTCGGCGCCGCCGCGCTTGCCGCCTCTCGCGCGTCAAGTCGCAGGCGAAAAACCAATAGCCTTTTATCCCAGACAGCGAGAGGCACCGCGTGCGCCGCGTGCAGCAAACGGAACACACACGACGCGGGCAAAAAAAAAAAATAAAAAAAAGAAAAACTTTTGGAGGGCAGAGTACACAGCCGCGATCCACCAAGGCGGTCGCGGAGTGCGTGAGCGCGGCCGAGGTGCTCTCCGTCCCGAAGTGCGCCACGGATGAGTGGCTCCGCTCGGGCATTCCCCGCACGCCAGGCAGCAGCCGCGCGTTTTTCCTCCTTCACTTTATTTTAAATTTATTTGCAAGCAAATTTGATTGCGCGGCCGTTAGCATGCAAGACGACGCGGCGCGCGCGGCCCTCCGCGGGGTGGCCGTGGCCGAGGCCCCTGGAGGGGTGGCCGTGGCCGTGTGGCCCCTGGAGGTAGCAGCCAGGCCGAGGCCGCCCCGAGTCGAGCGGAGGGGGCCCAGCCGGGCAGGGACCGCCCGCCGGGTCCGTCTTTGAAGGGGACTCAAAAAGCCATTCTCAATCAAATGCTCTCCTTGTTCGGGTACTCGATCGCAGTGCGTGTGCTCGGACGACGTCGTCGTCCTCCTCGCATGTGGCACCAGTCTGGCGGACACATGACGGACGCGCTATTGACACGTCGCGCGTCCCACCCGGTCTGTTCCACCCGGCCTCGGCGCGGCGCGGCGCGGCGCGGAGCGGCCTGGCCCAACCGGTCCACACAAATATCGCCGGCAGACGTAAACGGCCCCTCCCAATTTGTAAACCCGAAATAATGCAGACGCCTCCGGGGAGTGGGCGGGGCGGCCCCGCTGGCTGCCCTCCTTAACGTGAAGTACACGTCGTTTGTTTCCCGGCAGGCTCACTCTGTTATCACATGCAGTCGGTACGTGTGCCCCGCCGCCCCTTCCGACCCACATCAGCGGGCGTCTTCCAGCGCCCCAGCAGTTCCCTTTGTGCCCCCCCCCTGCGGGGCCCTTGATGTGGTCACGCTTGGAGAGGGGTGGGCGCGAGTCTAATGACCACCAGCAGTGCGAAAACGGGGCCGAAATGCGATGCCGGGGCGCAAAACCAAAACGAGCGACGGGATGAGCAATTAGGACGGCGGGGACAGTTTTCACTTTCCACTTTCCGGCACATGTCCTGCCTGCCCCGCTCTCCAAGTCAAACGGGTGGCTCCTCCTCGCGGACCCCAGCGCCGCATCGGGGCTCCGGGGGCGCCGTCGCAGAGCGGAGGTAGCGCGGCTAAATTGAAAACGTATACGACTGAGACGGCGGCGCGGCGGCCGCCGTCGCGCAGGCTCCTCATTCCCTCCTTTTATTTAGCCACCCGCCTCCCCCGCACTTCAAATCCAAGTGTAGGACAGGTCGACACTTGTAGGCGTCGACCAGTTTGTCCTACGCTTGCAAGTGTCGACAAGTTTCGTCCGACGCTTTAAATTGTCGACCACACACAGTCGGACACTGTGTGGACACTGTGTGGCAAGCGTAGGACAAATGGTCGACGCCTACAAGTGTCGACCTGTCCTACACTTGGATTTGCAGTGCGGTTGCCGCCTGCCGCCGCTGGTTCATAATGGCGATCCACACTCTCTCGCACAAGACACTGTCCGGGATCGGTCCGCGGATACATGCGGAGGGACGCAACGAAGCACCTCTCGAGAAGAGGAAGAGGGCGACGGCGGAGAAAAAAAAAGAAAAAGAAGAAAAAAAAACGGCGGGTCTGGTCACGGCCAGGCACGGGGAGGGGCGAAAAAGAAAGTCAATTGATTATCCAATATAGAGCCCCGGATCGCCAAAATGGAGTGAACCGGTCTCGTCGCAGACCATCAAATGAACATCTCACCCGGCTGTGTGACGGCGAGGCCTTCACAGGAACACCCGCAGCCTATATGAGAGAAAGAGAGAGAGAGAGAGAGAGAGAGAGAGAGAGAGAGAGAGAGAGAGAGAGAGAGAGAGAGAGAGAGAGAGAGAGAGAGAGAGAGAGAGAGAGAGAGAGAGAGAGAGAGAGAGAGAGAGAGAGAGAGAGAGAGAGAGAGAGAGAGAGAGAGAGAGAGAGAGAGAGAGAGAGAGAGAGAGAGAGAGAGAGAAGAACCTCCCCTCACCAAATCACAAAGACACAGTCAATAAACTGCGACGAGCAAGGGGAAAATGAAAGAATTCCGAAGGGCGGGAGGGACGGGGCGCCGTCCTCTGTGGCTGCGGGGCTCGCTTGGACGAAGGGCGTGACTTCGGCCAAAGGGCAGGGAAAGGACCGGCCAAGGGTGGAGCGCCAAGGGCGGAGCGCCAAGGGCGGAGCGCCAAGGGCGGAGCGACAGGCAAATGTTTACCTTCTGGAGTAACCGGAAGTAAATATAGCCGGCCGGCTCATGCGCGGCTCATCATATCGGCCGGTCGCCCTTTTTATCCTGTTGACTCGCGACCTCGCCGCTCTTGCGCGCATTATGAGAGACGTGACGTGTGTCGCGGAATGGAAGAGGGACTCCATCGAGGAAGTCACTGTTTCGTTTGGCCCTCTATGAGCAACGTGACGTGTGTCGCGGAAAGGAGCAGGGACTCCTTCGAGGACGTCACTGTTTCCGTATGGCCCATTTTTTTTTTGGCGGAGTTTTCCGAGGCTACGCAAGTCACCCCACGCTCGCACACCCCAAGCCCTTAGGCCTTGAGAACGAAAACACTCGACACCACGCCACGCACCCGGCGCACCCTGGCGCCCACTGTGCACACGCCATGTGCCCACCACGGCCAGGGCCGTCGCCTCGGCGGAGGGGAGATATTGGACTCGTTACGAGGTAACGTCTTGATTCCGAGGAGCCCAACAACACCGCCCCCAAACCACTTTGTAAAGATAATATTTCGCGGGCTGCATCAAGTGCCTGCCGCACTACACCCCAGCGGCCCGACCAGCCTGCCGGCCGGCCGGCTCAAATTGAGACCCTCCCTCGGGCGGGCACCGCCAGCCCCCCCCCCCCCCCCCCCCCCGCTTGCAGCGCCGCTCTGCCTTCAGCAGCACACGTTTTTCAGCGCGAAAGCCTGGAACCGCCGTTTCCGACATCCTGGTGCGGCCATATCGCATTCGCAGTGTTGGTTCAATTTTTTGCCTTCTCTCTCTCTCTCTCTCTCTCTCTCTCTCTCTCTCTCTCTCTCTCTCTCTCTCTCTCTCTCTCTCTCTCTCTCTCTCCCCCCATCGCCTCACCCTTCCCTGGTCAAGCAGCCCCTCGAGAGGTGACGAGGCCGTCCCCACACTCACACACGCGCACACAGGAGAGCCTCGGCACGTCGAGGAGGGCCGCACAATGCGAGCGAAGGGCGACGGCTTGGGCGAAGGCCGAGCTGGGTACGGTGTGGCACACACTGACACACATTCAAAATAAAACGCGCGCACGGCTGCGCCAGGAAAAATAGACACAGGAAAGAAATCCCAAGGGAATGACGGCCGTGCAAAGCGCGGCGAAAGAGGTCATTTTTGGTGGGAATCGGGGTGGCAGGCTGTGCGCGCGGCGCGGCCTCTCCAGGACGCCGTCTCCCTCAGGGCGCTGAGCACACACGGATTTATGACGTCACAAATGGAGACAAGACGACGTCGACGACGGCGGCCCAAGAGAGAGAGGGAGAGCGCGGCCGCCGCCCCAAGCCATGCACGTACGCGATGGGGCTTCGGGCGCCGCCATGCAGACGGGACGGACGGACAGACAGACAGACATACAGACAGACGGACAGACGGGAAGCGCTGGCGGTAAGTACCAGCTGTCCGGCGCCGCCGTCGCGACGCCGTGCCCGCATGGCCGGACCGCACTCGAGTTAGTGCTGGAGAGGCGGGTTCGAATCCCCATAAAACCTTGGCCGCGTAAATAAAACGAAAGGGAAAACGCAAGGCGCACGTTGCACTGGAAAGCAAGCCGCCGCTCTGTCTCTCTCGCACCGCCTGCGGGACGGCGGGCGAGCGCGAGAGAGACTAGAGGCGGACGCTGGCTGCATCACGTACTCGAGGCCCTGAACTTGGCCACCCACCCACGCGGCCAATCCTTTACTTAGGCCGACCATCAATCATGACAGCTGACCTTCTGTCGTCTCTCGGCGCCCCCAAAGGAAACGACACACTGCCAAGAGGCGGGTCGCGACGCCAGCGTGCAGCAGGACAGCATTCTGCCTGCCGCCCGCCCGCATGCACCGCCAAAAACCAACCCCGTCGGAATGTCTTTCGGAACGGCCGGCCAGCCAGGGCGCCAGCCAGGGCGCCAGCCAGCCAGGCAGCCAGCCAGCCAGGCAGCCAGCCAGCCAGGCAGCCAGCCACCGCGTGCACCGTGCGACAGCATTTCCACGCACTTCCAACGACGGCGTAAGGGGCGGCAAAATGGCCCAATAGGAGTGTGACGACTCTTGTTACCCCCTCCCCCTCTCCCCCTCCCCCTCCCCTCCCCAGCGCCACAACAGAGCGAGGCCGGCGCCTATACAGTCCGGAGGGGAAGTAGTGACCCAGCGGTCAAGTGCCTTTGCAGTCACGTACCACCCCTTTCTCTCTTGGCGGCCCGGGGCTGGGGGGTGGAGGGGGTGGGGGTCCATCTGGGTGGTGTCCGCGTTGCGTTTTGCCAAGGGTCCGGAGTGCTTCGACTTGTGCGGCGCGCCGTCCGACCGCCTCGAGCCCGTCCTGTCCGCCCGTCTGTCTGTCTGTCTATCTGTCCGGTCGACTGGGGATGGCGAGATATGGTCCACTCCGCGAGAGGGGGCGCGCAGATATTGCTGTGTAACTTAACGTAACGACATGGCGCTGTAGTTGAGTCCGTTTTACGTTATTGTGAGGGCCGAGCGCAGCAGCGGGGGCTGTTCGAAGCCCAACAACCCCACTCTCCCCGAAAACAACACTCGCCATTGCGTTCATTTTGGAACACCGAAAATCCCGTCCCTCTTTCCGCGAAGTGGCGCGTGGGTGGAGGTACTCTCACTGAGCGAGGCCCGCACGGCGAGCAGCTGGACTCGGCCTCCGGAGTCCTCACCTGGAAACCAAACGAAAACAAAGAGGTCAGCTCACACGTCAATTAGAGTGACGGAACATTCTCGGGATTGCTGCGTCGGCATACCACCCCGCCGCTCACTTGACCCGCATTCCCCCTCCCACTCAATTTCGGAAGGAACCAGACACTGCGGGCAAGTTTCTGCCACTGACGGCATGGCTGGCTGCCTGACTGGCTGGCTGGCTGGCTGCCTGACTGGCTGCCTGACTGGCTGCTACTTCGGCGAAAAATTAAAAGTTGCCCGCCGCGGTGGGCCAAGCCAGATTGCCAGATTGATACCCCAGAGGGAGGCACACTTATTCCAGCCGAAAAGACCCGGAGCCGGAAGCCAAAGGCACAGCGGAGTAATTATTTCGGGCAAGAATAAGAAGATTGAACAGTCTCATTGTCATGACTATGGATGTGGCTTCTCGAGGTAAGCGCCTTACAGTGTCCACAAGGCGCCCCAAGTTAATGAGCGCCACCGCCGCCACTCCCTAGCACCGCCCCGGCACGCCCCGCGAGTGCGAGAGAGACAGAGCGACACGACCCAGCCCGACTGGGCCGCTGATTCCTTCCACCGGAGTCGTGCAAAATCGTAGATAGGCTGCTCGCCTCCACAGTGCAAGGCACTTCGGCGATCAACTCCAACCTGCGTGCGAGTGTGTGCACAGTGGGCCAAGCGGGCTCGCCTCTTGTTCCACCCGCTCGGCGACAAGGGCGGGGCCACGCGCCCCGTGAGTGCGAGAGAGAGAGAGAGAGAGAGAGAGAGAGAGAGAGAGAGAGAGAGAGAGAGAGGGAGAGAGAGAGAGAGAGGAGAGAGAGAGGAGAGAGAGAGGAGAGAGAGAGAGAGCCGCAGCGCATGGTGGTTCCCATTACCGCCGTGTTTGAACAAGGCTTATTATATGCCTGGGAAAGCCACACTGGTTTCAGCAGCTGGAGGGCGAGGACCCGGCGAGGACGACGACGAACAGAGGAACGAGAGCGGCTGCTGCATATTAGTGTTCCCGCCACATACATGGCGTGCCTTCATACCGGCGGGGCGAATGCACCTGAAAACAGGCAGCCAGTGTGCAGCGGCGGCCTCATTGTGGCACCAGGCACATATTACGAATATTAAACGCCGCGGCGCCGTATTTCATACTCCAGATATAAGGGAATGCCGGGGCCTCTCTTTCCGTCTCTCTCCCCCTCAGGGCGCCTCTCTTTGCGTCTCTCCCTCCCCACCTCTCTTTGCCGCGGCCCGTTCCGCGCTGACGTTAAAGGCGTGCTAAACCGGCCCGCCACGCGTTATCGGCCTGCATCAGCGGCCACGTGCGCGCCGGGCCCCGGGTTCGAGTACCGCCCGGGGCAGCGACATTTCGCGCGCGCCGGACTGTAATTTTGGTTTGCTGGCAGGGCAGCGTTCATTATGGAAGTGCCTGCACCGTAAAACGATCACTCGCACTAAGCAAGCCCGCCGGGCAGGCGTGCAGCAGGGTTGCCTACCGGGCACTCCACAGGGGCTAAAGTCGCAAAACACACACACACACACACACACACACACACACACACTAGCGCGCGCTTCACTCTCTCTCTTTCTCTCTCTCTCACTCTCTCTCTTTCTTTCTCTCTCTCTCTCTCTCTCTCTCCCCCACACAGGCCCTTGTCGCGCGGGGCGGACACGGGCAGCACACGCATGACGATCCTATTACAACTTAAGGACGAGGCCGCCTCAACTCGCGAATCCGCTTCCAAGTTGGACACGCGCGGCAGTTATATTCACAGGCAGGCTGTCTGTCTCTCACACGCGGGGGCCGGCGCGCGCACGCCACCCCTTCGGCGTCGCGGACGCACAGTGGGTCAGAAGACCGTCGAGGCGGCCAAAATTCTAGACGCGTTTTGAGCTCGGAGTCGCTAAATGGGACTCGAATCGTACGTGTGACCCCATCAATGGATTGCTCTCCAAACGAGGAATCCATTGGTGGGGTCTCACGTTCGGTTTCGAGTCCCATATAGCGACTCTGGAGCTCAAAACGTGTCCGGGATTTTGGCCGCCTCAGCGGTCTTCTGACCCACTGTGGGACGGTCGTGGACGCCAGGCGCACCACACCGACGATCCCCTCTCAAAATTTCCGGTAGGAAATTACTTGGCCGTCCGGGGGAATATAAAGAGACCATCACACTCAACCCTTCTCTTTTAACCCCACCGCCGCCGCTGCGTCTCTCTCGCAGGCAGGGGCGCCGCCGTGAGGGAGCGAGAGAGACGGGGCGAGGGGGGGGAAAGTTGAACGCGGCGACAGAACGAGCAGCGATTATCGAATCAGGGATTTTAGCACGTGAAGTGGCCCGGCCGTGGGGGGGGAGGTGGCCCTCCCGGGCCTAGGGCCTTTCGGGGGAGGTTTGATAAGGGATTAAAGCACAACTACACCGAGGGCATAAGCATAAGTGTAGAGGGGCGTGGCGGAGGATAATGCGTGCCTTCGTGTCCGTGCGTGTGAGTGAGAGAGAGAGAGAGAGAGAGAGAGAGAGAGGAGAGAGAGAGAGAGAGAGAGAGAGAGAGGAGAGAGAGAGAGAGAGAGAGAGAGCATGTGTGAGAGGAGTGAAGGCCGAGACAGATTCCGGCCGTATGAGCATTCGGGGAATAAGGCCCGAATCATTTTAATTGCTTCGCCTGGCCGGGCCCAGCCGCCTGATTCCGAAAGCATCGTTTTGTCGCTTTGTCTCTCTCGCACTCACCGGGCGTCACTCGGGGGTGCGAGAGAGACGAAGCGATCCTTCGGACTGAGGCGGCAGGCCATGACCGGCCCAGGCGCCGTCACAGACCAGACCCGCCTGCCAGGCCGGCTGGCGTCCTGAAATTCGCTGCCCAGCTGACAGCTTCCTAGAGTGGCCGCCAGGCGGCCGGGGGCGGGGGAGCTGGGTGATGGCGCGCAGCAACACACGATCGCGTCAGCGAAATCGGCCACATCCAATCGAGTGCACCCTCACTGCGCGATGTGCCGGGTGGCGCGCGTGCTGCACCGCCAGGACCGCGATGACGGCACCGCACACGACGCCCTCTTGAACCGGGCCTGGGCCTACCTCCCGGCAACAGGCTCGAAATCGAGTTAAAAGGGGGCTCTGCTAGCCCTGCTGCGGAAGGGTGAACGTAATTGCGTTACCTCCGCAGCCCACCAGACTCTGGCCCGGTGGAAGGGGGCAAGCTGTTGCTCATTTCCCGGGGCCTGCTCCGGCCGGGACTCGAACCCGCGCCCTGCGGTCACTGCAGGCTCCGTCCCATAACGCCGTGCTGTGCCTCCCGACGGCCAAAATCGTCGAAACCTCAAACGCTCTCATAGTGCGTCTCGATACCGCGGTGCTGCGCCCTACAAGGCAGTGCGGCACTGGGACACGGACACGGCTCCAAATCTAATCAGCCATGAAATTGGAGGCATGACTAACTGTTTGATTGGCGGTGGCGGGGCCGTGATTTTCCTCCATCACGCCGAGCCTTTGCGGGCCGCGCAGAGTCTCTCTCTCTCTCTCTCTCTCTCTCTCTCTCTCTCTCTCTCTCTCTCTCTCTCTCTCTCTCTCTCTCTCTCTCTCTCTCTCTCTCCAGTGTGATGCGGGTGCGAGAGAGACGGACGACGCTGTGCAGGTAGGTGGGCCGGCACGACGGAGAGCAAACTCCCTCGGCGAGTGCATCGGCCGCGCGAAAAATGGCGAGAATCAGTGATGCTGGCACGCACGCAGTAATGCGAGGCGCGCCGGATACCGGAAACCGCAGCGAGCACGTCCGTCTGTCCTCGCGCCGCCGGCGCCACTATTCAATCCAGGAGGGAATCACAGACAGACAGACGGACGGACAGACAGACAGACAGACAGACAGACAGACAGGACAGACGGGCCGAGCCGACCCGACCGTATGGCTCTCGAAATTCTCATTAACTGGGGGCGTGGCGCCGCGTTGCGTCCGCCGATGTGGTCGTGATGGTGCGCCCCAAACATGGAGATCACGGCCAGCAGGGCTTTACGGCCAGCATGGCCAGCATGGCCAGCACGGCGCTGACGGACGCCCCCCAGGGCCGCGGTCACTATGTAATGGCGATGGGAACCAGTGGCGTATCTAGACTCGAGAAAAGGAGGGGGTCACGTCGTGCTTTTTGCCTACTTACAGGCGGATTGTGCGGCAAATTGCCTACCTTTAGGCGTTTTATTAAGGACAAACGGGGGGGGTCATGACCCCCGTGACCCCCCCCCCCCCCTGGATACGCGCCTGATGGGAACGCGCGCTGGTCACCTGGTCAACGGACGGACGGACGGACAGACAGACAGTCAGACGGGCGGGCGGGCGGACTCACAGGGATGTCGCCGCTAGCTCGGTAAGGCTCGGTGCTCGGTGCTGCTCAAGGGCGACGCGGCGGCGTTTTGCAGGCATAAAGTTTAACGTCGGGTAAGTTGGCCAAATGCCGTGCAGATTGCAAGCCGAGCGATAGAGATCAGCCCGCCGCTCCGCTCGCCTCCCGCGCCACCCTCATCCCTTGAAAGCCCTCCGCAAACGCCCCCGGCCCTCCGGCGAGCCCTCCGGGGCAAGGGCCTTGTCGCCGGGCCCCGCCGGGGCGCTACCGACCGTTGCTACTGATGCTACTACTGAGCCACTGCCGCCATTGTTACACGAGTCATTGTCTACCTGCGCAGTCACGGCCTGGCTGCCAGCCCCGTCTGCCCCGCGGCGCTGCCAGCAGGAGGAGGTGGCCGCCGACGACGCGTGCGGGTCGTGTCGGAATCAGATCGGGTGGAGTGTGGAGCTGGAGCGGGCTCCAGGGAAGGCGGCGGGAAGGACGCAGGGCTTTGCTTGCCGCGTTCTAAAGGCACCCGGGCAGCGGCAGCGCGGAGGGCACCACCGGGCCAATCCGCCGCCCACCGCCCTGCCTCTCTCGCACCCACACGGGGCTCCCGGCTGCCGGCGCCGTCTGCGCACAGCAGGGCTGCCACCCACCCGCTGCCCACGCGCCTCATCAGCCTCATTACACGCGGCGAGGTTGGCACCACTGGCCGGCTAATGAGTTACTGGTAGCAGGGCTGCCACCACCCCGGATATATTTTTCCAATTTATTTTCCGACTCGGCCGCCCACGGCCGGGATGGTCCGCCGCGCCATCAATAAGCAAGGCTTCGCTTCGTTATTAAATTCACGCCCTCCTTCAGTGAGCGGACGCAGCATTCAGCGGCTTGTTTAGAAGGCCGGCCGGCCTGCTGCCCCGCTCTCGAGGCGGCCCAGCAGCGGCGTATTGATATGCGAGTGCCAGCCAGGACACAGCGCGCACACACACATTCGCGCGCATTCACACGCACACAGTCACTCACACACACAAAGTGTAAAGAGAGCATATGCTCTCTGCTCTGCTCCGACCCGGGGTACGTACTTTACGGACCAACAAGTTGCAAGCGGACATGGGCAGACGACATGTTCCAGTCCCCAACTTGCGTCACAGACAGACGGACACACAAACACACACACCAACGGACAGACAGACAGATAGACGACACAACAAACTATCGTCTTCGGGGGATTTCACTGCGCCGGATTTACAACATAAGTCCAATAAAAAGAGGCGCGCGTGATCAGATAAAAAGAGGCGGTGAGTTTTACCACGCGGTGCTGGCCGCCTCCACCTCGTTAGCCGTCAACATCAAGAAGGCCCTGCCCTCCTCAGGGCCCCAGTCGAGGCCCCAGCTGAGGCCAGCCCAATTGTGCGGCCGGGATCGGGCAGCTCATCTTGGACACGGCCTCGGCCCTATACATGTCGCGGTCCCGATCAGACCATAAAGGTCCCGAAGGGCAGCAGCCGAAGGGCAGCCGAAGGGAGCAGAGCCGAAGGGCACCGCGCCGAAGGGCACCGTGCCCTAAAAGGCGGCCGCGGGGCGAGGCGGCTGCGGGTCAGGGCGCTAACAGCTTGTTTGAAGCCCTTCGCGGCCCGAGTAATTATTTCAGAATGGACAAAGATGAGCGCCCGCATCCGGCACAAATCTCGAGCCGCCTGTCTGTCTGCCTGTCCGTCCGTCTGTTCGCCGGACAGCACACAGAGCCTTGCTTCAGCCGTTCCGCGAACAGCGAGTCGCGATCCCTTTTCCGCGCGGGGTCCTTTCCAAGGCCCTTTCAGGTCCTTTCAGAACGCGGAGAAAACCCTTCCATTTCACGGGTGGGTGCGCCGCGGCCCAGTAACTACAGCAGACGAGATGAGAGAATAAGCGGCCGTGCACGAACCACGTAACGGAGGGAGCAAGGTGCAAAACTGGACAAGTCTTAATAAAGTTGCCGGTAACGTTCACTGTTACCCACAAAATATTTTCCGGCCGGTTGGGTTGGGATTCCTCGGCCGGCGAGCCCCTCATGCAAAAACACCGAGCAGGCGTTTTCCGCGCATTGCTCTCCCCCCGCGGCGTCCAAATAATTCATGAAGCGTCTCTGATTTCGGATGCGTGCCCTTATCTCGATGCGTCTCGATACATCTCGATCGAGGTATCGATTATTGCACTGGCTAAAATATAATAAAGGAAAGCAAAAAAAAGAAAGGCAACTAACTTACCCTCAACAAAAAAAACAACCAGAAAAACAACAAAATATACCTTCCTTGAGGGCCCAGGCGTAGTCGCCGAACGAAACCGCTACGCCGCCGCGCGGGCCTATCGCTACCCATCGGGCGTCACAACTCGTCGTGGGGAACTGCGGACGCCCCGCCGGGAGAGGAGAGAGATGAGGAGGAGTGGATGAGAGAGAGTAGAGAGGAGGGAGAGCGGGAGTGGCGAGAGAGAGAGAGAGAAGAGTGTTGACGAGAGAGAGAGAGGAGAGAGGGAGAGACGAATTGAGAGAGAGAGAGAGAGAGAGATCGCGCTCTGACCTTTCTCCCTCACGGCATCTCCGTGGACACCATCTTCCTCGCACTGGCGGGTCCGAGCAAAAAATGCGTTTTGCTCACATCGGGCGGGAAGGGAAACGGTTTTCTTTTCCACGACGGACCCCCAAGACACAGCCTTTTCATTATTGCATTGTTTTATCAAAACGAAGCAGGAGATGGAGAAACAAATGGACAAAAGGAGAAAAACATAAGAAAGACAGAGAAAGTGAGGAGAGAGAGAGAGAGATGAGCGCCACACGGGTCGCAACATCAATGACGCCCGCTCCCTTGCAACACGGGGCGCCACACAAACACAGGCACACTCACACAGTACGCCAGGTGCAATTTACACGGCCAACGCACGTCCAGGCCTCTTCTCGCGACGATTAATTGAAGGCGATATGAACGACGACGAATGCATGAATGAATGATTCAGGAGGGCATTTGATACCTCCGAGCAGCCGGCATGACCACCGCCGGGCGCCATTTCGTCATTATGTTGTACCACTGTCCGACTGATGAACGCCCACGGGGCGAACGGACGGCCCCGCAGGCAGACAGACCGCCAGCCGGAGCGGACATATAGCCCACCACATAAACAGGCCGACGGGGATCACACGATACACACTGCACTTCGTGACCAAGCTACCGCGTGTTTTATTGCGAATGCGTGACGGTAGTGACTGTATCGTCCGCCTACTCCGCGACCATAACTCACACGGTCCAAGATTTAGCCATCCCGCGACAGGCGAAACAGACAGGACAGACAGACAGGACAGACAGTCAGGATGAGACAGACAACATGCTCGCGCGTCGTCCACGAGCCCCTCTTCGAACAAATCAAAGTGGGCAACGCCGAGATTAAATCGGAGCCGCTCGTACTGTCACTGTACGGTCAACACTTTCGATCGGGGAACAGCTCCACGACGGATAAAAAATAAATTGTGTTATTAATTTTCTTTTTAAATTTAAATTTTACAGAGTACGCGGTACTGGTGGTGATTTGAGCCGACGAGGCATTGGCGTCACTCCCATCACATTGAGGACTAAATGGGCCTTTATAATTGGGCGACGGTGTGACTCCCAGCGACACTCCAGGATTGCGCCACAGAAGGTCTCTCTCTCTAGCTCTCTCTTTCTCTCTCTCTCTCTCTCTCTCTCTCTCTCTCTCTCTCTCTCTCTCTCTCTCTCTCTCTCTCTCTCTCTCTTCTCTCTCTCATGAATGATTACCTAATTGCCGAGGGCGTCGGACGCGCGCGAAACCTCACCCGGCGTGGCTCGCTAAAGGCGCAATCCGAATCTCAATACAATGCGACGCGCGGCCAATGTGGAATAAGAATTGTCGGGAGTACCGCGGCGGGTACCCCACCGCAGCAATACGCGCCGCCCCTCGATGACCCGGCTGTGCGGCGGTACTTTGCATAAAATGCGATCCAGCCAAGGTATCACGGCCGGGCCACTCAGTGGCCATCGGAGCCGCGGAGTGCCGTTAGATCAAAAAGCTGGAGGGGAAAACGAGTGGGGAAAAAGCTTGGAAAATACTCGGCAATTTTCCGCGGGAAAATGTCTCAAAAACACGGGAGCCATAAGAAGTTTACGTACGAGTTGGGGGCATTGCTGCAAAGTACCCGACGGCCGGCACGCCCCTCATGCGGGTAATGTCCGACGGCACAAAAACGGGCTGGAAGAAGGGGGAGGGGGAAGAATATTTTTCGAAAGTAATTAGATAACAAAAATCCGTTTGTCTGCCCCCCTCCCCCAGGCGTCGCCTGGCGTCGCGCACGAGTCAAGTTTGGACGGCAAAAAAAAACGGACACAAAGTAAGGAGGTGCCAAGGCGTCCAATCCTAGATCGTCAACAAATTACACTGCGTTGTTCCAACACGAAAACATACAAAAAACACACACACACACACAAAACAAGAAGTGCGAAAACAAGAAACTATAAATATGCACAATGGCCCATTTAGGGACAACTAAAAACAATTTAATTCAGAGAAATAACGGCGGCGAACGCAATCTATTACGACGCGCTAATGCATAAAACCAAACTAGACAGCAGGGTGGCTGTGGCTGCTGCGGCAGGGTGGGGGTGTGAAGGTGGCGAAGGTAGTGACGAGAAAAAAAGTAAAAACACGAAAAAAAAAGGCTTGGACTCGTGCCGCTGTGAAACTCTGGCCGGCCCGAATTCATGCGCACCACCGCCACGCCCCTCGCAGGGCAAAGGACGACACATTGGTTGTGGACTAAACGTCCAACAATGAGCCCTCATCAGGACGCATTCATTGTTGCGAGCCTACTTTTATTTCACTTCACTTTAAAACACCCCCTTCATCAAAGTGCCCCCCTCCCCGGCCGTGGAACCTCGCTGACGACGCCGGTCCACGCGTCCGCACTGTTGTTTGTTCGTCCGCCAGAGTCGCCGAAGGGCAGAGCAAATTAGAGGGTGTAGCGGGAAACGCGACAAAAAAACAACAAGAACAAAAAAAAAAAGACAGCGCTAAGTAAGTAGACGCGGTAAAAATAGTAGTAATAAACTGGCACTGCAGCCAATTATCTGGCTCACCCCCCACCCCACGTTTGTGCCGTCCTTCGTCGACACGAATTATTTCTAGCGAATTAGGTATGCCAAATCCAGGAGAGCGTGCCGCGCTTTGGCGGCGCCGAGGCTCGCGTTCACCGTCGCTGGGCCCCAAAGGGGGCAGCCTTGGGGCCGGGGGTGATTGTTGTTCCGATTCCCAGCGGGGCCCCGCGGGAACCTCCAGGCCGGAGGCTCCAGTGCCTACTACGTGACCGACAGGAAATGGAAACCTGCGATCTCGCAGTCCCCCAAACACGGAGACGTGGCATTGAACCCTTCGACCAACATATCCGAACGTGAATGAGGTCACTTAATTGGCAACTTCGCAAGGTCGGTTGCTTCCTCATCAAGAGCCGACCACTCACCTTCCCCAGAGGGCGCCCTGAAGAGAGGGAGAGGGAGAGGAGATGAGAGAGGAGAGGAGTGACGAGAGAGAGAGAGAGAGAGAGAGAGAGGAGAGAGAGAGAGAGAGAGAGAGAGAGATGAGACACACGGCTGTCGCACCCCCCCCCGCTGGTCCCTGCCGACGGGATATTGGAGGATAAACGGGCAGCGGAATGAAGGCTAACTTGCTTCGGGGCGTCGACGCGCCTACACTAGTAATACAATCGCAATCAACTCCGCAGCCTTTCCATTCTTGTTGCCGTCGTCCGTCGTCAGGCACTAGATTTAGAAGAAGCGGCCCAGCAGGAAGGTAACGCGAACGCCGGGCGACAACGAAAATAAAAAAGTGGCCGAGCGAAACAAAACGGCGACACATTCTTTCGTGGCGGTTAGCGTGTTTTTTTATTCCGGCTTTCTTTTCCCTGGATGCCGCTCCTCCAGCCGAGATCGATCAACGATTGCTGGACTGCTGGAGATAAGGACGAGCCCAAAACGGCCCCTTTATTTTGCGCCACGTACACGCGCGTGCTGAGAGTGATGACGGCACACCGGTGTTTTGCGGCAACGCGTGTCACGCGCGTTAGACCGCCGCTGCGCACTTTTGCACCACCTTTCATTATCAGATCGAGGCACGACGCGGTGGGCGTGGCCGTGGCGTGGCGTGGCGGTGCGCTGTTTGGTGACGACGGTTCATTTACATGTGAAAGTGTCCCCGGCCGCCTTCGCCGCACCCAGAAAAATGATTTCTTGAATCAAGTAAAAAATTTACTTCGATTGCAAGTAATTTTTTTGCAGTTAATGTGCCTTTAAGTGCAAATATCTTGCTATTGAGTGAAGTAGAAAATATCTTGATATGGTTAGAGTTGAAAGAATGAAAAGCATATTAGTATTGATCAGGCACTCGGTTTAGCTTGATATAGAGTATTTTTTAATCAACGGAAATATATTTTACTTTGATTCAAGAAATTATTTATTCTGGGTGCGGGCCGCCGGGCCCAAACAGTGGAGGCTGCCATGGTAGCCAGGCCTTTCGTTGCTGAGGTCTCAAGGCAGGTTTTCTGCTTGGGTCTCCAGTGAGCCGCTCCAGCGAGTCTAGGCCTGCACGCACGCGGACGCGATGCACCTAGTGACGTCTCACGACACAGGCGTCGTCGGCGGCGTTTCGTTCCAGAGGCGGGGCTCATGGCGGGCAGCCTGGGCTGGCAGAACAAAATAGGCGGTCTGGAAAGGA
>CM060089.1:8247283-8369936 GCA_030522485.1 Stenchaetothrips biformis | reverse complement strand
TGACAGCTACTCAGTGGCGGGTGTTGCCGGCCCACTTCGAGAGTGCCACCCAGGTGGTCACCGGGGCCGTCGCCCTGCAATCCCCTTCAAGGGCAGCGCCGCACAACCTGGTGCTGGGTCGCTTGCACTCAGTCCCACAAACACGGACTTTCGTCCGGTAGACGCGCTATTGGCCCGGTGCAGCGCCGCACCCATGGCCACAGGCCCTCGTTGAGCCGCCGCGTGCAGCGGTCAGGTGGAGG
This sequence comes from Stenchaetothrips biformis, assembly GCA_030522485.1. Taxonomy (NCBI): domain Eukaryota; kingdom Metazoa; phylum Arthropoda; class Insecta; order Thysanoptera; family Thripidae; genus Stenchaetothrips; species Stenchaetothrips biformis. The sequence continues at coordinate 8,369,694 of CM060089.1, read as the reverse complement.
GGCGGTCGTGGACTTCGGCGGGGACATCCTCCGCCTCACCAGGGAGGCGTACCAACCCTCCCAGGAGGACGCCATCCAGACCTTCGTGAACGTACGCAGAGTTTCTGACCGGCTCACGGCGACGTGGACGCGTGCCGGACGATGGCCGCCCGTCCATACCGAGCGGCCCGCACCGTGGACGGTGGAGGCATGGTAGAGGGCTGCCTTCCCGGTCTCGCCGCCACAAAGCGAACCCGAATCAGTGCCAGGTTGTATGCCGACACCGGGCCCGTCGTCCTGCCGCAGGCGACCACCAGGACGACGCCAGGGGACCACGCCGGACGCCGGTGCCCACGCGGGTCGCGGCCACCCGGACGGTGGCCGGCCTCTGCCACGGCCCTGCCGGGCCTGGAGGGAGCTGCTGGCGCTCGCTGCGGACCATCGCGGGAGAGCATGGCAACCCGGACCGCGGGCGCGGCGACGTACGCCGCAGTCCTGGCCGCCACCGATTGGGACCGACGCCGCTCCCGCCGGCCACTGGGCAGAGGAAACGAGTAGTGGCCGCGTAGTCGACGGGCGCGATCACGGCCACGCACACGCCCCCCGCCCGCCGGGATGGACTGTCACCGGCGCCGGACCCCTGCCGCCAGATCCTCCCGGCCTTTCTGCCCCCGCATGTCATGGCTGCCTCGGAGGCGCACGTCGGCGCCGCCTGCTGCCGGTGCCTCCTCGACACGGGCGCGGAGTACCGCACTCATCGTCAACTACGATTATCGGAAAATAAAACCAAAAAGCATGGCCTTGGAGGACAAAAGAACAAACATCAGAAAAAAACATACTTTTTCATGTTTTTTCCACCTTTCCAAGTCTCTGCACCGAGGATGAGGACCAGGAATCAAACCTGGGTCGAAACTTCTCAAAAACCTCTCCGAGTTGCTCGTCGCCCGCACATGCCCCTCATAGCTGACCCCGGCCGGTATCCTCTTCAAACCCCCATGTAAACCATGATGCACCGGCAGCAGCGCTCCCGGGGCTCGGATCGGATATGCCACCACCGGACGGTTCGGGGAGGCGCCCAGGGGGGACTGCATACCAAATTTGGTGAAGATCGGGTAGCTTAGAGGTAAAATACGTGCGGTTCCGTAGACGTCAATAGCTGAGAGGTAAAATACTGTGTGATTCCGTAGACGTTTATTGCCTAGAGGTAAAATGCGTGTCAAATATGTAGACGCGAATTGCCCAAGAGGTACACTAGAGGTAAAATACAAGAATTACCTCTACGCTAATTAGAGGTAAATTTCTGAAAAGCTTTAGAGGTTTCTCACACCCTGGTACACGACGCGATCTTTACCTCTACATGGTAGAAGTGATACTCCGTAGAGGTAAAAACGCGTAGAAAAAGTTAGAGGCAAACAACCTAGAAGTAATATATAAAATGTCTCTTTCCTAGAGGCATATTTCTTAGAGGTACCGGGATCGTCCCCAACGACGAACCCCTCGCGGCGCGGCCCGCGGCCAGCAGACTGATTCCGCTCATCGCTCCTCGTCGTGTGGTCTCTCTCGCGACCCCTCGCTCCTTCCGGAACGCGCCATGAGTGCGAGGGAGACAGTCCTCACTGAGCAATCAGAGAGAGAGAGAGAGAGAGAGAGAGAGAGAGAGAGAGAGAGAGAGAGAGAGAGAGAGAGAGAGAGAGAGAGAGAGACAGAGACAGAGACGTGCCACGTCGGCGGCGCATGGATTTGAAAACAGAGCTGCTGGCCGACCGACCGTCTGTCTGCCTGTCTGTCTGCCTGTAAACAGGCAGCGTGGCCAAAGGCGCACGGCGGCACTGTCTTTTGGAAGGTAATAGTCCCCACGCACTGGTGACATGTGTCGCTGCAGCTACGCTTTTATTCGGAAAACTAATGCTGGACCCTGGACCACGCCCGCCGCGCCCTCGGAGTCCATGGCGAAGCCGCCATATGCGCCTGGGCCCTTGACGGCACTGCCAGGGTGCCGTCAGCACGTGGATAAGGCATGCAGGGGCCCAGGGCCTGCACTGTCTCACAAGGGCCGTGCCGTGCCGCCCATGGCGGAGTGCAGGCCCGTGGACGGCGACATCGGGGCCATGACGCCATGACAGCGGCTTCCTGCAGCGCGGCGCCGTCGTCGGCATCCCGGAGTCTGCTCGGGGAGGGGGCGCCGCGGACGCCGCGGACGCCGCGGACAAGAGGCGGGCATGACATCGCTAGGCAGAAAAGCGGCCTGGCCGGCCGGCCCAGCCCTTCCCGCATCGCCTCGCCTCGCTGTTTTGGGTGGGTGGCGAACAACACCCTGCTGCCCATCGCGGTGCCGGGGGCGCTGGAGCTCAGTGGGCCTGACGACCGGCGCAGGCGGCCAGAACTCTACACGCGACTTGAAAGCAGCGCCTTCTGAAGTGCTTTGGTTTTATGGCGGGCTTTGAAGATGGCAAAGGGGCGGGGAGGAGGACGCGAGGCCGCCGCGACGCGCAGGGTGGCTGGGCTGGCACTATCACAACCAGCAATGCTGGAATGTCGTAAATATGTCTTCGGCCACATTGCGCATCCCGTCCTCAGTGTGCGACAGAGATGGAGGCTCTGCCTGCGCCTGTCTCTCTCACTCTTGACAGGAGAGGCCCCGAAACGGCCTGCCGGAGCGGTGGGCAGGGCGGGGCGGGGCGGGCGGGGCGCTTCCGGGCGTCCGGCAGGGCAAGCCAGCCCCATCTGGCAAAGGCGCAAGGCAATTTTACCTAGTACTCGCCCAGCAATAGTTGTTTTCCCAACAAAAGGTGACCTGCACTGTGCCGACATGCGGACAGACAGACAGACAGACAGGCTGGCGCGAAGAGGCACAAAACTTGTGGTGCTTGACGGCGGGGTCCTGGACGGCCCGCTGCTGCGCTCCAGGTTGTTTAATTTGATTCACCGAATACCCATTGATTCCCACTGATTCCGAACAGTGCTGCGGTGCTCTGTCTCTGTCGCACTCAAGAATGCGCGGCCAGCCAACTCCGCGCCACGGTCCTTTTTCTCCCTCTCTCTCTCTCGACCACCTCAGCGCACCGCGGCAGGCAAGGAGCAAACAGACCCAGACGCTGTTCGCCTGCACTGAGCTTCGTCGCTCTGCCTCCGTCACACTCAAGACGCATGCCGTAGGGGTGCGAAGGAGACGGAGCTGGCACTATCACAGCGGTTCTCAACCTTGGGGTCGCGACCCCAAATGGGGTCGCGGAAAAATTTTGTGGGGTCGCGGTGAGGTGGCGGGGGTCGCCTGGGGGTCGCGGCGTCTTCCCGGCTGGCTGCCAGGCCGAGCACTGCCGGGAACCCAGATTCGCGGAAACTGGAAAACCCACAGCCTGTTTGTCGTTGCACGGATGCTCGGAGGCCTGCAAGCGCCGTGAGCAAGCGGGAAAATCCTTTTAGGAAGGGTGGGGACGGGGATTAACTCTTTGCAGGTAAGGACGCCTCGACATACACCAGGGACGCCGGAAGTATGTTTTGCTAGAGGGGGCAAAGTGCCAAAAGGGCCCGGATTTTTTTTTTTGCCTAATTTTGGGTGGCAGTCAGTCTGTTGTGTATTTCCCATGCTTTATGGCCGTGCTAGGGGCGTTTCGTTCTGTCAAGGAGTTTGACCAGTAACCTACCCAACGCAGGGGGCTTTAGTGTAAACTATGTTTTGTATAACGAAGTAATTAGAATCATCTACGCCCAATAATGGATATTTTGCGAGCGAAGCAAGCTTAAAGCAAACGCTCATTGGCTTCCCAATATGGTCATTGGAAAGACGATGGGACATTGCGTCCCATACATGAAAGTATGCATAGGTTCATTCGCGAGCGCAGCGAGCAAAATGCTTTTGCAAACCTAAGTGGTATTAAAATGACATTTAAGGCCACTGAGGTGCCGTGCCATACGAGATGGTATGTGATTGGGCCGGTTCCTGCTACTCGTCTTAGTTCAGCCACTGACTCTGGGGTCTCGAAAAATCCCGCTTTGCAGTCCCTAAAAAGGCCCGCTTCGCGGACTCTGAAGGCCCCGGCTTTGCTACGACAAATTCTAAGGGGGGCCTTCGCCCCCCCTGCCCCCCACTTCCGGCGTCCCTGACATACACTACGTAGTACACTGTAGCGAGGGACTTGACCTGACTCAACCACAGCTGTGCCCAGTGGTGCCGGTATTATTGCGAAGGGCCGACCCACAACTCGCATTGGCGTAACTGCAAGTCCTAGATTATGGACCATCTGGAGGGTCTGTCCAACAATTTGGAAGAATGGTTGAGCGACTTGCTGGGAGACACACGACTGGACTGGATTCAGAACTCTCCGCGCGTGGAGAAGTGGGATATGCCTCTGAAACATCTAGAACAGCTCCTGGAACTCCAGGCCGACCGCTCCGTCATGCAAAGTTTCAACACCATGCCGCTGGACCAATTTTGGCTCTCTATCTCCGAAGAGTATCCCCTCATCTCCGATGCCGCCAGCCGGGTACTGCTGGCATTCGCCACCACCTACCTAGTAGTCTACATTTTCAGATCTAACCTATATTAAGAACAAACAGAGGAACCGTCTTGAGGTGGAGAGTGACTTGCGGGTCGCAGTGACGAGAAATACAGTCCCACGCATCGCAAACATTGTATCCAAAGTGCAGGCCCAAGACAGCCACTGATTGATGTACCTGTGTTCCCAATAAAAGTGATGAAATAATGATTATATATCTTTTTCAAGCAGTTAAAAAAATTTTGTTTATATATATTTATTTTTTTTTTTGGGGTGGGGGGGGGTGGGGGGGGGGGATACTTTCTGGGTGGGGTCGCGTGGGGTCGCGAATTTTTTTCAGGGGGTCGCGAAAATTTTTGGCCGCTACTTTAGGGGTCGCCAGCCGGAAAAGGTTGAGAACCGCTGCACTATCACAACCACCAGCAAAACGGCCGACGATCTGGGCGGCTGCTGCGCGCCTCGGCCTTGAGGGGCTCGCGGCTCGAGAGGCCGTCGCCTTGACGGCATGGCCCCGGACGGCGTCCCGCGTCCAGCAGGCCGGGCCTGTTGCCCCAACACACACACACACTCTCTCTCTCTCTCTCTCTCTCTCTGTTCCTCTCTCACTGTGCTGAGAGGGAGTCTTGGGTGCGAAGTCCACGTGCTTGGCCGCGAACACGCCGCCCTCGGTCAAGCAGGGGTGGGTGGAGCTTGAGCGTTGAGCTTGGTCCGGTGCGGTGGGGTGGGTGCTGGGGGGGGGGAGGCGGGCGTGGGGGAGGGTTGTACTGCAGGTAGGAGGGCTAGGCTCCACTAGGCTGCACGTGCCAGTTCGTTTTTGCTGCTCCAGTACGCGTGGCGCCTCCTGCTAATCTCGGGCTGATCACGTGTTTGTTTTGTGTGCCAGCATCGGCTTGTGGCATTCACCCGAAATGAGCGATTGCAAATGGATTCTATTACAGGACACTTCGAAGTGCCTAATAATTGCCGCGCCGGCTTGCAGTGTGACGCCTCATGAGACGTCTAGCTTGATAAGTGGTTCGCTTGCTCGCACACATGGATACGTGTTCATGAGTGGCGCTGTGGCTGTCGTCGCTCACAAGGTGAACACCCCGGATCCTACCCACGGAAAGCTATTCCTCGTCCTATGTGAGCCTGGTACGTTGAAGTATTTTATCTCTCTTCCACCGGAGGGGCGGGGGGTGTATCCTTCATCACATTAATCGTAAGTGTTTTTTCTCTCTTCAGTACGTCTCCGGGATATTTACCGCCGAGTGCAGCGTGCTGCGGACGATTTGCTGATGGGCCGCTCAACTCCACAAGTATGTATAACCCAGGTCGCCGCCAAGTCGGCACTCGCCGCGGCGATGCCGCGCGCCATGTCAGGGACGGTGTGCAGTGTGTGTGTATGTGTGTGTGTGTGTGTGTGGGAGTGTGTGTGCGTGTCTGCGTGTGTGACTGTGTGAGTGCGCGCCGCTACCGCAGGCGGCCAAAACTCCACGCCATGCAGCAGCACCGCGGGCCGTCGCCGCTGGACTTCCCCGGCAGCCCCGTGGCCAGGACAACCGCGGCTTCCACAACCACCGCGCGCCCACCTCCGGCTCGCTGCACGGCTGTGACTACTCGCGCAGCCGCAGCAGCTCGGCGGCCTCCTTCGACCTGCCGGGCGTGCCCGGCGGTCGCCGCATGTCGGCGGGCTGGGACTCGGGCTCCGGGTTGTGCTGCTGGGGCCGCACCTCGCGTTCCAACAGCGCCGCCTTCATCCTGGACGGCGTCCACGGCGTCCCTGGCGGCATGACGGCGCTGCGGCTGCGGCGCTGCTCGGCCGGCAAGGACTCGGACTGGCTACGACCCCACCCGGGCCACCCCGGCCACGACCTGGAAGCACCACCTGCTGCGCAGGATGGCGGCGCTAAGGCTCGGCGGCGACCATGGCAACCACCGCGACCACGGCCACTGCCCCCACGACTGCCGCTCGTGCGCGTGCTCACACCACCACGACCACCACGCGCACGCACCCACCGGGCCCCGCGCCCGCTAGCTTCGCGCAGCGCCGCAACTAGGCCGAGCTGCCCAGGAAGCCGGGGGTCTTGTTCGCGGCGGCGGCCGCGGCGTCCGCCACCCAGTCGACCGGCGGCAGGACTGAGCACGCCGCCGTGCGGAGGCTGTCCGTCCGGCGCCGGGATCCCCGAGAACATCATGAGAATGCCGCGTGGCCCCGACGGCGGCAGGGGGCTTTAGCAGGAATAACGATGTCTCAGAGGTGTGCAAGGAGCACCCCTCTATCCTACCGCCCCACAGTGGGCCAGAAGACCGGCAGGCGGCCAAAACTCCAGACGCGTTTTGACCTCGAGTCGCTAAATGGGACTCGAACGAAACCTGCGACCCCAGCAATAGATTCCTCGCTCGGAGAGCAATCCATTGGTGGAGTCACACGTTCGAGTCGAGTCCTGTTTAGCGCCTCTGGAGCTCAAAACGCGTCTAGAGTTTTGGCCGCCTGCGCTGGTATTCTGGCCAACTGTGGGCGGTGGAGGGGTGCTCCTGCACACCTCGGGGACGTCGTTCTCCCTGGTAAAGCCCTCATGATGTTCTCGGGGATGTCGGCGCCGGACGGACAGCCTCCGCACGGCGGCCTGCTCAGGGCTGCCGCCGGTCGGCTGGCTGGCGGATGCCGCGGCCGCCGCCGCGAACAAGACCCCCGGCTTCCTGGACAGCTCGGCCGAGTTGCGGCGATGCGCGCAGCCAGCGGGGGCGGGGCCGGCGAGCAGCAGTCGTGGGGGCAGTGGCCGTGGTCGCCGCCGAGCCCCAGCGCTGCCATCCTGCGCATAGCAGCTGGTGCTCCAGGTGGTAGCCGGGGTGGCCCTGGAGGGTGCCGCGGCCGCCGCCGAGGTAGCCGTCGTCTTCAACGCCGCCACCGCGGCGCCCGCTGATGTAGCACGGCCCCGTGCTGGCACCGCTGTCCCGGTGGCTGGTCATGTCGGACCCGGCGGAGCTCTTCATGGACCGAAAGGAGCCGTAGCCAGTCCGAGTCCTAGCCGGTCGAGCAGCGCCGCAGCCGCAGCGCCGTCATGCCGCCAGGGACGCCGGCCAGGATGAAGGCGGCGCTGTTGGAGCGCGAGGAGCGGCCCCTGCAGCACAACTCGGAGCCCGAGTCCCAGCGCGCACTCACACAGTCTAACACACGCAGACACGCAGACACACACACACACACACACACCTCCAGGGCCGCGCCGACGACCACGACCCCCACAGCCGCACCCAGGTAGCTGGGACGGCACTTGGCGTGGGGCGGCGCGCAGTCGGCGGCCTAAACTGTAGGCGCGGTGGTTTATGTATGTACTTGTCCTTCTGTTACAGTGGCAACACGCCGTGCAGGCAGCCATCTCCACAACCAATGGCTTATTTTATGTCCGTACAAATGAGGCCCTCATGAGATTCCATGCGTCCGAGACCGGGGTTTCAATGCTTTGGAAGATGGCTAATTTCGACACCACCAACAGCCCGCAATCCAGACACGCGGCCTTCTGCAGGAAGGGAAAATTGTCTATCGCTAGAAATCTGTTCCCACACTAATCAATGCGTACTGTGTGTTGTTTTGAATAAAAGAGTTAGTTGCAACAAAATTGGCTTGGTTTGGTGGGGCGAGGTCCTTAGTTGGGGGGGGGGGGGGGCGCTCGCCCACGCCTCTGCAGCCTCGCGGACACGACGACACGGCGCCCCCGCAGCCCCCGCAGAGCCACGTAGACGGCGACGGCGCGTCGTCGGAGAGCACGACGAGGAATGTCCGCCACCCCTGCCGCGGCAGAGGCTCCCTGGAGCGCGGCGCCGTCGGGGTCCTGGCGTGTGCTCGGGGAGGGTACGCCCCGGACACCGCGGACACGAGGCCCGCGTGGTAGTCGTGGCACCACACAGGTGGCTGCCAGGTGCGTGCCGCCCTCGGCCGCCACCAACACCACGGCGGCAACGAACTCGGCCGCGGCTTCCAGGGCGGGGAGGGGCAGGGTTGTTCTAGAGTTATTGCCGCAGCTAGTCCGCGGCGTTTGTGACTGCCACGCACGGCGCGGCGCCAGACATGCGCCTGCACGGCACAATGCACGTCAGGAAAGTCGACCCGCACGCGCCGCATGACCTGAACTATCGTTCCGTCCTGCGAGCCGTCTCACTCGCACCAACACGGGACGCCCTACGAGGGCGACAAGGTCACAGCGCTTGGGCCAGCGCGAGAAGTCCCTAGCGATCGCGGCCGGCGGCATGAAGGCCGTTGGGGTCGGCGGTTGGATGCAGGCCGTGCTCTTGGCCGCGCGGGCCGCGTCGGGCCAGGGACCACCGACCTGGACTCGTTTCTACATGGCGCCCTCGCCCGCCCCGCCCCGCCCCACCTTCCGCCAAGCGCCGCCGCCCCGCTTTCAAGGGCAACTTATGGCGGCAAGGAGAACGCGCTGCTCCACACTGTTTTCTTCGCTCTGTACCCTGATTCCGAACAGTGCTTCGTCGCTCTGTCTCTTGGGGGGTGGGGTCGGGTGGGATGGCGTGGCGTGGGGGTGGGGGTGGAGTGGTCGGGCCGCAGCACAGTGGGCCAGAAGACCGGCGCAGGCGGCCATAATTCTAGACGCGTTTTGAGCTCCTGAGTCGCTAAATGGGACTCGAACCGAACGTGATTGACGCCCGCCTGGGTGACCGAGCTGTCAAGCCCGCCACGGCTCCGGCCTTGTCTCTCGCCGCCTCGTTCCGGAGGATCGTGTCGTCGCTCTGTCTCCGTCGCACTCATGCGGCGTTCCGCACGGGTGCGAGAGAGGAAGAGCGCGCCTTCACGATGCTCCGGAATGACTCCAGAAGGCGGCCCGAATTCTAGACGCGTTTTGAGCTCCAGAGTCGCTAAATGGGACTCGAACCGAACGTGCTGCTGGACGTGGCCGCCGCGGTTGGTTGGGGGGGGGGGAGGGCAGCTTCTGGCGGAAGGGTTGCCATTTCTGGTAAAGCTTGATTAGGCGGCGCAGCTCGCGTCGGGGTGCTGACAGAGACTTGCACGCGGGGGCCCCGCGTCGACGCCGGCCCCTCCCGTGAGCACGAGAGACACCCCGCCTGCACAGTCCCGGCGACCCCGCCATTGGCAAAGCAGCAAAGTGCGGCATCACCGCGAGAGACTGGCCACCGCATGACCTGCCCTCGAACCTGGCCACCGTCATCGCCGTGCCCAGAACAGAACTATCGTTCAGTCCTGCGAGCCGCCTCACTCGCACCAACACGGGACGCCCTACGAGGGCGACAAGGTCACAGCGCTTGGGCCAGCGCGAGAAGACCCTAGCGACCGCGGCCGGCGTGGCGTGGCGGTGGCCGCGCTGCAGCGCCGAGGTGGTGGAGGTGGAGGTCACACGCTCGGTTTGAGTCCGATATAGCGACTCTGGACCTCAAAAGGCGTCTAGAATAGGCGTCAAGGGCTGCCCGCTCCAGGGCGGCCTCCAGGACGCCGCCGACGGACGGACGGACGCCTTCACGCCGGCGACGACATGCACCACGGCCACAGCAGCGCCGCGGTGCGGACCGGCCGGGGCGGGGCGGGGCGGGGCGCTCCAGCGGGCAGGCAGCCCCCGCAACCGCCCGCACCGCACCACACCCCACCACACTCCGCCACCGGCAGGTCCGCCACTCGTGGCCAGGCAGCCCCCGCCCCCGCCCGCCACCGCACCACACCCCACCCCACCAGCTGCAGGTCCGCCTCTCGTGGCTGCACTGCAGTTTTGTCTTCTGAAGGCGCTGGTCACAGGACATGGATTTTACACCTCCTAGAAACTGGGCGTGCGGATGGTGTATCGTCAAGAGCATAAATCTTCCCGACGCTATACCGGCGCTGTGGGTCACGCCACAATGCACACTGAGGAGACCTTACTGCTGCACGCCGCCCGGACAGTTCGTCCAGATCTCCTTCTGCAAGAAGCGTACTCGCATGATTCTAGCACCTCAACCGCTACCTCAATTGCCGCTGAAGGGGGAGTGTGAGCTGGTTGCCAGGTGCGCGTCACTAGGCGAGGCGCACGATTTAGTGCGCCGCTGCATCCGCACTTTCTCAACACAACAAAACCAACAGATCGACGAGGTAAGCCAGTCTGTGGTTGTGTTTGTGCGTGTGCGCGTGTGTGTGAGTGCGAGAGCGGTTGTGCCCTTGTCCATCCGGCTTCAGAACGGTCATTCATATTTCCAGGACCCATATTTCACGGAAGTTCTGAAGTACGCGATGTTAGGCACGGCCGACTATACCCAACGGCCAGGCGCGGACGGAACGCGACACAAAAGTGCAAGATCAGCACGTGTCGCGAGCCCAGCGCGGCCGCTGGAGCTAGCCGGACGGGCAGTCGCGAACCCACCGTCAACCCTGACGGACACTCCGTGGCTCAGAGACAAACCCTTGTGATTGTGAAACATTTTGGATTCTGTGAACATTGAACCACCGTGCAATACAACAGTGATCGGCAACCGGAAACCTGCAGGTCTTAACCATTCCACCCACCTTGCCCATAACTCCGCTAACATGGTGCATCGGCCGAATTTGGAAAGGGCCGCGGGGGAGGAGCACAAGAACAACAGTCCGAAGAACACAGTGAACCCAGTATTCAAGCACCTTAGTGAAGAACTTTTTGGAACGGGCAAGCATAGAAAAGTTATCCGAAAAATTCTTGCAGCCCATCTCAAGACAAACTGGCAGCGCATCAACCCCCACTGGATTGCTTCGGGTGGAAACAAGCTGGCCAGTGAGTCCAGTGAATCAATCTCCAGTGGACATTGTGATTATGAGTTAGCGGCTTGTGTAGCAGGCGATTTATTTGGAAGAGAAGTTTTCGTGCAAAGAGAATATGATGAGCAATTAATTTTAGCTGTAAGTACAAGAAGTCCGATAAAAATTCCTTTGAAGGAATTAGAGACCTGGGAAAGTGAAAGACCTGTGCAAGACTACAGTTTGAATGATAACCGTGAAACCAATCCACCGCAAGAAATTGTGCCTGGAAAACAAGACATAGTAGAGTTCAAAATGGCGTCTGGCGACCGCATGGATCCCACGTGTTTCAGTATGGGCGGAAGTGCAGACTGCGACGAGGCTACCAAGATGGCGCCGAGTGACCACAGAGTGACCAGCGGAAGTGCCTTGGACGAGGAAGCCAAGATGGCGGTCCCCAGCCATGGAGCAGACGACGAGCGTGGTCAGCTGAGCTCTGCAAGACTGCTGACAACACTAGAAGCAACGACAACAACAAGCAGTGGCGGAGGCAAACTCGTGTGCCCCCGGGCAACATTCCTAGATCGTGAGAGAACAGAATATGTTGAAAGTGCAGTTCCTTCTGAAAATTATCATTCTACCATCGAGGGAAATCCAGGCGACCCCAGTCCGAGTCGCAGCGCGAGGAAGGACTGGTGGCCGGGAGGTGCTAGGCGGAAGGTGTTTGGCGCGCCGCCCCACCTCTGCCCCAGGGATGCGCCCAGTGCAGCCCAGGAGGCACTGGTACATCACATCAAAATCACACGGGATGAAGAGACAACCCCGTGGCGGCGGCCGAGTGAGATCGACGACGAGGACGCCGAGTTCGAGGACGATAGACCCCGAGACGGAGATTTCAGCTGGTTCGGAGACGACGAATACCAATACTGCGAGGGGAATGAAGCTTTGGAAGAGGTTGCTAGCAAAAACATCAAGAAAGACATTGTGAGTGAAAGTGAGAATGAAAGTGACGATGAAGACGACCATATTCGGAGAACGAACGGTAGGGCCAGTGAGTGTATTGAAAATATACGACGTTATATACTGGACAAGAAAAATGGACTCGGTACTACGAACTTGCCTGAAAAGGTCCTGCTGGGATGTCTCAGAGGAATTTCCGTACTTTGTGGTAACTTTGATACAGTTGGATGTAAATGTGGCAGTGGTTATCAAATAGGCAATTGGTTCACATTTCCCCACATTGAACAAGACAAAGTGTCAGAAATCTTTCGATATTTTTTTGCCCGGATTTTATTATTAGCACCAGAGGATAGAGAAGGTACTGACTTGTGGCACTGGCTTCATATGCTGCCAACCGATCTGTGGGAACCAAATTTTGGTAGAATTCATCTTGACGGTTCCAATAGAGAGTCAAGAAAGAAATTGAAAAAATTGTATGAAAAACATAGAAAACTGATAATTCAAAAGGGAAAAAATCCCCAAGTCCCGAAACATACACAAAACCCTGACGATGAGATATTCATTCGACTTTGGTAATACTTTTCAGGTCACTAATGTTCGAAAAAAAAAACAAAGTTAAGTTAATGTATTTGGTTTTAATTTTGTTTGAGATTTCTGTCCTGTTTACAACACATACATAAGGGGGAGTAACATCGATGGAAATGAATTAGAAAGATATGTGAGATTTGAGATAGTGAGAGTGAAAGAGCGATATATTTGAGGAGAAGGTTGGAAATAGTCGTAGTGGACATTTAGAGAAGATATTAGGAGAAGTTCAAAAGATTTTTGCAGCTTCCATGATTTTGGTGCAGGAAATGGCAATCCTGGAGCTGAAACTGGAATGACAGTGAAAAATCGTTTGACGCAGGATTAGACAGAATTTAGAGAAGATACAGGAAGAGATAATTCCAAAAGATTTTTTTGCAGTTTCCATGACTTAGGTACAGAAAATGGCAATTCTGGAACTAAAACTGGAACCGAAGTTGAAAATCGCTGAAATGAGGTGAGAATGGAATTCAGCGAAGATACTGAGAGATATAACTAGAGATATGGTAAGAAAGAATAAACAAATGATATTGAGACTCAAAGTTTAAAATAAGGAAGATAAGAAAGGAAGAAATGAGAGATAATAATTGTGGAAAAGATATAGAAATGACTTCAGTGAAATATAATGAAAAGGGGCTAGTGAGGCCACCTCGTACATAATAAGAAGGGCTAGTGAGGCCACTTACATAAGATTAGAAGCGCGATACACATAAGATTAATAGTAATAAATTTAATAGGACAAACATTAAGAATTTTAAGATGAACTACTGATAAGAATTAATAAATGGTATCTTTAAATTTTAAATTAAAAAAATAAAATAAAAAATATATATATATATATATATATATATATATATATATATATATGTAAGACAAAAAAATAATATAGGAATGTAGATGTAATTTATAAATTAAGGACTTGACTTTGTTCAGATTTAAATGAATTAGAAAAAAATTCTGGTTTTTTTTTGAAGAAGTGAAGGCGCTAGACTTTGTTTGAACTAGTTCATGTGCAATGATTATTGATTTTAATAATGTTGTGTGTGTCTCTGGGTGTGTGAATTATTTGTGTGAAGAGAGAGGCTGGAATGAATTTTGAATTTGTGGAGTATGAACGTTGTGAGTATTTTGAGTGAATGTTCAGTGTACGTGTGAAAAAGTTTTAAAAACGGAGAATTTGCCGAGAAATTTTAAGAGAAGTGTCGACACTGTTTGTGATTAAAATTTGGAACTTGAGATTTGGGAGAGTGTGTATGTATCCGATCGGATGATAATGTCTGTGTGTGTGTGTGAGACAGAAAGAGAGAGAGAGTGAGGTTGTATTATATGACAGAAACTGTTGAACGAATGTATAGTGTTTGTGTCCCGAAAATTTTGGACTTAAGAAATCGGGAATGGGGAGTTTTGTGAATGTAGGAAGGTGAGGGATGTGTGGAAGTAATGGATGGAATTAAAAAAAAAATTTATCGCGTTTTGGCATATGTCTTGGCAAGCTAGTGTTGAGTTTTATTTTGGCTCTTGTTTCGTTTTTTTTTCTTTTCGGACCTTGGCCATTTTGGATATGTTCGGCCATCAATATCTGACGATCACGTTAGTGAAATTTGGTTAATTGGTGGTGTTCTTAAGACTTTGGATTATTGGGTTTGACTGGTTTGTATCTTTTTTTAAGGAGATTCACAGTTGTTTTGAAGAATAGTTTTCCTTTTTTGTTCTTTTCGCTGATACTTAAATTCATGATTTGGCTGAGAGCCTTGGCGAATGAAGCACTCGCAGGAGCTCGTGTTTAGTTCGAAGGGGGATGTGGTAGGGGTACAACTTCAACCCCATTTAAATTGAGATAAAGACAGTCTGAATTTGTAAAGTAACTGATAACTTGGATAAAGAGTTTAATTGTGGAAAAAAAAAATCTAAATCAATCAACATTGTTACAAATAAGTTGAATTCTCTTTCGATTTGTTGCACTTAGAATCTTGTCCGAAATTGTGAGGACACAATTTTAAATGTTGATCGGGGATGTTAGGCACGGCCGACTATACCCAACGGCCAGGCGCGGACGGAACGCGACACAAAAGTGCAAGATCAGCACGTGTCGCGAGCCCAGCGCGGCCGCTGGAGCTAGCCGGACGGGCAGTCGCGAACCCACCGTCAACCCTGACGGACACTCCGTGGCTCAGAGACAAACCCTTGTGATTGTGAAACATTTTGGATTCTGTGAACATTGAACCACCGTGCAATACAACAGTGATCGGCAACCGGAAACCTGCAGGTCTTAACCATTCCACCCACCTTGCCCATAACTCCGCTAACAGCGACCGAGCACTACGGATTACTCTTCTACGTTGACAATGTGAACCTGTACAAGCTTGGCATTGATCAGGGAAAATTCCGTAAGCTGCTGCGCACCTTCAGTGTGGAAAGCTGGGGTGACCTTGAGAGTATCCACCAAAGACGCTGTCATGCCATCGCGTCATCTGCAGCCCGCCGACTAAACTTCTAGGTAAGTAATGCCGCTCGTGTAATCTCTCATTTGCGGGGGCGGGGCAAGGCGGGGCGACGGCGCGGCGTCGCGACGCCCCGACCGCATGAGTCCTCTTCGGTGACTCTGGAGGTAGAACGCGTCTAGAGCAACAAAGTAATTGGAACACGGCAGACTTTAGGTTAGCCCGAGGACCGGCGCGGTCTAGAACTGCGCCGCGGCCGCGAGCAGCCCCGGGGCGCGTCGGGGACGTGACGTGCCCCGAACCACCGACCGAAACGCCTCGCCCGCGACCGCGGCAACAAGTTGGCTATAGCACCGCGGGGCACCTGACCCGCCCTCGCCGACTTCCGCCACGCCCTGGCACCGCGTGACCAGCGTCCTACACGGTTGAGGCCGGCAGGACGGTGCAGCAACGTGGCCTCGGGGACGGGCTGGGCTGGGCACGCACGTAATCAGGAGATTACTCGTTCGGGGGTGGAGCTAAATGTAGTAACGCGGTCGGCTGGAGGCCGGTCGGCCGGGCACTGTGGACGATGCGGCTCTTCAATTATGTTAATGCGCCCAATTTGTGTGTCTGCAGGTCGGAGCACCCCGTACCGGCCACGACAGCATCGCTGCCCCTGCAGTGCGACGCCGCGCCGCGACGCGATGGCGACGTGAGCATGGCCCGGCGCCATGCCGAGGATGACGTCGGCCGCGCCGTCGCTCATGGCGTCCAGCGGCGTGCCGGCCGGTGTGGGGGCGGCGCACCACGGGAACGACCCCCGCGGCAACCAGAACTACCACCACCAGCGGCCACTGCCGCTGCCCTCGAAGCCGCCGAAGCCTAGCCGCTCTGTGGTGGTGGAGGCGGTGGCGCGAACGCGGCGCGACGCGACCGAGGCCGTGATGGTGGTGCCGGTGAAGCCGACGGGGCGCGCGCCGCCGCCGCCCGGCCAGACGCCCCAGCTGCCGGACCAGCCGCCCGTGGCGTCAACGGCAAACTTTCATTTTTCAGAAATCCGGTTTCTTTGTGTTTCTCTCATTTGCAATAAAAAGGTGTAGTAAATATGTTAGATATGCGGAAAAATATTTTTACTAGAAATCATGCGCGAAAGGATTTCTCCCCAAATGTCGACCAAATCAAAACGTGCAAAAATTCGAAAAGTGACACCAAACATGCATGAAAAACTGGAGAGAGAGAGAGAGAGAGAGAGAGAGAGAGAGAGAGAGAGAGAGAGAGAGAGAGAGAGAGAGAGAGAGAGAGAGAGAGAGACGTGCCACGTCGGAGGCACATGGATTTGAAAACAAAGCTTCCGACCGACCGTCCGTCTGTCTGTCTGTCTGTCTGTCTGGCAACTTGCAGCGTGGCCAAAGCCGGCACGGCGGCACTGCCTTGGAAGGTGATTGTCCACGCACTGGTGACATGTGTCGCTGCAGCTAAGCTTTTGTTGGGGAAACTATTGCCTTGAGTATGCGCCTCGCCAGATGGAGCGGATGGGCTGCAGGACGGATGCGGCAAGGCCTTTCCTTGGGGTTCCTTGAGTCCCCGTGTTACACCAACGGGACTTCAGTCTACACAGCCAAAAAGAGCCCAGACCGTGCGGGGCACGACGTACAGGCATTGATTGACAAGGACTCGAGCTGACGTCGCTCGGCGCCGCACCTTGCCACGCGGGCAGAGTTTGGTCGCCGACGCCGTCCTTCTAGCCCACTGTGCGACACGCCAATGGCTGACCGCACCAGTGCGGCGTCCAGGACGCCGCCGACGCACGGACGCACGGACGCCTTCACGCCGCCGGCGACGACGTGCAGCAGCGCCGCGGCACTTCCAGCGCGTGGGGCGCACCGGCCGGGGCGGGGCGGTGCACTCGTGTTTGAAAGTATTCCGGTGCAAGCATGCACTTGTAAGTGCGTGCCGAGTAGACAGTTGACTGCTCAAAGTGGGAGTGCGAAACGAAGCCCGGCGGTGTCGGCGTACGGCTATGCCTGCCGCAGCCCCGCACTCGCGCGGCAGCCCCAAGGCTACAGAGCGCGACAGCAACACAGTGCCCACTGTTCGGGATCTTCCTGCAGTGCGGCTCAGGCGATTTGCACGCACGACGGCCACGCTGCAGACGCCGCCCATGGGGGAAGGCCCAGCCGATTCCGAGGCCAAGGCACGCCACCGAACGGCTCAGCCACCACTCGAACCGGCCAACTGGAACCCAGAGGTCATGATGCCAATCCGTCACACCGCCGCACGTCCAGGGCAGCACCAAGCATACGCAGACAGGACGACGCACCATTCGCGGGGCTGCCCGCAGCCAAGACGCATCGTGCGCCGCGCTCTGCCTTGAAGGGCAGAGTCGGACCCTCGCATGATCCGGACTGAAAGCGCCAACGCGGCCAGCAGTGACACCGTCGAGGACCCTGTCCAGAACGCCATAGACATCCCGAGGAGGCGCCAACGCGGCCCGTCGTTGCGGCAGCACAACATGCAGCACCTGCTGCTGCCCGCCCGCGGCACCGCCGCCAAGCGCCCGAGGGGTGGGACGTGTGCGCACTCGCTGCCCCTGACGACAGGACGACAGCCCCTGAGTGCGAGTGGGACAGAGTGACGAAACCGATTAGCGGAATTGTCTCCCGCGACGCAGCGCGCTCGAAATCTGACACAAGGGGTAAGGGGGGAAGGGGGTGAAGGCGTGTTTACGACTTACCCCCACCAGCAGGGCGGGAGAAACGCCAACAACAACGATGCTGCCAACTCAATGCTTATCAGTGGGTCACTTCATTGCAATAGATTAATTATCCTTCGTGTGTCATATCGGTTTTTATTGCCCAAAATTGAGGCGAATCAGGTTCACACCGAAGCAAAGCAGTGACATTGTAGTCAACAGGATGAGAAGGCGGCTAAGTGATGGCCGTTTGTTGGCAACAGAATTCGCAGAAGCCCCTCCAGTAACAACAAAAGCAACAAACAACTTTAGTATGAGAACAGCCGGCAAAGCTAAAGGTACGCACGGCTGCCGATATTTCATCATATTTCTTAAATGAACTTTAAAGGTAATCTGAGCATTGTTTGGGATGTTCCATGCAGAAAGTACGACCACAGCTACAACCAAGCTACAATGCAAGGAGGGAAGGAGGAGGGCCAGGGCAGTCGCAGCCAGCGCCCCGTGCCAGGCGACTCCAGTCACATCAGTAAGTAGACCTCACCAAGTTGCCGTCATGGTACAGTCCCCACGCTAGGTTCGAGGGTGCCTGCAGTTGACTGACAGCCCTAAACATGACACGGCATAACTGGACGACGATCACAGAAGGAGTCACAGGTGGCTATTCAACAAGTGTGACAATGTTTTTTTCCTTCTTCTAGTGATGCGGACGTTGGCTGTCACGGGCGCGTTGGTCGCGGCTACCCTGGCGGTCCGCCTTAGGTGAGGTACTTCAACGCAATGCAAGGACTCGGCCAGATATTTCAGTCACTCCAACCCACGTACCAAAATGTAGGATTGGGTAACGGAATTAGTTCAGAGTGTGTCGATTCAACGGATATCACTAGAACGTACCAATGGAAAGTTGGGTAGCTCAAATGATACCTGGGCTATTCATAAATTTCTTCATTTGACAGATTAAGCATGAATATGTCGCTTCCGTTATTTTTTATAGTTAATTGTGTTTGCACATTTCTCAATCGTACTTCTTCTTTTGTGCAAGATGTACAGAAGTCAGAGTTGCTTCACAAATTTTTGTAGGTAGTGGTTTGTCTGTCACAGGCAAATTTGTCCCCAAGTATAGCAACTGCCATTTTCTAAAATAGTTCACCTGAAATTTGAGACAAATATGAGTTCATTTTAGAACCCACACTCATGGTGGACTCTTGACCTTCCCGGTTTAATTCTATACAGCTCTGCACAATGTAACTACTTATTAAAGGATGAAATAAGCTGCATTAATGTTTAGTAAATGTCAGGTAAAGTGATTACATAGAAATGGGTTAGTTTCTTTAACGTCAGGTAGGGGTGAAAATGCCAGATCCCCAACTCAAATCACGTGGCTTTCAAACATGATATCAAATAACTTCATAAAGCAATGATGCATACCGACATTAATCCACATAACCACAGTGAGCAATTTGCATTTTTATTTGAAGGAATGGGATCTATTGAAAAGGTCGTCTCCTTGAATTGTTAAATGAATCAATATTCGGTCTAAAAACAGGTGCAGAGCCTCTGCACTGTAAATTTTTTGGTTTAGAACTTGTTGGTGAAGCATTTCCTTTTGTAACAATACCAATTGTTTCTTGGTTTTCAGGAGCATCAAAATCATCTCTCCAAAGGGGTTGGAGGTCTGGGCCTCATTCGGCAAAAAATAGATTAAATTAAACATGTTACAATTTTAAATCAGACTTAACTTCTTAGTCCTTTCCTCACATTACAAAACCTTCCAATTACTTCACTGGGAACAGCCAAAAACACCACCCCCACAAGTTAAAAAACATTTCCAATTATGATGTGTGTGAGTTTTATTACTGAGGGAACATAATATGCATAACACTACTAAAATCATGTACCAGTGGCACAGAAACACCAACTACATGTATACAGCTGTGATCAGTAACATGAATAATGGTTATTTTAATAATATAAAATTACAACAATATAACATTTTATTTAACATGCACAGTACACATGACACATTGTTACCAATGCGATTAAACCAACAGAAGACCAATCACCAGTTCTATAATGTTGATTTTCTGATGAACCGACACTGAGCATGACCCCACGAACCACAACCAATACGAAGGAGGACTCATGGTGAATGAATGAATGTAGTCATGAACCACACACACACCTGCAACACAACAAGTGTATGAGACTCTCACTTTTACTCACAATAGCCATTCAGCAACGGCAGCAAATCTTACTGGTGATTTTCTGCCTGTATCCATTTCCAGTAGTGGGTGATGGACCTGAAACAAGATTACAGTGGTCGATATGAAAATGGCAACATGTGACATGGTAGGACAGGCTTCAAAGGAAAGAGGAACCGAGTTAAGATTGAGATTATTCTTACCCTTTTTCATTGCCTTCGCTTCAGAACACAATCAGAAGTAAACTTTGACAGGCGCCCATAACCAAAAACCGTTGTAAGAAATGTTTCATCGTAAGCAGTTCCGGGAACAGGACGATCGGAATCTGGAACACAGTGCCACCTTAATTAGCCTCCCTACCTACGAAGGCAGACCAGATAATCCAGCGACACATGAGCAAAATGACGTAAACCACACTCTCACCAACTTTCGATTTCTGTACTGTACTGCACCACGCTGCCACGCTCCGCCCCCACCGCCGACGCTGCCTCCTCGTTGCCAACTTTGCACCACGCATGCAGTGTAGCCGACACGCCCTGTGGAATCCCTACGAATTTGATGGCAGGTTATGATAAGTGGAGATAAGTGATAAGTGGCTTCAAGGAAGTCAAACGCGACTCATGTTTTTCATTTCTATGGGGTACGTGAGCCGGGCAATTTTCATTCTTCATGTTGGTAGCAGTTTAATTACGATGTCGTCTGCTACTGAATGCCCAGGAAACGATCTGTTCGATGGAGGTAAGAAATTAACCCATTTTTAATGATTTTCGATTTGATTGCCAGTTAATGAAGGTGGCTGGCATGTTGTTCAAACCAGGCCATTAGGATTCGTAAACTTTCCTCCCGAAATTAAGTAAAACTTCGGTTTGTTATTGATGTATCGAAATGGCAGTTGCTACCTATTTTGGTTAACATTTTATTTTGACACACAAGAACATACAAATGGGACTGAAAAGGGCACAAGGGCATCCGTGGCTTCACCATGCACCGAGTCATTCCCTTCAGCACGTTTTCATTTGACAGCTTCCCATACTTTTCGCGCAAGACCTGACAACCGTTTTGTGCACTTGTTCTGTTTCAGGCAATAATACTTGTCCCAGATTGCAAGAAATCCATTCAAAGCGATGACAAAATCGTGCGGAGGAGGCGGGTCAAAAGCAGACGGAACTTTCTTAGGAAAAGAAAATATTGGTACACAGTGAAACCAGTGGGATCGTTTCTGGGCTGGCCTTCAGACGCTGAAACGGCCAGTGAATTTCATGGTTTCACGAAAGATAGCGTTAATCATTCTCAACTACGTTTGCACCAGACTTTAGCCTATTCCATGTCTGATGGCAACGATTTAGTTAGTTACCCAACTACAGTGACATCCATTTCATTGCGTTCGGATGGATATGTTTCAACTTTGAAGGTTAGTGGTTACTCGTGGAATTTGGTTGTTCAAGCACAAACGTAATGCAACCTAAAATGTTTTCAGGTTGTGCCATTGAGAAGGAAGGTAATGACTGTTTTGTCACTGTTTGATGGCATCAGTGGAGCATACTATGTTATCCACGACAGGCTGAAGATTTCAACAAAATACTTTGCAAGTGAAGTAGATCCTCTCGCTATGAAAGTCTCACAAGAACGATATCCAGGCAGCATTGTACAATTAGGCGATGTGCGTTTCATTGCAAAGGACACACTTGCTGCGATTGGCCACATAGATTTGCTGATAGGAGGCTCGCCATGTAACGGTAAGAAAGACAAAGTTGTTGGAGCAATGGTTGCAACAACAGCACCAACTGGTTGACCGTGATTGCAGAATTCAGCCTCGTAAATCCCAATCGCAAGGAGTTTGAACCCGACTCATCGGGGCAGCTTCTGTTCAGTTTTGTGAAGATCCGCGACATTCTATTGAAGCAGGCTGGACAGGAAGCAAGACCATTCTTTTTCTGCTACGAGAATACAGCTCATTGTAGCAAGTCGGTCAAAGACCGAATGACAAAAGAATTGGGTGTAGAAGCAGCAGTTATATGTCAGAGTTCGCTCACTCCTACAAGGTAAGCAACTGATTTTTGTATAATGCTTACCATTACTTATTTACAACTTGTGCACATTCATCTTAATCAGGCGGCGGCGCAATTATTTTTCCAATATCCCTGGAATTCATGAGCTGGCTACTAAGTTGTCCATGACACAAACAGACAAGACTCACTTTGTCGGGCCGTACCACCTGGCAAGCAGGAACATTGCCAAGACAATAACTTCAAATGCCTCAAATCAACAGCGTCCTCTGATGTGTATCAAAGATAAAAAAATGGTTAATCCATCAGTCAGAAATTTGGAGATGTGGCAGGGATTGCCTCCAGGATACACAGACTGTGGTATTACAAACTGCCAAAGGAAAAAATTGTTATCAAAGGGCTTTGCCATTGATGTACTTGTGGAAATTTTGAAACCGCTCACAGAGATGTATCAATGTTGTAATGACTGAATTGGAGGCACTTGGTTATAATACTGTGCAGGTGCATTTCAGAAATACATCTGCAAAGAATAACATTGCTAAGAATATCACCAGGAATTCTCATTTGTGAAATGCACTTAATTCTCCGCGTGAAAAGACAGTACCTGCTAACTGATGGTTCAATGTATCTATCATATTGTTTAAGGCACATAAAGTTTGGTGTAAGTATTGTCTAAAACTGTACTTTGCACTTCAAAGGAAAGCTATTAGATCAATGTTTGTTTAAACATTCCCATCGTATGAGATTTACAATTGTGTACAGCTGTATAAATGAATACCTGTCGATCATGAACAAAAATTATACAGCCCACGATAGAGTTTAACTCTTTGAAAATTCTATGAAGACAACACAAATAAATATCTCCATTTGTATTAATTATGTCATTTTGCTATGTTTGCTGAAATAAATACAGTTACAAAATGTGCTGGTGATCCTATTTATTTTTTTGAAATATTTCTCGGCTGCTCAGTGACTCTTAAGGGAATTATCAAAAGAACATACTGTCTGCATCAGGTATGCTTTTAAATGTCAAAAACTACAAATAGATGACGTTTTCAGTGGAGCAGCTGACAAGATGGAAAACAAGACAAAAATGTCACACATTTCAAAGGAAAGTGAAAATTGAAAGATCAAGGGAAATGGTACTTACAAAATAACAATTATATTAGCAATATGTTTGTCAAAGCCAGACATGGATTTAGAAATATGTGCAACATATCCAAAGATTTACAAAGATGTGGTCAGAATTTAACAGCACATCAGTTACAAATTATCATATCCATTAACGCATATGCTGATGCTGGCGGTTGACCAAATAAACAAACAAGCACACAGTGGGAACATCAATGCACACCAGTACAGAATAAAAAATCCAAATAAGACAGACAACACATGATATAAAGGCCGAACAGACCACCAAAATGACTTTGCACTTATCACAACTTACTTCAAACTGAAGTGAACAACCAACATGTTAAAGAGAAATATCATTTGGCATAACAAACGCAAAAAAATGAAGAAACATGACTCATTAACAAAATAAAAGCCAAACTTCCTCAAATGACTTTGCACTATCACAATATAATCAACAAATATTCAACATGCTTCAATACGACAAATGTAAAACTAAACATAGTCAAAGATCCTCCACACACCCATGACAAGAGACAGGACAACTGAACGCTGGTGATGTGATCCTGGAACAGAGGATAATCACCAGTCAGAAACCAACATGATTCGAAGTAGGTTTCAAAACGTGAACTAACACCACCACTAGAACCGACTTAACTCACCTATGACTAGGGTAGATCATGCTCCAAATTCATCACATGGAAGCCACCCAGATAGCACTCTTGTTCTTCCTGGTCCTTGCCGTCCCAGAGCGAATGAAGCAGGTTTTCCACATCCTCCGGAGAGTAAGTTGGGTATTCCGCTGCGAAGCGCTCCCGGTGCTTGTCGAAAAATACTTCTCGATTCTCACGAATTCGCTCTTCCCTCAGCTTCTTGCGGCTTTTCCTTCGCTGAAACAAAGAAACAAAATGTCACCGAAGGTGCAACGGGGAAAACATAACCCAACTTAACCGGCCACCTGACACAACCTTTTTAACGGGAAAGGATGATGCCACATTCAATTTTGGCAGGTTGACGCGGCACTGGTACAGGGCAGTCACACTAGACCACATGCGTACAGTGAGGCGCTCTAACCGCACCGAGCAATCCATTATTATCGCAGGTACTAGGCACAGCCACGAGCCACGGCCTAGGTTGTCAAGCAACCACCCTCACCGCGGACGCACAGGACGACGCGGCAAAAATACAAAATCAATGTGTAAGGATGGAACGCACTTAACACAGTTCATTAACAAATCGGAGAACAGCGACTCGAATTTGAACAGCTGATCTTGTGTTGTTGTATGCGCTGCGTTGCACCGCCACCAGATGGCAGCACGCACAGGTCTGGGGCTCAGTTGAGCCACACACCGCAAGGCGGCAGCACTGCGCTGCTACCCACAACGCGACGTGAAGCCGAAAGACGGCGAGAGGGAGCAGCAGCAGCGCGAGGTCCCGTGAGACTGTCTCTCGTACGTCACGATGGAACACCCCATGAGTGCGAGAGAGACCCCTCTCCTCTAAGCCTGCACCTCGTGACCGGAGGCATTCCCTGCGAACGTGCACACATCCACGCAGCGCGTACCTGCTCGCTCGACCACGCATGCACGTGCTACGTGAACGCACGAACCACACAGGATGAGTCGTACTGCTCGCCGCGACTTACTTCCATGACTCACGTGATTAAGGAAAACACGCTTGATGGACGTGACCATGTGATGCACGAACGCAGGAGCGTGACACGTGCACGCGCGCACTGATTGCACCCAAATGCACGCCGCTGATGCACCTGGCGGGTAGGCAACTCCATCGACATCAATGCCCCTGGTGCTGCCTACGCGCCGGGCGCTACGGCGGGCGCCGCCACAGACGAGAACTTGCGAGATTACGTAAACAACAGGGCGTAACGAAGCCGGTGAAATAGACTCTCCGAAAGTGGTCCGAACGCGCCCGTGACCGAGACGTGTCTGCCCACACTGGCCAGGACACGTGCCCACAGACACGTGCAAAGGACAAGCTCGCGCTAGTCCTTCCCGCACGCGAGCACGCCAACACGCGGCAGGGACGAGGCTGGGACGGCCGCCGATCGACCATCCAAGCACGTACTTCCAGGCATTACAAATGTACGTACCATCAGCGCACCGCGTGGTAGTGCCCAGGAGCGTGCCCGCAGACACGCTGCAAACACGTACCAACAGAACCCCTTCTAAGACAATCCTAGAACGTCCCAGCAGGAACGCTGAATGCACGTGCGTGCAGCACGCCACGGACCACCGCCCTGGCACGTGTTCGAAATCACGCCGCAGGGACGTGCCATAGCCGTGCTTAGGCATACAGGGGACCGATCGTACGTGCCCAACACATTCCCCGAGGTACATTCCGAGGACGAGCTAAAGCCCACGCTGAGAGAACGTGAAATCAGCGTGCCGCCCAGCACATGCCGGGGTACGCCGCACAAGCACTAGTGCCCGGGAGGTGCTGGACGTGCACGTCACGAGTTATGCTGACTGGGATAGAGTCTTTGAAAAGTATTGTGCCTAATCTCAAAAAAATTTATTACTTCAGTGATGGCTGTAGTTCACAGTACAAGAATAAGCAAAATTCACTAAACTTAAGAATGCATTTCCAGGACTTTGGAATCTATGCAGAGTGGCATTTCTTTGCCTCTTGCCATGGTAAAGGTCCATGTGACGGAATAGGTGGTACCATCAAGAGAGAAGCAGCTGCAGAAAGCCTGCGCAGAGTTCGCAGGGATGGTATCCAGTCGGCCTACCAACTATATGAATGGGCAGCCAGCAAGTTTGTGGGGTCTATCACCGTGACTTTTGTTTCTATTGATGACATTGAGATTGTACAGGTCGAGTACGCTTATAGGTTTGAGAACACCCCCCCTTTGGAAGGCATAAAATCGTGCCACTGCATTGTCCCCCTTTCACAGAATATGGTTCTGATGAAATTATATTCAGCTGCTCCTTCCTGCCATTATACCTATTATGGTAAGAATTCAGCTCCTCTGTATGAAGACTTGCATGGATTTGTAATAGTAAGTCAGCCCGAGGCATGGTACCTGGCATTTGTAAATGATCGGGATGAAGTACAAAAAATATTTGAAGCAATTCTATTGGAAAAGTCTTCAACTGCTCAACACTTTATTTTGTCTCCAAATAAGAGCGGTGTCATAAAATGTTTAGATGATGTCATTTCTGTTGTCAATGTAGTACCAATTGACTACAACATCTACAAATTGACTCGGCCAACAATAACCCATGCAAACCGCCAACAAGAAACAAGGTATTGTTCACTTTTCTTTTTTTCTTTTCCTTATTTCCTTATTCCTCTATTCCTGGAGCTAATATCTTTATTATTTTCAGACATCCAACGAAGCAACCTACAAATGCACGGTCAAACCAAAATTCCAAAAGACGGAGGAACTGATTGATGTGTCATGTGTCTCGAATCAATATAAATACCAAATAATTGATGTATTTTGTATTTTACTTTTGTTATTTCCAAAACTGCAATATTATTTTTGCAAATGTATACTTTAAGACAGGAGATGCATGCTTACCATAATAAGAGCTGCATTTTAAAAAATAAGTATAACATTTTACCAAAAGATATCTGCTTCTTTCTAGGCATTTTAGCAGGACTAAGGAACCCACAGCAGCCCGCAGGAAAATAACAGGAACAAGAGGGGACATAAGCAGACATGATGATAAATCAGCAAGGGGTAGCGTAACTTCAATTCGATTTTTCAGCACAGGTTTTGCATGCTTCATGAAAGGGTCACAACATTTTCTATTACGCAAAGGAAAAAACACCAGCACCTCTTTTAGGTGACTTTAGCAAATGCTTTCCAGTTGTCCAATCCCACTTCTCCGCCGGATCAAGTCGGCATGTTCTTCCGTTATTTGGGCCCGGGGGATGAGCTCCGCACCACAAATAGTGGTGCGGGCATCCTTCAGGCTGCATTTCTGCATGACAACATCAAATTCAGTCTCTCAGTCGAAGTCCTGTCACACCCACTACGAAGCCACATAACCTAAAGCTTCACAGCACAGTGGGACGGTGGAGTTTGAAAAATTCACCAAGGCAGCACCGCTGGCGCGCGATACAAACGCGGCGGGCTATCGACGATGCCCGTTTGAGACGTTTCTGAGGTGTTTTTAAGCCCCCAAACACACGTTTGACCCCCTGGAGGACGTCTGAGACAAAAATCCGGGAAAAACTCTTCGACCCCTTTTAGAATAAGGAATAAGGAACATTTTCACCAATTTTTAAGAAAATCGAAGATGAGGTATTTTGGGGGCGAAAGAGTGAAAATTGAAAACTTTGAGTGCCTACACCGTACAAACTATGCACACCAGAAACGTGTTCTAGATCGCAATCGATTCCATTTTTTATGCTCTTTCGAATGGTATACGCGCTTTTTCTGTGGCGTCAATATTGGCCGAGATAATGGGACTTTTCTGAAACTTGTCTCTAATTTCCACCAAAAGAACGAAAATGACCCATGCCCAGATCTCCGAAACGGCTTGACAAAAACGGCTAAAATTTTATATACATCAACTAGACCCTAATGGGTGACGATCCACCAAAAATGAGCGAAATCGGTGAGGTTGAATCCGAAAAGTGTCACACTTATAAAAGAATTACCCAGCGGCGGGATGTAGGTTTTACTGCGCCGCTTGATGGCCTTTGAGATCCGGAAGACCCGCTTCCAACCCGGCTCGGCGGCGGCCATGGTGTCCCTCCACTGCTGGGCGAGGAAGGCTTTCTTGGCCCGCTGCGCGGCCCAGGAGGCCCTGAAGTAGGCCGCACGAAGGTCCTCCGTCGGGTTGCGCTGAAAGTCCCTCCGGGCGCGGCGCAGGTCCTCCAGCAAGGCCCTGACGTGGTCGGGAAACTCCCTGTGGGCGTTGCGGCGGGGGCCCCTCGGGATGGCGACGTTCATGGCCTCCTGGACGGCCTTGACGAAGTCCTCGGCGTGCTGATCCAACTCCTCCGGGGACGAGCTGCGTGCTGGCAGGGTGAGGCGAGAGGCGAGCTCGGCGCCAAAGCGGACCCAGTCGGCCTGACCAAAGTTGAAGAAGGTCGGCGGGGCACGACGCGCCGTGTCTGCGTCTAGCCGGATGGAGATGGCCTCGTGGTCGGAGGCGAGGCCGTGAAGCACCTCGACGTCCAAGTCCACCATCCAGGAGGTCAGGGCCAGGTCCAGGACGCTCGGCCGTCCCCACGATCCCGAGAAAGCTGCAGTCTCGGCTCGGCGACGGCGGCTAGGGACAGTCAGACTCCGCGCTGGTTCCTGGGTACGGCTGGTTGCCTGCTTACCCGGCGCTGTGCTGGACGGTGGTGGGCGAGTCTCTCCTGGGGCGCGCGGCGTGAAGCCGGCGATCACGACTGTAGACTGGCGGAGAGGCGGGAACTGCGCTCCATCCAGCTTCGGTGCGTCGTCGGCACGGCGGGGCGGCGCAGGGCGGCGGCGACTCCCAGCTGCTGCGGCGGCGGCCGCACGGCGGGCCTTGGCAGCGGCCTCGGCTTCTTGATGGCGCTGGATCTCCAGCTGGCGCTTGGGGCAAACAGGCAGCGTGCAAGGCTTACCCGCGGCGTCGAACACGTCTTGGAGATCCGTGCTGGTGTGGCCGACCTTCCTGCAGACGGTGCATCTCTTCTCCCCGGGGCAGTCCGCCTCAGGTGGGTGATGTCCGGAGCACGTCAAGCAGACCTCCGTCCTCTTGCAGTTCGCCTGGAGGTGGCCGGAGCGGCCGCACTTGCGACACAGGCCGTTGGAGCGGACCGGGCGTGGATTGGGACGCTCCCAGCTCCCCTTGTAGTGCAGGAGCGATGGCGCGGCCTTCCGGACGTCCTCTGGCTTCGTCCCGGCCGGGAAGCCGACCAGCACCGACAAGGACAGCGCCGACGCTGTGGTGATGGAGCCGTCTGGCTGTGTCGTCCTGGTGGTCCGGGGCAGTCGCTGGATGAGCACCAGGGCCGGGAGGCTGCGTTGGCGTAACGCCGAGGCGATGTCCTCCTCCGTGACGCTCTCCGGGAGGGGCTGGACGACGAGCCGCAGTTGCCGCCGCGACTTGGAGGTGAAGGTGTGGTATTGAACCGCACGGCCGCTGTGAAGAATGCTAAGAATGTCAAGATTTTGAGCAACATCATAGTCAGCCAGGTTAAATACCCTAAGCTCCAAGCTCTGGAACCGGGCGTGCGCCTCAATCTTGCACTCCAGCTTGGCCTGCAGAGCGGCGAGGAGCTTGTCCAGGCCGCGCTCCGGGATGTTCAGGATGAAGGGAGCCGGTTTCGGAGTCAGCCGGTCGCGCTGGGGCCAGGGCTGGCCGCCGTCCGGGTCGACGCGCTGCACGTTGTCGCCGTCCTCGTCGTTCATGGCGTCCAAGGTGGTGGGGTCAGAATTGCCGGTCCGCAGCTTCTTGACGGGGGAGCAGGCGCCGGTGGGGTCAATTTCCACCTCGTCGGCGTCAGCGGCAGAGGTGATGAATGACGTTGTCCCGGAGTCCAGCGGGACAATGCCGGGGTTGTTACGCTGGTACAAAGCAGTTAGTTCGTTCACCTGGGCGTCGAGGTCGCTGCGCTGCGAGGCCGCGTAGGGTTGATTGTTGCTCCTTGTAGAGTGAGGGCGGGTTAAAATCTTCCCTCCGGAAGATCGAAGAACGAACTGCTGCGATGAGGCCAGCTTGGTGCTGTCCCGCTGCGCACCCGGGCCGGGGCACGAGCCGGCTCGGAGGACGACGACGGGCTGGGCCGGTCGGCGGGCGGGTCTCGGAGTCGTCTGGCAGGGTCCCGGATGACGAAACCAAGGACACGGAGACCGTGATGGAGATAATGGCGGGCCAAAAGGGGCGTACTTCCTCTTCTGATCAAGGGGGTGTAAGCCTGCCTCGTAACCAGAGTCTCGCATCGGCCGGTTTGCATCGGTTTTTGGCCTCGTCGGCTCCGTGCGCTCCCCAACCCGAACCGAACCGAAGCATCGGTTTGACCTCAAACCGGTAGCTGGCTTCGACTCCCGGCGCCGCGAATTTTTCTTTCGGGGGCTTAGATTTGCAATCGTCACCATATCGTTCGGGTGCCTCAATGTTGCAGGGTGTCAACTTTGCAAGACCGCAGACGGTCATTTACACCGACAAAAATGCCTGCTTCTACCGGGAATCGAAGCTGGTCTTACTCAGTCTTAGTGCCGAAACCGGAGCGTGCTGTCTCTCTCGCACGACAGGAGCGTCCAACCCGGTCGCCCCGGCCGATGCGAGACTCTGCTCGTAACCGATGCCCAAGCCTTTTTTTGCCTAACATAGATTTATTGAGTCCTGAACAAGTAGCCCTTTACAGAGAAAAAAGATTTGTGAAGCGCGGTTCCGATTGAACGCCCGGCGCGGTTGGGTTGCTTAATGCGGTGGTACTTCATTGGTAAGTTCAGTAATTTCATTTTACAGTTACGTATAGCGTCCAATCGGACTCTATAATTAAAAAGGGTGGAAGTTATACAAATTAAAGAAATTAATAAATAAGGGGGCACGGGGAGTCTGCCTGATGCCCGAGTTGAGTAGACCTACGGGTGACCTAGCCGGCCTGCCCCGTGGCTGATGATCATCTGTGGCGTAGCTCGATTGGCGGCCTCCGTGGCCCGTCCAATGAGATCTGAAAATTAAGACGTTGGCCATGGAGGTCGCTGCCCGAAGGCTCGCTCACAGGCATGGTAGGGCCGGCCAACTAGGTCAACCTAGGCGAGGGCCGGGCCAGACTGCAATTAGATTGGCAGTGTGGGAGAGCAGAGAGCAGGCGGACGAGGCGGGGCTCGGCGTAGCGCTGCGCTAGTTGGCTTGGCTCCAAGTGTTTCTGGCGATGGTTCGCTAATGCAGGCCCAGAGTGGTGGTGCTTGGCGGGAGGCGCGTCGCGCTGCTTGCCTGATGCTTCGCCTCCGGTAGAGGGTTGGTGGTGCATGGCTTAGCGTAACCTGCCAGCCCTTGGTGAGGCGCTGAGCGGCGATCAGTGGCTTCTGAAGGATAAGGTGGTCGCTTTCTTGTCCGCTGGTTTGCCTCCAGCGGGCCTCTGGTGTTGGTTCAGCGCCGGCTGCTTCTGCTGTGCGGGTTGCCTACTGCTAGCTGTCAGGCGCCACGTTAAGCACATGTGCGCTTAACGGCGGGAATGGATGCAGGTTTTGCGTCCGGCTGGTTCAGGATGCTCAGTCAGGGCCGTCCGCGTCGGAGTCGCTGTCCGGCGGCCTGGGCTGGTGGAAGTGCTGTGGCCATCTGCACGTCCTTGGAGTGGGGTTGGCCAGCAGGTGGGGGAAGACCTCCGTCAGCTTGTTGTAGAACTTCGTGCAGATCTTGATGACGTGGTCATGCAGCCATTCTGTCTGCGCAGTGGCGTGCACTTCCACGTTCGACTTCCTGTTGGCCAGCGGTCCGAGGGCCGCTCTCACCGAGTGGTTCTGCGATCTCTGCAGCTTGGTCTAGCTTGTGGAGGAAAGTTGAGCGGCCCAGGCTGGGCAGCCGTAGACCAGCACGGTCCTCACCGTCGTCCTGTAGAGCAGCAGCTTGGCGGCGGGGCCGAGACAGCTGCGGTGACCCATGAGCAGGGTTGTTACAAGTCAGGGAAATCCTGGAAATCATGGAAAAGTCAGGAAATCAAAATGAGGTCAGGGAAATCAGGGAAAAGTCAGGGAATGCAGCACAAAGGTCATGGAAAATTGAATTAAAATTGTAAAATGTCCGACTTTGTTTTGGTACCATGACCTATAGAGCACTGGTCCTACCGCGCTGGCTTATTTTCATTATTGCCAAAATACTTGCCGTGCGCAAATTATAAATATCGTTTTGTAGTTTAACACATTTGCAGTTTAACACATTTAAAATTAAATTTGTGTTTGTCAAAAGGTCAGGGAAAATCTCCAAATTGGTCATGAAAAAGTCAGGGAAATGTCAGGGAAAATGAAACACAGAATCTTGTAACAACCCTGCATGAGGGGGGCCAGCATCTGCCGGATGGCCCGCGTCTTGTTGACGGTGCACTCGACGTGCTGACGGAAGGAGAGTGTCCGGTCGAACACAACGCCGAGGTACTTCAGGGACCTGGTTTCTTCGACGTCCTCGCCGTTGAGGCGCACAGTTAAGGCCCGACTGTACCGCTTTCCGTGTTTGAAAAGCGTCGCCTGGGTCTTTCCGGCGTTGACGGCGAGCCTCCATCTGCCGAAGTACTCCGTTGCGACGGCGATGCCGGCATTCAAGGTGCGCTCCACCCTCGCCACGCTCTTGGAGGCCGTGAGCGCGGCAGTGTCATCGGCGAACTGGGCCACCATGCTGCCGGGGAGGCGGGGGAAGTCCGCAGTGTAGAGATTGTAGAGCTGCGGTCCAAGGCACGAACCTTGGGGCACTCCGAACCAGGCTCGGAGGGTGTCTGAAGTCATCCCCATGGCCTCCACGGCGAAGGACCGGCCGTCCAGGTAAGACTTGATGAGGGCGCGGAGAGGGAGCGGGAATCCCAGGTGGCTGAGTTTAAGGTGAAGGGGCTCGTGCCAGAGGCTGTCGAAGGCTTTTGTTAAGTCCAGCGCGGCCATTCCGACGTTCCAGCCCTTCTTGTCAATCTGTTGAAGGATGTAGGAGGAGACCCGGTGAAGCTGCTCCTGGGTGCCTCGGCTACGGACGAATCCCATTTGGAACTCGGGTATGACCCCGAGTTGGATGGTTTTCCTTTCCAGCCTGGCCGCAACAATCCTTTCAGCCACTTTGGAGATTGCGCATAACACCGCAATCGGTCTGTAGCTGGCGGGGTCGTCTCGGCGCTTTCCCGGCTTTTTCAGCGGAATGGTCTTGACTTCCTTCCAGGATGTTGGCCAGTGATGGAGCACAAGGATAGCGTTGATAAGATAGAGGAGCATGGCAGTTCCCTTCCGTCCGAGGTTCTTAAGAAAGAGATTGCCGACTTCGTCCTTCCCTGGGGCCTTGTTGTTGGGCAGTGCCTTAAGCACTTGGTTAGGCTCCTCCGGGAGCTTGAGAGGGACTCGGTCGGCGTCGTCTCGAGGCTCCCAGTTGGCCGGCTCGGTGTTGAACTGCGCCACTTCGTGCATCAGGTCTAGGTCGGTGGTGGGGGGCGGCTCGTAGTTAATTGCGGCCGCGATGGTGTTGAGCTTGCCCACTGTGCTGGTGACGAATCCTGCGGCAGTGCGGAGCGGCGGGATAAATCTGTTGGTGCGGCGCTTAATCGCTTTACAGATTCGGAAGACAGTTGGCCAGCCTGGCTTGTTCTCGTTGATGGTCTCGTTCCACGTTGCGGCCAGGTGCTTACGCTTGGCGCGCTGTGCTGCCCAGGATGCATCGTAGTAAGCTTGCCGTAGTTGAGGGGTGAGGTGTCTTTGAAAGGCTTTCCTCGCTTTGCTGAGGTCCTTAAAGAGGGTCTTTACCTCCTCCGGAAGCTCCTTCTGCCGCTCTTGACAAGTCCTCTTGGGGATGGCCTTCTCCATGGCGGCCTGGATGGCGGTGGTGAAGTCCTCCGCACGTTGGTCAAGCTGGTCCGCGGTGGTGCTGCGAGCGGGAAGCGTGATGCGGGCCGCGAGCTCGGACCGGAAAAGCCCCCAGTTGGCTTTCCCCATGCAGAAGTACTGCTTCTCCTGGCGTAACAGCACGTCTCCGTTAAGCACAGCAGTGATGGGTTCGTGGTTGGACGTCATGGCGTGGAGCACCTCGATCTGGAGGTCGGTCTGGTAGGATGTAAGGGCGAAGTCGATGACGCCAGGCGTGCCAAAGTTGGGGCAGATCGTGGGCTCGTCCGGCGCATGGAGCCAGGCGAAGGGGTGCGGGACGTCCAGGGCGCGCTCCAGGTTGGTGCCGTGCTGGTTGGCGCGGCCGCAGCCCCAGGCCTTGTGTCGGCTGTTGAAGTCTCCGATCAGTATGGTGCGTGGGTGCACCGCGAGGAGGGCCCGGAGGTGCTGCAGTGCGAGAGGACCTCGATTCTGCCCGTGCACGTAGACTCCAATCACCGCTAGCGAGCGGCCGGTGGCAAGGTCCAGCTTCACGCCAAGGGCCTCCACCGGCCCGGCTGGGAGGACGAGGGGCTCAGCATGGAGAGTTTGATGAAAGTAGAGTGCCATACCAACGGCCGCGTCAACCCGAGAGGGGCTGTCGAGCCGATGGAAGCCGGCGATCTGGATGGCGGCCTTGTCGGGGTCCTAAAGGAGAGTCTCGGACACCGAGATGACCTTAATATCAGGGTGCTCGCACGCCACGTCGCGGAGCTCCGTGGTCCGCTTGCGCAGGGATCTAATGTTTACCGCCATGACCTTAATGGTCATCGCGGCGCCGGGCGTAGGTTGACTCTCCTTGCTGGAGAGCGGCGAAGGTTTGTGCAAGCAGCCTTGTTGAGTTCGCTCGCGGTTCTTCCCGTACCATGGATTGCCAGCAGCGGAGGAGCAGTTGGAAGGCTCGGATCGGAGAGACCGATTCATGCAGCATCTCAGGTGTTTCATTAAGCATGTTGACGATGTCATTGTAACTTTCTTGGTCTTCTTTTGAGATTTTCGGAGGGTGCCGTGCGGGTTGCCTAACCGGCTGCTTATGGTCCTTAAAGCGCACGGTTTCCTCCTCGCACTCGCTGCTCGATGAAGGTGCTGTGGAGCTGTCTCTCCGGTTCCGGCTGCGGCTTCGGCTGCGCCTCTTCTTTCTTCTGGGTCATTCCATGTGAAATCGACAAGGTTCAAATCGACCAGTGCTCCGATTTTGATGAAACTTGCAGCGATTGTTGGTCTTATGGTCCCATTGAAGTTGCCAAAATATTTTGGTCGAAATGTCAAAGGGGTCTGAGTAGTGCACGATTCAATTTTTTTCACTTTTTGTGAATGGGTATCCGTTTTTTGCGAATATCTCCGGAACTATTCGTCGTACGACAAAAATGAGTACACCGTTGGAAAGAGGAGAAAAAACTGAATAAAATCAAAAAACAATTTTTTTTTTTTGAGAAAAAAAATTTTCTCTTTTACTAAACTCAAACTTTCAAAGTTATGTTTGAAACTGTTCCCCTTCATCAAAATTGACATGCTATGGCTCAAAAAGTAGCTTAACCCTTCCCCTAAACGAAAATGTCAATCATACAAAGTACTTTTTTTCGTTTGGGAGAACGAGCGATTTCCGTGGACCTCTGCACTGGATCCGGGCCTACCCTCTGCCTGAACGGTGCACAACGGCCCGGCGCTGTGGCACCGCGGTGTCCTGCCACCCACCCCCATCCCTTTCCGCAGTTCCCAGAGCAGAAGTAGGGGCGCCTGGAGGGTAGGCCGCACCCCGCACGCCGCCCCGGGCTCCCAGGGTCACCGCCCAGCAGGTAGGCAACTCATCCTACGTGACTACCTCTCTTCCCCTGTCCCCTCCCCCTACTCCATCTCCTTCTTGACCTTCAAATTTTCAGTATGGCCATAGGCGAGAGTTTGTGTTGCACATTGTCAAATGTTTGTTACCAGACTGAGATTTCTTTCAAATTGTTAGGAAATTTCAATCGAACACAAATTTTAAAATGCTGGGTGTTTATTCAAAGTTGTTTTTATACATAAAAATTATCTGACCTTCCTCTGAACCTTTAAAGTAGTATAACTGTAGCTGCAAGTTATACCTTGCTTCAAAACATATTTTTTTTCCTAGATTTTAATTTTACATCTGCTGCTTTAGCATCACTTACTCGAAGTTTCACAATTGTCCCTTTGGCTTGAAAGTACGGATTAACTAGACTAACAATGTCATGTAGACTAACAACTATAACAATATCAGTAAACTTGTAACTTCTTGGTTGTCCAGTAGCTTCCATAACTTCAACCGAAAAGTTTTCATCCTCTTCATGGAATTCAGATACGCAGCCTAGCTCCCAGGAATTTTCATCTTCTGTAAATGTTACAAATCCTTTTACCTCACTATAGTCTAGTTCAAATTCTTTGGTACATATCTTCTTAATATTAAACTTTGTATCTTGTGAATACAACTTAAGTAAGATATCCTTTGATGGCACTCTAGGAATTATAGCATGGTGGGATTTGATTCCATCAATGTCAAAAGCTGTCTCAAATCTCACAAGTAAAGCCTTTTCATTTTCAATAACTTCTTCTTTCGGAACCCATTTAGCAGTCACTCCTTGAATGTTTTTAGACACCCAATCATAGAAATCATAGGCAATTGTAATTTGTGGGTCTTTTGCTGTTAAGCGTAGGCAATGCAACATTGTAGTATGTTTGATCATGCCGCCCACACCATCACAGGCAGTTTTTCCATGGCTCGTAGCATAAAAGTGCCATTCTGCAGGTACTCCGAAATCCCTTTCATGAAACCATACATTGGCGGCAGCTTTTTTATTTTTGTACTGAGCAGCACAACCGTCTGAAAAATATTTGACTTTAGCCAGCTTTATCTTGAGGTCCTCAGTTATATGACGGATCAATTTTTTCTGAAATGTATGCACTGCAGCAGTACTATGGTCCAAGTGATCTGATATCAAAACAAATGCTGAGTGGCATACTTTGCCCTCTGCATCTTTATAATAAATCAAACAGGGATGCAATGTCGCCTGTTTATTATTAAAGTACCACCCCTGGGAGCTATTTTGTACAACAAAGGAGAAATTTTCTGCAAAGTCAACATTAACAACAACTTCACCATCTTTTAAATTTTCAATTGATTCCTTATAGAAATTTGCTTGCACTTTGCTAATAAAATCATGGGGTATGAGACTTTCAATCTGCGATATAAACTCAGAAATAAAATCATCAGTAGATTTACTTAAAGTTACAATATTTGCCCGGTCTGTGGACTCCCACTGGTTGTAAACCACAGTGGAAATCATTTCTGAGTCAAAATAAACTTCCAATTTTTCCTGTAAAACAGTGGAATCACAACAGTCATTACATCTTCGAAAAAAACAGTCTTCACTAGGCTCTGAGCATAAAAGCAACTTTTTGCACGCTTTTATATTTTCTAATCCAGCTTCACTTAGATTTCCCGCTTCAAACATAAGTTCTGGATTCTGATGATAGGTGCATACACAAATCACATGAGTCCCGGCACTACCAGCTAATACACACTCTTTTGGTCTCAGTTCACAAAATTTAGCTAAAGAGACTTTGTGATCAGGGTGTTCTTTTTTGTACTTTTGATGCAAGCAACTGAGAGTAGACAGCACTAGTCTTTTAGTTTTCTTCACTCTCTTCCCGTCCACTAAAACACTCAGTACATCTTTGGCTCCAGGGAGAGGCCGACTCACATCGTCCCTGTAGTAGAATTTGGTGATCAGCGCCACTGTCTCAGGTGAAAGTTTGCGTCCCACTTTAGGACCCGGGCCACACAGAATACCCTTGTCTTGCACTAGTAGACGGCTTTTCCTCGCCATGTAGTTGGATACCCCAAATGTGCTTTCAATCCTGGAAATGCTCCAACTTTTTGGTACAACTGATAAAGCTAATAATTTTTTATCGGGCTGGGGATGACAATCAATAAATTGCTGTAGTTGGCCTATTATTTCTCTGAAGTATGCTGCATCTTCGTCCTCAGTTAGTTGTTGATCAGAAAATTTTGTCAGCGCTGCTCTTATTTTCTTCATAACTTTACGCCCATAGCTCTTCTGAGTCTTTAATTTCCTTTCATTAACAGGAGAGAATCCAAGAGAGGACAGCCAAGTATTTAATCCATCAATACTCTCCTGAAAAAACTCTTCTTGAGAAGCCTTTCCATCAGCAGGTACAGTGGGAGTTGTAATATCACTGGGGACCAAAGTTGACCCTACACTAGGTGATGAAAATATAGGAGGATTGGAAATTGAAGCCGGGTCAGGAGCGTTGCTTGAAGATTCTTGAGCAGCCTTTTCTGCGGCAGATTTTGCAGCAGCTTTGATTTTAGCGTTCAGGTCAATCTTGCACTTGACACACACTTTCTTGCCGGGCACCAAAGCAAGTCCAATAGTTTTGGCACTGTCCCGCATTTGGAGTGTAATAACATGCAATTGAGGAGTGCCAGTTTTTTTCTTTTTGGCTGGAGGGCCATCATGAACAGATGTTGACTGATGAAGACAGCAGTTTTTCTGGTGTGCTTCAAAGCGGTGAATGAACTTAGTGAAATGTCCATCACAAACATACTGCAAACTCTTCCTGCAGCCACTTCTGATCTTGAGCAAACGAATCCTTTCTGGAGATAGGCTGGCTCTTGCAGTGAAATCCCCAGAGCAGGCACCAACATCAGGAAGATGTTGTACCTTTCTCAGGAAGCACTTCTTGGTGTCTGCTCGGCCCATTGTGTAGGGGGAACCTGAACCACAAAGAAACCAAACCTCAAAATAAAACAAGAAGCGTCATCAAACCAAAGCACAATCCTATAATATCAGATTTTTTTAAAAAAAGAGAAAGAACTCGTAAACAAGAAAAACGGACCTTTTCAGGGCATAAAATCGACTCAAAGTCAATGCTCAAAAAATATTTACTCCAACAAGTAGTCGGTGCAGAAAGTAAACAAACCAAGACAAAGGAACAACAACAACTTCGTCTTGTCGCCGCAGCCCAAACACTGGCAGCACCGTCGGGGGGAATGCCGTTTTCGCATCAACTTCGGCTGCACTTCGGCTGCGCCACGAAGCAAGGCTCGGGGTGACTAGGAAGGGTTGCCTACCTGCTGGGCGGTGACCCTGGGAGCCCGGGGCGGCGTGCGGGGTGCGGCCTACCCTCCAGGCGCCCCTACTTCTGCTCTGGGAACTGCGGAAAGGGATGGGGGTGGGTGGCAGGACACCGCGGTGCCACAGCGCCGGGCCGTTGTGCACCGTTCAGGCAGAGGGTAGGCCCGGATCCAGTGCAGAGGTCCACGGAAATCGCTCGTTCTCCCAAACGAAAAAAAGTACTTTGTATGATTGACATTTTCGTTTAGGGGAAGGGTTAAGCTACTTTTTGAGCCATAGCATGTCAATTTTGATGAAGGGGAACAGTTTCAAACATAACTTTGAAAGTTTGAGTTTAGTAAAAGAGAAAATTTTTTTTCTCAAAAAAAAAAAATTGTTTTTTGATTTTATTCAGTTTTTTCTCCTCTTTCCAACGGTGTACTCATTTTTGTCGTACGACGAATAGTTCCGGAGATATTCGCAAAAAACGGATACCCATTCACAAAAAGTGAAAAAAATTGAATCGTGCACTACTCAGACCCCTTTGACATTTCGACCAAAATATTTTGGCAACTTCAATGGGACCATAAGACCAACAATCGCTGCAAGTTTCATCAAAATCGGAGCACTGGTCGATTTGAACCTTGTCGATTTCACATGGAATGACCCTTCTGTTCTTCTTGTCACGGTCTGGGTTGCGGCCTGAGCCAGACGAGCCGGTTTCGGCTCGCCTCTGCTTGGGAGACGACGTGGCTTCGGCGTAGGAGGTGTGCTTAACGAGGTTTCTCTGTGGTCTGGCGCCGCGGTTGTCGCTGCCACCGGCCTGCTTGACGTCCTCGATGTTGTTGGCAGTGGGCTGCTCGGCGACGTAGCGCTGGAAGCCGTTGATGCTGATGCCCTCCTTGAGCGGGGGGAAGCTGTCGCGGTGTTGGTTAGAGCGGTCCTCCTCTTGGCGTAACGCCTTGGCGTTACGCCTGGACGGCGCTTCTCTCCGTCTCCTTTCAGCTGCTTCCGCGGCCGCGGCGGCAGCTTCCTTGTTTCTCTTCACCTCCAGTTGGCGCTTGGGGCAGGCTGGCAGCTTGACTCTGCGGTTGGTCTGCAGGTCGACGGAGTCCATGACGTCGTCCGCGGCGTGCCCCTCCTGGTGGCACACTGTGCAGCGCTTAGTCTGGGACACGCACGGGACGCCGGCGGCGTGATGGCCCGCGCAGTTAAGGCAGTTTGCCTTACGGCCACACTTGCCCTCTAGGTGTCCGCTCCTACCACAGTTCCGGCATAGTCCGTTTGTGCGGATCGGTCTTGGCCTTGGGGCTTCCCACTTGACGCTGTAGTGCATCAAGCGGGTCACCTTGCTGATGTCGTTGACTGTGGTGCCGGCAGGGAATCCGACCAGCACAGACAGACTCGCCGCCGTGCCCTCTTCAGTGGTGCCGTCCTCCCTTCGCTTGGTGATTCGTCTCGGAAGGCGCTTGATGAGGATGGGCTCTTTAAGGGAAGTTTCGGCAGCGAGAGCCTCCTTGATCTCAGCCTCAGTGACCTCGGCTGGGATCGGGGTGAGGACTGTCCGGAACTGGCGCCGGCTCTTGGTGGTGTCAGTGTGGAACTGCAGATCCTCCCCGCAGTGCTCCAAGCTCAGCTGTGACAAGTACCTCGTGGCGGTCTCATGGTCCTCTTCATGGAAAGTTCGGAGCTCGATGGAATTGAATTTAGCTCTAGTTTCCAGGGCGAAAACTAGGTGGCTGTTAAGCGCTCCGAGAAGAGACTGTAGGCCTTTGGAGGGGATGTCAATTATTATCGGCGGCGGCTTCGGTGTGTCCCTGTCGCGGGGCGGCCAGGGCATGGCGTTGGCGGTGATGACGTCATCGCCCTCCATGCTAACGACATCGTTGGTGTCGTCATCTTTGGTGCTTGTGTTGGCGTAACGCTGCAGGTCTGGCACTCCTTTAGCAGCCCGTGTAAAAAATTATAGCGCGAATTCATCTCGAATTCGTCTCTTTCAGAAGACGACAAAGAGACGAAATGCGGCTGGAATGACGACGAAATAGAGACGAGTGAGGGACGAAATAGTGGCGACATAGGGACGAAACGCCCGTCTCTGTGTCGTCCCTATCACGTCGTGGATTCGTCTCATTTTCGTCCCCGTTTCGTCTCTCATGTGCCTTCTGGGACGACGAGATGGAGACGGATAAGAGACGAAAGGGAGACGAAAACGAAATGAAGGCGGTGAAAAACGAAACTAGGCGTGAGTCGCTGTCGATCCTCCGACATCTCTGTTCGGGGGCACGGACGGAACCACTTGGCCAGAGCGATTCGGTAGAATATAAGAAGCGGCGTTTGTGCTTTGATGTAAATTTTAAACTTTGGCCTTAACCTCGATTTTCAGGCATGAAGTAGCTGTTTTGAGATTGAGATAACAGTTTAGGCTTGACATCTGGACTGCTTCCAAGTAACGTCCGCAGTAAGTAGATGTCAGCGGCGGATGAAACGCCGAACATAAATCCCGACTTGGTTATCGGTAAGTTGTTATCCTGATGCCGCATTCACTTCTCATAGTCGAACACATACGGATACCGCTCCACCGAATCGCTCTGGCCAAGTGGTTCCATCCGTGCTCCCGAACACCCGGGTAGAATAAAATATTCGAGGCGGATCCGTTTCTGGTCCGCGCGGCGGACGGCGGAGTGCGCGCCCTGGACGCGCGCGGATCCGCCCCGGATCCTCTTTGGCACCTTCGCGCTCTCTGGCAGTGACACCCCGCGCGGAGTTGTGCTGTCCCTGTCTTGGCGTGGCCTGCACGCGGGCTGTCCGTCGCCCCGCCCTGGTGGCGCGCGTTCCGAGCTCTCTCCTTGTTGCGGCCGTCGCACCTCGTACTGACAGTCGTTTGGCAAATAAGCGCAGCGCGCCTCCGTCACGCCCGCCGCCGTCGCGTCGCGGTCGGGCGGGGGGAACGTCACCGCTGCCGGCCGGGCGGCGTCCTCTCGCGGCGCTGCGGCTGCGGTGCGCCCGCGGTCCGTGTAGCGCACCGCCTACGAACTGCAGCCCGGCGGTGCGTCCGCGCTCCGTGGCGCGCTCCGGCTGCGAAGTCCGGCACGACAATATCGCTCATCTCCGTTGCGCTCCGTGTTGCAAGCTCCCCTTGAGTCTCCTGGGGGTGACTGCTCTCGAGTAGCGCCGCGCCGCGCCCTGTCGTTATGGCCCGGCCCCACCTCGTGTGCATGCTGACGGTCGGAGCCCCAGCGCAGTGCGTCACGCCGCGTCCGGGGCAACTGCATTCTCGTGGCCTCATAGGCGTTCTGATCCGCGTGGCCCCAGCGCAGTGCGTCGCGCCGCGTCCGGGGCAACTGCATTCTCGTGGCCTCGTAGGCGTTCTGATCCGCGTGGCCCCAGCGCAGTGCGTCGCGCCGCGTCCGGGGCAACTGCATTCTCGTGGCCTCGTAGGCGTTCTGATCCGCGTGGCCCCAGCGCAGTGCGTCGCGCCGCGTCCGGGGCAACTGCATTCTCGTGGCCTCGTAGGCGTTCTGATCCGCGTGGCCCCAGCGCAGTGCGTCGCGCCGCGTCCGGGGCAACTGCATTCTCGTGGCCTCGTAGGCGTTCTGATCCGCGTGGCCCCAGCGCAGCGCGCGTATCGCAGGCGCTTCTGGTTTTGGGGGGGGGGGTAGGGAATGTCACGTTTAAATGTCACATAAATTTTAATTGTCGACTGAGACTGAGGCAAACAAGTAACCGCAATACAAAATATTCTACAGTTTTACCCTTTACAAAAAACATTACATTTCTCTTAGTATTTACTTCTATCTACAGTTTTCTCCTGTGTTATGAGCTCATCCAGCATGAGCAGCCCGTCAGCGTCGGTCCTGAGTGCGGGCCGTGGGCCGCGACGGACTCGGACACGGGGGTCGATTTCTTCCTCGCTTTCGCTTTGGCCCTCGGGGGTGGCGACGGCTCCGAGGGCGGCCTGCTGCTCGTCGTTGACGGTGAAGTCAGTGTCGCGGGCGGAGTTGGCGCCCTGCCCACTCTTCTTCCGCAGGAGGGCTCCAAAATCCGCTCTTTCCGCCTTGTCGCCGGGAGCCTTCTTCTTCTGGCGTGGAGTCCCCACCTGCCGCTTCGCCTGGTCCTTTTTGCCGTGGAACTGTTTTTGGATGCATCTCTGCACCGTAAACTCAGTCACGACCTCGCCGGCGTCGTACCCCTGCATATTCAGAAGCACGTCCGTGGTGATCTTGGTCAGGTGTGGCAGGTCCTTCTCCAGACTCATCCGGTGGCTCAGGTGCAGCTCCTCGCCGTCCTCGGTCCTTGTCACGTTGACCCTTTCCTTTGTGTCGGTGGTGGTAAAGTTGGTCCCCTTCAGGTTGATCTGCTGACCAACCCCGGGTTCCATGATATAGTCGATCACGCGCTTCACCGCCTCCTTCACCTTCTGGCCGCCCTTCATGGCGATTGCCCTCCGGAAGGCAACGTCGTGCTGCTTGCTACCTGCCGTGAGGTCGTTGACGGTC
This sequence comes from Stenchaetothrips biformis, assembly GCA_030522485.1. NCBI lineage: Eukaryota > Metazoa > Arthropoda > Insecta > Thysanoptera > Thripidae > Stenchaetothrips > Stenchaetothrips biformis. Next base: position 8,326,440 of record CM060089.1, on the reverse strand, counting down.
TTCACCTGCCATAGGACCTTGCACGGCAGGCTGAAGGAGAAGAGCTCCACGAAGGACGGCCCCGTCCCGGCCCCTGGTGACGACGCCCCGGCGACGACGGTTGCCTTCAGACTAACGATCTCCCGGGACAGTAGATCGATGGCGTTCTCCATCCTCTGGGTCTGCAGGCTGTGCGCCACGTTGACCTGCCCCATCCAGAAGATGTAATCTGAAACATAGGGAATGGAAACCGCAGTTAGCGCCTTGCGAGCAGTCACCACGACAAACTGCCGCGCCGAAGGGGCTGCCTACCCTGCCGGGCGTCCTCCGCGCGGGCAGGTTATGCAGTCCCCGGACGCGTCGGTCTTGGGCCCCGTACTCACCGGACTCGAAGTTATTGTAGAACTCGACGTCCTTCATCTTGTTGGCCATCACTCTGAAGGCCGACGCTTCATGTTTGCCCAGTGTCGCCTGGAGTCCCCCGGGCATCTGGCACTGCGCGCAACGGCTGACAAGGTGGCGGTTGCGGTGCGCAGGCCCGCCGGCCGAGGTTCCAGGCGATGCAACCGTAGAGTCGAAGAGCTCCGTGGGCCCGCCAGGGAATGCCCGGTACGGGTGCCCTAAGAAGTCCGCCCGGTCGCTGCTGGCGGCGTGGGCGTTGGCGCTGCCGGAGCTGGACACGGCGAAGGCGACGATGCCGGAGCCGGTCGCCACGGCGCTGTGGCCGCTGGGGTTGGGTGAAGGGGCTGCGGCCGGGCCGGTGCAGCGCTTCTTCATCTGCCCCGTCGTCCCCAAGGACATCCTCTTGCCGCCGGCGTCATGGCTGCCGCTGATTGGCTGCCCCGTCCCCATGGACGGTCTCTTCCTCTTGGCAGGGTCGTCTTCAGCCTCGTCGTCGGCTTCGCCGGCGAGTTTCATGTTGTCTTCCTCCTCCTCGTCGTCAGAAACGGGGCCACCGTCCGGGTCGTCGTCCTCTCCCTGAGACTCTGTCTCGGTGAAGGCCATGCTCTTCACCTTCGAGTTCGCCTCGCTGACGTCACCTGCATCAGGAACGGATCAAAATGAGCATACTTTGCGGAGTCGTACTGGTTGCCTACCCAGGTTACAGCAGGCGTCTACTTACGGCAAGGGCCGCTCACGACGTCCACGTTCCGCTCGACCCAATGCAGCGGGCAATTCGCCAACTGCCCCCGCAAGTCTGCGTTCCTGCACGCCAGCAGGTACGCCGCGTCGGGCTTGTCCCCGGGTTTCGGATTCAAGGCCTCCGGCAGCAGAGCGTCGACGGAGGCACCCTCGATCAGCGTGTCGTGGTCCGCCAGGATGAAGCGCTGGGGGAGCGCGTAGTAGTACGCCGCCGTACTGTCATTGTCTCCCTGATGGTCACGGACGACCCAACACCGATGACTGTGAACAGAAAACAAACAACAATGTAAAAAAACAGCAGCAAACATGCCGACGAACAGAGCGACACGAAGGGTACAGGGCAGTACCTCGGCGTCGTCGTCGGGGCCTGCAAGGTGGTGCAGCAGTTCCATTGCCACCACTCCTTGGTCCGTGTCAAACGCTGCCACTTTCCCAACTACTTTGTCCAGGTTTACTAGTCGCAGGTTGCGGTCCAGATCCTTCCGGTGCCCCAAGACGTGAATCCCCAGCCTGCTTGAAGGGATGGGGTACATGTACAGGTCCCTGCCGCGCCCGTACAGACGGCACACGAGTTGCACGCGGTCGTCGTGGTGCAGCAGGATTGTCGTGACGTACGCTATTCCCCAACCGCGCAGCATCACGTGCCGGTCCCCTGGGGTGGTCTTCGACACGCGGATATTGTGCTCTCCCCAGCGCACGCTCCGGACCTCGCACTTTGCAGGGAACGCAGTTCTCCGCCTGATCAGCTGCTTTCCGACGACAACGCGACAGTCTTCCACGTCGCACGATGCCTCGCCAGTGACCTCCGCCAGTCTCCGCTCTTGGAAGCGCGCCCACACTTGCCTCACAGGGTGCTTGGGACCTCTTACTAGGTCGCACAGCGGCTTCATGCTGTTCTCGAAGGGGAAAGCGCTGAACGAATCGAGAGCACCGAGCCTCTCCACGTCGTCTGCTAAGTGTATGAGAGAGTGAGTGGAATACACGCCGAACTGCGCGCCGAACTGGGCGGGCGCCTTCGCGACGAACTGCCGGAGCAGGGACCGCGCCTGCTCCCTTAGACTTGAGTCTGTGCACAATCGGGGACAGCACAGTATTCTGCCGGCGCAATGCAGGTTGTACCGGCTCCTGGTCAAGCCGCTCCGTGTCAAGAACAAAGGAACGCCGTACAGCAGAAAGGTCCTCGCTTGATGTGCTTTCCACCCAGCGCTCTCTGAAAAGCTCTCCAGCCTCCTCTGGAACTCGACAGGCCATGCCCCCTTCTGGCTGTCACGAGGTGGTGACGGAGGGGGGTGTGCAGGGCGTTGGGGCCAGGGGCGACCGTGGAGGTCTCCGGGCCAGGTGACGTGTCGCGGGGCGGCGTGGGCGACGGCGCGTCGAGCGTGTGTCGACGCGCGGGGGCGCACGCCGTGTCGCGCGCGCGGGGTATCGCCAGGGCGTAGCCCGAATCCAACTCGCCGCCGGGTCGTGCCGGGCCGAGGGACGCTACGCGCTTGACCTTCCGGTCACAGTGTTCACTGCACTGACACTCGCGTAACCGTCGAACCGCCTTCGTGTTCTACGGGTTCATGAAGGGATGAAGTAACGACGCAAGAGTTCCGGTAAAGTACTTGACACACGCGGGCACTTTCACGACGGAGTATTCGCGGAGAGGAGCTAGGTCTGCTTCCGTTCGGTGGTGGTAGAATACTGCCGGAGCACCTCCCGAGCTGGAGCTCGGCGAGGGAGGCTCCGTGCTTAATCTCTTAACTCTCGTCTCGCCTAAGGTTAACGCCTCTGGTCAGTGGTCGATGACGGCAACCCATCTGCCAGCCGTGTTAATTGGGTGGCGTTTTATCGCGGGGCGACGCGGCCTGTTTTGCTGTATAGGCACGCGCGCCGGATAGCGAGGCGTCGAGTGGAGTTGGAGTCGTGGCGCGTCATAGGGGCATTGGCCAGAGTGATCTGGGCACTGCGCCTATGACATGGCGCTTTACGCGCTCATCTATCAACTTCACCTGCTGAACGCTCAGGCCTTTCCCTTTCTGACGACACTCTTTCAACTGCTCGTCAGTGTTCGGACTTTCGGCCGCCTTCGCTGACTGGCGCGGCTGGCAGCAGCCGTGCCCGGCTGACAATGGGTGTGGGAGCGAGAGAGATGCACTCGACTCGTCTCTGCCGAACTCAACGCCTGTGCTCGGGTCTAGAGCCGAAGTGGGCCGGTCTCTCGCCAGCCGTGGCCGGCTGGTGCAGCAGCGGACGACTGGGTGGCTGGCCGCACGGCCGGCCGGCCGGGTGCGGCGGCTGCCTGGCTGCCGTAGCTCTAGCAGCAGACGGAGACAGACGACAATCTTGACCCCCGCCCCCTCCCCTGTCCCCTTGACACTCGTCGCCTCGCCTCGCACACCGCACGCACGCACCGGCCCACACCGCACACTATTGTTGACTACGAAGCCCGGGAGCATCAACACCGCCAAACAACCAGCTTTTTGATCATCATGGAGGCACCGGAGGTGGCCGCGGGCGTAGAGCCACCTACGGGTCAACACATCGAGGAACAGGAGCAGAATCGGGATGTGAATGATGACGAGCCGCAGCCGCATGATACTCCTCCTCCTACTCCTCAACCACAAGGTAGTACCTGGTCCTGGTAGCACCCGAGTGCGAGTACACACACAGTCAGTACCCACGAGACTCCGGCGCCGACGCCATTCGTTGGCCAAGCCAAAGCCATAAATTCGCGGGGCCGTGCGCCGTGCGCCGTGCGTACGCGCGCGCCGCACCGCCGTCGAGGAGACCGTGCCGTGCCGTCGATGCCACCACGACCACACATTATTTAATTGCGCGGGGACGTGTCGTGTCGTCGCCGTTGTGACGCGCCGTGGCGTGGCGCCGGCGCCACGCTGCGCTGCGAGTTTGCGGGGGCGTGTCGTCGCCGTTGTGACTGCAAGTTCGCGGGGGCGTGTCGTTGTCGCCGTTGTGACGCGCCGTGACGCCGCCGTCACACGCTGCGAGTACGGGGGCGTCTCGTTGTCGCCGCCGTCACACGCTGCGAGTACGGGGGCGTCTCGTTGTCGCCGCCGTCACACGCTGCGAGTACGGGGGCGTCTCGTTGTCGCCGCCGTCACACGCTGCGAGTTCGCCGGGGGGGGGGGGGGGCGTGTCGTCGTCGCCGTTCGCGCCGTGACGCCGCCGTCACACGCTGTGAGTTCGCGGGGGCGTGTCGTGGTCGCCGTTGTGACGCGCCGTGACGCCGCCGTCACACGCTGCGAGTACGGGGGCGTGTCGTTGTCGCCGCCGTCACACGCTGCGAGTTCGCGGGGGCGTGTCGTTGTCGCCGTTCGCGCCGTGACGCCGTCGTCACACGCTGTGAGTTCGCGGGGGCGTGTCGTTGTCGCCGTTGTGACGCGCCGTGACGGTGACGCCACCGCCACGCGCTGTGAGTTCGCGGTTCGGGCGGAACGCGGCACGTGCTTGAGCTGCCGTGACTGTGACGCTGTGACGCGCGGGGGTACGCCTGTTATGTGTGACACGTTACGTTAGATAATTTTATATGCTTTCCATGATAATTTACTTGTTGTTGCAGGTCGTTACCGCCAACGCAAACAGCGTTTAACAAAAGTAGAATTAAATGCAAAGAAAGATGAGTGCATCGCGAAATTGGCCTGTGGAGATTGGAAGGTTGTTAGGGTGCAGGAAGGCGCCACAAGTGCCGCGTGGCAAAAATTTGGACGCGTTGTGCATAGTGCCAATGAGACAAAAAAAACGGAGTTTGTTCAGTGTTTGAACCCGGAATGTATGTTGATCAAAGTATGCCTTCCTGACACTGGCAGCAGACACAATCTTTCTACCCATGAGTGCAGTAAAACCATGCCTCGGCCGCTGCCGAAGGTCCCTCTGCCCAGAAATATTAAAAGCACTGTGGCAGAGCATTTAGCTCAATTAACTGCCGAAAAGTTTGCCCCCCTTTACCTGTGTGAGGCTGATGCACTAATGTCTCTTCTGCAATTTGCCGTTGAAGTCGGCCATAAACATGGTAATATTTGTGCGTCAGAAATGATGCCTTGTGCTAAAACAGTCACAGAAAAGCTCAAAGACAAGGCCGGTGAAATCAGGACCAAGTTGATGGAAGATGTGGGGTCGGCAATTGAGGAGGGTATGGCCTCTGGGACCATGGATGGGTGGACAGACCCTCAGCGGCAGCGAAAATTTTTCGCGCACACGCTAAGCACCATAGATGAAGAGTGGGATATGTCTGACAGCTTGATGTTCATGGCACACTGCAGCGCGGAGTCAGTCACGTCTGAAGTGATCTGTGAAGCTATTGACACCGAGAAGGCGAAGCTAAACGTAAGCCCTGAAAGTAAAATTCACATGACCACTGACGACGGTGCCGACGTGGTCTGCTCCTGTCGCCTGTCTGGCCAAGAGCGCTCCTACTGTATGGACCACTGCTCCAACCTTGTCGTGAAGAAGGCAATGCAGGCGCCTCTGACAAAAGTTGACCTCTATGGAGAAGCAGGAGGGCGAGTCGTGGACTGCGTGGCTGCGGCGGTTAATCTCATTTTCAGCTCCAAGGCCCAGGACTACAAGAAGCTGAAGTCAAAGCTGAAACGTGGGCCAAACAGCCGTCATGGTCAGAGGAAATTTCAGTCAAGTCTTCCAATGCCTAAGTCAGCAAAGGGGCACTTCAAACAGGTGAGATCACTGTGACACGGAAGCAAAAATGTTGCTTTCCCCCCCCCCCCTTTTTTTTTTTTAAAGGGGTTTTCTTACACTTTTTTCTACAATTACTTTTTTTTTTACAGATTGCTGGAGCTCTAAAAAAAATGGGCAAAAGCAACTTTCTGGGAGGAATTTCTGAAAGCGACATTGGTGACGTCATTGCCGTGGTGTCACCGGTAGAGTCACTGGCAAGCACTAAGCGCGCCAAGAATTCATTCTCGGCTGCTCATACCGAAAAGGTGACAGAATTGACTACCCCTAAACTTGAGGACTCCCCTCTCAGAACCAACATTAAGAAGCATATTTCAGAGGAGTTGTCCCTTTTGCCGCTTTTATCCCTTATTCAGAAGCTGAAAAGTGTCGTTAAATACATGAAATCCAGTGGCCTCAATGAACAGCTTGAGGGGGGAGTTTTGAAGCAAGAAGTGGACACACGCTGGATGTCCTTGCTTCATATGATGAATTCCTTTCTCCCCCCTGTGAAGTCACAACTTCCTCGACGCTGCAAAATAGACCAGGTAAACCGACGTGCTTAGTGCACTGCATGTTCATGCGTTTCGTGTAAATGAACCGTACCCAACCAATTAAGTTTTCACTCCTCCCCACTCCCCCCCCCCTATCCCATAAAATAATGAAATATGGACATCTTTTATTGACGCTGTTTTCACACAGTTGTTATGTTTGTCTGATGTTTGCAGATCAATGGTCTACTTCGGGAACGGTCAAGGGCAAGTCTTCTCATATCTGACCAAGATGTTACCATCATGGAGGAGATGCAACCTGTTCTCGGTGCATTTGAGAAGGCAATAAAAGAATTTGAGGGCGAGTATGGCCCAACTATACAACATGTGCTCCCTCAATACTTCCTCTTGAAGGAAGCAATCCTGGAGAAAGAGTCAGACATCGAGCTAGTTGCGAAGCTGAAAGCCATGTTGCGCCGTGAGCTGAAATCCAAGTTTTTGCCCAACATTTCAATGCGCCACAAAATTGGCTTTCTTTTGTGGCCTCAATATAAATCTCTACCGAAATTCTCGGCTGCCGAGAAAGAGGAGGTCAGTTTTCTTTTCCATTGCTGTAAAGTGCCACCCTTGTTTATAGTCAGTTTTATGCGAGAAGCTTGAATTCAACTAAATCTATTGTTTTCAGGTGCACAAAGGAGTGCGTGAGCTAATGGCGGCTCAGAAGGAAATTTTGGACAAAAAAAGAGCCGAAGCACAAGCACAAGCCGAAGAGCAAGCAGCACCTCCTCCTCCAGATAAGCGCAGGAGGATATCTAGATCCTCTTCTGAAGAAGAATACCTTCTTCTCCAGGACGACTTGCCTCAGGAGGAGGAGCTAGAGGACGAGCTGGCAAAGTACTTAAAGCTGAACTCTGCTCAGTCAAAAACAAAGTCAAAAGATCTGCTTAAATGGTGGAAGAGCAAGGTACGTTTGCTTTGTTAATTCAACGGTGTGAGACTTATCAGAAGCTTTACTTTCTCTCATCACGCAGGGTTTGTTTGTGCAGGTTGCTGACTTCCCTCTCTTGGCCAGAGTCGCACGCATGGTGCTGGCGACGCCGGCCTCCAGTGCTGCGGCTGAGAGGAAGTTTAGCGCTGCTGGGCTGCTCCTCTCCTCAAGAAAAAACAATCTACTGCCTGAAACTATATCTGACATATTGATTTACCATGATTTCCTCCTAAAGAAGAAAAGAAAAATGCGAAATGGCTAGGCTAGGCTTGTCCAAGTACCTATCTTTGCTAGTTTAAGATAATTAAGTTTTTTTTGTTTTTTTTTTGCTAGTCAAACAAACTAGTCAGTCAGTCAAACAAACATGTCAAATAAGTAGTTAAACCCTCAATTTTTTCCAAAGATATGAAATGGTAAAGGTTATAACACATTTGAATTGTGATTGTGGTGTCAAAAGAATGGTGTCGGCTATAAGAAGTAACTTTAGAAGTTAAAATAGATTCCAATTATGGTGACAAATTCCTACCCCCTTTTTTTCCCCTCTACTTCATTCGCAAACTTGACGTATGGTGTCCCTCCCTCCACCTCCTTGCCTCACACTCTCACACCAGAAAACTTTGTGCAAAAGTCCTCGTTTAGGTACTTTTCGTTCATCTAAACACTCACATCCCTATGTTTCCTCCTCTCCCCTCATCAAATTTGTGAAACGCTCACCACACACCTCTCTCGTATTTCTATCGCACTTCCACTGCCGGTCGCGGCTGCATCGTGCATTGGCGGATCCAGAGAGGGATTCAAGAGAGGGCAATGTAGCTGAAGTTGCCTACTAATAGGGGGGCGCCTCTGGACCTAATCCTTTTCCGACCCCTCCCCCCTCCCCTTTGTCCGCGGCTGTGGTGCAAGTCAGTCAGCCGAACCGCGGTGTGGCCTCCCGCCCGGGACGGTCTCTCTCTAGGTGGGCCAGAAGACCGGTGAAGGCGGCCGCAGCCAAAACTCTAGACGCGTTTTGATTTGAGCTCCAGCCTGAGTCGCTAAACAGGACTCGAACCGAACGTGTGACCCCACCACTGGATTGCTCTCGGAATGAGGATTCCATTTGTGGGGTCACACGTTCGATTCGCGTCCCATTTAGCGACTCTGGCGCTCAAAACATGTCTGTCCAGAGTTTTGGCAGCCTGGCCCACTGTGCGCCACTCCTCGGCTCGGCTCCGCTCGCTCGGCTCGGCTCCGCTCGCTCGGCTCGGCTCCGCTCGCTCGGCTCCGCTCGCTCGGCTCGTCTCAGGTGCGCAACGCGCCGCCACGCCACCCCAACCCCAGTCCCAGCCGAGACACCATCGGCAGCCACTGCCAGCCGCCACCAGCTGCACGCGGCTGGTCCCAGTCAGCCAACGTTGGCTGACTGAAGGTGCCATTGCCAGCCGGACTCGGCGCCGGTGGCTGGCCGGGCAGCCGCGTCAGTCAGCCAAGGCGGCCGAAAGTCCGAACACTGCTGCTCGTATGTCGTCTTTGGCTCGCCGTTCCTGCGCACCGTCGTCTTTGCCTTGAACAGCATCTTGCCCATCACCAAACGCGAACACATGTTTTTAGCGACCCTGAGAAAAAGCACGTGCATGGGCTCGACGACAAATGACTTGACTGGACATACCGGAAGTTCTGTCAAGATACTGACTTCCTTGTGATGATGCGCCGGGTCTGCCCTGGCGCGGAACGAGGCCTCTGTCCGCGGCGGCGCGTTCATTTGGCCCCGATAAACCGTCCGCCCTGCGAACGAAACGCCGACAGCAGTGCACCGCGGACAGCCTGAGTGCCCACGGTGCCCCAAAACGTTCTTGGCGAACGCCATAGCAGGAGAGTCGCAGACCCAAGCTCTCAATGATACAGCGTAACGCACACCATCGACGACGAGACCGTCCTGCAGAAGGACCTTCAACTCATCAACAGTGCGCCGGAAGTAAATGTTGCTGCTGCATGGTTTCTCCCTGCCCCCGTACAGCCCTGCGGTGACTGGACGGTTGCCCAACTCCCACACTATTATCTGAATTGGCCACAAACACATCTTGGTTTTGATATTGTACGGGTTGCAACCATCAACGGACACCATGAGTGACAGGGAGGGGCCTACCGACTTGCCCGCAGCCACCGCCGCCCGGACGACGGCAGTAAGGACGTGCGCTACCCCAAAGTGTATGTACTCGCCCTTACTCATCTTCTCCACAGGGGCTGCCGGCGCGTTGCAAGTCCCGTACAAGGCCTTAGCAGAACGCGGCAACGTCTGCTCCGCACCGGGGACGTAGCGCCTCAAACCTTCCAGCAGTGACTCGACGGCTGGGTGCTCCAAGTTGACGCGCAGACTCCACTTCCGAATGAATTCCCTCAAATCTGGAGGCCACTGCACAAGGTCTGCTTCTCGCACTACTGGGACTGCCGCTGGGGACTGCGTCTGCGCCTCTCTCTCGGGCGTGCTCCGACCACAACGACCATCGAACAAAAATGAAAAGTCCGCCTCTGGTGAATTGGGCGGTGCCTGTCCAGGGGTCAAAGGTGGAGTGAGGCCGTCGGGCAAGTCGGGCAAGTCGGGCGATGTGTTCGGCGGTGTGGCTGTCGCGGCCGCCTCATTGACAGGATCAAGAGGGGGATCGTCGCCACTTTCTTCCACAAGATCTCGGTAAAACTGTTCAATGTCATCACTGATGCCAAAGGGGTCGGGACTGAAAAGTGCGTCAATGTTCTCGTTTAGTCGTCTCGGGACGTCACGCCGCACTCTTCTGCGCGCCACGTTGAATCGTCGCGCCATGACTCGTGTCTAGCCTCGCAGACGTTCCAACCTGGAAAACAGTTCCAACCTCCTACAGGGCTGCCTGGTACGCGCATACAAGGGGAAATAATCTTGAAGAAAAAGTGCACACAAAAGTGCAACGAGACCAAGTATTGAATTTCTGCTAAATTCAAAGAGTTCTCCGTACAAATATATTTAAATCTTCAAAATTATATCAAGTTAAAATCGTCCTTCGACGGCTACAATTCATCAAAATTCATTCCCCCTTGGTCACGCATACGCGGAAAACCAAAACAGACATGTTGTACTTACTACTGTTTGGATCCGTCCCGTGCCTGCTGTCTCTGCGACGCCTTGGTGACAATCTTCGTCATCGCCGTTGCCTCTGCGTTGAAGGCCGTCGAAGTGTCGTCCCCGAACTTCAGCCGCAATTCGATCACAATGTTCCTATCGACAGATTGACGACACTGATGCACGGCACAACTGGACGCGCGCCCGTCTTCCTTGGACGCAGCTTCAGGTGACGGAAGAAGGATGAGAAGCGCAGCGGACGCACTTGTCTCACAGATACCCTGCCTAGCCTGACTGCAGTGGACTAGCTAATGATGTACTGTTCCGGGCGATCGCTGAGCTCCGTGTGCTGCTGCTGCTGCTGCTGGTTCTCCTCTCCCGCCCCGCCGTGCCCGCCCCGCACGTTGTCCTGCCCGCTGCCCGTCGTCCTGCCCGCCCTCGCCGTGCCGGGCGCCCGGCACCCCCGGCCGCCGCCCCGGCCCCCGCACTGCACCCCTCGCCCTCCCCCGCCGCCCCTCAGCCTAGCGCAAGGCTCCGCCGTGCAGCCTGCAGCCCCACGGTGGGTTGCGGTAGTAGCAACCCCAACCCCCCCACTCTCCGCAAGACGCGGCGGGAAGGACATTGGACGTAATGTCCAATGTCCGTGGGCCTACCACTGCGGCGCAGTACGCCTCGCGGGTTGCCTGACTTGACTTGACCACACATTTTGCCTACTTACAGGCGTTTTTTATGTCTGCATGTGGAATGTGTTCCGATTATGTACACACATTGCTGTGCCCCCCACCCCCCCCCGGCGCGCGCTCGGTCCTTGCCGGGTGCGAGGACACTGGACAAGATGCACAACGTCATGGGGGACTTCGTGCTGGACGTCCAGAGTCCCGCGCCCCGCCGCGCCGCTGGCCGCTGCGCAGCGACAACCCCCTCCATGTCACCAGACGGACTCTGGACACGATGCACAACGTCCTGGGGGACTTCGTGCTGGACGTCCAGAGTCCCGCGCCCCGCCGCGCCGCTGGCCGCTGCGCAGCGACAACCCCCTCCATGACACCAGACGGACTCTGGACACGATGCACAACGTCCTGGGGGACTTCGTGCTGGACGTCCAGAGTCCCGCGCCCCGCCGCGCCGCTGGCCGCTGCGCAGCGACAACCCCCTCCATGACACCAGACGGACTCTGGACACGATGCACAACGTCCTGGGGGACTTCGTGCTGGACGTCCAGAGTCCCGCGCCCCGCCGCGCCGCTGGCCGCTGCGCAGCGACAACCCCCTCCATGACACCAGACGGACTCTGGACACGATGCACAACGTCCTGGGGGACTTCGTGCTGGACGTCCAGAGTCCCGCGCCCCGCCGCGCCGCTGGCCGCTGCGCAGCGACAACCCCCTCCATGACACCAGACGGACTCTGGACACGATGCACAACGTCCTGGGGGACTTCGTCCTGGACGTCCAGAGTCCCGCGCCCCGCCGCGCCGCCGGCCGCTGCGACGAAGCTGTACTGACAGATGGCCGGCTCGCTGCATTGCGTTCCAGGTATAGGCATGCCTCTTGTCCTATAGGGCAGCGACCCTCGGCAGGACCCTCGCCGGCCTCGCAAGGGCTGCGTTGCCATGGCAAAGGAATGCAGTGCCGAGTTGCTGGCTCAGCAACGCGCTGCACGCCTCTGCTACCAGAACGCAAGAAGACGATAAACTTACAGTATTCTCCCGCAATAGGTCGACGAGTCGGGACCGGATCTCGGACTATAACGAACACGAAAACCGAACAGCACATGGTGCGAAGGCCGGGCTCCGGCAGTGCTCCGAGCTCGAGGAGGCCATAAAACAATTAGCTATCCCTTGGATGCGACGCTGGACTGGCCCGAAGCCTTGTGCCAACCGGCGCCTTACGGGTCCACGCTACCTGGCCCGTGCCGGCACTGCGCTTCTGGCCGGTCCAGCGTCGCATCCAAGCGCAGGCAGGCCGGCCGCACGGAGATCCCCTGTCAATCATCCTCGACGGTCGAGCTCGTCGGGCCATAAAACCCTCTGCGTAAGCGGGGACCGTCACATGAATTCGACTTATTGCGAGTCGACCTATTGCGGGAGAATACTGTAATTTAATATTTCAACATTTTACCGAGCCGAAATGTACTCATTTTATTGAATTAATTCGCTGCTTACAAACTAATTCCTCCGAATGGTTTACGAACCATATGTACGTTTTACGTTTCAATACTGAAATCACTCAGACGCCCAAAATCAGCCTGCTCTGGAAACCCAAGTGCGTGCCAGGCACACACTACAAAGAGTCAACCTATTTGCTGCATGCCTGCAGGCACTTTTTTTCCGTGTGGTGAATGCCTGCCAGGCATGCAGCAAACAAGAAAGTCGTGCATGCTTGCTCTGTGGCTGGAACTGTCTTGAGCGAAGCCCTGCGTCTCAACGTATCACTGAAGCAAATACTCACGTCATGTTTCGAAATATGATGTGACTGCGCCCTGATCTGCCTCTGCGGTGGCAACGTCGAAGGCCCTGCCTCGAACCATATCACAGTTCACCGCCTACGTGCCTGTAATTAATTATGGACATAAGACTTGCAGTAGTGTTTGTTACTCGGTGCGTAGCCTTCCAGCGTCGCGGAGTGACTGCGAGTGCGTGGCTTGCGGCATCATGCGCTTGGGCTTGGGGCTGGTTGGCGCTGGCCTCCTCGGCCTGCTCATCATGTCCAGGGTCCAGGTTCACAGCAGGCTGGAGCCACAGCCAACCAATAGGAGTCTCTTATATTCCTTCTCTGTCGCACATGATCAAAGGTGCGAGGGAGACGGTTGGCGTCGAGCTGCCGACGCCGCCCTCAGAACCCCCACCCCCAAGGTCCGTAGTCCGTGCTGGGGTCGGGGGAGGCGCGGCGCGCGGCCCTGCCCGCTGTAGAGCCTCACGCACTCCGCGGCCGGGCCCTGACGGCGTGCTGCTTAGGAGACGCCGCGGCCGTGTCCAGGACTCAGTGCGGTGCCGGCCGCCTTGCCCGTTACCGCGGCCGGGCCCTGCAGTGTCGAGGCGGCAGAGAATGACATTTTTTTAAGGGGGGGGGGGAGTATTTTTTATTTAATTCGCGCATGTTCATTTTGTTGTGGCTTAGGCGACATGATAGATCTTCATGGTATGCCACAACACCACCGTTTTCTCATTTTGCAGCGGGACGGACGGACGGACGGACGGACTTCCGTCCACTGCCCCCTTCCCCTCCCCATCCCCCTTCCGTGCACCGTGTACTCGGTACAAAAGTACATAGTAAATTAGTGTGAAATTGCTGTATGTTCATTAACCTCCAACGACAGGCAAAGGAAGCGTGGTGCGCGTTCAGCCTGATAGGTGGGCAGCAAGCACGGCGCGCAACAGACGAAACGCAGGATTCGCGCGCCTCGCGCGTCCTGCACGCACACGCAGCACGACGGACTTCACGGCACCAAAGACCGTGTACTAGGCCAAAGGCGAGACCAGCGCGCACAGAGCGTCGCCGCGGGCACGCCGCTCCAGAGGCCCTGCTATAACAAGGCAACCCTTCGAACAGTGAACGGAGTCCTGCAAATGCGGGCCTCGTCGGCCAGCACCAGGCACTAACTGCAACCTCACTTTGAGCCAGGCAAAGCCGTCAGACAGGGAACATCGGAAGCCGCGCCCCGCCGCGCAAGGCACGGGCAGCGGCGCCGAGGAGGCGCGAGTGCGCGGCATGCCGCCAACGTGCCAGGGTGCAGGCTGCACGCCCGCGTCGAGCCCCACCGAGCACGAAGCCGAAATTGGCAACTCTGTACTCTGTGCTAGGCGGCTGCCCGGCCCGTAGCGCGGCAAGAGAGAGAGAGAGAGAGAGAGAGAGAGAGAGAGAGAGAGAGAGAGAGAGAGAGAGACGCGCCATGTGCCTTGCAGCCTTGCAGCAGCCGCTCGCCGAGGCCGAGGCAACGTATACCTGCGAGGGACAAGGGACGCCCACGGACGCCACGCAGCCCCCTCCCCCCCTTCCCCCGCCGCCCCCGCGGCCTGCGCAGGCTCTGTCTATGCATACATCGGAAGCCGCGCCCCGCCGCGCAAGGCACGGGCAGCGGCGCCGAGGAGGCGCGAGTGCGCGGCATGCCGCCAACGTGCCAGGGTGCAGGCTGCACGCCCGCGTCGAGCCCCACCGAGCACGAAGCCGAAATTGGCAACTCTGTACTCTGTGCTAGGCGGCTGCCCGGCCCGTAGCGCGGCAAGAGAGAGAGAGAGAGAGAGAGAGAGAGAGAGAGAGAGAGAGAGAGAGAGAGAGAGAGAGACGCGCCATGTGCCTTGCAGCCTTGCAGCAGCCGCTCGCCGAGGCCGAGGCAACGTATACCTGCGAGGGACAAGGGACGCCCACGGACGCCACGCAGCCCCCTCCCCCCCTTCCCCCGCCGCCCCCGCGGCCTGCGCAGGCTCTGTCTATGCATACCTGGGCCCCCGGTCGCCCTGGATCCCGGGCCGCGCAGTGCGGCCGTCGGCGCGTCGCGTTGCCAAATCGCAGCATGCGTTCCAGGAATGCCCGTCCTTTAGTCCTCTGGGCCAAGGCGACAAGGGGGCCACGGGCAGCCCCGCGTCACGGCGATTGTCGTTCGTTCAAGTGCGCTCTAGTGCCCGCGTCAGCGCGCCCCCCCGCCCCCCATGCTTGGACATTGGACCAGATGCACTGCCACCGGATTCCGAAGGACCGTTTCGTCCCTCTGTCTCTCTCGCACTCATGGGGCGTCCCGTAGCAAGAGTAGCGCGGCAGCCAGCGCCCGGCAGCGGATGTATCATCTGTATCATCTGTATCATCTGCTAAAAAGGTCATTTGATTTGAAAACCGCGCGCGAGTGATCCCCCCACCCCGCGTACCGCCTTCCAGTCTCAAATACCGCCTTTCCGCCGCGGCAAGTGATTTGCTAGCAGCTGCGCCGACGCAGCTGCGCCGACGCAGCTGCTAGCAAATCACTTGCCGCGACCGTACCGCCTCCTGGCGGCCAGAGTCTGGTAACCCTGCCGGAGCCACCGGACACAGGCACTCCTCATTACTCATTACTCGTCGCTCTCGTCGCGTCGCCGCCTGCGCTGCACCTCCACTGACACCGCCATCGCCCCGCGAGCCGCAGCCATGCCACCGCGACGAACCCGCCCACGCCGCGCCGAGGGCGAGGACCCCAACGGGGACAACAGGACGGACTGCGGGCCGCCAGGGTACTGCGAGGATCCAGCAGGTCGACGACACGCGGGATGGGAGACAACGAGCAAGAGGTTCGGGGCGTTCGTGAACGCCTTCCTCAAGCGCAGGCACCTTCGCGCTTTTACCAGGCGCAGGGGGTGCTCGTACGTCAGCGCCACGACGAAGCCGGACGGTGTCATCGCCCTGTTCGTGCATAACCCGGCAGGGTTCATCCCCGATTGGCGCCACTTGACCGCCGAGGACCGCGCATCGCGTCTTCGTCAGAAGATGGGAGACGTGTGTTGGTGGCTGCCGGCTCCACAGGGGGTGCCGTTTGACCAGCAGTCTGAGAGCGTCGGAGTCTTGCATTACAAGTGGAACGTCTGCTGTCTTTGCCTCATCTCCGGCCTTCCCGTCAGCGATGCAGGCCCTGCAACTCCTGATGTTGGGGAGGAGGATGCATGATGCGTGGGCAATAGCGGGAGGGGGGGGGGGGGGTCGGCGTCGCCGCCGGCCACACGCCGCCACGCCACTTCGCGCTTCACTCTGCTCTCTCGCTCAGTCGCTCTCGCTCGTCCAGTCCAGTCTCAGTCGCCGTGCCGTCGCCGCCACGCCAGACCGCCAAGCAAGCAGAGCACAAGCCGTGGCCCAGTTGCATAATGGAAATAGATAGGAGCGAGGAACGACGTCGCCGCTTTGGAAATGCAGTGTTCATCGCTCTCAACCGACTGACCAGCAGACCGAAACAGAAGGTCCGCATCGACGACGTGGTTCCAGCGGAGTTCAGCCCCAAGGGCACCTCTATGTATGTGCTTTTGGTTAGGCTCGACCGGGCCGTCGCCAAACAAGTGGAGAAGTTCGACAGCAAGAACCCGTTGTCGGTGGAGACGGAATCAGGCCGCTATATCATCCGGTACAACACCCCCGCCTCGCAGCCCGATCAATTCAAGGGGTCAGCAATGTCTATCATTGTGAGGGAATACCCGAAGGATTCAGTCAGTGAGTGAAGAGTGATTAAATAGACATGGTGGTGACTACAATTTCGTGGGAGTGTTGTGTACATATGTTCAGCTAAAGTTATTTTTTTTGTTAACCTAGTAATGTTTGAATCCGTAAAATATGAAGCTATAACTGTGTGAAGAAAAGTTTGACGAGTGCTTGAGCTGCTGCACATTTATTTGACAAAGATATCTTGAACATATATAATGTTCTAATGGTCCTTCTGCTTCATTGTATTTGTATTTGTGTGCGTTCATGCACGGTTATGTCACGAGGCTATTACCTTAATGTTGTTTTTCCCTGTGACAGTAGTGTTTTACTTTCCCAATCAATTTTATGTATGTCATTAGTTGCGTGCAATCTTATGTTGCCATTGCATGCATGTAAGAGTAATCTATATTATTTTCCCAATCAGTATTACCTATGTCATTAGTTGCGCGCAATCTCATTGCATGCATGTGACAGTAATCTATTACAATTTTTCCCATGTAATTAGTTGCCAATCAGTTGCATTTGTCATGTCAGCTGATGGTTTTTGGCCTTTGAAATTTTATTGAATGCATGTGATTGAAGTCATTCGCCGATTGTTTTATGGCTTAGTGTATAGTGTCCAACTTTGTTTATATTTTTCAAGTGAACTGGTGATATTAATTATTCCCGTTATGTCAGACACCTGTGACTCGTGTTCTTCTTCAACGATTGTGTATGCTAATAGATGTGACTTGAACTGTTGAACTGCCATGTTTGTATAAATTGTAGCCTGTGATATTTTTTTTTTAATTTTTGAATTATTGATATTTTTATTTAATGCATGTGATAGAAGTGTTTTACTTCCCTAAACCGATTGTATTCATGGCTGAAGTGTATATAATCCAAACATTGCATGCATGTGACAGTAATCTATTACAATTTTTCCCATGTAATTAGTTGTGCGCGCAAATCCAGCCTTGAGCCTTGAACCTTGAATGCAATGTGATAGAAGTCTTTGACTCTCCCAACCAATTTTATTTATGGCTAGTGTATAGCGTTGATAGATATTTTTATGGCTGTAATAGTGTCAAAGCTTTCATGTCAACTGGTGATATTAATTATTCCCGTTATGTCAGACACCTGTGACTCGTGTTCTTCTTCAACGATTGTGTATGCTAATAGATGTGACTTGAACTGTTGAACTGCCATGTTTGTATAAATGGTAGCCTGTGATAATTTTTTTTAATTTTTGAATTATTGATATTTTTATTTAATGCATGTGATAGAAGTGTTTTACTTCCCTAAACCGATTGTATTCATGGCTGAAGTGTATATAATCCAAACATTGCATGCATGTGACAGTAATCTATTACAATTTTTCCCATGTAATGAGTGGTGCGCGCAAATCCAGCCTTGAGCCTTGAACCTTGAATGCAATGTGATAGAAGTCTTTGACTCTCCCAACCAATTTTATTTATGGCTAGTGTATAGCGTTGATATAGCATTCATGGCTGAAGTGTATAGAATCCAAACTTGATTTGATTGTCATGTCAACTGTCCAGTAGTGAATGTTGTGTGTATTGATGGTTTGAATGATTGTGTTTGCAAATAGATGTGAGTTGAACGCAGGATGCGCTTCTTTCAAACTTGTGTGTGTGATTTTTGGACTTTAACATTTCATTGAATAAACATTGAAAGGAAACATTGGTACATTATTTACCTAAAACCGGGACACATTCCATCTGAACAAGACTCTGCCAAAATGAACTGACATATTCACTATCATGATTGATTCAGGGAGAACTTTTATGAAATTAAAGTGAGCGAGGTAAAAATTCAGAAAACCTCCTTAAACTTGATGCATTGCATTTATGAATGCCAGGAATCAGCAGGATCAATCCTTTCATTATGCATCAACAACGATGCCATCGTCTGAGGCTTTGATACTGGCCATTTGTGTACTTCAGTATATGCCTGAGTTTTGCACATGAGTTATGAGACAGAAATGGGGAACAGAAGTACTACACAGGTATGACATTTTATCACATTTTATTTGAAGTCCATGAGACAGTATCAGAGTATGAGAGCTGCTTCAACAAAACTATAAGTTACAAAGTGTATGAAAATCTGGATATCAAAGATATTCATGATCCTCAAACCAAGCACAGAGATCACACTGAATAAATAAATTTCAGCATTTTATAATATTAATAGGAACAACAGTAGCAGCATACAAGTAAAGTATTGAAATAAAACAAAGACTGGCAACTTACAAGGAAGGACATGAGATCAATGCTTCCACAGCATCACGCACACAAATATGGTTACAACTTAAAGAACAACTCATAAATAAAAACACAACACAATCACATTCTGCACACAGAATTGTCTACTAAAAGAAATGAAGTCAATCCTGAGTCATTCCTCATATTTAAGTAAACTAAACTAAAGTATTGAAATAAACCAAAGACAAGGAATGATTACTCTAACTGTAACAAATTGGTCTTTGGAAAATGAAGGTATACCCTATTCCTTCTGCCGGCAGGCAGTCTTCTGGTGCCGTTGCATCTTCCCCCTAGAAATTAATTTCCCACACAAGTTGCAAGCTGATTTGGGCAGTTTGTTCCTCTCTGTGAACAGATTGGTGACAATTTCCAATAACACCTCACTCCCACCGTGACTGGATCGCACATGCTGTCTCATTCTGCCCTTCCTGGGGGACTTGAACACGCGTTGGCATCCAGCTTGAGGACACTGCGCAAATGCCAATCTTGCTTTCTTGGGAACCCGTGGGAATGGGATGTCGGAATTTTCACCACCAAGACTCTCATCGTCATCCTGAAACAGCACAAAATCAGAGCAAGTTAGCGAATGGCCTCTTTAGTTTTGAGGTGATTTTACAACCTGTCAAGTATGATGATGAAGAGTGTTACCTCCTGCGCACTGCAAGGTGTGTTGTCATTTCCTGATGCTGTACGCAGTACACATTGGTAGAATTCCTGACCCTCTGAGGGGGGCATGCTGTTCAGATGGTATGCCTGCAACAAGTCAGGGCGGCACATGGAAATTATTCTTCCCATGTCCAGATGTGCCTCGATGTGCCTGTTGAAGACAAAACGGAGATGGCATAAGAATACAAAATTTCAAGTCTTCCTTTGGGACATGTTAAGCATTTCTACTTACAGACAGGAACACTTCTCAGAGACCATTCCATATGGTACCCACGACGAAGAGCCAAAATTAATAGCCTCGGCACAGTTCTGGCCTGAGTTGAATCCGAAGTGAATTGCATTAGGAGCTACAATAACTGCCTCACCTGCATTCTGTACAACCTGATAACAGAATAATGATGAGTTTCATTATTACATTACATTCCTTGCTGCAATTGCAGACATTAATGTCTCATGGCACTTGAACCACAATAAACACGTACCACTTTGAAGGGAATGGACCGTTCCTGCAGGAAGTTGGGCGTCAGCATAAGGACCTTGTGTCCAAGTACATTACGGCAAGAGCAGTTGGCAGTGCTCACTGCACAGGAGGTCAGCGCATCAACTACCTTCCTAATTGATGAGGGTGGGACCACACACCTGAAATGTGAGACAATGTTTGCTAATAATTGATTGGTTTGTCTTCAATAACTTTCAAGTGGTCTGTACTCACCAAACCTTGGGCTGACCGTAGTGGAGGTAATTTATGGAGAAGAGAGAGAAATCTTCCACGTGTGCAGGGAAGAAGCTATTCTCACTTCCGTAGTACAGGAATGGTGAAGTTATTCCAGCAAATTTGTGTGGCAGCATTCGCAGAATGCTGGTTGCGGCTAGGGCGTACAGCCCAAAATGAGGGCTCATCTTTATTCCTTCCTCAGCTGTCACTGGAATACCGCTGCCGTAAATGACACCTTTCACTCCTCTCAGACAGACACTTTTATCACCTGAACACCCAACACAACAACAAACTCCAACTTCCACTTCTGGCCTGCTATCTGCCTTCAGAGCTTCCAAAATAAGGCTTTCCCTCTCAGCCACTGGGAGTCTCAACATGTCTGTACAGAATGATTCATAGGCCTTCCTGTCCTTTGTTCCCTGCGCCTTCAGCACTGGCAGATGTCGTTGTTTCACATCGGTGTAGGTTACCATTTCAGTGGCAACTTTTGAAAAGAAGTGCTCCACAGCCTTCGATGGATCCTCCAACAACTGAGAACTGCAACAGAGATACAACGATAATTTGCAACATTGCAACTGAAACATACACTTGTGTTGTTCTATTCCTCTTGCACTGACCTCACTGTCCTGGTTGAGTAGCACATTTCGGTGGTCGCGGCTTGTACAAACGCGTCCACATCGAGCTTGTCCTGCTGACGATCGCGTTCGTCGGTCACACGACCATCTTCTGCTTGCCTGTCCACACTCATATACAAGCCAGGTTGAAGGCGGAAGCCAACAAAGGTCTGCTTCTTGCAGTGAGTCGCCAGGTCCGCTCGCCGTCCGACAGTGATCAACTCGCTCAAAGGAGTTCCTCTGCAGCTTTGTAGTTGCTCGTCGACGACCTTCACCTTCGAAAACAACAAAGAAACAATGATTCCCACGAGGTTCATATGGTCAACCCCACGGTGGCAGGAGGTTATGTTTAGGTTATACCTTGAAGACTCCGGCCGCTCGAGCGTCCGCATTGTCACGCAGTACCTTGTCCGTGTACTCGGGGAGCCCGAACAGCAAGTGCTCACCCAAATAAAATGTACGGACATCACAATCCATCATTCTTACACTCGAATCACACAAATAAAGATCCCAATCAACACGAAGTGCGGATGCAGTGCGGTGGCGGAGGCGGTGGTGGTCGGCCGACGCCGGCGGTCGGCGGTGGCGGTGGCCGCGCTCCGCCACTGCTGCGGCAGTGACTCGTTTTGTTTTTCATGACGTCTGCTGTCTTACTTTGTATACATACAATTTGTATACATACAATGCATTCGGCGCTATGAAATTTTCTCAGTTTCATTGCACAATCACCGGCGCAGCTCAAGATATCAGTTACAAGCTTACTGTCAGTGGACATTTGTCGAATCGACAATCGAATCAACAAGGCAAATGGAGGTTAGTGTCCATTATTCGGAGACATTTCTCTGTTGATGGCAAACGGTAAATTCCACTGGTAGTATGTATTTTTTATTTATCATAAAAATACATTAATAATGAAACTGCTGGGACGAGGCAGTGATATGCGTCATTGAAGCGTACGTCAGCCCGATTATGTCATGAAACGGGCAGGGACCCCCCGCCCCCCCGGTTTGCCAGAGGACCGTCACAATTTCATTGGTTTGTTATTGAAAAGGGTTAAGAGACGGACCTGCCTGCACTGAAACCAGTGACCCAGAGCCGCCCGGGTCTTACGCAATTATAAAAAGACACACCTCAGTAGCATTTTTCGATGCAATAGCTGCAGTAGATATAGACCCCTTTAACCTCTCACTGTTGACCTGTGGATTGCGTTCTTTTCACAGCCTGTCGTCATCATTGAACGGATGCAAGTAGCCTGCAATGCCGAGCGAGGACGGCATGGGACAGCACGCTTGAGACGAAGGAAGTGCCGACGAGCGCTGTTTGATAAACGAAAATTCTACTACCAGAAGGTACTTGCTAATACAGTATCACCATAGCTGGCGAAAGCCAGTGTTCGGTTAAAATGTAACTGCTTATTGTTCCAGGCAGGGACTCCCAAACCAGGCCCCTTTTGTGGGTGGGGCGTGATAAAAGAGAGGCAACCACCTATAAGCGGTGACCTAGATCTGACAGATGTTGAAGTCCATCAAGGCATCCAGTATTTCAGGGGATTCAGTGACATAGACTGCAGGCCATCCCCTTTGCAACAGGCAGAGGAACTTGTGACCAAGAAGACACAGGTCACTTCCATATGCAATGAGAACAGTCACATCTTCTCATTCACTGTAAGTAGCATTAAAGTAACAGGTACATGATTGCTTCTGTTTGCCATTATTTATATGTCCTTGTCTGGGAACAGATCCAACCAACAGCAAAACGTGCCATACGGGTGTTGGCTCTATGCGATGGAGTTGGAACTGGTCTGTACGCACTCACAGCATTGGGAATCAGGGTGGAGACTTACTTTTCTACTGAGATAGATGAGGATTGCCTCAAAGTTCAACGGTCACGTTTCAGTGGCCAGATTGTAGCACTTGGGTGCATGGAACGAGTAACCCAGGAGCATTATGTTGACAGCCTGGGGAGAATCGACCTCTTGCTTGGTGAGTTGTGCACCGAACAATGGGCTTATTGATGTTGACTATGCTTAACATGATTCATTCTGTCTTGGCAGCCTCTCCCCCTTGTTCCGATTTGAGTATGGTCAACGCTTTTCGGAAGGAATTTGATGACCCAACATCAACTGCATTTCTCAGCCTGAAGGTGGCCAAGACAAGAGACTATCTGGCGAAACGGATGTACCAAGAGGGAGTACCGTTCATCTGGTTGTGCGAACAGACTTCACACATGTCAGTACCTTGCAGAAGAAGACTCACCAAAGCTATGCGTTGCGAACCTCAAATCATCTGCTCCAGCGCATATGTGCCAATGTTCAGGAAAAGACTGTATTATGGCAATCTTCCCCACATGAAAGACCTGGAATGTGCTCTCAAAGGCCGTGTGACTGACAAATTACTGCAAGACTACTTGGACCCTCAGAGAACAGCGGTAGTCAAGTTTGCCAGCACTTTAACTTCAAATGCTTTTAACCAGGGTTTGCCAGTCATTGAACGAGGGCTTCCGTCTAGACTCACAATATCAGAGGCGGAAAGTTTGCTTGGGTTCAAACGAAATTTTACAGCATGTAGTGATTTGAGTCAACAACGGCGTTTAAATTTATTGGGTAGGAGCTGGAGTGTCAAAGTGGTAGCCAACATATTGCATCCACTGAAGGAAATTTATATGTCTGTGAAATAATTGAATTCAATAAACCTATTAAGATGTTGTAGCCACAACAATTTTATTTCTCTCATTCCACATTTGTTTTCAAATAGAAAAGAGCTGACAAAAGAAATTACTCGTGACAATGTGGACATATCATGCGGTGTGCAGCTAAGGTTGTGGTGTATTCAAGCAGCACCGATGCAGTATCACGGTCTACCTGTGAGGGCAGTAGTGGCACTGCTGCAGCTAGCGATACTTGTAGATCTGCGAGCAGTTCATCAAGCATAATCTGGATCACTGCTAGGGTAAAATTTAATATTGGGCCTTTTATTAGATGAGTGCACCCACGGGGCCCAGTACTCACATTCAGTTGAAGCTGGAGGCAAAAATGAAATACAAGAAAAGAGGCCGAAATTCACTTAAAGTTCAATCTGTAGTAGAACTGAGTTCAGGGCATTTTCATAATCACTAAACATGTGGTAGTGGATGTTGGGAGAGCCCTTCAATCTTGACACTATTTGGCCCCATTTCAAAGCCATGGAACCGCAGTCCAGTAGTGCCGTGTGCAATGGGTCCATGGCATTCAGAAAGTGGTCGCCTGAGGCGGAAGGAACCCACCACCTGCTGAGGCAAGATGTTACTTGATCTGCAGTCGGTTCGAACCGACCGGGCGAGCGTGCCATGGGTACCACCAGTCGAAGCGACCGTCGTGTTCTGCCTGGCCGACCTCTGCGTACAACAGGAGTCGTGGCGACCTGCTCATGGCTGCTGTCCGTTCTTATAAGTAATAACACGGACACAGGAGCGACTCGCTGCCGCCCGTCCCCGCCGGCGTGTTGAAGAGTCAGGCGTGTTTAGGGGCGTGCGTTGGCAGCGCTTTGCCACGGAACATGGCCGCCTCCGTCCCGTCTGCTCTGCTGCGGTCGGTCAATGTCGTTTGTAGTTCCGATAATCGTTTCCGCGGTTTCAAGGAAGCCTGGACAAGCACGTATGAAGTTGACGGGGCGAAACAATCTATCAAAAAAACAAGCATTCGTAAACTTTCGTCGCTCTTGAATTGTCGGAAAACATGGATCTTTCACCAATTCCTCCAAGTGGCGCTTTCTGCCTTGAGACTGAGCCGTTTGAAAATGATAGCGAAGCATCTGAGAAAGAAGTTAGGATACCACTAATAATAGCATTACTTATAGGCTCAATGATCATTAATGATCATAATGATCTAATATCTAATGGTTGTGCCGTTTGTTTTTCAGCCGTCGATGCTATTGCACCTCCTGAGGGAGAGGAAAGCTCGAAGTAGCGAGTTAAATTGTGAGCCCTGGCTCGTATCAAGGAGCAAAACATTAATGGAGTTATCCATAATCCGACCCACAAGTGTCGCTTTTCTGAAGGATTCCTGTGGTGAGTGGATAACATTTCGAGAAGGGAATGAACTGCAATCGTCGTTCACCCACTGTAACGAGTTTCTTATCCACTTACAGTTAGTGGCATCAAGGATGAAGATGCCGGATTCTGGGTCTCTTCGATAGAAACATTCTGCAGGGAACATGGGATGCCAAGTGACGGACGATTAATAGCACCTAGTGCCTACAAAAGAACAAGGAAGTATCCAGCATGGATGAGTGATTGTTCCCATTCTTCACAGGCAGCTGACTACATTGTACAGCCACGTACAAGGAAAGACGCTCTCAAGAAAATGAAGAGGCACTCCATCTTCAAACTGTGATCGTATAGAATGGAAATATTTATTATCAGTGAGACTCTTGTGGACATAGTACTCTTTATTCATGAGTCCATTTGTGTCTGTCGGGCTTGTTCCCAATATTCCAATATGAATCACAAACTGTACTTTACGTGATACGCTTTTCATTGCATTTAATTTTCAGTTTGGCTATAGTATAATAGTTTTACTATAGTAAAATACTATAGTATTTTATTGTGTGTCACTTATGAACTGCTGCTGTTGATTTTATTTTTCTGCGCATGTGATCAGGTGCACTTTGAAGATAAATAAATATTGATTAATTCGTGCTTGTCATGTCCCTCAATAACCCACATCACTTTCAGAGATGTTCAGCTTGAAATTGCCCAGTGTCTCCATGTCTCTGGTTTTTTTTTATGGGCTCAAAAAAAAAATCCATAGACCAGGTAAATTCAGATTGGTTCATAATGTAAATGAACAAGATACACCTGTGCACTGTGCACACAAAGTGGGCTGCACTGGACTAGATGTTAATTGTTCACCAACAACGTGATTAAAATAATTACAAGAAAGCGACATTTATTTCCTTCAAATAACATAACAAATTAAAAATACCACAACCTTCGAAATGCAATATCGTACTGAGGATACACGACATACATCGCACTGTAAATCAGTACAAACATGAGGTCAACGCAGAAGGCAGTACCAATTCATGAGGGTTCAGACATCCCACTCGTTTTTCTTTACTTGTACTTGGGTGGGCGGTGCAGGGCAGTAGTGCTAGGCTGTGCTGGGCTGGACTTTCAGAGATGTTCAGCGATTGGGGCTGGAAATTGCCCAGTGTCTCCATGTCTCTGGTTTTTTAAATGGAAATTCAACTAAGCGATGGGCTCAAAAAAATAGTAGGCAGTGTTGGTCAAGTCCATAGACAAGGTAAATGAAAGTTTTGGGCTGGGGAGGGCCCCGCGGCCCTCGCCCTCGGCCCACGCTCGCAGAGGGGCACAAAGTTACCCCCACGGCCGAGAGCGGGGCGCTGGGCTACAGTAGTGGCGTGCGCCGCCGAACGAGGGGCCGCTGCAGGGGGCCATAATGCAGGCAGGATGCGCAGGGCGCAGCGCGGGCCGCGCAGCGGCTACGCGGTGTCCGGTCCGGACCCTGGGGAAACTTCGTGGAGGTGGAGCCCGCGCACAGCCCATAAGAGGAGCGCCACGGCAGCAAGCACGACGACTGCGCCCGCATCGCGCGCGCCTCGCGACGGGCGCCCTCATCCGCCACGGGGCCCACCTACGCACCTCTCTGGAGTCACGCCATTTGCGGCAACTGCCAGTGCGCGCAGCGACGCCGTGGCTGCAGCACTGAACGGCGACTGCACACGCACCACGCGCGCCACGATCTGGGCGCCCTGGTCCGCCAGGAGTTCGCGCTCCGAACCTCTGCGGAGTCACGCCAGTAGCGGCAACTGCGAGTGCGCGCAGCGACGCCGTGGCTGCAGCACTGAACGGCGACTGCACACGCACCGCGCGCGACACGAGCCGAGCGCCGTGGTCCGCTAGTGGTCCGCGCTCTGAACCTCTGCGGAGTCACGCCAGTGGCGGCAACGGAGCAGTCCAAGCGTCGCGGCCGCGCCAGACGCACTCGGCGAGGACTGCGATAATTCGACTCGAGACAAAACGCCCGCGACCACCTACTACAAGACGTGGCCGCACAACCTTGCGGGGCGTGGTGCGGGGGGACCTGGCTCGCCGCGTGGCGGACGAACGGGGACGGCAAGGCCGCGTCCAGGTTCCAATTTGAGCACGTTGGAAGCGCGCGCCACGATAGCGTTCAGCCACTGGGGACGCGCCGCGCGGATTGCGAGCGAACTACCTGCGGCGCGGAATTCCGCCCTATTCTACACGGGCAGAGATGTCGGAGGATCGACAGCGACTCACGCCTAGTTTCGTTTTTCACCGCCTCCATTTCGTTTTCGTCTCCCTTTCGTCTCTTATCCGTCTCCATCTCGTCGTCCCAGAAGGCACATGAGAGACGAAACGGGGACGAAAATGAGACGAATCCACGACGTGATAGGGACGACACAGAGACGGGCGTTTCGTC
The DNA here is from genome assembly GCA_030522485.1 of Stenchaetothrips biformis. Taxonomy (NCBI): domain Eukaryota; kingdom Metazoa; phylum Arthropoda; class Insecta; order Thysanoptera; family Thripidae; genus Stenchaetothrips; species Stenchaetothrips biformis. Next base: position 8,299,246 of record CM060089.1, on the reverse strand, counting down.
CCTATGTCGCCACTATTTCGTCCCTCACTCGTCTCTATTTCGTCGTCATTCCAGCCGCATTTCGTCTCTTTGTCGTCTTCTGAAAAAGACGAATTCGAGATGGATTCGCGCTATAATTTTTTACACGGGAGAGGAGCGAGTTTGGTAAGGGGCGCTTTGATGAACGTTGGTCTTTGAAAATGTCATCTTTCCGCCAGCAGGCTGACTGGAAGTGGCCTTAAGGTGGTCTTTGAAAGAGTTACTTTGGTCTTTGAAAAGGAAGGAACTCTGGTTTCCTCCGATATGGTTATCTTCAGTAGATTGAGTAGTCATACTGGGTGAGGGGCCCTGGCCCTGCTCCCCTTAGGGGCAGGGGAGGGTGTACTTAAGCACTTAATCAGGTGAAGGTGGAGCAGCGAGCCTTTCAGGGAGGCTCGCGGAGCGAGCAGGCTGGCGACTGGGCGCCTTACTGGGAGGAGCGGAAGTTGGGCTTGCGCACAGCCTTCCCTCCAGCTGGGCGTCGAGCGGAGCTTATCAACTGCAAGCAGTTTTACACGTGGCCCGTAACGCAATGCCCAAGCCGTATTTTTGTTTTAAAAAGGTTTATTCAGAAAATAACAATTTACCCTGTACAGAGAGTGAGGGGTTTTATAGGGAACCCGTTGGAACCTGACCTTATCCCTACACTGTAAGAAATTTTTTCGTAAAGTTACGAACAATCTGTGGGTAATTTTTTTGCACGAATAGTTCATAAACTGTTTGAGATGAAATTGTTCGTATATTTACAAACTGTTCGTAATCTTAAAAGAACATTGGATTGTTCGTAAAGTTAGGAGATCATTCGTGAAGTTCAGCAGAATAGGTTGACGCAAAAATGTTCACCTTGTTAAATTAGGAGGGAAAAAATGTGCATTGCTTTACGGATAAATTTTAATTCTATTGAAAAAAATTACCTTACATACACATAAATGTTGCATACATATGAAATTTGAGTGCCTACATTCAATGAAATAGGAACAAACTTAAACCAAAGGCAAAACAAAGATCCAATAGATTGACAACAAATTTAGAGACAAATTCTCTTTGCTGTTGTAGGATCCATGTTCTGCCCTGCGACCACTCCTCTGCCTCCGCTTTCATCTGCTTCTTAATGTGCCTTGCTGCATGCGAGTTTCATTGGTGCCACTTCTTCCACTGGCTCACTGCAGAACGAGGAAGCTCCAAAGTTGCTGTATGCTGCATGCTGTGTCTTATTCGCTGCTGCCTGCACTGGCTCACTGCAATACGAGGAAGCTCCAAAGTTGCTGTATGCTGCATGCTGTGTCTTCTTCGCTGCTGCCTGCCAAGTTTGCTTCAGCTTTCTTTTACTGCACCAAAGGAAACAAAAGAAATAAAATATCTGGAAGAAAAAACTCTCAAAGTCTTAAGTATCTTACCTGTCACCATGATCCCGAGTCCCACACCATTGTTTAAGTGACAGTAAAATATAGTTAAATTTTGTGTACTTCCTAAAAAAAAGAGACAAAAATGAGATAAATCAAGTTAAAATAAAGAGAACAAATATTAGAAAGCAAGAGAAAAAAAGACATGACTGTATCTAGGCATCTTAAACTTACCAAGAGAAAAAATGACAGAGTGGTGATAAACATTGTCACAGGTCACATTATCTCAAAGTAGACACAAAGGCAAGTTGAGATTTACTTGAGATAATAGATCGTGTTTGGCACCACATTTTTGAGATGATCCATATTACAAGATTAAACTCCATTCAATAATATGTTGATCTGCAACAAAGATTTATAGCCACATTAGAGATAAAAAATTAAGTCCAATGGACTATTTTGCATCCAAAGAATACAAACCTAGAAAAATGTAGATGGAAGGCATAAAATGTCTTGCAGTTTCTAGAAAAGGGTGATGCCTGTTCCTGGAAGGAAATACTGTGTTCTTAATGGGAGCCAGCCTCATTGTTTCATTAATTAAAACTGGATGCCATTTGGTGGGGGTGTAATTCTATGACAAAAGAGAAAAAGAAGACTAAAATAGTGACAGAGATTTTTAGATGTGGCAAGAGCAGCAAGAAAACTAGAGAAATTGTCATAAGTGGCATTACCTGAAAGCAGACACAATGACAAGTTATGATGTACTTAGATCGTAGATACTCTTTGGCACCAAATTTAACAATATCAGGATTACACGATTTTAAACCGTTGATCAATATGTTTATCTACAACAAAAATTCAGAGCCACGCTAGAGGGAAAAGTTATATCCAATAAACTGTTGTGCATCTTAAGAATACAAACCTAGAAAAGTAGAAAGAAGACACAAAATGATTTACAGTTCAATGTTTCTTCTTAAGGCTTATCAACTTTGACTGAAATGAATCATTCATTACAGAAGCCAGCCTGATGATTGTTTCGATGATCGATACCTGAAGGAAGGTGGGGTGAATTAGATCTATTGGATAATCTGCAAAAGTAAGTGATATACAGGCAAAGTAGAAATAACTTTAAAACAAGTGTTGACTAGATTAGACCATTACACTTTCCATAACATACCTTATCTATAAAATGCAGCTTAACTACTTCTCATTTATACTAAGAGGCCTTCAGCATGTTTCTTTTTTTCCACAAATGTTGTCTTTTGGCATGGTGTTCTTATAGTCAAAAATCTTGCAGGGGTTGATTCAAAGACAGTCAAACAGTAAAGTGGATTCTGAAAAATAAAATGTTAGTTATTTACTATGACAAAACATGCATGATAATATATATATATCAATAATACAAACCAAGTGCACCAAAAAGAAGGTTTCATTAGAAATATAACAATGACATGATGGTCACATAGTCAAAAATCTTAGAACAACAACAATGACGTGATGGTCAGATGGTCAAAAGTCTTGGAGAGGTTGATTCAGAGGCAGACAAACAGTAAAAAGGAATCTGAAAAATAAAAAGTTAGTTATTTACTAAAGCAAAACATGCATGATAAAATATTGCAGAAATACTAACCAAGTCCACCAAAAAGAAGGTTTCATTGGAAATATAACAATAACAGTACATATTATTTCTCATGGTCAAGGCAATGGCTAAATAAAAGTGATTTTAAATATATTACTGGATGAATGCGTGCTTCAGAGAAAAAGACAAACGCCCTTGGAATTTATAAGCAGCAGTAGGGCACGGGTTTTCCAACTCATCTAAATCAAGGATGATGTGTTCAGATTGGACGTCAAAGATAGTGTACAGACCATACTCTGCTTGCAGTTGTGCCTTCTTTCTTTTCAGGACAACATGACACTTTAGGTTTTGATCACAAACCATGAGCATTATTTTTCCAACAAAAATAGAATCTTCATCTGGAACATTTCCCAACAGCAACCAATCTTTGACTTTGTATGTTACATCATTTATGGTCGCCTTCTTAGAAGTGTAGCAACCTTGCTGAAGTTCTGCAGTCTCGAGTAGATTCTTATAAGCCTCCTCATCTTCTGTTGATAAAGGAACAGGCCGATCAAGAAAGGGTTCAGATGAGAAACTTGTCCCTGTACTTAAGCAAGCTTGATGCACTTGATGTTTTGTAACGAGAGTATATGGTACATTAATATAGCAATTAGAAGATCTGGTAACTCTCTTAAAGAATCTGTGAAATTGTTCAAATCCAAGAGTCCACAGATGGATTAAAGGTCCAAATATTTTATATAATTGAGCCATATGGGGAAAGTAATGATGCTTTGGGATGTAGTTGTTCCCCAAACGATATCTTCTTCTCATGTACTTCTTAATTAGCTCATCTAACCTATCGATTTGATTTAGACTCAATGCTGGAGCACACAAAAGCTGACAAATAGATTTCAAGAGAAGATATAACTTCCATTATGGATCTTTGACATCAGTAATTTTTTCACCTACTAAAAAGGGCAGCAAGCGCAAGAGTGTCCAGTTCTGAATGGCGTGACCTCCAAGTTTCTTCTTTCCATTAATTAGTTGTGCAGGTTTGTTTGAGGTATCACCACTTTTGCACTTGAAATCACGAATACGCCTGTTGATATATTCATAGGAAAAGAAGCCCTTATCGACAAAATATTTGATCATCGATGCCATGTCTTTATCAACAACACCACCTATGAACAAATCGTGGCCCAGGCAGCAGGGCATTGCAGGATCACTGACGTGAAAATTGTGCAGCTTGTTAAAAGCTGAGTCATACCTGACACCTTTGTAAGAATATGCATTAGTTTCTTCAATTTTTCTCAGAGCTTTCTGATAATGCCTCTTCCTTCTCCATCTTGAAGTTCTGAAAGTTGGTTTCCGATGACTCATATCCTCTTTAAACATGGAGGCTGTCATGAAACAATACCTGCAGAAGTATTCAGCTGAGAAACCTCCCATGAACCCTCCCACTTCATGCTGTCCTGAAACATAAAAGCAGATATATAAGTAAATAATTGATACACATAACACACTAGTAAAATAGTATTTCAAAAGCAATACCTAAGTTATCCCCAAGCAGAAACTGCAGTCTAACAGGTACAAGTTCACCTTTGTACTTAATACCATTTACCTCTAAATCTTTTAAATCTTTAATGAGCAGGCGAAACGCCTTCACAATGCTATTTTTAATAGTCTTGAAAATCTTGTCATCAATAAGACTGACTAATCTTTTAGCTGCTAAACGGCATCTTTTAAAGGGTCTGATGTTTCCCAGTGTCATGTACACACCACAAATCTTGTGCTTTAACTTGGCAGACCCAAGCACATTACAACAATTGAACGCATCTTGAAATATGAAAAGATCAATTCTTTTCTTTGGAACATCTTTGCTTTTGAACGCAGTTCCATCCGTATAATCTTTGATCACATTAGGATCGTGAGCTTCTTGGTTACAAAATGAACGGTCAATTTCCTTCTGCACACTTGGGTCTTGAAGCATGACTCTTAATGTTTCCTTTATAGGAACATACATAACAGTAGCAGATCTATCAGAAGCATCAACTCTCTTCAAATTGTCTTCTATGTGCTCCACATATTGGAATTTTTTTTAAAAATCTTGTTTTCTAAGATAATCGGAAGACAGAGAGGCCTCATACAAACGCTTGTGGTGTGTGTTGTATAACACATCGTTTGTCAATATATCATTTAGCACCAATAATATGTCATTATCATCAATTTTCAGATCTTTGAGATGCTTCAACAACCTGGCCTTCAATTTGACTTGGAGGACCTCAGAAAGAAATGTCAAATACTTGGATATTTTTTGTACTGATAGAGATGAAATTAAAAGTTTACCTTCAAGCATGGCGTAGAACTTTGCAATAGAGATAACAACTTGATCATTTTCAAATGCATCATCACTTTGAAAATATATTTCAGAATTGTCATCGTCTTCCTCATCAGTCTCCCAGTAGTCTCCCACTCGAGCCGGCTAGACTCCGCCACCCCCGTGGCCATGAGCCCCGCCGCGGCCACGCTGATCGCCTCGCCCGTCCCGAGCATCGGCGCCGTGCCCCTCAGCCCCGTGCCGCCCCGTGCTGTACGCGTCGGTGGCGTTACTTGTCGCTTCCCGTGGTGCCGCAAGGCGTGGGCTCGGCCACGGCCTCGGCGACGAGGTTGACGGCGCGGGCTCGGACCTGGAGAGTCTTCCCTCGCCGCCGCCCCCGGAGCTACTATAGCGGGGCACGCTTAGCCCGGACCACGGTGTAGAGAGAGACGGTGGCGGCCCGGACTCCTCCGGAGTGCAGCCAGAATCGGTTCGGGATTAGGGCGCGGGCCGGCCACCAGTGAGGCGCCGCCGTTACCTCGGGGCGAACTGGAAAGTCCAGCGCGCCTACCTGAAGCCGGCGGCCGCGGCCCAGCATGAGCATGACACGCACGACCTCTAGCTGCGCCAAGCCACGCCTCTCGGGCGGCGGGCAGCGGCGGTGATGTGGTAGCAGCAGCAGGTAAGATTCGTCCGTGTCAAGCTAGGCCGGGGCCGCCGGCCGGCAGCATCGGCCGCCCAGGCTGCAGGTAGGCGCGCTGGACTTTCCACCTCGCCCCGAGGTAACGGTGGCGCCTCACTGGTGGCCGGCCCGCGCCCTAATCCCGAACCGTTTCTGGCTGCACTCCGGAGGAGTCCGTGCCGCCACCGCACGATGTAGGAACGATGCGTTCCTGCATCGTGCGCCACCGTCTCTCTACACCGTGCTACCGTGCTCTACAACGTGGCCTGGACTCTGTGCCGCCACCGCCCGCCCCCGGGGAACTCTACAACTGGGAAGTCAGCGGCAGCTCGCTGTCCCCTCGCCTCGCTGCCGCCCACACCTCTGAGCCCGCCGCGCTCCCAGCCCTCGCCAAGAAGATCTCGTTCAAAGTTGCCGCCGGGGAGCTGCAAGGAGTTGTTTTCGTCGCTCTGTCTTTCATGTCTGTCATGAGAGCGAGCGAAACAGTGCGATGAAAACGACTCTCGGAATCAGTCCACAGTTATGCAGTACGACAGCATTGCCAAGCATGCCGCCGGAGATGACCGAGCTGCCGCCTCACCCCATCTTGCAGGCCAAGTCCGTGCACAAGAGCTCCATGCCGAGCTTCAACGGCCCCGAGAAGATCAGCTTCAGCCTGGGCGAGGCGGACATCGTGAACGGCGGTCGCGACGTCCCCCCCCCCCCCTTTCCCTCCCTCCAACCTTCGCCCCAAGCCTTGCTGCGCTACTTGCTGCTTGCTGCTGCTGACCTATCTCTCTCTTAATCCTCTTAATTTTTCATATCGACGCGGCGTCGGCCATTCCCTGGCCCTGGCTATTTCGTCTGCTGTACAACAACACTGGCCTACATTTAAACTTGCGGTTTTGTCCAACCTTATGTCGCAAGACGAGTCCGAGTCCGCCTTTCAAGTGCCGTGCCCAACAAGTAGTGCGTCTTCGTCTAAGATAAAAATAGCACCATGACGGGTCTAACGCGTCCGACGCGTCTAACCTGTTTCGACAGCCATCCCCTGGTAGCCAATTTGCAACACTTTGAACCCTTTTTGCTGTTGCAGGTCCATGAATTCGCACTCGAGGGTCTGCAGTGCGAAGTCTTTCGACCTGCAGTGGCTCCTAGCCTCACAGTCACCGGCAGAAATTGTCAACTTCGAAACCCAAACGCTGGTCTTCTGGATAGCTAGATCGTGTCACCTGATTACTCTCTTAGGCTGTCACACTCATCGCTCAAGGATGGCTGATGTGTCAAGGTAAAATATGCAGCTCTAATTCTCTGTCCTGTTGGCCAGTCTACTGCTCTCTACTGTCTGCTACTCTTCAGTGGTATCATTGCGCCATGAAGGCGAGTTATTACAGTTCATGAACAGAATTGGTTGTGTACCGCAGTGGCTAGCCAGCCATGATTGAAATCAGAGCTGTAGTATCTATGTACGTGAAAAGTATTTCTCCTTCATGGGGTTTGAGTGGACTCGGTTTGTCTGCATTCCTTGGCTTCAAACACTCTATACAGACCTGCAAACATCCAATTTTATTAAAATATTTTTTTTGTCCATTTCACCTTTTATTGTCTGGAGGACATGCAATGTTTCCTTTCTATTCCTTTATAAAGTAAGGACTCTGGCCTTTGTTGTTTCCCTCCAGGTTTCTCCATGGTGCATTTAAGAAAGAGGGAGGATAAGAACACGTTTCAAAGGCTGGAAGTCATTTTACTCCTCGCAATGTCACCAAAAGGTTTGTGTCATCTTTTCCTGTGTGAAATATTATGCGTTGATGAACTTCACTGTACTTGAGTGTTGTTTATTAGTGTAGATGATGTTTCACTTAGACTCATGTCCAATTTGTCTTTTTCAGTTTTGTCGTGGTCTGCTTTCTGAGGCTCTCATTTTTGAGCCGCCTTTATACTTGTGTTTTCCTGCAGCGCATGATGTTTATGTTTGCGGACACTATTGAGAATCATCCCAATTCTTTTTAATGGGAGGAGAAGCGAGCGGGAGCGGCTTCTAAAGAAAAGAAACATGTTGGTTAGTAAAACCATACATCATACATATGCTTAAACTGGAAGAACAAATGTTTGTTTTTCCAGTTTATGCATATGTATCTGTTCCATAATAATCTTTTTCATTGCTTTCTATTTACTTTTTTTGTGTTTGTGTCTTTTTACAGAATTATCAACACAATGAATCACAACAGCCTGCCATGCTGAGCCTCAAGACTTTGTGCCGTTTACTAAGTACACTCGAGCCAGTAGCTGTGCAGCCAAATGTTGTCAATGTGATGGACATTCTGAGTTGTGGTTTCCAAGATCTTTTGAAAACGAATCGAAGAAGTGAAATACGTCAAGGCCAACTTTGGTCGACAGAGTAGTGAGCGCAAGAAGATTTTTGAAGAGAACCCATCACATGAATCTAATGCCATTTACTATGGTGCTGCAGTGTAATAAATTTTCCTTTCTTGGTGAAAATCTCAAAAGTAGTGTTCTTGTCTATATTGTAATGCCAATTCTAATTTTTGCTTCATGTTTGATATTCTGAGTACTTGTCTTCTGACAGTCCGTTTGTTTCGTTGTCCTTTACTCTTTCACTTAAAGAAAACTGAACAATTAAAATGAAAACAAATTGAGTTCATCTCATTATTCATACAACCCTTTTAAAACAGTCCAACTTTTTTATCATACCACAACATTCAACTGTTTGTTTATCCACCCCAATATTAAAACAATCCCCAGTCAAAAATATACTTGGCATGTCCTGTTAAGAGGACCATTTTGCTCTATCTACTGACTGGTTTCACAAGATATCCTACTAGAACGGCTAAAGTTTGATAAGGCGTTGCAGATAAAGTTACAGTATTCTTTGATAGGACTAGCAGGAGGATGTTAGGGAAATGATTGCAGAGGAAAGAAGTCAGTCTGAAATGTTTAATTAACATTGTTACAGGAGGTTCTCCTAATTATTATCATAAAAACAAAAGCTGGGCCAAGGGTTCAACCCTAGACTACAGGCATTTGAAACATTTATCAACCAACACTCACATTAATTATCAAACGAATTCAGGGCTGGGCCTTGAGTTCGTGACACAGTCAAGAAGCCCCTGGACATTGATTGATAGACTAAAACCATTTAAAAACCATGGACACACATTTTCATTTAAAAATTCGTAAAAGACTCTAAAATGTTTAAGCTTTAAAACATTGTAGGAAATGGCAGTCATGATGTTCAATATCCAACGATGCTTTTACAGTAAACGGAATGGAATAGAATAAAACATTCAGCCATTTCCAAGTCAGATTCAAGAAAAAGAAATAAGCAAAGAATCATACAAAAATTCTTGGGAACAAGACACAAACAGTACAAATAAAAAGTTATGGGGAAACGCTTAAAACAAAGATGCAATTTCTGATAAGTGATTAGAAATTGAGGTTTTCATAACTATCAAAAAATTTTCTGCAGGATGGACACTTTTGCAAAGGCCCCTCACTCTCAATAATCCTTAGAACACATGGTTCACAAAAGCAATGAATGCAGGAGTCCAACTTTGACCTTGGCACTCTATCATAACAGACAGAGCACACAACAGGCTCTTGTTGAGCCACTTGACTGGCATTCGTGCACCTCCTTTTCGCAGCTGGTTGAGCGCTGGGTGGAGGTGGTACTTTCCGGGGACGTCCAGGACCCCTTTTAACTGTACACAAGGATTAAAGGAAAATTTGTTAATTATTATTCTTTTTTGTAGAATTATACAAAAAGGTAGTACAAAGGGAATCAAAATTATCACTTACACGGAGGTAGTTTTTTTAGCACGGGTAGGCCTGCTGGTCCTTGGTTGCTCAAAATCATCGGAGAGCTCGTCTTCGTCTACCTCCCACTCATAGTGTGGGCGAGGCCTGGCTGCAAGACCCGAAGAACTATCAGCTCGAGACACTGACCGTTGTTCTTGAGACCCTGATCCGGATGGTAGGGCTTGCAGCACCTTGTTCATAGTTTCTTCTAATTTTGCTATCATGGCAGTCATAGGCGTATCTGGGATCAAGTGAGAGCATTGTTGTCATAATTTATAAAATCAATGACCACTAAGCACCCATAAGCTCATTCAAGGGGCTATTAAGAGAATTGGTACTACTGAGATCTCTTGTTATGCACACCAACCTGAACTAGTGGAAGCAGGGTTGGACAGCGGGCGGATTGTTCGCCAGCTGCCTGAGTAGTGTAGATGATGACTGATGCTCTGATGAAATAGGCTGCTGTGGACGTCGGAGGCTGTTCCTGCACTGATGGAACAGGTTGCTGAGTTGGAGGCTGTTGGAGTTAGAGCCTGTTGGAGTTGGAGCTAGAGCCGGAGCCATCATCGGTGGTGGAAGTTTGCACTTTGCTTGCAGCAGGCAGGATTGAATGACGCCATGGCACTGGCTCCGCCATTAAATTGCTGCATCATCATTAAGTTGACCGCATGTGGGCGGTTTGAAGCCAGCCAATTCCAACTACAAACACAACAATGTCAAATTAAAGGCGAAAAATTAATTAGGAGTAAAGCGAACTTAGGTGTTTGTGGTGAAATCAACACTTCTTCGTTGGGCGCGGCGCGATGCAAACGGCATAACCGCGCGTGCAGGCTAGGAACGCGGGCCGGCCCGCAATTAGACAAAAGAAAACCATAGAAACGGTTTACGTGATTGGGAAGTGAATAAAAGAACATGGCTTATACGAAGCGTTAAGTACGGAACCGATTTTAAATTTTCTCGTCCCCTTGCCTGGCAGCTCTGGCGTCTCGACCACCGGCAATGGTCGCCTAGCTCCTGAGCAGCGCAAGAAACAATAAATAAACACTTGGCCGCTGACCTCTTCAGATCTGGCCCATCCAGCAAAAACATGCCGTACTCCAGCAATATCCAAAGTGATGCTGAATCGCAGGACTTGGCTGCAAGACCGACAGGAATCTGGGGGCGAAGGGAAAACACGAACCTCTAACCTTGTCGAGGCCACTGACGAAGGACCTGCCACTGCCGCCGCTTCTTCGGCTTCGTTAAATGCTGCCTTCATTCCGCATACGTGTTCTCATTCAGTTAATTAGCATAATTGTCATTAGTTTCTCCATCTTGGGTCCATTTTAAGAAGTTGTGGTTAGAAATGGCCGAAGACAACGCAAGTCACGTTTCACCTGCTCGACAAACTGCAAGGTTCGCACTAGAGCATGCCGGCCGGCGTCGGCGTCGGTGCCGGTTGAAGCGTAACCACTCTGGTCAAGTGGGAGCTTATGATTAATTTTTGTCATTTATGCCGTCTACAATAACCTGGCCATTGTCCAAGTATGAGCTATTAATAAACACAAATATATTTTTTTCACAGCAAGGGCTAGATGGAATGCAACTCTTTGATGTGAGTCGGGCATAGTTATTCAGGAGACAGGTTGACTATAGTTGTAGTTTTTTCAAAATAGGATCAAAGTTTAACTAACTGGCTACCTCACATAATGCTCACGTGTGTAATTTTTTTTGAAGATTTTAAACTAATAGAATTTTTTTTTTTGATTAAAGCGGGAATAATTTAAGAAAAAATATCGGAATGCCATCTGCTACTGCAATTTTGTCCTTCCCCCTGCCTTGTGGTGCCCTCTGACGGCAGCGGCAGGCAGCCCCGACCCCATAACTGCCCATAACCACAACATTACAAATTTCAAACGAACATCGACGCAAGAAAGCTCTAACGACCGTACTCAGGACCAGGATGTACAATCGTGATACCACGGATCGGAATCGAACACCGGGCCGTTGACTCGGCGTCAGCGAAATTGTGCTGTAATTGGAGCGTACGTAATCTCTCTTTTTTGAGCCTAAGAGCGGACTTAAGTTGAATCTTTGACACATTCCTCACAGCAGGCTCAGCTGGCGTAAGGTTAAGTTCTCGTAGAGGTATCATATATATACTTGACAGGCTTATTGTGGTTTTGGTTCCTGTTTTTACAGAATTCCTTTAAGATACCTTTGTCTGTGACGAATTGCCATTCTCCTTTATTTATAGTGTATCCCGTGTCTCCTTTCCCCTGTTGCAGTGAGCTTCCCATCTTCCAACATGGTTGTGGAACTTCATGGCATGGTCAGGCATGATGGGAATCGCGTGGGAATCTCGTCTGTCTACCACCAGAGACGTGGTTTTTATTACCACCTAAATCGGTTGAGTGAGGATAACACAGTGGCTTATTTGAGGTGCACACAATACAGAAGAGGGCATTGCCAGGGCACTGGCATATGGGTAGCTGGAACAGGTTTCAGCAGGACTCATGCGCACAATCATGTTCCTGACCACCTGCTCATTGATGAACTAGAATTGAGGCGGAGGATCCTTGCCCGGTGCCGCAGTGGGGAACCCACACCCTTCCGACAAATTTTCCAGCAAGAGAGAAGGAGGTTGGATTCCTGTTGTGGTTTCTTTCGTTGAAATCATTTGGTTCAATTCCGTGTGGATCTTTCAGTCATGCATAATCTCTCTTAATTTATTGTAGGTATCCTCGAGCTGTGCAAGTTCGTCTGACCTTTGGACGCTTGCGATGCTCCATGTCCAATGCCAGGAGGTCGATTTATCCCAGAATCCCAGAATCCCTTGGGGAACTAGGAGATGTCCTTTCTAGCCCACAAACAGAGGTCATATCAATGACCCTGGATGGTGAAGACAATGTATTTGCAAGTACAGTGAGATCTCATGATGGTTACACTGCTGTGATTTTGAGCTCAGACAGGCAGATCAGATTCATGAGCAGAGTCAGCCATATATTTGGAGATGGCACATTTTGTACCCCTGCCCGCATTGGAGCATCTCAGGTAATGCAGCCAGTTTGGTTCTGTGATTATTTCTTTCCTGCTTGTACATATAGACTGGTTTTCATTTAAATTAAAAATGACATTCTTACATCTGATTTGTTTCAGGTGTACAACTTAGTGACCACATGGAGGTCACACATAATACCACTGGCTATTGTTTTAATGGAGAGGAGAACCACTCCTCTTTACATTGCGATATTTCAAGAATTGAGAAGACTTAACCCTGGCTTCCAGCCTGAAGTGGTCATGACTGACTATGAATTGGCTCAAATGAGGGCGTTCCAGGTGGTCTTCCCTTATGCAGAATTGATTGGATGCCTTTATCACTACATTGCGGTGTGTAAATTTCTCTTTAGTTTGGAACTATTTTATAGTATTCAGTTCATGTAAGTGAATTCTTGCTTTTTTTTTTTTTTTTTTTTTTTTTTTTTTTTTTTTTGCTCTCCTCAGGCTAATATCAGGTATGCCAAGGAGATGGGGCTTCTGCCTTGGATCAGAGCATATGATGCGGTAAAGATTATTGTCAGGCTGTGTTGTATCATACCATTAGCACCACAGGACCTCATGCGCCAAGCTTTGAGAATCATTGGTAGAATTGCCCGCACCACTGTATACTACGACATCCTCAGGGAGTATCTTGATTATGTGTGGGTGCACTGGCTGCATGGTCCCCGCTCTGTCAATTTGAGTGTCTGCATGGCGGATGATAGGACAAACAATGCAAGTGAAAGCTTCAACCATGTTCTCAGAAGGGAATTGGGAGAGGCTGCACACCCAACTGTTTGGAATTTTGTAGGTTTGTATCAAAATTGATTCCATTCACATTGTTTCTGAAGTATTGAATGTATGTTAAAATATTTTTTGTTTGCATTGTAGGTGCTGTGGTCAACATTGAAGATACAGCCATGACTGGTAGAGTTTCTATTTCTGTTATTTTCATTGAACTTAAACTTTGAATACAACATTTATTTATGCTTACTATGTTTATAGATATTGAAATCCTATTCAATGGAGATACACCAGCACGAGCAAGAAGGTCATCGTCAATCACAAATGATCACCGAGTTATCGCCATGGTCATCAGATTTGGAGAGAGGCGAAATCATTCTTGAGGAATTCTTGTACAACGTTGCAAACACAGTCATGGATGTGTTTGACCTCCTAGCTGGGATTGAACCTGAGGCCCAGCCCTAGTGGTCCTGCACCCCAGAAAGTACTAATGGGAGGTGCACTAATCCTTCCATCCATAGAGTGCCAAGGTCAAAGTTGGACTCCTGCATTCATTGCTTTTGTGAACCATGTGTTCTTAGGATTATGAGAGTGAGGGGCCTTTGCAAAAGTGTCCATCCTGCAGAAAATTTTTTGATAGTTATGAAAACCTCAATTTCTAATCACTTATCAGAAATTGCATCTTTGTTTTAAGCGTTTACCCATAACTTTTTATTTTTACTGTTTGTGTCTTGTTCCCAAGAATTTTTGTATGATTCTTTGCTTATTTCTTTTTCTTGAATCTGACTTGGAAATGGCTGAATATTTTATTCTATTCCATTCAGTTCACTGTAAAATCATCGTTGCTTTTGTGAACCATGTGTTCTTAGGATTATTGAGAGTGAGGGGCCTTTGCAAAAGTGTCCATCCTGCAGAAAATTTTTTGATAGTTATGAAAACCTCAATTTCTAATCACTTATCAGAAATTGCATCTTTGTTTTAAGCGTTTACCCATAACTTTTTATTTGTACTGTTTGTGTCTTGTTCCCAAGAATTTTTGTATGATTCTTTGCTTATTTCTTTTTCTTGAATCTGACTTGGAAATGGCTGAATGTTTTATTCTATTCCATTCCGTTTACTGTAAAAGCATCGTTGGATATTGAACATCATGACTGCCATTTCCTACAATGTTTTAAAGCTTAAACATTTTAGAGTCTTTTACGAATTTTTAAATGAAAATTTGTGTCCATGGTTTTTAAATGGTTTTAGTCGATCAATCAATGTCCAGGGGCTTCTTGACTGTGTCACGAACTCAAGGCCCAGCCCTGAATTCGTTTGATAATTAATGTAAGTGTTGGTTGATAAATGTTTCAAATGCCTGTAGTCTAGGGTTGAACCCTTGGCCCAGCTTTTGTTTTTATGATAATAATTAGGAGAACCTCCTGTAACAATGTTAATTAAACATTTCAGACTGACTTCTTTCCTCTGCAATCATTTCCCTAACATCCTCCTGCTAGTCCTATCAAAGAATACTGTAACTTTATCTGCAACGCCTTATCAAACTTTAGCCGTTCTTGTAGGATATCTTGTGAAACCAGTCAGTAGATAGAGCGAAATGGTCCTCTTAACAGGACATACCAAGTATATTTTTGACTGGGGATTGTTTTAATATTGGGGTGGATAAACAAACAGTTGAATGTTGTGGTATGATAAAAAAGTTGGACTGTTTTAAAAGGGTTGTATGAATAATGAGATGAACTCAATTTGTTTTCATTTTAATTGTTCAGTTTTCTTTAAGTGAAAGAGTAAAGGACAACGAAACAAACGGACTGTCACAAGACAAGTACTCAGAATACTATCAAACATGAAGCAAAAATTAGAATTGGCATTACAATATAGACAAGAACACTACTTTTGAGATTTTCACCAAGAAAGGAAAATTTATTACACTGCAGCACCATAGTAAATGGCATTAGATTCATGTGATGGGTTCTCTTCAAAAATCTTCTTGCGCTCACTACTCTGTCGTCCAAAGTTGGCCTTGACGTATTTCACTTCTTCGATTCGTTTTCAAAAGATTCTGGAAACCACAACTCAGAATGTCCATCACATTGACAACATTTGGCTGCACAGCTACTGGCCTCGAGTTGTACTTAGTAAACGGCACAAAGTCTTGAGGCTCAGCATGGCAGGCTGTTGTGATTCATTGTGTTTGATAATTCTGTAAAAAGACACAAACACAAAAAAAGTAAATAGAAAGCAATGAAAAAGATTATTATGGAACAGATACATATGCATAAACTGGAAAAACAAACATTTGTTCTTCCAGTTTAAGCATATGTATGATGTATGGTTTTACTAACCAACATGTTTCTTTTCTTTAGAAGCCGCTCCCGCTCGCTTCTCCTCCAATTAAAAAGAATTGGGATGATTCTCAATAGTGTCCGCAAACATAAACATCATGCGCTGCAGGAAAACACAAGTATAAAGGCGGCTCAAAAATGAGAGCCTCAGAAAGCAGACCACGACAAAACTGAAAAAGACAAATTGGACATGAGTCTAAGTGAAACATCATCTACACTAATAAACAACACTCAAGTACAGTGAATTTCATCAACGCATAATATTTCACACTGGAAAATGACACAAACCTTTTGGTGACATTGCGAGGAGTAAAATGACTTCCAGCCTTTGAAACGTGTTCTTATCCTCCCTCTTTCTTAAATGCACCATGGAGAAACCTGGAGGGAAACAACAAAGGCAGAGTCCTTACTTTATAAAGGAATAGAAAGGTAACATTGCATGTCCTCCAGACAATAAAAGGTGAAATGGACAAAAAAAATATTTTAAAAAAATTGGATGTTTGCAGGACTGTAAAGAGTGTTTGAAGCCAAGGAATGCAGACAAACCGAGTCCACTCAAACCCCATGAAGGAGAAATACTTTTCACGTACATAGATACTACAGCTCTGATTTCAATCATGGCTGGCTAGCCACTGCGGTACACAACCAATTCTGTTCATTAACTGTAATAACTCGCCTTCATGGCGCAATGATACCACTGAAGAGTAGCAGACAGTAGAGAGCAGTAGACTGGCCAACAGGACAGAGAATTAGAGCTGCATATTTTACCTTGACACATCAGCCATCCTTGAGCGATGAGTGTGACAGCCTAAGAGAGTATCAGGTGACACGATCTAGCTATCCAGAAGACCAGCGTTTGGGTTTCGAAGTTGACAATTTCTGCCGGTGACTGTGAGGCTAGGAGCCACTGCAGGTCGAAAGACTTCACACTGCAGACCCTCGAGTGCGAATTCATGGACCTGCAACAGCAAAAAGGGTTCAAAGTGTTGCAAATTGGCTACCAGGGGATGGCTGTCGAAACAGGTTAGACGCGTCGGACGCGTTTAGACCCGTCATGGTGCTATTTTTATCTTAGACGAAGACGCACTACTTGTTGGGCACGGCACTTGAAAGGCGGACTCGGACTCGTCGTGCGACACAAGGTTGGACAAAACCGCAAGTTTAAATGTAGGCCAGTGTTGTTGTGTTGTTGTACAGCAGACGAAATAGCCAGGGCCAGGGAATGGCCGACGCCGCGTCGATATGAAAAATTAAGAGGATTAAGAGAGAGATAGGTCAGCAGCAGCAAGCAGCAAGTAGCGCAGCAAGGCTTGGGGCGAAGGTGGGAGGGAGGGGAAAGGGGGGGGGGGGGGACGTCGCGACCGCCGTTCACGATGTCCGCCTCGCCCAGGCTGAAGCTGATCTTCTCGGGGCCGTTGAAGCTCGGCATGGAGCTCTTGTGCACGGACTTGGCCTGCAAGATGGGGTGAGGCGGCAGCTCGGTCATCTCCGGCGCACAGTGGGCCAGATGACCGGTGGAGGCGGTCAAAATCCCGGACACGTTTTGAGCTCCTGAGTCGTGAAATGGGACTCGAAGCAAACGTGTGACCCCACCAATGGATTGCTCTCCGAACGAGGAATCCATTGGTGGGGTCAAACGTTCGGTATGAGTCCGGTTAAGCGACTCTGGAGCTCCAAACGCGTCTTGAGTTTTTGCTTTCTGCGCTGGTCTTCTGGCCCACTGTGCGGCGGCATGCTTGGCAATGCTGTTCGTACTGCATAACTGTGGACTGATTCCGAGAGTCGTTTTCATCGCACTGTTTCGCTCGCTCTCATGACAGACATGAGAGACAGAGCGACGAAAAACAACTCCCTGCAGCTCCCCGGCGGCAACTTTGAACGAGATCTTCTTGGCGAGGGCTGGGAGCGCGGCGGGCTAGGAGGTGTGGGCGGCAGCGAGGCGAGGGGACAGCGAGCTGCCGCTGACTTCCCAGTTGTAGAGTTCCCCGGGGGCGGGCGGTGGCGGCACAGAGTCCAGGCCACGGTGTAGAGCACGGTTGTAGAGAGACGGTGGCGCACGATGCAGGAAACGCATCGTTCCTACATCGTGCGGTGGCGGCACGGACTCCTCCGGAGTGCAGCCAGAAACGGTTCGGGATTAGGGCGCGGGCCGGCCACCAGTGAGGCGCCACCGTTACCTCGGGGCGAGGTGGAAAGTCCAGCGCGCCTACCTGCAGCCTGGGCGGCCGATGCTGCCGGCCGGCGGCCCCGGCCTAGCTTGACACGGACGAATCTTACCTGCTGCTGCTACCACATCACCGCCGCTGCCCGCCGCCCGAGAGGCGTGGCTTGGCGCAGCTAGAGGTCGTGCGTGTCATGCTCATGCTGGGCCGCGGCCGCCGGCTGCAGGTTGCAGGTAGGCGCGCTGGACTTTCCAGTTCGCCCCGAGGTAACGGCGGCGCCTCACTGGTGGCCGGCCCGCGCCCTAATCCCGAACCGATTCTGGCTGCACTCCGGAGGAGTCCCGTGCCGCCACCGTCTCTCTCTACACCGTGGTCCAGGCTAAGCGTGCCCCGCTATAGTAGCTCCGGGGGCGGCGGCGAGGGAAGACTCTCCAGGTCCGAGCCCGCGCCGTCAACCTCGTCGCCGAGGCCGTGGCCGAGCCCACGCCTTGCGGCACCACGGGAAGCGACAAGTAACGCCACCGACGCGTACAGCACGGGGCGGCACGGGGCTGAGGGGCACGGCGCCGATGCTCGGGACGGGCGAGGCGATCAGCGTGGCCGCGGCGGGGCTCATGGCCACGGGGGTGGCGGAGTCTAGCCGGCTCGAGTGGCTGGGCGACCCGCGGCACGCGTTGGTCGTCGTGTGCCTCCTCTTGAGTGTGGAAGGGTTCCTGGCGCCGTCCGCGTCCGCCACGGTGGAGCGCCGCCTGCTGAGCCGCCGCCTGAGCATCCGCCACCGGCCTTGTCGTTCTCGTCCTCGCTATTCTCGATGACCTGCCGAGCGATTCAGATGATCAGTTCCTCGCACCCTTACGGAGAGACCCATCAGTGCGACAGAGACAGAGCGGCGAAACGACTCTTCTGAATCCGTCTGAATCGCTCCAGCTGCCGCGTCGTGCTGGTGAGTGGCAGTGTCGGGATGGCGTCGTCTTGATGGTACCCGACGGGAACTCGGAACTCGAAGCCGCCCATGCTGCGCACCTGAAGGTCGTTGTTGTCCTGCTCCGTGCACGAGGACCGGCCCTCATCGCTGAGGCAGCCGCTGGAGGGAAACGACGACGCGCCCGACGCGCCCAGCCTGCTCAGCCCCAGGACGGCACGGCCGGCACGCACTGACGGACTGACCGAGGGATGAGGGAATGCACCGAGTCGGAATGGCTGCCTACCTCTCGGGCGCTCCCGGCCGCGCGCTGCATGGGTTGCCTACAGGCGTGTGGCGTAGGGAAGGTTTCCTAATGAAAAAAAAAAAACCTCTACCTACGAGTTGCTAGTACTCACTTCTTGTCTCGAGGCGAAGGAACGAAGGGCGGTCTGTCCTCTGGGCTGGCGACTCTCTGGGAAAGACCAAGACTGCGTCTCGCTAGAAATCTGAGGCCGCTTCCTTAAGCCTCCCTTCCGGCTCTACCGCCAATCCTCGCTGACACGCTGATCGCAACCAAGAGGCAGCATGGGCGCGGTCCTCTGAAACAGTGAAGAGTTCTGAAAGCATCGGAGTAAAGTCTCGAGTGGGGCCAATCAGCGAGAGCGGAACAGCACATAGTGCAAAAACCTCAGCGGGGTTTGGATTGGGGTTGTGAGAGGGTAGGGTAAACCAGCTTCTTTGTTCACGAGATTCGAACCCCGGACTGCAGAGTACATAAATTTTACAGTCCCCCGATTCACGGGCAGTCCTTAGAGAGAAGTGGTACCCCCCCTTCCGCGGTATTCTCTCTCGGACCCGCTGCAGCAGTGCCACCAGATATGCCCCCAGTGCCGTGGGTGCATCGAGGGTGCACACTGCATGCAGGCCCGACGACAGATTCATCGCTTTATGTCCAGCCCCATGTGCGTTTCATAGCGCAAAAAGCAGTTAGCACATCGGATGCGGTTTACCTTCGTTTTGACTCAGGCGAAAGAACGGGGTCGGAGGGGGATGCCGCTTGATGCGCGTGATGGTCACACGTAACAGTGCGGATAAGGGTCGGACAGACATTTGAAGAGCCCCGGTGCAGAACACCAATAAGGGCCCCATTGCCAACCAATACACGCACCCCCTTCTTTTCTGTTTTCACTGTTGCACCCGATTGCACCACATTTTGATTTCGAACTAGGCAGCCGCCTGGAAGGTAGGCACAATGCACCACATTCCACCAGAAAGTAGGCAACACACATGGCTTGACCCCCTCCTACAAAAATTTCTAGGTACTCCACTGACAAATAGAGCCCCGCAACGAGCGGGTTCACGAACTCGGATCAGAAAGTGGAGTGAGTGTGGGTAGGTAGCGCTGGGCCAAGCCTCAGCTGCCTCAGCAGCTACTACCGCAGCAGCCGAGAGCCGAAGGTGCCGCCCGCACAGCCAGCCGCCCAGCAGAGCGACGGTCACCGAACGCGGTCCGCGGGGTCACGTCCCCCCGGGGCCTTCGCGAGCCTAGCCCGACTGCACCGAGTCGCCCGGCGTAGCGTCAGGTAGTCCACGGCACGGTTCGTCCCTGTCCTCCCTGCCGTTGCCCGATGCGGACGAAGACTCCTTGTTGCCTTACCGGCGTAGTTCCGGGTGGTTCACGACAACCACCCATGCCCGCGCCCCCTGTCGCTGCCCCGACTCGGCCAACTCGAACCATGCCGTCGAATCGACGAGCACGGCAGCCACCGGCGCGTCCCCGGGATCGTCCCCAAAGCCGTGCTGCACGACGACCAGCACCGCGTGCTGCTGCTCCTATATCTATTACATCTATTTAACTCTTGATATTTTTATTTATTTATTTATTTATTTATTTATTTATTTATTTATTTATTTATTTATTTATTTATTTATTTATTTATTTATTTAATTTTTCGGGCAAACTCAATGAAAACACCCCACGGCTGTCCGAAGAATATTAATCCGAATTAATTTTCGGACATAAATTAAAACCAGCAGCGTACTTTGTAGCAATAGGCCGAAAAATTGAAATCCACAAAAAAAAATAATTAATATTTATTCGGTCTATTCTACAAAACACTCGATTTCGTTTGTCCGACGACAAAATGACCGAATAATTTTTCGGACGAATTATCGTCGGTCAAACGACTGTGACTCTTATTCTTAAGTTTAAAATCCGGGAAAGGGTGTGCTGATGATACGAATGATGGAGGGGGGGAACCAGGTGGGGCTCGAGAAGACAAACAAGGGCTTAAGGAAGAGCGGCGGGGATAAAGATAGTCGCCCCCGGCCTGCTGCTGCCGCCCTGCTGCCGACCTCTCCCCCAGGGGTCCGGCGGTGGGGTCCAGGGGGCCCGGGGGGCACGGCGGGGTTCTGCTGGGGGGCGAGGCGAACAAACGTCCCCGTAATTAAACTGTGGCTCTTTGACGGACGCAAGTTTGCTGACTTATTAGTGCGGGGATCGGACGGCGGCCAAGGGTGAGGTGGGGTGGGGTGAGGTGGGGTGGGGTGGGGTGGGGTGGGGTGGGGTGGGGTGGGGGTGGGGCGGCGGCCCTCTGGGGAGCAGATACGCCCCGCGCTGCCAACCTCTCCGAAATGAGAGCAGAGGGCCTCGATTCCCGGCACTCGCGAAAACCGGCCGCTTCATATCGCACGCACGTGTTTGTGTAACTCCCTGCTGCCACCATCGCCGTATTCCTAATTTCACAGCAGCTGGGTGACGCGGGGCTGGCGCTGCCAGGCACTTGCCGGCTAATATTGAGCGTTGCTCGCCAAAGGGGGAGGGGGCAGGTGGAGAGTCCCTCGGGCCACCGCCGCCACGGGACGGGGTAAGATTAGCCTCGGACACGCCGCCAGATTCGTTCAAACTATTCCGGAGATCTCATTTCCATTTGTCCATCAAGAAGCAAGCCACCGCGGCGCGTGCAGCAGTCTCCTGTCCCTTTCACTCAAATTTCAAATTTGCCGCCGCGGCGCCGCAATCCTAATTCGCCGTCCTTTTCCGATTCCCATTAGAGCGGCACTCCAGCCCGTTGCCCCGTCCCGATTACTCCGTTATCGAGTTATCGAAAGTGGAGAAGGAAGTGCGGGACTCGCGGAGCAACAACAGTGACAGCATGGGTCTGTGCCGCGCGCGCCAAAGCCAGAATCACGTCTCTCTCAAGCCGCCCCTCCCGAAACACTTTCCACACGTCATCTTTATTCAGACTGATACATACAAAACACGTCCAGCGGCACGTAATAGAAAAAGTTTGCGCGCGCGCAGCGCTCAGTAAATAGAAACGCCAGAAAAAGAAAGTCGAGAGACGAGAAAGTGAGATAGGGAGTGGGGAGAGGGAGAGGTCTTAAAGGAGATTCGCACGGTCGACATCTGCTTGAGCAACGCCCCGCGCTGTGGAGATTTATGTCTCAAGTCAGAAGGGGGGAAGCAGATAGATAGGTAGATGGGCGAATAGATGGATGCCTAGAGATACAGATCCATTCCGTAAGACAAACTCGCACCTGGAAGTACATACCAATCCACATACGCCAAGGGGGCCCCACGCACGCACACACACACACACACACACACACACACACATACACACACACACACACACACACACAAGTAGTAGTGGCAGAAGAAGGAGAAGAAGAGGAGGAAATCCAATCACAGGTCGGGGATTGACACACCGCCGCAGTGTACACCTCATCTCCGTAAAGAAACGCGCGCTCTCGGGGCTCAGGAGCAGCAGCCGGGCGGGCAGACCGAGCAGGCAGGCAGCAGCGGCGCGCGGTTCAAAACGGCGAGAAATAGTACACCACATGCGAGGGGCCCGAGCCGGGGCGGAATGAAATGCGGCTTGGCGCGGTTTGCAGAGGAAGTGAGGAGGGGGCCGAAAGTAATCACGGTGAGGCTTGTGAGGTTGGTGAGGCTGGTTAGGCTGGTGAGGCTGGTGATGCTGGTGAGGCTGGTGATGCTGGTGAGGCTGATGAGGCTGGTGAGGCTGGTGAGGCTGGTGAGGCTGGTGATGCTGGTGAGGCTGGTGAGGCTGGTGAGGCTGGTGAGGCTGGCATGGCACCGGCTGGCTGGCTGACAGAGCGCCCGCCAGGTAGGCGACCCGGCGGCGGGGCTGCGTGCGCGTTGCCTACCTCGCAGGCTGCACGACGCTGCCAGCCTGCACCGGCACGCTCTCCTGGTGCGCAGCTCTTCGCCTCAAGCAAGTAGTGGCACTCTTCCGATGGAGAGAAACACACCCTCTCCTTCAAACTGACCCTCACGACTCCGGCTTCCAGCGCACGCGCAGACAGACAGACAGACAGACAGACAGACCGACCGACCGCGCGGTACCCGTCGTGCACAGAGATAAATAAAACAAACCTCCCGTCGAATAACGTGTTGCTTTTTTTCCCTCTCCAAAAACAGGGCGCAGGGGGCGGTGCGGAGCGATGGGGCGGACGGTACACCGCCCGGCCGCCTTGCGCTGTTTTTCTGACCGCAGGCCGCGCCACAGGCGCAGCGAAAAGAAAGAGAGCGAGGAAGAGAGGGAGATCCTTCATATCCATATAAAAGAAGCCGCGGATAATAACATGAGGCAAATATCAACGGAAAGCCGGAAGGAAAGGCGAGAGGAAGAAGAGGCGGTCGCTTTTTTTCCCGCTCGCAGTATATCAAACGTGCGTCTGCAAGACGGTTGTCCCCCGCTGCCCCCTCGCAGGCCTCGCCGCGTCCGGTCTGGCCTTGCCGTGGGGCCCCTGCCCGCCCACCCCGCCGCTGACCGGGCGAAAACACTTCCAGGACTTCCCCCTCCGCCGCGCTGCAACCTTTGGAGCCTTTCATCCCACTGCGCTTTTTGGCCGCCTCGCGTCCTCGTCCAAGTGGATCTTTGAGCTCTTCCATCACTTCTGCCTGCTTCCGCTGCCGCCCTGCCGCCCACTGTGCCCGGCGGACTATTGAATCCCACTTCCCGAGGCGCCACCTCCTCCCATACACTCGGGGCGTCGGAGACGAACGGGGCGCGGAGAGAAAGTAAAAGCACAAAAGGAGCACCGGTTTGTTCTATTTTTATTTTTTTTCACCAGTAATTGTTTCTGGAGGACTCCGGCTCCTCGAATTGCGCGCTCATTCAAGCTGCCCCGCGGAACGGCGGCTGGGCTGTCCATTTGAATAAAAATAATAACCGGCAAAGACGCATCACGACGGAAATTACCCCGCAAAAAAAAAAGAAATACGATTTCACGAAATCCTGGTAGTCACGAAGTTAATTTTCATTTATGTTCTGGTTTAACAAAGATAGCTAAGGCTAGGACTGCGTTGTGTGTAGTTCTGTTTATGTTTGTCAGACTATTATAAATAATTCTAAAACTTACGTAAAGACCAGCTGGGTATCAATTTGTGTCAAAAAACAGACATTTAAGACAGTCTCATAATACCTGATGGACAATTTATTCACAGAAACGTGCAGTAAAATAGTCCAGTTCACCCAGTTCAGCCAGCTTTAAGGTTAGAAAAAAGCACAGCCCCCGTGTCCAGATCGTTTGTCTTAGATTCAGAAGTACCATCAAACCTCGCTACAAGGTGCAGCTACACGACCACTGTTTTCGAAAAGGGACTTATAGTCACACTCAAACTACGTTAGGGATAGTTTTTTCACAAATGCATTTGCACAGACACGCAGTTTAATGTCCTATTTCACTCCGATTCAAAGAGTTTAGAACATTTAGGGTTGGTATTTCTGAAAACAACAGGGCCTGCGCGCAGCGGCGCGGGACACTCTGGCCAACAATCACCGACCGACCGGCCGATCCAAATGGCCACGTTCGAAAACAACGTCTGTACCATTGTTGGAGCTCTTCTAGCTGCAGTAAAAGACAATTTTGATTCGAACGCGCTTTTTCAAGGGAGCGAGCGTTTTTGGTGTAAGCTGTACAGAGGCGAAAAGGAGCGCTGCTATTGGTCGGATTCCATTTCCGGTGGCTCGGCTCCCCCCTCTCCCTCTGTTTTTCGCTGACGAGTCGAGTTTTGCCATGGAAACGCCGATTTCAACTCAAAATTTCTCAAAATTGGCCCTACACTTTTCCACCACATTTCACCACTGAAATCAGGGTACAAAGTTCTACCACTCTGCCAAATCTCATCAAAATCGTATAGAAAATTTCGGATTTGCATAAGGGGCCAGACTGACAATAAAAATAAAAAAAACCCAACCCCGGTGAGGCTATAAGGCTACTTCGTGCCTAAAAAAAGAAAAAAAGCCAACATAAAATTGCGGAAGACACAGCAGCGAAGGCGCGGCCAATATCGCCGTCCTCATCGCCGTACAGCACGCCCCATAGCACCCATGAATGTAACGGCGCGGCGGCCAGGACCACGTCGAGGACCCCGGCGAGGTCCAGGATAGAGGACATTATCGGATTCCTGTACGACTTCCCCGCGGCAGCGCCCAGGACCGAGGACCAGGCAGGGCCCAGGACCAGGGCCCAGGACCAGGCACAAGTCTTGCTGCACCGCCGCACCGCCGCCCTGACTGAGTTGGCGTGGCGTCTCGCCTGCGTCTAATGTCATCATGTTTTATTCACAACCGCCAAAGTAGACGCCCTACCGCCGGTGGCCAGTGGCTCTCTCTGTGTGTGTGTGTGTGTGTGTGTGTGTGTGTGTGTGTGTGTGTGTGTGTGTGTGTGTGCGTGTCCCTCTCTTGTCCGTGTCCCCCCGGCCATAACACGTCGTGACCACATACATAGACATTTTTATTATTTCCATGCGAGCGAAATAGATGGGCCTTACACCAACTGCGACGGCGGCCGCCCCGGGGCGGTGGTGGGCGCCGGCCGCCCCGAGGGTGGGTCTCGAGGAGGGAGAGGCGTGTCAGGATGGCGGCCAGCAGGTAGTCCCGGCAGCGTCTCGCGAGGCGCGAGGCGGCCGGCAAGCCGGCGACGCGGCCTTGTTGTGCTCGGCGAGTGGCTGAGCGGCCCACTGTGCGGGGGGCGGCGACAGCCGTCCGTTCGGCTGCCGGCCAGCCCGATGGAGTTAGTGCGAGAAGTTAAAGCAAAGTTTGCGAGTTGCCATCATGTCCACTGGCCGAGCGGCGCGCCGTGGAGCAGGGCCACTAGATAGCAAGTTGGCGAAAGCAGCCCGATTAAGCCGAACCCCGCCGCCGCCTCCGCCTCCGCCAAGAGCCCGACGCCGGAGGGCCGAGGGGGCCGCGGTTCCTCTCCTGATTGGTGCCGAATTATAAGAGAAGTGCGATCCAAATGGATTAGTCAGTGCGAATAAGCTGGGGCCGCTCGCTGACGTGGCGGGACCCACAGCGGGCCGACTCCTTGTGGCGCCCTCTGTCTCTCTCGCGCCCCCGGGAGTGCGAGAGAGGCGGGCCACCCGCCGCCCGCCGGCCCGCCGGCCGAGCGCGCGCCGCGACAATTGAAACGGAATTTCCGGTCCATTTGGGCCGAGTGCGCTCATTAAGCGCCACCCGCGAAGCACGGACTCGCGGCGAGGCGGTGCGGGAAGATGCCTCTTTCAAGGATCCCGAGGAGGAGTCATTGTTCGGACCGCTCCATTGAAAAAGGCGGCGCGACCAAACCTCAAGACTCGGCACAAAAAAAAAAAAGGCAACAAAAAAAAAAAAATTAAGTTAAGAGAAAAATCACCTCCCAAAAAAAAAAAGAAAACGGGGAAAAGAGGAGAAAATGGAAAATAAAGATCGAACGAGGGCCTGCTGCCGATGGCTCCCGGCCGTCCGCTGGGACGGCGGCACTCTGGCCGCAATCCGAGGCGGGAATCCAGCGGCAGAACAGCCGAGCCCCGCAAGGCAAGCCGGCCGGGCCGCCCGGCCAGATGGAGACTTATGAGCCGGCAGAGTCCTGAGGGAGTATAGACGTATGTGCCCCGGCCGTCCGGCCAAGGCCGACCTCTAAGTGCGCCCTAAGCCTCAGCCGCCGCCGCCGCTGCGTCGCGCCGAAAAACAGAAAAAAAAGAGAAGAAAAACAGCCTCCGCGCTCATCCAGAAGGCCTCAACTTATATTTACCCCCGCCACCATAAATATCCATTTGCTCGGAGTGGAAAGGGATGCCGCGGCGGCGCTCCTAAGGTGCGCGGACGCCGCCAGGTGCGCGCCAACAGGGTGGGCGATGACGTCCGAGCAACGCGCCGCCGCGGCCGAGTCGCCGAGGCCGGCCGGCCGGCGGACCGAGGGGCGGCCCGGGGGAGGGAAACAAAGAAATATGGACGGGAAGTGGAAATGAAAATGTAATGCCAGGGGGGTGGCCTTCATGGGGGCGGCCAGTAGCCTGACTCCGAACCGCGCTCCGTCTCTCTCGCACCCCGACGGGACGCCCCACGAGAGGGAAGCAGCGGCCCCGCGGACACGGCAGACAGGTGCATACCAAAGCAGCAGCGTCTCGGACGAGCCTCCGCGCTCCCAGCGAAAAGGGAGGAACAGAAAACAGTGGGGAAGCAAAAAACTAGAAAGGCGGGCGGGAGTGACCGAACGGCCGAACCCCGGCAGACGGGGAGGCGGCACACGACGCCAGCAGCGCGTCAGATTCAATACGGCACTTTCCCCGCCGACAGTCAATAAATAGCTTTCTGCCTTTTGCCTGCCAGCCCTGCCAGGGGCGCATCAAAGGCGCCTGGAAGGTAGGCAACGCAGCCAGCCAGCCGGGCGCCACACACACACACACGCGCGCGCCCGCACACCGACGGGGTGCTTAGGAGAGGATCCCCGACGGCTCCAACAAAGTGTTTGCAGGGGTGCAGAGCGCTGGGGAGGAGGCCGTCGAAAAGAGGGGCAGGGGCGGGAGCAGGAGGGGCGGCCGATTTGCGGTGCGGCCGTTACGGCCGCGGGGCGATGCTGGATAGCCGACAATAGTCGCTGCTCGGCATAAAGCCTCTTCTCTATTCCCGATGCACGTGTTTTCTGCCGAGTGGACACGACACGGCCTATTTTTACGGCCAAAAGTTGCCGCAGGCAGGTGGTTCGCGCGGCGATTCCCTCTCCCCTGTGCCAGCATCCCCTATGCGCTGTCTCTCTCGCGCCCCGGCGCCATGCCCCATGGGTGCGAGAGAGACAGCGAGGAGGGGCTGGCCGTCCATTCCCGAGCAAGCGACCTGATCAGGGCGTGCCGGCGAGGGAGGGTAAGTACCCGGCGGGGCGGGGCGGGGTGGGGTGGGGTGGGGTGGGGCGGCGAGCGCTCAGGCTCGGACACTAACTACCGCCTGTCCTGGTCAGCACCCTCATCTTCATCCCCGGCAGGCCGGCAGGCGCCCTGATTGCCCAGGCTCATTATCGCCACCCCGCCGCCAGCCAGCCGGCCAGCCAGCCAGCCAGCCAGCCGGGGCTGTAAACGATATCGCAAACAGTGTCGCGGCGTGATTCAATCGCCCAGCAAATCTGCATCAATTTTAGAAAAAAAATTGGCACGAAACCCTTTTTTTTTACCGCCTAACATTACGTCTACCAGGTGCTAACAACCCCATTTAGAGGACAACAATGATAATAAAAAATAAGAGTTAAAGTGCCGCGAAATTCCGCTTAATTGAAATCAACATACGGAACGCGATGAAAAAATCCTACAAAATTACTGGCGCGCGAAAACCCGGTTTCAGCGAGAAAACCCGTCGCCGCTTGTGAGAACTGCGTCCATCCTGCGCCATTTAACTGCGTCGGTTAATCAAGGGGAGGAGCCCCGGCCGGCCTCGGCGGGGCGGACTTAGTGATCGAGATTATTCCGGGAAATTGATGATTACGCCGCGAGTCAGCGGTCCGCGCCGTCTCTCTCGCACTCGCAGCGTGTCCCGCGGGGGTGCGAGACAGACAGACAGAGAGAGAGAGAGAGAGAGAGAGAGAGAGAGAGAGAGAGAGAGAGAGAGAGAGAGAGAGAGAGAGAGAGAGAGAGAGAGAGAGAGAGAGAGAGAGAGAGAGGGAGAGAGCCGACGCGAGTGAGGGGAGCCGCCGGCGGAACATCTCGAGGGATGAGAAGAAATCAGGACACGTGGGGGGTGTAAACAGCGGTCAGGCGAAAGGGGGACTCGGCTCCTCCAGCCTCGCATAATGAAGCTCCAGCGGGGAAGTCCCGGCCATGGCCCTACCGGCCCTTGATCGCTCCAGAGGCTCCAGCGAGCCTCTCTTCTCCAGCGTTGTCAATAATGAAAAAGTTCACCGGCCGCGAAGGCGAGAGCGGCACGGACCGCTAAATAAGGAATCGCGTTAAATAATGGTCCAACGACTCACCGTCCATGCTGCGGCCCCACGTTGCCGCTCTCGTACGAGGAGCTAGCCGACAGGTCGTGGTCCGGGATGGCCCCGGACTGCATGCCCAGCGGCGCAATGCATTGCGCTGCAACAGAAAAAAAAAAACAAAGTCAGCAAAAAACACAAAAAAAAACAAAAAACAAAAACAAAAAAAAAAAAACGGACGGCACACGCGCACAGCACACAACGCGGACCGCACACCGCGGCATTTCCCAACGGCGTCGGATAATTCAATCAAGCCGGACCGTGTTGGCAGAGCGGGCCGATGGGCAGACTGGAAATGGCGGCGTCGCGCTCGCCATATGCACACACACACACACACACACACACACACACACACACACACACACACACACACACACACACACACACACACACACACACCTACACACACAGTTCCGCTATGCAGTCTAGGCCGCAATGTGCTGCCGCAGCGACTTTCGGCTGGCCCAACCGTAAATAATTGTGTCAATTAGCATCACTTTTGTCGTGATTCGGCCGCATTGTGCGGCACCTGTGTGTGTGTGTGTGTGTGTGTGTGTATGAGAGTGAGTGAGTGAGTGAGTGTGTGTGTGTAAGGGCGAGGCATATCGCCCGGCCCCTGACGGTGGGAAATGGCGGTAAATAGGTTGTTGGAGCGCGCGGCGTTTTCGGCCACGAGGAAAAGGGGATGATGGTGGTGGTGGGGGAGGGGGGGGGGGCTGCGCCGGACGGGATGGGGTTACCCGGCTCCACGTTACATGCGAGTCGCTGACAGCCGATATCGCAGAGCATCAGAGCATCGCAGAGGCACGGCGTCGTCGGGGCCCTGGGCCCTGTCCTGTCAGGACCAAAGCGCGGTGGGGCCCAGTGCGCTCGCCCGAAATCGACGTGCCCGAGAAACAACCCAACTCTACTACCCTCTCAAAAAAAAAATCGTAGTGTTTTTATAGGTAGGCCTGCCCGTAGCGCAACGGTGTGGTCGGGTGGCCTACCTCGCACTTGGCAGAGGCTACAGATGGAAGCGACGACCACAACAACACCAAGCAGGAGACGAAGGAGAAGAAAAGGACGAAGAGCAGCAGCAGCGCGCGGTGTGTTTGTTATTGACCTCACAATGCCGCTCTGTTGCCGATGGCGCTTTTTCGTCGTTTTCGCCCGACAGGAAATTAAAAGATGGTGCGATAGAAATGACGGCTGCGCGGCAAGTGAGGAGGAAACGGAAGTAAAGGGAGCAGTGGACCCGTCGGGGTGAGGGGGGGGGGAAGCACCTCGGACTGCACAGAGTGTGACAAGGGGGGGGGGACGACAAAAAATAAGGAACGAAAAGGGGAGGTTTGCGGGGCAAGTCCTCCGACTGGCAGCAGAAGACGGTCGGAGAGAGAGAGAGAGAGAGAGAGAGAGAGAGAGAGAGAGAGAGAGAGAGAGAGAGAGAGAGAGAGAGAGAGAGAGAGAGAGAGCTTAGCAAAGTGGGAGGCGGAAGACGCTGAACGACGCCATAATTCGGCGTGTAATTATCCCGCCATTACTGCAGATGAGCCGGCGGCACTGTAAACCCTTCCTCTTTATGCGAGATTACAAAAGAGAGACACGCCGTGCTACAGGTGTTACTACCTCCCTGTTTCCTTGTAGTTCTTTTTCTACCCTGCTCTCGCTATCTCTCCCTTTCTTTCTCGACTGCGAAAAAGGCAGCGACTCGCCTACAACCTGTGCTCGCCTAGGCTCGACGGCATTGAATTTCAAAGAACGTCCAAACACGTTGAAACGAGGACCATATCACAAAACTTGACGACCGAAAAAAAAAAGACAAAAAATTAAAGGTGGGGAAACAACAATGACACACACGCGCCACATCTGAAAATTATGCAGGCAAACGGTCGGGCGGGCGGATTCTGGACTTGACAAACTCGTCATAAACAAGGGCATCTCTCCGAGGGCCCTTCGGCAAAACTCTGCAGCTCTACAGCCACGGCAGCGACAGAGCACACATTTCATACAACAGTCAGAGGCGGATAACGAGAAAAAAAAAAAAAAAAAAAAAGCCGCGGTCCCAACAACCGACACAGGAATCATTACACTCGGTCAACCAGCAGCCAACCGGCCGGCCGGCCGGTTTTCTTGGCGGAGCGAAGTATTTTTGAACTGATATTGGCAAAAGTTGGGCCGCGAAAATCTTTACTTCCCGGCAGCGCCTAATTGGATCACCGCTGCGGCCCACTGTGCGGCCCGCGAGTGCGAGAGAGACGGCCAATCTCTTCATACCTTTCCTAATCCGCGCGAATCGCGGCCAAACTTTTCAAACTCCTGTCATTACGTCCTTGCGGCAATATTTCCCGGAGCGAGAAGCGGGAGAGAAAAAGAGTGAGGGGGGGAGGGGGGAGGAAAGGGGGGACAATGGACATAAATATTCAACTTGAGACACGACGGAAAGAAAACAAGGACAGAAGACGGAGTAAGAAAAGAGGGAGTTATTTGCTTAGAGGAACAGCTGTACTCTTGTGGCAGAAACTCGGGGAATAATCCCAGTAACGGGATGACCGAGCGGCCAACTTTCGTGCAAGTGGCGCCGCCGCGCTGTGGGCGCCCCAATGGGAATCCTGGAGAACGCGGCGCGGCGATTCAGCCGAACTCTCGCTCCGCGTCGAACCAGCGGAAACCGCGCGCGCGGGCAGAAAACCGACGCTTACATTTAGCGGTGGCAAACGCGTCGCACTTCACACGGCGTGGACCGCGATCGTTGATTCATGCGTCGGTGTGCATGACAGACAGCGCCATGCCCGACACCGCGCGTACACCGCACAGTGTGTGCGGCAAAACACGTGCCGGCGACACCAGCAGACGACGCGAGCAGACGACGCCGGCAGATGACGCGAGGCCTTTAAATAATTACTATCGCAACTCGGGCATCCGGGGGATGAAACTTGGAAAGGGGGCGGAGCGTCTGTCGCGAGGGGAGGGCGCAGCGTGTGTGTTGTCTGTCTGTCCGTCCGTCTGTCTGTCTGTCCGTCTCGGTTACAAAACAAAACGCCGAAACGAGAGTTGTCCGCGGCGAGGCCACGGCCGGGGCCGGGCCAATGATAGGTGCCGACAGTGTCGTTGCCCCCACTTAATTTCCTCGGGGGCCCCGGGTCGCCGCGGCCAGCCCTCCCTGTCCAGCCGGAAGCCGCACATAGGGGCGGTCTGGTGGAAGGGAGGGGCGGGGGCTGGCCACGCCGTTAAGCGTCGCGTAACATTTTCGAATTGTTTTACAGTGTGTGTGGGTGGGGGGGTAGGGGGGGGGAGCGTCGCGGGGCGCGGCTCTCAAAGGCTTGCGACAGTTTTGTTTACAGTGGTCGCCGACGGATATGCCTTCCCCGCGGTTTCAAAGGGGCTCCGCCAGAGTTTGCATCATCACTCGGACGGCGGACGCTCCGTCTCTCTCGCACTCGTGCAGCGTGCGCCGCGCGAGAGAGACAGGGCGACGCAAGGAGGTGACGCTGCACGACGCGACCGGCCGGACATTCACAGTGTGGACCGGACGGCGCGGCATCAGAGGGCACCAGGAGGGGGCGGCGGCGATGTTCATCAATGCGGCAATTGTGCCGAACACAGAGAGGATGTTAATGACCACTGCTCTGTGTGCCTCGCTGTCCCGCGCAGTGTAGGCATCGCAGGCAAGTCAGTCGCAGACTGCATTACTGTAACGCTCTCTCTCTCTCTCTCTCTCTCTCTCTCTCTCTCTCTCTCTCTCTCTCTCTCTCTCTCCCCCTCTCTCTCTCTCTCTCTCTCTCACACCCACACCCACACACACACACACACACGCACAAACGCACTTGCATCAAGCAGGCAAATGGGATGAACGGCACAGGGGAGCAGCAGCGATGCACCGCCACTGCCCGAGATCCAATTTGCAAAAACGTGGGGCTGCGTCGCTGTGAGCGGAGCGACAAGCCATGGCGGCGTTCCGCCGCGCGCTTTCGAGCGCTCTCGATGCGGCGCTTCAAGCGGTCGCTCCCCTTCTTGTAATCTGCGGATCACGGATCGCGGACGGCCCCAAACTTTGCCGCGTCAATCGTGCATGTCGAAGCAAAAGGCGGGGCCGCCCCACCACTCCACCGTGGCGGCGCCCCTTCCCCCCCCCCTCCCCCCGGAGGGGGCGGTGGTGGCTTCCGTGGAGGGAAGCGCCACTGCATACGTAATCCAGAATCCGCGCCGCACCTCCAGGGACGAGCACGCGGCCAGGAGGAGGATGAGGAAGGGGGTACTCGGCGTCAGCCAGCAACAACCACCTGGTCCGCCGCCGCCGCCGCCCGCCCGCCCGCGCCCGCCGTGCAAAGCCCTCCAGGGTTACTTAAGGAGGCGGAATGATTCAAATTCGCGGCAAGTAAATCGACAAAGTTTGCGCGCGGCGAGCACGGCGGTGAGGAGGAGGACGACGACGACGACGTGCCCCCGGAGTATTCAAGAAGTGCGCGTCCCCGCGCCGTAAAAGCCCCACCCCTCCTCCTCCCCGCGTGCTCAATCGAGGTGTCAGACGCCTTGCTTTATGGGGCGATCAGGCCCGTTTCACTTCCGGGAAGCAGTGCCACCTTGCCTGCCTTCTCTTCTCCTTTTTCCGCAGAACTCCTCTCGCCGGCCGGGCCTCCCCCCCTTCGCACCTTGGCTGCACTCTCTAATGAAAAGAGGCCGGGGTACATCAGCGAAGCGCGATGGGCGACGCTGTCACCTTAACGCAACACAAGTGGTAGCGGCCGAGGGGAGGAGAGAGAGAGAGAGAGAGAGAGAGAGAGAGAGAGAGAGAGAGAGAGAGAGAGAGAGAGAGAGAGAGAGAGAGGGCATCACCCCGACAGCCTTAACAGCGGTTCCGTGCCAACGCGGTTGTAACGCCCTAACCCCCGAGGCCCTAACCTTCTACTTGTAATTCTTCCACTTGCTTCAATTTAAAATGCACCGCGAAATATGATCTCACCCCCGTTGC
This sequence comes from Stenchaetothrips biformis, assembly GCA_030522485.1. Taxonomy (NCBI): domain Eukaryota; kingdom Metazoa; phylum Arthropoda; class Insecta; order Thysanoptera; family Thripidae; genus Stenchaetothrips; species Stenchaetothrips biformis. Next base: position 8,265,155 of record CM060089.1, on the reverse strand, counting down.
CTCTCTCTCTCTCTCTCCCTCTCTCTCTCTTCCTCTACCAGCACACGCACAGCATGCGGAAACGGTCGCGGCGGGATCTTTTCTCCCTGTAATTGAAGATAAATTTGAGCCCCTCGCCTCTTTTCCCTTTTTTCTTCCCACTCGCAGCAGGCGCCCCCCGGAGTCTTTGGAGGCGCCCCCCCCCCCCCCCCCCCCCTCTCTCTCTCTCTCTCTCTCTCTCTCTCTCTCTCTCTCTCTCTCTCTCTCTCTCTCTCTCCGCATTGTGCGCCAGATCCTCATTAGTAGGCTCGGGAATGCAAAAAGATCTCGTATATTCAAACCTTTCGCGGGGCGCTTTCCCGCTGTACAGCCCCCTTCAGGGCCCGCCCCTTGCTCGGCCGACGTCGGTCCCCAAAGAGCGACGAAATGTCCCGAATAGAGTTTTCATTCAGAGGTCAACAAAACACCGCAGACGGCAGGCAAGTGCGCCCCGCGTACCCCATTGGGTTCACGTCGGCGACATAATTAAAAGTTTAGTCCGGCTTTGTGTGTGTGCCTGTCTGTTTGTCTGTCTGTCTGTCTGTCCGTCCGTCCGTCCGCCGGTCTGTCTGCCACCGAAGCAGACGACGCGGCGGACAAGCCGGCGGCACAGGTAACGCAGTGCGAGGCAGCAGCGTTTTCCCTCGCACAACTCTTCGCTTTCATGCGTTCCACGTCTTCCACCGCTTTTCCGGAAAATAGAAAGTAGCCCAGCCTTTTTGTGAGGGCCGTTCGGTTCGCAGGGCACAGCCGAAAAGCCCCGGCTCTGTTCACCATATCACGCGAGTCCATATTCATCGCGCAAGGCCCTGGGAAAGTCAGCCACCTGTAGTCCGATCCCGAACGGCGCTCCGTCACCCTCGCACCCTGACGGGGCGCCCCGTGAGTGCGAGAGAGAGAGAGAGAGAGAGAGAGAGAGAGAGAGAGAGAGACAACGCGCCGCTCATCCTGCGGGCGGATCATGCATTTGCATCTCGTTCGGACCTTGGCCTTAACTGCACTTCATTTGCACGCCTAATCGCCGCAGCCAGACCCACTTTTTTTCCTTTTTTTTTTTTGTTGAGGCGAGGCGAATGAGGTACTTACAGGTGTCGAAGGCGTCGGCCCAGGCGATAAGCAGCGGCAGGGCCAGCAGGGCGACGAGCGGGGCGAGCCGTGGTGGGGGCGGGGGGCGCGGGGCGCGCACGGGGCCTCTCATCGCGCGAGCCCCTCCATCGGGCACCGCCGCCTGGAGACAAAAAAAAATACAGACGTTAGCAAAAACCACCAAATTTATTACACACTTCAACCTAAGAAAAATCCCCCAAGTTTTCATTCCGTTATCATTTTCTGGGCGGACGGCGCGCTTCGCTGTGCTGTGCCTACTGCGGCGAAAACACACACAGACACACACACACACACACACACACACACACACGCGCGCGCGCGCGCGCACGCACGCACACAGCCTGCGGATAGAGATACAGGAAGAAAAATATAAACCGTGCGGCGCTCTTGCTCGCTCTCGCAGACGCACCGCCGGACCGACCGCAGGGCGGCGAGAAAGCAAATAAACGGAATCAAATCGAAAATTTTCGGGGCCTGGCTCGGCTTTGGCCACGGCGGCGGCCTCTGTGTCCATCGCGTCAACATCCGGTGGCCGCACTGCCAAAAACAACTCGCTAGGAAAAAAAAAATAGTGATTACGATAATGGCGGCTGCCGGGTTGTAGAGAGACAGGAGCGCTGGGCAGTGGTAGAGCCAATGAAAACGGGTCCTAAAATTCGATCCGCTGGGAATGGACCTGCCGATCCGGTCGCCTCTTCCCGAACCTTTGACCCGCTGAACTGCCACCGCGCCATAAAGACGCCCCGCAGGATGTCTGCGTACACATGTCTCTCTGTGAGTGAGTGTGTGTGTGTGTGTATATGTGTGTGTGTGTGTGTACGCCGGGCCGAATGACTTTCGGAAATAAAAACGGCGCGCTCTTTTCCCACGACGAGACGCGGCGACCGCCGAGCAAGTGAGTATCTTCCGGCAGAAAAAAAGGAACGTGTTCCAGAGCTCAAGACCGCCAGAACCTGCCTGCCTGCCTGCCAGGTATCTCCACACCGGTTTTTTTTTTTTGTTTTTTTTTTGTGTCTTTTTTTGAATGGTAATTTTATTTTTCTTGCACCAAGGACATGATTGCCCAGACACCGGTGATAACGAATCCGTGTGAAGCGCGACATCTGATGCCCAGGCACGCGCCCGGCCCCCGCCAGGCCCCCGCCTCGCACCGCCTCGCCGCGCTGCGCCTCCGTGGTGAAGCCCCTGTCGAAGTTCGTTGGCTTGCATTAAGCGCGCCGCTCTCGACGGACAGAGAAAAAGTTTGAATTCATTAATTCCGGGGACAGATTGGACGACCAGCTGGGCCGTCTCCTCCTAGTCCCGTGGGACGGCGCGGTGCGCGGTGGCGGGCCCAGCAGCCAGCACGCCAAGAAGAGCGGCAAGAAGACGCGAGGCGGACGCTGCGAGGGCCGGCGACAGCGCCGCGCGCCCGGGGGGGCCACCACCATCCTGTGTACAAATTGACTGGTGATCTCCGGTAATCCATGCCGTAATTGCGTAATCCTTGATAAAATTCTCTCCTTTTTGTAACGTTTTTGAACAAATTTTTCCAAGATTTTACGCGGAATCCCAAGTTGAATTCCCGTATTCCCGTAATCTTGTGTACACTTGAAATGCGAGTGGCGGCCCCCTGCTCGCGCGCGCCGCCAGTCCGGCCGCACGAGCCGAGCAGGCAGAGTCCGGTGTGGCCGGCGGGGCCGAAGGCCGAGCCGGGCCGCTGCTGCAACAGATGCCGGGGCGCCATTTAGGACCCGTGGTGGCCCCCATCTGTGTGCGCGGGGAGGGAGGGGGGGAGGGGGCAATAATCCTGCAGGGAAGGATGAAGACGGGGCACAACGACAGGAACCGTATTGCGGACAAACAAGAAACCAATATAACTGGCCTAGCGCAGCGCGACAGACGGACGGACGGAGGACAGACAGAGACAGACAGACAGACAGACAGACCGGCCTGCAGGGACGCCAAAATACGGCCGTGCCCTTTCCTCACGCCGCCGATAACCAATTAGCATCATTTCCAATTTCACACAGACAGACTCGCGCCAAATTGTGTGCTGCTGCTGCGAACTGGCTGAGTGGCACACACACACACACACGCACGCGGCATCACGAATCGACGCAGATAAGCAGACGCGCGGGCGGCGGAGCAGGGGCTGCGCGGCGCACGGCGGAGATGGCGGTCTCGAGATTATTTTCGTGTTTATGACCGAGAGCAAGACAAATCGTGCGACCGGGCCGTTCATAATTACGGGACTGCGGTGTCGGGTATCGCAGCCCGGCCGCCGACTCTCACACAGTCAGACCTCTTTCAGAGAGGGAGAGAGGTTCAATATTCGACCCAATTAGCTCCGACCCGATGCAACCTTTCGGATGACGACGGCACTCGCCAGGTGACCCGTGGGGCCGAGCCGAGTAGCCGAGCCGAGCGCAGCCGGGACACGCGGCGCTGGCGGAGCCGAGCCGGGGCGCCTCGCCGTCGCGCCATGTGCATCTGAGATGGTATCGGCGACCTGTTAGGGCGGTGGCGCCATCTGCGCGGTGACCAGCGACACGGTGACCGCGCGGCACCAATACGGCCAGACAGGGTTCAACGCGCCTATCGAGGAGACACGATCGGCTATCGCGCGGCGACGAAAAATAAAACAGCCCCACGGCCTGCTGGCCTTGCGGCAGTGTGTGTGAGTGCGTGCGTGCGTGGCCCACATTCACTGGGCGCGGAGCAGCGCTCGTTTAGCGGTCCAGGAACAGGTGCCTATCGTCCGGCTATCGCGGAGGGGCATCCTGCGGCGCGGTGGATTGCGACAGTGGCGCGGTGCCGGCGGTGCCCGGCCGGAGGCGCGGTGATGCCTCTGGAGCCCCAGATGGGGTGCGGCCCTTGCGTTACCCTTATTAGGCGCGTAAGTCACGCTTGACCGCGGCCCCGCTCCAGCCAGGCTCCAGCCTCCGGGGCTCAACGCTCAGAGCGCCGCTCCTCCGACCGACGAGCCAAAAAACGACCGCTCATTTCGCCTGGCATTTAAATTTATTTTCATAACTATATATTTAAAAAAAAATTGCATTTCTGAATGGACTTACGGAAACTTAGTTCCCTTGCAAGGTGCGCGGCGGGGGCGCAACGGCCACGCCGATGGCCACGTCAGCGCCGGAAACAGCGGGGGCGCGAGGGGAGAGAGAGAGAGAGAGAGAGAGAGAGAGAGAGAGAGAGAGAGAGAGAGAGAGAGAGAGAGAAGAGAGGCGCTCGGCCGATAACGCCAGTGAGCCTCATAAATAAATGGGATGCACTCTAACGACCTCACACACAGGTAAGCGCCGAGCCGCCACGTCACCGGGCAACAAATCACTCGCCTCGTCCGTCTCTCTTCCGGTAAAGAGCGTTCACAGAGTGAGTGCCTCTTCTCCACAGTCAATTCTCACACGGCAAGCGCACGAGGAAAGAGGCAAAGTCGATGACGTGAATCGAATTATTTGTTTGATCGGAACGTCCAGAAAATTGTAAAGGGAAAATAAAATAAAACTTGGTTCCATACACTTAACTTAGAAAGCATTAAACAATTTCCAATCATTTTGGCCTGGTTTTTTGACAATGCTCAGCATTGCGTTTTAAGACACTTAATTTTTTTCACCCGCACCGCTTAGGCTTTGGCCAAAGAAGCAGCGACAGCTCAGGAAAATCTTCACTTCTTGTTTACAGCCATCATCCACAACGCGTTCTCACGCCACCCTGACCCCCTTCTGATTGGCCCGTCCGTACACGTAGCGCGGCGGTACTACAGTTTATTACCCCCTACTCCTCCTCCTCCTCGGTCAGTCGCTCGCTCGCTGCCTCATTCCTCATTTGATCGATTGCGGCCCAGCGGCCCCTATTCATATTGGAATTGAATGTATCACATTCAGGTACTGCACCCCGCGGGCAAGCACCACGCAGCGCGACGCGTGCGCTGCCGAGAGCTTTCCAATCCGATTCCGACCGATTTATAGAGCCGATGCGGCGGCCGATACGAGTGTGTCACACTGTGCAGCGGTAATAAGCTTCCTTACGTTACGTCTTTTAATGCTCGCCGCCGCCGCTATCCTCCCACGACCCGCTGCCTGCCAATAAGATAATGCGGCGCTATTCACACGTCCAGCTCTTGGCACGGCCGGCAGCGAAGTGTAACGCACGCGGGAAAACAACCGCCAAGTCAGAGCTGCAGAGCATTGTCTGTTTCTAAATAGAGAAAATCGGGTCTCAGCAGTGGGGGGACAGACAGACAGCCAGTCAGTCAGTCAAACAGGCGGACAGACACGACGTGTGAATAAGCCAATAGCAGACGACAGCGCGCATCCGCGCCATCGCGCCTAATCGCAGGCCGACTGCGAAGGAGCCGCGCTGACAGCAAGCGAGCTGCTCACAAAGACCACTTGGTCGAGTCGAGAGAGGGGAAAGGGGGGGGGAGGGGTGAAAGGAAGAGGCAGGGCCCCAACGGCGCGCAAATTCGCTGCCGGAGTAACTCAAGTCTGAGGAACGACCCCGCCAGGCAGCCAGCCCAGGCAGCCAGCCCCGCGGCCGCCAAGAAAAATCTCCGCGCGCCGCAGTTGCCACACTTTATGCACCCCACTGCGTCCCGACTGCGTGTGTTTCCCGGCGTAGTAGAGGAGGTGACCGCGGTGGCGGTCTGGGTGGCGGCGTTTGGGGGCTCAAGATTTGTCAGGCAACCCGCTGCTGGAACGACACGCCGTGCTTTTTCCCGCAGCGAACGCGGTGGCTCAGCGGGATGATTCCGAACAGCTCTCTCTCTCTCTCTCTCTCTCTCTCTCTCTCTCTCTCTCTCTCTCTCTCTCTCTCTCTCTCTCTCTCTCTCTCTCTCTCTCTCTCTCTCTGTCTCTGTCTCTGTCTCTCTCTCTCTCTCTCTCTCTCTCTCTCTCTCTCTCTCTCTCTCTCTCTCTCTCTCTCTCTCTCTCTCTGTCTCTCTCCTGTGCGCCCCACGAGAGCGAGAGAGGCAGGAGGTCCGCGAGATTAGCCAAGGGGCGAATCCCCGTGGAAGCGGCGCAGCAGCGGCCGAAATCCCAGACATTAGCAGCCACCGCGTCTAAGTGAAAATCGACGTTCCGTGAGCGGGCACGTCTGTTTGCCTCTAGCTCACTCTCGCTCTGCGCGGGCGCGCTGCCAGCCGCGTCTGACGGAGAGAGAGAGAGAGAGAGAGAGAGAGAGAGAGAGAGAGAGAGAGAGAGAGAGAGAGAGATAGAGAGAGAGTGAGAGAGAGAGAGAGAGAGAGAGAGAGAGAGAGAGAGAGAGAGAGAGAGAGAGAGAGAGAGAGAGAGAGAGAAAGAGAAAGAGAGAGAGAGAGAGAGAGAGAGAGAGAGAGAGAGAGAGAGAGAGAGAGAGAGAGAGAGAGAGAGAGAGAGAGAGAGAGGACGACGCGCGAGCAGAAAGAAGACGAAACGCGTCCACGGCAGCCACCCTATCGCCAGCTCATTCTGCGTGTCTGGCTTGCTATCAACGCGGACACGGGACGGGGCGGCAATGGGAGGCGGGATTATGCAAATCGGTATTGAGACGCCGCGGCGGTGCGCTGATACGTGGGCCGGCCGGCCCTCTGGTGCTGCAGTGCGGTCGCAAAGAAGTGAACGGCCCAATCACCAAGACCAAAGGTGAGGCTGCGGAGCGTCAACAAAGGCAGGCCGTCCCCCCCCCCCTCCCCGACGGCAGCAGGAGTGCCTCCACCTACGGGACGCCCCCTGAGTGCGAGAGAGACGAGACCACGGTTGGGAATCAGCGAGCGGGGCGCGTCGTGTGCAGGGTGTACCGGTAATGACATTTGCGTGGGATGATTGGCACCTTGTCGCAGCGGCTTCTGCCCGCCCTATGCCTGCCTACCCCGCAAAGACACTGCCTCGCAGGTGACCACCCGACGGTCAAGTTCTGTGTACGAAAAATAATGACAAAATTTTAAGAAAGTAATTCTAAATAAGGAGCAATCCTTAAACTTAAATTATTGATTTTTTTTCAAATTTAGTTCTTATCTCATATTTTTATAATCGTTTAAGATCGACAAAAAAATCCAAGGTCATTTTCCCCCTCGTGAAGCTGTGTGCGATCTAAAAACGACGCCAGCTTCAAGTTTTTTGCTTTCCTGCAATTGGCCGTTTCGGTGTGCTGTGCCCCCGCCGCCGCCTCCAGCCACACAACCATATCCCCAGCGAGGGTTAACTCACCTTCATCCCCATCCATCCTGCGGCCCCACCAGGCAGGCAGGCAGGCAGGCAGCCAGGCAGGCAGGCAGGCAGCCAGGCCCGGGGGCGCCCTGCTGCCTTTGTGCAGCCGTGTGCCGACACAAGTGTCTTGATTTGGGGAGAGGCAGTGGCGGAGGCGGAGACAGACGCTTATTAGTCGCGTCTCTCCGGTGTCACGTTCCGTCCGCGCGCTGACTCCGCCCCTGTGTCCCGCTCGCGGCCGCGGCGGGCCCCGCAGCGAGAGGGACACAGCGACGCCGCTCGGAATCAGACTAGAGTTTGCCGGCACCTCATTAGTGTGTTTGTCCCTGATTCAATGACGTCGCCGACCGCGCCGCCGCAAACGCGGAGACCATTCCGGCCGAACCAGCCGCATAAAACGCCAAGCTGTTATTCTTGCTAAAATCCGCGCGAGCCGTTCGGCGGCGGGCCCACTGCGCCGGGACGTGTCAGCCGCCGCGCCGCCGCCTTCACACCTCCGGGTGGCCGGCCGTCCCGCACGAATCATCAGTTATTCGGGGAGGTGATGTCCCCTGTCGCCGAGGAATGGAGAAGCCGTGTCGCCGCCCGCCCCGTCGTAGACGCACGCACGCGCTTCAACACGAAAAAAAAAATCTTAAAAAAAAAACAAAAAAAAAAAAACGTGACCACTCCGTTAGAAAACCACAAGGGTACGTCTATCACAAAAAAAAAACAGCGTCTTTCCGCTGCCGTCTTTTCGCTGCCGCCCGGGAGTCGCAGCGCAGGTGGCCGCAAAGGGGAGCCACCCCGGCCGGCTCACCTGGAGCACACCAAAGAAAAGAAACGCCATCAGCCGCGGAATACTCTTGCAACAACACGGCGACGCCAACTTTCCTGGCAGAGATTTCACCGCGCGCGCGCGGCGGCGGCGCGCTGGAAGCCGGGAAAAGGGACAATGTTGGCACCTCCGCCAACTCCTTAAATTCTTCCGCCACCGCGCGGACGACTGCCGTGCCGCCCCGGAGCCTCTTGTATCGAGTCCCGGACGCCGCGTGGCGTGTGCTTTGCATAAAGTTATGTCTGCAGCAATTTGCGGGCGCGCTTCAGGGGCTGGCTGGCTGGCTGGCGGCTGCCTGGCTCGCTGCCTGGCTGGCTGCCTGGCTGGTTGCCTGGCTGACTGCTGCCGCTCGTCAAAAGAAGGGGCTGACGAAAAAAAAGCGTACCCTTTAGGTCGCTCCGTGTTTGAAACCAGGACTCGGCCCGCGGTGTGTGACACTGGCTTGGTCCAATGGAGTAGTCGTGTCCACCCCCTCTCCCCCTGCGCCGCCCCTGCGCTGCCCCTGCGCCGCCCCGCGACGCGTCGCCGTAGTCAAATCACGTTCCAAACACCAATAGACAGCCTATTTATGTGAGCGCAGAGCAGCGCCACTTGTTGGCCAGGGAGCGAGGGAGACGGCGTCCTGGCCGCGCCGTGCCGCGCCGTGCCTTGCCACGCTCTTACGGGAGCCAAATGCATTACGGTCCGCGGGACATTAATACGGGAGTCAAGGAGTGCCGAGTTTATTGCAGCCCGCCACGCCCCGCCCCGCCCCGCCAGGGCCACCTTAATGAAGACGAAAACGCGTTTCGGCGCGGCGCGCCGTGGCGTTCGACGAACAACGCTCGCTCCGGCGAGGCGCGGCGCGCGGCCCTGAGGGAGCCCTTCCTCCCTTCAGGTGGCCGCGGCGTTTTATTTTCCGCCTGGAAAAGCCAGAAATGTAAAACGGCTTCTGCTGCGCTTTCCGCGCTGCGCTTCCCGAGGGCGGCCTTTATGCGCCACTCGCCGCTCCGCCGGGGACGGCAGAGAAGAAAAAAAAAGAAAAAAAAGTATAATTGGCTGAACAACAGTAACCGCTGCGACTGGTATCCGAACCCGCAACCGCGCGGCACCGAAACAAGCGCGGTCTGTGCTCTCCGTCCGAATGGCGGTGTTTCGGCGCGGGATGGCGGTGGAGATTGCACTCCGGCGCTCCTGCTTCCAGCTCCAGGAGGGTCTGCTCCGGCTGGGACGCCCCCGGGGCCCGCCAAGAAGGGCCCGCCAAGAAGGGCCCCGCCAAGAGCGCCCCGCCACTGCTCATCTAATTGCAGCGACATTGCGGGACAAAAGTGGCGCATAAACGACGTTCCGACGTCCAGACGGCAGGCGGAGAAACACACACAGACACAGTGTCACACAAACACTCTCACACACACAAATACACACACACACACACACACACACACGCACACACACACACACGCACACACACACACACACACACACACACAAGCGCGCGCGCAGGCGGGCCAGCCCGCGCGTCACCGGAGCGGCAGGGTGGCCTACCCAGCCCTCGGCAGGGGCCACGGACGGCTTGCTTGGCGGAGAGCGGGGAGGGCCAGAAGGACAGGGAATCGCGGAGGACGATGAAGGGAAAGGCAAAGGGCCCTGTCTGCTTGCACCGAGTGCAGGACGAAGGACGGGGAGGGCACCTCGCCGACTCCGCCATTCGGAAATATTTTGATTGCTTCGTTAACCAGACGGGGTCACCTGGAGCATGCGGTGCGGTGCCTGGAGAGCGGGGGAAAAGTCGCTCCAAAGGGAAGAGACGCGGATTCCTGGATTCCAAACTCTCGGCGGAACTCGGCAAACATTATCAACAACAAAAATAAAAAAAATAAAGTTTTTTTTTTTTTTTTTTTTTTTTTTACAAAAGAAAGGAAAATAGATATACTTTTGATAAAAATTCCGCGCGGGAAGTAACCAAGCGAGGCGGAATGCATCCATCCATCCATCCATCCATCCATCTACCCACCAGCAGCAGACTGACTCCGCAATACGTCGCGCTGTCTCTCTCGCGCGCGTGGGGCGTTGGGGCGCCCCGTGGGGGTGCGAGGGAGACGGCGCGACCCCCGCTCGGAATCCGTCTGCAGCACCAGGTGCGGCCCCGGCAGCGAATTAATGGAGGGGCGAGGAGATGAACAAACCGCCTTGGAATGAGAGAGAGAGAGAGAGAGAGAGAGAGAGAGAGAGAGAGAGAGAGAGAGAGAGAGAGAGAGAGAGAGAGAGAGAGAGAGAGAGGAGAGAGAGGAAATAAATTTGGAAGAGAATAGTAGCGCGGATCTGTTAGCACGCGGTGCAGCGCGTGGCAGCGGCCCAAGACGAGACCGCCGCCCCGAATTCACCACCGACCATAATTCAGCGTGAATTATGAAAAAGATTTGTCGCCGGCATTTGCCGTGATTGAATTTCTCTCCACCCGACACAATCTCTCCATCTCTCTCTCTCTCTCTCTCTCTCTCTCTCTCTCTCGCAGGGAATGAGACGCCGGCTCTGCGTCGAGGAAATTTCGTCTTCCTTCGACGCCGTGGGCCACCACCTGCCGACGGCGACAGAGATATCCTGGTTACTCACACCAGACAAAAAAATAAAACCCCCAAAATAAAACATTAGCAAAATGAGAGGGGGCCTCAAAATGTGCAAATCCGTGATATGGTGAGGCGACTGAACCGCGGACTTCTCTTCGGCACTGTGCGCAGCAGAACACGGCACACAGACACGCTCTCTCTCTCTCTTTCTCTCTCTCTCTCTCTCTCTCTCTCTCTCTCTCTCTCTCTCTCTCTCTCTCTCTCTCTCTCTCTCTCGTTCTCGCACACACACACACACACACACACACACACACACACACACGATATGGCAGCGCGACCCGCAAATTTGCATCAAACCTGATAAGGCTGACCAAACAACATCCCCAGAGTACACAAAACAAAACAGCGAGGGCAGTAGGTGCGAGCCGGGGCTTGGGCTGAGGCCGGGGCTGAGGCCGGGGCTGGGGCTGCGGCCGGAGTGCAGCAGCCCCTGCCCTGGCTGCAGCGGATTTAAATAATGCCTGTTTTCCTTTGCGACCAGATCAAGGCTCTGCACTGCAAGCCTCTCGGGCTGCACTTTTCAGAATGACCCACCCACCCACTCGGCCCGGCCAAACAAAAACCCGAAACGAGAGACAGCTTCTTTTTTTTTAAAACTCCTCTTTTTCGTTTCTCCACGCGGTTGACGTTTGCAAAATAGGATAACGCTGAATAAAACGGAATGAATGGCTGAGGGAAAGAGGGACAAGAGAGAGAGAAAACTCATCACTCTGCGTAAAACAAACACCCGTCAGCAGATTTGCATACCGCTGAATAAAATGCACGTACGGTAACGCCAGTGCCGGCGGCAGTGTAGGAAAAGGGGGGAGGGGGAGGGGGGAGGGGGAGGGGAAAGGAGGGGGTCTGGACGGCACTGCCCGCCAGCGGCAATGACGGGTGGAAAGTGATACCTGTCCGCAAAAGGCACCGAGCACACCACACTCACCCAGGCACGGACAGACGGACGGCGAGCGGGACGGACGGACACACACGTGAATCGGTCGAGCAAAAAAGCTGAAATGGCAGCCAGCGACGCGGTGGAACACGGTGTGCGATGTCGCGCCGGACATGGCCAACAAGTGCCTCTCCTATTAGTGCGCTGCCGCGGGCCGACGGTTCCAGCGTCGCTCTTCCTCGTCCCGCAGGACGGTCTGGTCGCCTCGTGAGCGTAGCGAAACAGCGACGGGGATCGCCGGTCCCGAATTCATATGCCGACCGCCTCGGAAAAATGAGAAACCAGCAAAGCCACTCTGGAAGGACGAGCGCAAGCGAGACTCGGCAGACGGACGCGTGAGGCCACACTCTCAAGATCCTACTGAGCTTTTTCTCCGTAATACAAACAAAAAGCTTAGTATTATGACAGCACAGCGAAGGTAGTAACCTATGGTGAAGGATTCTCAGTAACTTGTGACCAATTTCTTCGTAATACGCACAAATTTCTCTGTATTATGATACATTAGTGTCGTAGAGTACTGAGAATCAGCTTAGTATTATAACAGCACAGCATTTCTCATAGTAGGAAATTGGGAGTGCAGGGCTTGCAGTCGTCCAGGCAGGCAGCCTGCCGGTATGGGAACCGGGCAACCTGCCGCGGCTTCGGGATGCATGCAGATCATCCGGCATATCTCTGCCTCATCCCCTAGGCGCCGCCGCCGCCGCCGCCGTGCGGCTTTGGCTCAGCCAGACACGCATTCGCACCTCCCCGTCCCTCATTCCGCCAAGTGCAGACGGTCGCTCTCGTTTCGGATCGCGACGTCTGCCTCTGCGGCGACGCGTTATGCGGCTAATTCAGGCAAAGACAGAGCGACGCGCGTAAATTAGGGAAGGCAATTGGTTCCCTGGCAGCGCATGGCCCTTAACGACCACGGCCGAAAGACCGCTTTAAAATGGCTAATTTGGAAGGAAGTCAACTTTCAGAATAAGGTGGCGGACAACTGGTTGGCACTCAAAATTTTTCAGGACATTTCCTATTTTATTTTATTTTTCAAAAAATGTTTTTGGTGAGTTTTGAACAGCGATTGGCATGCAGCGGCTGCGGTTCGACGCAACGCCGGAGTGTGACGCGCAACTCCTGTGCCTCGGCGGGCCTGACCGCGCTTGGCCATGGATGGCGGGGATGACAACATTCGTCGAGCGGGCGCGAGCGATCCCCCTGTCGGTCGACTCCAACCGAACAACAGCGCTCTGTCCGCCGTCTCCCTCGCACTGCAACGCGCTGCGAGTGCGAGAGAGACAGAGCGACGACAGCGCCGCCGTCCGGAGCCAGCCTGCTGGCACGTCCCATCCCGGTCTGCGGTCACGACGTAACGCGATCCGGCAGCCGCCGAAGACCAGTGGCCGGATCTCCCCGCTGCGCTGCGCTACGCCGGCAGGGGGACCGGGGGACACCGCGCGCCCCAACGGCTTCACCTCGGCCGGGCTGACAGGTGACGATTCAACCAACCCTCCCGGCCCGGCATGATTCCCCACAGTGCACCGCCACCGCGCCGCCGTCTCTATCGCACCCAGCAGCAGGCCCTCATACGAGAGCGAGAGAGACAGACCGCTGGTCGGCTCCCCGATCCCAGCGGTTGCGGTCAGCTTCGGGCCGACGGGTCGACCCGAGCCGACCACAAGGGGAGGGATCGAGTGTGATCTAGCTTCGAGTTATCGGGGCCGGCGGGGTCCGGGGGCCACCGCCGTATGCCAGAAGAACACGTACGTCACTGGGAACAGCGGCACCTGCTACCGCGCGCGCGCGCGCGCGCCCACACACACACACGCACACACACACACACACACACACACACACACCACCCGCAGCTTTCACGGCCGCCGGGCACAGCCCTCCGCGTTTACCGAATTTTCGGCGCCGCCGCGCTTGCCGCCTCTCGCGCGTCAAGTCGCAGGCGAAAAACCAATAGCCTTTTATCCCAGACAGCGAGAGGCACCGCGTGCGCCGCGTGCAGCAAACGGAACACACACGACGCGGGCAAAAAAAAAACATAAAAAAAAAGAAAAACTTTTGGAGGGCAGAGTACACAGCCGCGATCCACCAAGGCGGTCGCGGAGTGCGTGAGCGCGGCCGAGGTGCTCTCCGTCCCGAAGTGCGCCACGGATGAGTGGCTCCGCTCGGGCATTCCCCGCACGCCAGGCAGCAGCCGCGCGTTTTTCCTCCTTCACTTTATTTTAAATTTATTTGCAAGCAAATTTGATTGCGCGGCCGTTAGCATGCAAGACGACGCGGCGCGCGCGGCCCTCCGCGAGGGGTGGCCGTGGCCGAGGCCCCTGGAGGGGTGGCCGTGGCCGTGTGGCCCCTGGAGGTAGCAGCCAGGCCGAGGCCGCCCCGAGTCGAGCGGAGGGGGCCCAGCCGGGCAGGGACCGCCCGCCGGGTCCGTCTTTGAAGGGGACTCAAAAAGCCATTCTCAATCAAATGCTCTCCTTGTTCGGGTACTCGATCGCAGTGCGTGTGCTCGGACGACGTCGTCGTCCTCCTCGCATGTGGCACCAGTCTGGCGGACACATGACGGACGCGCTATTGACACGTCGCGCGTCCCACCCGGTCTGTTCCACCCGGCCTCGGCGCGGCGCGGCGCGGCGCGGAGCGGCCTGGCCCAACCGGTCCACACAAATATCGCCGGCAGACGTAAACGGCCCCTCCCAATTTGTAAACCCGAAATAATGCAGACGCCTCCGGGGAGTGGGCGGGGCGGCCCCGCTGGCTGCCCTCCTTAACGTGAAGTACACGTCGTTTGTTTCCCGGCAGGCTCACTCTGTTATCACATGCAGTCGGTACGTGTGCCCCGCCGCCCCTTCCGACCCACATCAGCGGGCGTCTTCCAGCGCCCCAGCAGTTCCCTTTGTGCCCCCCCCCCCTGCGGGGCCCTTGATGTGGTCACGCTTGGAGAGGGGGTGGGCGCGAGTCTAATGACCACCAGCAGTGCGAAAACGGGGCCGAAATGCGATGCCGGGGCGCAAAACCAAAACGAGCGACGGGATGAGCAATTAGGACGGCGGGGACAGTTTTCACTTTCCACTATCCGGCACATGTCCTGCCTGCCCCGCTCTCCAAGTCAAACGGGTGGCTCCTCCTCGCGGACCCCAGCGCCGCATCGGGGCTCCGGGGGCGCCGTCGCAGAGCAGAGGTAGCGCGGCTAAATTGAAAACGTATACGACTGAGACGGCGGCGCGGCGGCCGCCGTCGCGCAGGCTCCTCATTCCCTCCTTTTATTTAGCCACCCGCCTCCCCCGCACTTCAAATCCAAGTGTAGGACAGGTCGACACTTGTAGGCGTCGACCAGTTTGTCCTACGCTTGCAAGTGTCGACAAGTTTCGTCCGACGCTTTTAAATTGTCGACCACACACAGTCGGACACTGTGTGGACACTGTGTGGCAAGCGTAGGACAAATGGTCGACGCCTACAAGTGTCGACCTGTCCTACACTTGGATTTGCAGTGCGGTTGCCGCCTGCCGCCGCTGGTTCATAATGGCGATCCACACTCTCTCGCACAAGACACTGTCCGGGATCGGTCCGCGGATACATGCGGAGGGACGCAACGAAGCACCTCTCGAGAAGAGGGAGAGGGCGACGGCGGAGAAAAAAAAAGAAAAAGAAGAAAAAAAAAAACGGCGGGTCTGGTCACGGCCAGGCACGGGGAGGGGCGAAAAAGAAAGTCAATTGATTATCCAATATAGAGCCCCGGATCGCCAAAATGGAGTGAACCGGTCTCGTCGCAGACCATCAAATGAACATCTCACCCGGCTGTGTGACGGCGAGGCCTTCACAGGAACACCCGCAGCCTATATGAGAGAAAGAGAGAGAGAGAGAGAGAGAGAGAGAGAGAGAGAGAGAGAGAGAGAGAGAGAGAGAGAGAGAGAGAGAGAGAGAGGAGAGAGAGAGAGAAAGAGAGAGAGAGAGAGAGAGAGAGATAGAGAGAGAGAGAGAGAGAGAGAGAGAGAGAGAGAGAGAGAGAGAGAGAGAGAGAGAGAGAGAGAGAGAGAGAGAAGAACCTCCCCTCACCAAATCACAAAGACACAGTCAATAAACTGCGACGAGCAAGGGGAAAATGAAAGAATTCCGAAGGGCGGGAGGGGCGGGGCGCCGTCCTCTGTGGCTGCGGGGCTCGCTTGGACGAAGGGCGTGACTTCGGCCAAAGGGCAGGGAAAGGACCGGCCAAGGGTGGAGCGCCAAGGGCGGAGCGCCAAGGGCGGAGCGCCAAGGGCGGAGCGACAGGCAAATGTTTACCTTCTGGAGTAACCGGAAGTAAATATAGCCGGCCGGCTCATGCGCGGCTCATCATATCGGCCGGTCGCCCTTTTTATCCTGTTGACTCGCGACCTCGCCGCTCTTGCGCGCATTATGAGAGACGTGACGTGTGTCGCGGAATGGAAGAGGGACTCCATCGAGGAAGTCACTGTTTCGTTTGGCCCTCTATGAGCAACGTGACGTGTGTCGCGGAAAGGAGCAGGGACTCCTTCGAGGACGTCACTGTTTCCGTATGGCCCATTTTTTTTGGCGGAGTTTTCCGAGGCTACGCAAGTCACCCCACGCTCGCACACCCCAAGCCCTTAGGCCTTGAAAACGAAAACACTCGACACCACGCCACGCACCCGGCGCACCCTGGCGCCCACTGTGTACACGCCATGTGCCCACCACGGCCAGGGCCGTCGCCTCGGCGGAGGGGAGATATTGGACTCGTTACGAGGTAACGTCTTGATTCCGAGGGGCACAACAACACCGCCCCCAAACCACTTTGTAAAGATAATATTTCGCGGGCTGCATCAAGTGCCTGCCGCACTACACCCCAGCGGCCCGACCAGCCTGCCGGCCGGCCGGCTCAAATTGAGACCCTCCCTCGGGCGGGCACCGCCAGCCCCCCCCCCCCCCCCCCCCCGCTTGCAGCGCCGCTCTGCCTTCAGCAGCACACGTTTTTCAGCGCGAAAGCCTGGAACCGCCGTTTCCGACATCCTGGTGCGGCCATATCGCATTCGCAGTGTTGGTTCAATTTTTTGCCTTCTCTCTCTCTCTCTCTCTCTCTCTCTCTCTCTCTCTCTCTCTCTCTCTCTCTCTCTCTCTCTCTCTCTCTCTCTCTCTCCCCATCGCCTCACCCTTCCCTGGTCAAGCAGCCCCTCGAGAGGTGACGAGGCCGTCCCCACACTCACACACGCGCTCACAGGAGAGCCTTGGCACGTCGAGGAGGGCCGCACAATGCGAGCAAAGGGCGACGGCTTGGGCGAAGGCCGAGCTGGGTACGGTGCGGCACACACTGACACACATTCAAAATAAAACGCGCGCACGGCTGCGCCAGGAAAAATAGACACAGGAAAGAAATCCCAAGGGAATAACGGCCGTGCAAAGCGCGGCGAAAGAGGTCATTTTTGGTGGGAATCGGAGTGGCAGGCTGTGCGCGCGGCGCGGCCTCTCCAGGACGCCGTCTCCCTCAGGGCGCTGAGCACACACGGATTTATGACGTCACAAATGGAGACAAGACGACGTCGACGACGGCGGCCCAAGAGAGAGAGGGAGAGCGCGGCCGCCGCCCCCAAGCCATGCACGTACGCGATGGGGCTTCGGGCGCCGCCCTGCAGACGGACGGACGGACAGACAGACAGACATACAGACAGACGGACAGACGGGAAGCGCTGGCGGTAAGTACCAGCTGTCCGGCGCCGCCGTCGCGACGCCGTGCCCGCATGGCCGGACCGCACTCGAGTTAGTGCTGGAGAGGCGGGTTCGAATCCCCATAAAACCTTGGCCGCGTAAATAAAACGAAAGGGAAAACGCAAGGCGCACGTGCACTGGAAAGCAAGCCGCCGCTCTGTCTCTCTCGCACCGCCTGCGGGACGGCGGGCGAGCGCGAGAGAGACTAGAGGCGGACGCTGGCTGCATCACGTACTCGAGGCCCTGAACTTGGCCACCCACCCACGCGGCCAATCCTTTACTTAGGCCGACCATCAATCATGACAGCTGACCTTCTGTCGTCTCTCGGCGCCCCCAAAGGAAACGACACACTGCCAAGAGGCGGGTCGCGACGCCAGCGTGCAGCAGGACAGCATTCTGCCTGCCGCCCGCCCGCATGCACCGCCAAAAACCAACCCCGTCGGAATGTCTTTCGGAACGGCCGGCCAGCCAGGGCGCCAGCCAGGGCGCCAGCCAGCCAGGCAGCCAGCCAGCCAGGCAGCCAGCCAGC
>CM060089.1:8234783-8242283 GCA_030522485.1 Stenchaetothrips biformis | reverse complement strand
ACAGACAGACAGTCAGACGGGCGGGCGGGCGGACTCACAGGGATGTCGCCGCTAGCTCGGTAAGGCTCGGTGCTCGGTGCTGCTCAAGGGCGACGCGGCGGCGTTTTGCAGGGCATAAAGTTTAACGTCGGGTAAGTTGGCCAAATGCCGTGCAGATTGCAAGCCGAGCGATAGAGATCAGCCCGCCGCTCCGCTCGCCTCCCGCGCCACCCCTCATCCCTTGAAAGCCCTCCGCAAACGCCCCCGGCCCTCCGGCGAGCCCTCCGGGGCAAGGGCCTTGTCGCCGGGCCCCGCCGGGGCGCTACCGTTGCTACTGATGCTACTACTGAGCCACTGCCGCCATTGTTACACGAGTCATTGTCTATACCTGCGCAGTCACGGCCTGGCTGCCAGCCCCGTCTGCCCCGCGGCGCTGCCAGCAGGAGGAGGTGGCCGCCGACGACGCGTGCGGGTCGTGTCGGAATCAGATCGGGTGGAGTGTGGAGCTGGAGCGGGCTCCAGGGAAGGCGGCGGGAAGGACGCAGGGCTTTGCTTGCCGCGTTCTAAAGGCACCCGGGCAGCGGCAGCGCGGAGGGCACCACCGGGCCAATCCGCCGCCCACCGCCCTGCCTCTCTCGCACCCACACGGGGCTCCCGGCTGCCGGCGCCGTCTGCGCACAGCAGGGCTGCCACCCACCCGCTGCCCACGCGCCTCATCAGCCTCATTACACGCGGCGAGGTTGGCACCACTGGCCGGCTAATGAGTTACTGGTAGCAGGGCTGCCACCACCCCGGATATATTTTCCAATTTATTTTCCGACTCGGCCGCCCACGGCCGGGATGGTCCGCCGCGCCATCAATAAGCAAGGCTTCGCTTCGTTATTAAATTCACGCCCTCCTTCAGTGAGCGACGCAGCATTCAGCGGCTTGTTTAGAGGCTGGCCGGCCTGCTGCCCCGCTCTCGAGGCGGCCCAGCAGCGGCGTATTGATATGCGAGTGCCAGCCAGGACACAGCGCGCACACACACATTCGCGCGCATTCACACGCACACAGTCACTCACACACACAAAGTGTAAAGAGAGCATATGCTCTCTGCTCTGCTCCGACCCCGGGGTACGTACTTTACGGACCAACAAGTTGCAAGCGGACATGGGCAGACGACATGTTCCAGTCCCAACTTGCGTCACAGACAGACGGACACACAAACACACACACCAACGGACAGACAGACAGACAGATAGACGACACAACAACTATCGTCTTCGGGGGATTTCACTGCGCCGGATTTACAACATAAGTCCAATAAAAAGAGGCGCGCGTGATCAGATAAAAAGAGGCGGTGTGTTTTACCACGCGGTGCTGGCCGCCTCCACCTCGTTAGCCGTCAACATCAAGAAGGCCCTGCCCTCCTCAGGGCCTCAGTCGAGGCCCCAGCTGAGGCCAGCCCAATTGTGCGGCCGGGATCGGGCAGCTCATCTTGGACACGGCCTCGGCCCTATACATGTCGCGGTCCCGATCAGACCATAAAGGTCCCGAAGGGCAGCAGCCGAAGGGCAGCCGAAGGGAGCAGAGCCGAAGGGCACCGCGCCGAAGGGCACCGTGCCCTAAAAGGCGGCCGCGGGGCGAGGCGGCTGCGGGTCAGGGCGCTAACAGCTTGTTTGAAGCCCTTCGCGGCCCGAGTAATTATTTCAGAATGGACAAAGATGAGCGCCCGCATCCGGCACAAATCTCGAGCCGCCTGTCTGTCTGCCTGTCCGTCCGTCTGTTCGCCGGACAGCACACAGAGCCTCGCTTCCCGTGCAGCCGTTCCGCGAACAGCGAGTCGCGATCCCTTTTCCGCGCGGGGTCCTTTCCAAGGCCCTTTCAGGTCCTTTCAGAACGCGGAGAAAACCCTTCCATTTCACGGGTGGGTGCGCCGCGGCCCAGTAACTACAGCAGACGAGATGAGAGAATAAGCGGCCGTGCACGAACCACGTAACGGAGGGAGCAAGGTGCAAAACTGGACAAGTCTTAATAAAGTTGCCGGTAACGTTCACTGTTACCCACAAAATATTTTCCGGCCGGTTGGGTTCGCATTCCTCGGCCGGCGAGCCCCTCATGCAAAAACACCGAGCAGGCGTTTTCCGCGCATTGCTCTCCCCCCGCGGCGTCCAAATAATTCATGAAGCGTCTCTGATTTCGGATGCGTGCCCTTATCTCGATGCGTCTCGATACATCTCGATCGAGGTATCGATTATTGCATGGCTAATTGAGGCCGCGTCGCGATCCGCCGCTATCGCTCCATCGGGCGTCACACTCGTCGTGGGAACTGCGGACGCCCCGCCGGAGAGAGAGAGAGAGAGAGAGAGAGAGAGAGAGAGAGAGAGAGAGAGAGAGAGAGAGAGAGAGAGAGAGAGAGAGAGAGAGAGAGAGAGAGAGAGAGAGAGAGAGAGAGAGATCGCGCTCTGACTTCTCCCTCACGGCATCTCCGTGGACACCATCTTCCTCGCACTGGCGGTCGAGCAAAAAATGCGTTTTGCTCACATCGGGCGGGAAGGGAAACGGTTTTCTTTTCACGACGGACCCCCAGACACAGCCTATCATTATTGCATTGTTTTATCAAAACGAGCAGAGATGGAGAAACAAATGGACAAAAGGAGAAAAACATAAGAAAGACAGAGAAAGAGAGAGAGAGAGAGAGAGAGAGCGCCACACGGTCGCAACACAATGACGCCCGCTCCCTTGCCACACGGGGCGCCACACACACACAGGCACACTCACACGTACGCCAGGTGCAATTACACGGCCAACGCACGTCCAGGCCACTTCTCGCGACGATTAATGAAGGCGAATGAACGAGACGAATGCATGAATGAATGAATCAGGAGGGCATTTGATACCTCCGGAGCAGCCGGCATGACCACCGCCGGGCGCCATCGTCTTATGTGTACCACTGTCCGACTGATGAACGCCCCCGGGGCGAACGGACGGCCCCGCAGGCAGACAGACCGCCAGCCGGAGCGACCTATAGCCACCACATAAACAGGCCGACGACACACGATACACACTGCACTTCGTGACCAAGCTACCGCGTGTTTTATGCGACTCGTGACGGTGTGACTGTATCGACCGCCTCCTCCGGACCATAACTCACACGGTCCAAGATTTAGCCATCCCGGACAGGCGAACAGACAGACAGACAGACAGACAGACAGACAGAGAGACAG
Organism: Stenchaetothrips biformis; assembly: GCA_030522485.1. Lineage (NCBI taxonomy): Eukaryota > Metazoa > Arthropoda > Insecta > Thysanoptera > Thripidae > Stenchaetothrips > Stenchaetothrips biformis. Next base: position 8,239,098 of record CM060089.1, on the reverse strand, counting down.
ACACCTGCTCGCGCGTCGTCCCCGAGCCCTCTTCGAACAAATCAAAGAGGGCAACGCCGAGATTAAATCGGAGCCGCTCGACTGTCACTGTACGACACACTTTCGATCGGGGAACAGCTCCACGACGGATAAAAAAAAAATTGTGTTATTAATTTTCTTTTTAAATTTAATTTTACAGAGTACGCGGTACTGGTGGTGATTAGAGGCGCGAGGCATGGCGTCACTCCCATCACATTGAGACAAATGGGCCTTTATATTGGGCGCGGTGTGACTCCAGCGACACTCCAGGATTGCGCCACAGAAGGTCTCTCTCTCTCTCTCTCTCTCTCTCTCTCTCTCTCTCTCTCTCTCTCTCTCTCTCTCTCTCTCTCTCTCTCTCTCTCTCTCTCTCATGAATGATACCTAATTGCCGAGGGCGTCGGACGCGCGCGAACCTCACCCGCGTGGCTCGCTAAAGGCGAATCCGAATCTCAATACAATGCGACGCGCGGCCAATGTGAATAAGAATGTCGGGAGTACCGCGGCGGGTACCCCACCGCAGCACTACGCGCCGCCCACGATGACCCGGCTGGGCGGCGGTACTTAGCATAAATTGCGATCCAGCCAGGCTATCACGGCCGGGCCACTCAGTGGCCTCGGAGCCGCGGAGTGCCGTTAGATCAAAAAGCTGGAGGGGAAACCGAGGGGGAAAAGCTGGGAAATACTCGGCTTTTCCGCGGGAAAATGTCTCAAAACCACGGGACGCCATAAGAAGTACGTACGAGTTGGGGCAATTGCAGCAAGTACCCGACGGCCGGCACGCCCCTCATGCGGGTCATGTCCGACGGCACAAAAACGGGCGGAAGAAGGGGGAGGGGGAAGAATAATTTTCGAAGTAATTAGATAAACAAAATCCGTTTGTCTGCCCCCCTCCCCCGGCGTCGCTGGCGTCGCGCACGAGTCAAGTTTGGACGGCAAAAAAAAACGACACAAAGTAAGGAGGAGCAAGGCGTCCAATCCTAGCTCGTCACAAATTACACTGCGTTGTTCCAACACGACAACAACAAAAAACACACACACACACACAAAGAAGTGCGAAAAAAAACTATAAAATGCACAATGGCCCATTTAGGACAACAAAAACAATTTAATTCAGAGAAATCACGGCGGCGACGCAATCAAAACGACGCGCTAATGCATAAAACCAAACAGACAGCAGGGTGGCTGTGGCTGCTGCGGCAGGGTGGGGGTGTGAAGGTGGCGAAGGAGTGACGAGAAAAAAAGTAAAACAGAAAAAAAAAGGCTGGACTCGTGCCGCGTGAACTCTGGCCGGCCCGTTCATGCGCACCGCCACGCCCCTCGCAGGGCAGGACGACCATTGTTGTGACTAAACGTCCAACAATGAGCCATCAGGACGCATTCATTGTTGCGAGCTACTTTTATTCACTTCACTTTAAACACCCCCTTCATCAAGTGCCCCCCCTCCCCGGCCGTGGACCTCGCTGACGACGCCGTCCACGCGTCGCACTGTGTTTTCGTCGCCAGAGTCGCCGAAGGGCAGAGCAAATTAAGGGTGTAGCGGGAAACGCGACAAAAACAACAAGAACAAAAAAAAAAGACAGCGCTAAGTAAGTAGACGCGGTAAAATAGTAGTAAAACTGCACTGCAGCCAATTATCTGGCACGTTTGTGCCGTCCTTCGTCGACACGAATTATTTCTAGCGAATTAGGTATGCAAATCCAGGAGAGCGCCGCGCTTGGCGGCGCCGAGGCTCGCGTTCGTCGCTGGGCCCCAAAGGGGGCAGCCTTGGGGCGGTGATTGTGTTCCGATTCCAGCGCCGCGACTCCAGGCCGGAGGCTCCAGTGCCTACTACTGACCGACAGGAAAGGAAACTGCGATCTCGCAGTCAACACGGAGACGTGGCATTGAACCCTTCGACCAACATATCCGAACGTGATGAGGTCACTTAATTGCAACTTCGCAAGGTCGGTGCTTCCTCATCAAGGCGACACTCACCTTCCCCGAGGCGCCCTGAGAGAGGGAGAGGGAGAGAGAGAGAGAGAGAGAGAGAGAGAGAGAGAGAGAGAGAGAGAGAGAGAGAGAGAGAGAGAGAGAGAGAGACACACGGCTGCCCGCTGGCCCTGCCGACGGGATATTGGATAAACGGGCAGCGAATGAAGCTAATGCTCGGGGCGTCGACGCGCCTACACTAGAATACAATCGCATCACTCCGAAGCCTTTCCATTCTTGTTGCCGTCGTCGTCGTCAGGCACTAGATTTAGAAGAAGCGGCCCAGCAGGAAGGAACGAACGCCGGCGACAACGAAAAAAAAAAGTGCCGAGCGAAACAAAACGGCGACACATTCTTTCGTGGCGTAGCGTGTTTTTTTTTCCGGCTTTCTTTTCCCTGGATGCCGCTCCTCCAGCCGGATCGATCAACGATTGCTGACTGCTGGAGAAAGACGAGCCAAAACGGCCCCTTTTTGCGCCACGCACGCGCGAGTGAGAGTGATGACGGCACGGTGTTGCGGCACGCGTGTCACGCGCGTAGACCGCCGCTCGCACTTTTGCACACCTTTCTTTATCAGATCGAGGCACGCGCGTGGGCGTGGCGTGGCGTGGCGTGGCGGTGCGCTGTTTGGTGACGACGTCATTTACATGTGAAAGTGTCCGGCCGCCTCGCCGCACCCAGAAAAATGATTTCTTGAATCAAGTAAAATTTACTTGATGCAAGTAATTTTTTGCATTAATGTGCCTAAGTGAAATTCTGCTTTGAGTGAAGTAGAAAATATTCTTGATATGGTTAGAGTTGAAAGAATAAAAAGCATATTAGTATTGATCAGGCACTCGGTTTAGCTTGAATCGAGTATTTTTAATCAAGGAAAATATTTTACTTGATTCAAGAAATTATTTTTCTGGGTGCGGGCCGCCGGGCCCAACAGTGGAGGCTGCCATGGTAGCCAGGCTTTCGTTGCTGAGGTCTCAAGGCAGGTTTTCTGCTGGGTCTCCAGTGAGCCGCTCCAGCGAGTCTGGCCTGCACGCACGCGGACGCGATGCACCGGAGTGACGTCACACGACACGGCGTCGTCGGCGGCGTTTCGTTCCAGAGGCGGGGCTCAGGCGGGCAGCCAGGGCTGGCAGACAAAAAGGCGGTCTGGAAAGGAAAAGGGCACACGCCCCCGAAATTTCAGGCCGCCAGTTCACGCCTGCTGCGGCGGCGCGCTGCTCGGGACGCTCGGAACTCGGGGCCCAGACGGCTTGACATTACTTTGACAATGCAGTCGGGAGGGCCCCGCCCCGCCACGCCACGCCACGCCACGCCACGCCCACCCCAGCCCATTAGCGGCGGTGACACTTTCAGGTCAGCACGCGACAACCTCGTCGCGCACCGTCGCCGCCGAAAAAAAAGAAAAAAACACCACAAATAAACGTTATCAAACTTTGGCGGGGCGCGGCATTATCCTCAGACTGCAACGCGCCAGTGTGTGTCCAGTGTGCGCCCCATTGTCTCCCGGTCGGTCAAGGCGGGCCCGCCTGCGGGCTCAGTGTCGCTGTCTCTCTCGCACGCACGGGGGCGTCTCTGGGGGTGCGAGAGAGACGGAGCGACGAACTGGCCTGCAGCGCCCCGTCGCGGTCCAGCGGTCCGGCGCCCCGCATTCCATTTGCATAATCTTCCCGAACGCGAGATCGCCGTCGCGAGAGAGAGTGAGTGAGAGAGAGAGAGGAGAGAGAGAGAGAGAGAGAGAGAGAGAGAGAGAGAGAGAGAGAGAGAGAGAGAGAGAGAGAGAGAGAGAGAGAGAGAGAGAGAGAGAGAGAGAGAGAGAGAGGCGGCTGCAGCACGAGGAACCCCCCGCGACGCCGAACAATGTGCGCGTGCGACAGAGAAATGACCAACGACGATCGAGCGGGCGACGTGCAACACACACGGCCACACACGCAATGCACAATGCATGCGACTCGCTTTGCGTCATCGGCCCCTTCGGCCGCCTTTGTCCGAGCGAGTGAGTCTCCGGGCGACCGGCATGAAAAATGCAGCGGAACGCCAACATTTTGATGCCGCTGCCGGCGGCGTCGCGCTGCCCTGCGCCGCGCGCCCCGCGTGTCCGGACGCCGTGTTCGCGGCGCCGCGCGGCCGACGCACCCCCAGCACGCGAGCAGCGGCTGGCGGACCGGAGCGGGCAAGCGCCCAACTATCGCTATTTTCCCGCGCAGTCGTTCCACGACGCAGTTCCCGCCGCGCCTTCCTTCTCCGCGAAAAAATAAAATAGAAATTGGCGGCCATTGTTGAGCGAGGCCGACGGAAAGAATGAACGGAAGGGCCGCGCGGCATTCCGGCC
>CM060089.1:8189783-8229783 GCA_030522485.1 Stenchaetothrips biformis | reverse complement strand
ACTCAAGCCGGCCGCCAGAGCCGCGGTGACGTCACCGACAGGATGCTGCATGCCGCCTCACCAAGCACATTCCGCTACCCTGCGCGGAATCCGTCACGTCGAGGGTTCGACTCCCGGCGGCCGCGGAGACTGCCACCCCGACCACCACGTCAGCGACAGACGCCAAATGTTCTCATAAGGCGACAGGCGGCCGACGACAGAGTCCGAACAGTCGCTGCCGCAAGGTCGCTCTGTCTCTGCCGCACTCGTGGGGCGCGCCGTGCAGGTGCGAGTGAGACAGCGCGACGGGATCGCTCGGCGGCGGCGCGCTCTTTGTCATCCTCGCCTCGTCAAGGAGGCCCCGCCGGGGGAGGGCGAACAGAGTCACCCCGCGCGCCCCTCACGGCAAGTTTCCATATTAGTTAGTCGCGCAGAGACACGTCGCCCCGCGCGCCCCCGCCGAATGACAAATGAAAAGCACGCGTCACGCGCACGACCGCACCAGGCCGCGGCGAGTCTGACCGACCGCGCGCGCCGCCACCCGCACGCACGCAGGGCCGTTCTACCCGCCATACGAGCCACCCGACGGCGTCCGCAAGGCCCTGCCCCTGCCGTAGCCGAAGGCAGTGGCAAACAGTACGACGTGGAGGCCGCGCGCCAAGGGAGGCTGACTCTCCTGAACCGTGTACGAAGTATTATATATTATATGTATCATAGAGTATTATAGGTATTATAGGTATTATTTCGGGTAATATATTTAGATAATTGTGTAATTATTCGTAGTTTTCTGTTCAAGAACATTTTCTGAAGTACGCTTGTAAGTCAAAAAAAGGAAGAACAAGCAGAAAATAATCGGAAACCAGGATTACGGCTTGCGCTCCTCAGCCCCAAAAACAACCGCTCATGCTTTAAAGGCCTCAAAACCCAGTCATTTGTTTCAGCACTACTTTGCTACTCTCACTTTCCATTCAGAAGTCGCTTAGGTTCCGTAAGCTACAATTTTACAAAACGTCGTCATTTTCGACCTAATTTTGCACCACACGTGCGCGGCTTTTTATGGTATTATGGATTATGGTATTATAAGTATTATTTTTTGTATTATGGGGCTGTGTACGAAGTTATATAGGAGTCAGCCCTCCTTGGACGTGGAGGCCGCGCGCGGCGTCATCGGCAGCGCTCCGGCCGTCCCACTGGGTCGCTGGAGCGGCCCGCAGCGCCACGACGACGGCCCTGCAAAGCCCTGTGCTCCGCGGCCCGACACGCTCGCCAAACAACAACACAGTCCGCCGCGCGCACGGCGCAGCACGGCGCAGCACGCAGCACGGCCTATCGCGGGTCTTACACTCGCACTGCTCACAGCGCGTGCCGACGCGTCGCGGGCGGCACTACTCCGTGTTTACCTGCTCCGCCTGCTCGATCCCACCTGGAACGTAGCAGCAGAGGACGCCTCGCAAAAAAAAAAAAAAAAATCAGAAAGACAGGGGCAGCTGCCTGGCGAAAGAAGACGTCACCGCACATATCAGCAGACTGCCTCTGAAAATGGCGTCGCTCTGTCTCTCTCACACTCACGGCGCGCCCCGCACGGGTGCGAGAGAGACAGAGCCGCAATTGTCATGGAAATGCAACACGTCGCTTCGAGTTGGATGCAACTCCGACCCGAGGGGAGACGACTAGGGCTGACAGGCGCATCTCAAACCGCAGCAGACGTAAGAAAAAAACGCGCGCAAAAAAAATAGGAGAGCGAAATCCAAAACGGACAACCCTCACAGAAAAAGAAAAAAATAATCAAAAATTCAAAAGCTAAATTTGCAAAAATATTCCGAAGAAAAATCGAATTATTTTGGTTAAGATTTTTTTAAACTGTAATACACACGGTGGTGCGAGTGGCTTGCGGAGATTGGCGAAACCGAAAATCGTGGCACCGCACGTAAACAGTGGGGGTAGTGCGCGATACCGGCGCGGGGCAGGTTATGCAAACAGCAACAAGGGCATCATCAACAACAGCTAGTCAAAAGCACGACAAACATGCCCTCCGCCACTACAAGCGGGAAACACGCCGCATCCATGCGGAGCGGGCGCGGCCGGCGTAGGGCATTGTTCCAGTGGTTCCAGTGGGCAAGGCGGGGCGCTGCTGGCCGCGTCAATAGTTCGGCCATTTTCGCGTCCGCGGGTGAAATTTTGAATTTTCAACTTGAGCACGCCGCCGGCACCACCCCGTTGTTCCTTTGAGGAGCAGACCTCTCTCGCCCCATTCCTATTCATGCCGTCTGTCTGCCTGTCCGTCCTTCCGTCTGCTCGCCGCCTGACAGGCCCAGTGACAGGCTAGAAGGGTAACCCCGGCACGCCGAAAGCCACGCCCTCCGACAAGCCGAGCGGCGTCAACACAAGGGCCAAAATATTTTCATTGTTACGCGTGGGGATGCTGTGCGGCTGGGGCGCACAGTGGGCCCCACGGCGCTGTCTGCCCCGGCTGCGGATACAGCTTTGTCTCCGTCTGAATTAATGTAATCAGCGTTGTCGCTCGCTAACGCGGAGCTAACGCGAGCCGAGCGGTTCAAAAGGACCGTCGCGTCAAGGGGCAGACAGCGAATCGCGGCTCGAAAAAGGTAGGGCCCCTCCGCCCGAAGGGCGTCTACTGCGAAAAATCAAGCTGCACGGCCAAAAATGCCCTTTTATTTATGTTTTTTCCCTTTTCCGTCATTTGCTACAGAAAGACCGCCATTTAGTCAAAGAGGTGCACTGCGGGTGCGTCTGCTGCGAGCAGCGGAGAGAGACAGCGAGAGCAAAACAAAAACGTCCTCAACCTCAAATTGGCCCTGCATCTCGTCGGAGCGCGCCGCGTCAGGCCGAGGCCGCGCGGCGCGACGCGGCGGTCGAACGACAGGCCAATTTATGACCGGCTCACATTTCCCAGCGATTCCAGCAGCACTGAAATCCTTTGGCGAAAGCGACAGACAGACAGACAGACAGACACACTCGGCTAATAGAGGCCATCCCCGCGTCTTTTCGGATACATGGCGAGCGCTGCGTCCCAGAGCGCCGCCCCGACCGGCCAGATCTTTTCATCATTTGCATGGCGGGCAAACAAAAAGCTGAATCCCACAGTGGCGTAGAAATAAATTGGGAGCGAGAGCCCGTGGTGACGACCTCCCCGCCAGCGCGCCAGCTCGCGCCAGCACAACAGCAATCCGTTTTCGTTTTTTCCCTCTCCCACGATATCCCTTTAATATTGAAATAAATAAAGGGCGGAACAAGAATAATAAGGGAAATATCTGCCTCGGTTTTTCCCGTTTTTCCCGTTCTGCCAATTGCCGGTTGTTTTCAGAGCCCGAGTCACTGACGGCGACGCGCCATCGGGCGGGGCGAGCGCGTTCCGCCTAAAAAGTGGACAGGCGTCAAACAGGCCCCGGGTTCGACTCCCGCCTCCCGCCCCGGGCGGTTCGGGATTTTTATTTTTTTTTCGTCCATCCGGATTGAAACGTGTGCGCGGCGTTTGAGCAACGGATTCATCAGTCGGCCGCTTTGACCATCAGTCAGTGCGTTGCGCCTCCCTTGCCGGAGCAGCAGGTGCAGGGGGGCCATTCGGGGCGCAGCGCCGAGGCAATAAAAGATTCCTTCATCGGATCGTGTTTGGTGGCGCCGTAGCCCCTCTGGGGGCCCACCCCGCCACGGGGCGCGGCGCCAGCCGGACGCGTTGGGCGCCAGCACTGCGAGCGGAGCGGCCACTGGACCGAAAAAAATTAAGACAGATCCAGGAGCACTGCCGGCGATATTTTCCCGACCCTCCTCGCCCTGGTCGGCCACGGCCGGCGAGCACAGCGCAGAAATCTGAATTATCGATACGCAGCCCTCCCTGCAGCCTGCACGGCGTCTCTCTCGCACTCACGGGGCGACCCGCAGAGAGAGAGAGAGAGACGGAGCGACAAACCGCTGCCCGGCTGGCTGCACGCGGCGGCGCTCTGATTCCATTATTCCGACAGTAACAAGGTGCAGTGCCGAAAATACACAGACAGTAAAAAACAAGAGGGAGCCCTGTCCCGACACCGCCGCTGTACTTTGGCACCACCGAGCCTTTATTTAAGGGCCAGGGAATTGCAGCAGGAAGGGAAGGCGCGCAAACGAGCGGAGGACAAATTTTTACTGCCAGTTTCCCTCTGCACGTGTGTGTGTGTGTGCGTGTCTGTGTGACCGGGCGAGTGCACTGTGCGTGGCGGCGCGCACTCTCACGTGCGTTACAGGTGTGTGTCTGGACGGGTAATTTCCACAGCCGGCCGAAACCCGCTCGTGCACGTGTCCGTCACGGCGTCACCTGGGCGTCGCGGGACACGTCCCGTGCCCGTCACGTGTCCGTCACGGCGTCACCTCGGCGTCGCGGGACACGTCCCGTGCCCGTCACGTGTCCGTCACGGCGTCACCTCGGCGTCGCGGGACACGTCCCGGACAGGTCGGCCGGGCAATGCGACTCGCTGAATGCTCGCCTAATTGCCGCGGTGCTGGCACGGTGACGCGGCGACCACCGGCCGTGCAGTCCGGCCGTCCGCCGCGCCGGAGCACGACGACGTCGACGACGTCACCTGCACCGAATCGCCGGCTTCCTCTCGCACGCACGCCGTCCACACCCTGCCGCCTGCCACCGCCGCAAGGATGTCTCTCTCTCTCGCACTGCGGGGCGTTGCGAGAGAGAGAGAGAGAGAGAGAGAGAGAGAGAGAGAGAGAGAGAGAGAGAGAGAGAGGAGAGACGAGAGAGAGAGAAAGAGAGAGGGAGAGAGAGAGAGAGAGACAGAGAGAGAGACAGAGAGAGAGAGAGAGGTCCGCGCGTTCGCCCGATATCTCTCCGGCGGCCGAATGTCGGCGCGGCAACACATCCTCTGCACGCCACGCACGCCCACGCGGCCGAGGTGTCGGGGCGTGGCTGGCGCGGGCCGTGTGGGCGTCCCACTGCGGCGAGGTGGCGACGGCCGGACGCTATCCACGCCCACGCACCGAGCAGCAGTTCGCACGCAACGAGCCCCCTGCGAGTGCGCCGGATCGTGACAAGACACACGGTTCGACTCGTTGTCGTCACGCCATGACACGCACTTTTCCGCGTGACCAGGTCACGGCCGTGCCCCGCCGTGCCCATGCCGCGGGCGGGCAGCTCACTGACACTGAGCGAGGTGCAGACAGCAGCGAGCCGATACCAAACAATGCCCTTCTTTCTCTCTCCCTCGCGCACCCCGACGGCGGGACGCCGCCCACCAGTGCGAGAGAGACAGAGCGACGACGCACTGGACGCTGCGAGGCCCCCTTCATTAGGGCCCAATCGGTATAGAGGAAGTGGCCTACACTGCGTCACATGACTCTGTATGTTAATGCGGAGACACACGGGGTGCAGGTGTGCGTGCGTGGAAGAGTGCAGCCCCATCGACCCGACCCCATCCAACGCGGACCGACGCGCCCAGCCCGCTCCAAGCCGGCTGCTTTTAATTTCAAATTCTTGGCGGCGGCCGCGCTGTGGCGGAATAGAGCCCGCCGGTAAAAAACAAACAGAGAAAAAGCAAACCCCGGCCGGGATTTGAACCCGGGGCACACACACAGAGACAGACAAACACACACACACGCCCACGCCACGGAAACTGCTTTAATTGCTGGTGCCGGGTAATATTTCGGAACGCAGTGCCGTTGGTGCCATGCCAGGGGAACTCGATCCGCCGCGCTGCAAGGACTCCCAGACTCCGCAGCAGCGACGCCGTGGACTTCGTCGTCAAAGACACCAAGCTTTATCTATCACTATTTATTTTCCAAGACGGACGGCGAGGCACGCAGAGAGAGAGAGAGAGAGAGAGAGAGAGAGAGAGAGAGAGAGAGAGAGAGAGAGAGAGAGAGAGAGAGAGAGAGAGAGAGAGAGAGAGAGAGAGAGACGGTGGAGCGATCGTAACGAACGAGGGCGGAATAACTTAGGGCAACTCCACTCGCTCCGCACTGCTCGGTGCTGGGCGCACTAACAGCATACGCCACGGGTACCTGCCGCGCCGGCCTGCACGCCAGGCCCACACGCCCACCGCACGCCGCGGCACAGACCTGACCTGGGTGTCGGCCTCCTTCTCCGCGGATCCACACACACACACACACACACACACACACACACACACACACACACACACACACACACACACACACACACACACACACACACGTGTGTTATTAATTTCGACATGACGATGGGGCGGGCGGGTCGTCGTCGTCGTGCGGGGCCCCGCCTCCGCAACGCGGCCGATGAGCCCCGCCGCCGGGCCGACACTGGAACACTGCCCGCTTTCCCGCGTTCCCATCCCAGCCGTGCACGGACGACGCGCTGACCTTTCGCTGCGGCCGGCGCTCGGAAAAGCCGACGCTCCCTCGGTCCGCAATCAGTCCTTCCCCACTGTGCTTTTGGCGCGGTGCGCGCGCTCCACGCTAAAACGGGACCGCTCTGACTGACAGGCGGTAACGCCGGGGGCGGAGGGGGCGGCAGTAAGTCACAGTAATTATTGTGGAGTAGGGACAATCACAACAAGACCAGGAATAGACCGGTGCATGGGAGTGGCAAAGCACTGTGGGAAGGAAGAGAGGGAGGGAGGGAAGGAGGGGGAGGGAAGACCCGCGGGGAAAAAGAAGAAACGTAATCAGTCCCAGGCCGGTGACGACGTTAAGAAATTGGAAAATTAAGAGGCACGGCAGACACGCGAGGCTGGGGCTGGGGCACGGCCGGGCAGGGCAGCCAGCCGCACAGGCACACCAACCGCTGGAGACCAAATTAGACGTCTCGGGAAGGAAGAGACTGATTTCCGCAGGTTTACTGCTTCGGCTGCTGCGTCGTTGAACCGTGGCGCAGAGACACACACGCACGCACGCACATGTACACACACACACACACACACAGGCAGCAAGTCGACATGAAACGGCCTGCGCGCGGCACGCTACGTCCAGATTACAGGGCCGGCAGGGCTGCCGGTGCCACCTCGAGGTGCTAAAGGTGCCCGTTTAACCTTCACGCCACGTCCCTGCCACCGCTCTGACCACCATCATCTCTGCAGCTCGGCCACTCCCGTCTTTTCAAATTTCGCGCCGCAGCTGCTAGCGTATGTGGAAAGGAAACGGGACCGCTCTCTCCCTCTCTCTCTCTCTCTCTCTCTCTCTCTCTCTCTCTCTCTCTCTCTCTCTCTCTCTCTCTCTCTCTCTCCCCCTCCCTCTCTCTCTCTCTCTCTCTCTCTCTCTCCCCGCAGAACCTAACTCATTCCATTCGTCATTACGGTCATCACCATCCATCTGCAGGCAAACAACAGACGGCGCGCACGGCGCGGAGCGGCGACGGCCGTGGCAGTTTGAAAAACTCGGCCGCTCGCCCTGCTGCTCTTCCTCCCCCTCTCCATATTGATCTTCCGCCGTCGGGGACGTCACGGCCGCCGAGGAGTCCGCCAGGCAGACGGAATACGGAAAATGATGCGGCTGTCCGGAGGCGCGCCCTCCGCCCTTTTGAAAAATCGTAGGGCCGTCCCGGCGGGGCGCGAGCGTGGACAAACTGGGCAACAAGTAAAGCCCAGCAGTGACACGCTCGCACACACAGACACACACACACACACACACACACACACACACACATTCAGCCAGGCACGACGAAACGGACCTTCGAGACAGAATGATGCATGCCCCGATCCGTGGTGCCTAAAGTATGGGGCGCCGCTTGTATGTCTCTTGCGTCGCTCTGTCTCTCTCGGTCCGAAAGCCTTCCCTCCTCATTTACGGATCACTGAATTATGAATCTCCATCCAGTGGCCCGGAGTAGCGTTCCGCCGAGCGCACAGCACAGCCGAGACAAGGAGCCCCCCTGGCAGGGACTCAAGTCTCTCGGCTGGGACTCGGTGGGGCAGGCGGCGGGACAGAGGGCTTGGCCGAAGTTCTGGCCCAACTTGGACCGAGGCGGGCCGGGCCGGCCGGGCCTGGGCCGCCGTTCCTGCCCGGCAGCCGGACAGACAGACAGACAACCCGATTCGGGTAATTTGCTCTAGACCGCTGAGCAGAGGATTAGCGCTCCTCGCGCCCCGAATCCTAGAAGTCCACGCCAGCCGCTCGCTAACCGTTGCGCGCGCGGTGTTCTTTCCGAACGGCGCTGCGGCTGTTGTTCGTCCTCGACATCATCACGTTGTCGTTCGTTATTAGCCCGGCCGGCCCGCGTGACCGGCGGCACAAAGCCCGAGTGTAGCGGGACTAGTAATCCGCAAGGACAATATTTCATCCGAGAAATCAATTACACGAGAGCAGGACATAACAGGAGTAGCCCCCTCGGCGCGCTGGCACGTGCAGGAGTCGCGTGCCGCACACTGTGCCGTCCGGCCTGCATGGAGCGGCCGGCAGCGCCGCGTCAACGAAGGAAGCCTTGCCCCGTCCCGCCGCCGTCCCGGGCAAAAATAGTAATTAAATCGATAAATCACGGCAAGGTGCGGCGAAAAGCACCCAGCAGCAACACCGTTACATTTGCATTGGAGGCTCGACCTTGCATTCGCAGTGTGGGTGGAAGGTGTGAGGGCCGCGAGGGGATGGGGGTGGAAGGGTGGCAAGCGGGCACGTTCCGCGAGTCAGCGCCAGCCCAGAGAAAGAGAGAGGGAGGGAGAGAGAGAGAGAGAGAGAGAGAGAGAGAGAGAGAGAGAGAGAGAGAGAGAGAGAGAGAGAGAGAGAGAGAGAGAGAGAGAGAGAGACAGAGACAGAGAAAGGGGTGGAAATATTCAATTTCCTTTGGCGTTGCTGAGGATGCAAATCGAGTTGTTTTGAGGTCACCTCGGCGCGCTTCCCTCCGCTGGCTCAGCATCACCTGCCTCCTTTACCGCCAGGCCAACCCTCCCCACACCACACAAAAAATAAAAAAAAAATCGCAGACAAAATAAAAACGACCCCGACGCGAAATGCTTGTAAAGCCACCCCCTGAAACGGCCGCCAGAAACCACCGCCGCGGAATGTCCTCGCCGGCAGACTCGCCGCGTCTCTCTCGCACCCCTGCGGCGCACCCCGTGAGAGCGAGAGAGACAGAGAGAGGCTCCGGTCCGTAAAAACGGCGGCTAACGGCGCGCGGCGCTCTAAGCCCGCGGACTGGGAGCCTGGTGGGCCTGGTGGGCCATCAAGCAGCGAGCGGTCCCCATGCATCGCCCAATAACACCCGCTGGACGCCATAATGAAGGCCACGCCCGCCTGCCCGCGGCCGGCCCGCGGCCCCGGGGTGTTTACATCCACCCCTTGCCACCCGCGGGGCGCGGCGCACGTGCACGCCCCGCCCCGCCACGCGTCCGTCTTGAGCACAATCTCGATGCCAGACCGCGGGGGCCAAACAAACTTGCTTCCGTTTCCTCCTTCTTCTTCTTTTATCCCGAGCCACTTGTATGACAAACCGCGCGCGTAGCGCGCGCCTCTCTCTCATACTTCCGGAAAGCGGTGCCGTTGCCCCCCAGTTTGCTCTCCTTGTTGTTGCTGCTGATTGCGGCCGCTATTGGCAGCCTTTCCATCAGACGACAACAACAACAATAACAACAACAACTTCATTAGCTGGTGCACCGCACGAGCTGCCTGCCTCCTGCTGCATTGTTCTCTCTGTGAGTTTACCAGCGGAGGGCCGAGCGTGCGCGCGCGTGTTTGTGTGTGTGTGTATCCCTCTTCCGCCCGATCACTGCCGCACATAGTCCGCGGCCACAACTTGGGAGCCGCCTCGAAACGAACCGCCACTACTACAAACAGAGGTTGTTATTCGTTGCCCACAGGGATACACGCCCGCCCTACAAGGCCCTTGCCCTTAAGCGCGCTGCCCTTGCCCGTTTTTACTGGGCAGGTGACCCGAGTGTCGGCGTCGGCCTCTCACCACGACGCCGGCCTCACCGGCGCAACCGCGCTCACGGCCCTCATGGCCCTCACAGCCCTCACGGCCCTCACGGCCCTCACGGCGTCGCCCTGGCGCGCGGGGTTCGCCGCCGCCGTCGCCCTGCTCTATCGTGATCGCGAGCCGTTCCGCTTCGGGCCGCCACCGCCGTCGTTGTCGTCGTCGTCGTGCGGCTCAGGGGAGAAGGCGGAGGGGGGATAAAACATGTAAAACACGTGCTGCAGCAGCAGGGCCGAGCGGAGGAGCAGGCAGCCGTGAGTATCGGAACATATCCCGTGGGAGCGACGGTGAAATAGAATATCCGAACGTCGCAGGGTAGAGCGCCTTCCCTGCCGCCGGGCCTGCCTGCCCTCTCCAACGACCTCCTCGTCCTGGTCGACCTGGTCCAGCGAGGGGGCGGGACGGCAAGACAGAAACACAGGGCACGCCGAGGCCGAGGCGGACGGCCTGTAAAGTCACTCGGACAAATAGCCCATCCGTCATTCCTGATCGCACACCACCGCGGCACCTCCAAATTTCTCATCTCGGCGCAGCGCGCGCACGCACGCACACACACACACACACACACACACACACACACACACACACACACACACACACACACACACACACACACACACACACACACACACACACACAGGGCCTCGGCTCGTAAAAACGGATTAGCCGCCGAGCCGCGACGATCATTCCAGTGTCAAAGCAGGCCGCGGTGCTTATAATCGACCGAAGATGCGCGGACCGTTGCGGTTGCCTCTCCGTTGCCCAACCGTTCCTTTACTCCCTCACAGGGGCTGGCTGGCTGGCTGTCTGCCTGGCTGCTGGGCGGGCGAGAGGGAAAGACACACGAAAAAAGAGAAGGACGGGGGGAAAAAACAGGTTGACAAGAAAACGTGGCCCGAGTTAACAAGGCTTGGCCTTAATTAGCCACCGGGATAGTGGCTGTCGAGCGAAAAGGCGAAACGCGGCCCCTCCGCGCATGCGCCGCCCGCCCCGCCCGTCTCGACAGGGCGAGACGGCGGCCCATTTTAATGCCTCACATTGCGGCTGCCAAAATGAAACGTCACTCCTCCTCCGGGTCGAGGGGCGGCCGCGCCGCCGCGGAGGTCCGACCGGAAGGCCGGAGGCGGCCGCCGCGCCGCTGCTGCGCACAGAAGCCGGTCGTCTCACTGGAAGGTCTGTCTGTTCGGTGAGGAGGGAGAGGACGCGAAAATAAAAGGAAGGCAGCTCAAAGGGGTGCAGAAGTGACTGCGAAAGCGAACACTCCGCCGCGCCGCCATATAAGCCCGGCCACGAACTGGAGAGCGAGAAATATGTCGGGGATGAGCGAGGGCAGCGGGATAATCCCGCCTTATGAAAGGTTATATTTATAAAAGTGCTGTCAGCTCGCGCCGAGCACCGCGCACAGCCAGGGGCATCGACGGCGCGGCGGCGGTGGCGGTGGCGCGTCCTGGTGGCCGTTTCCAGCGACACGCTGTGCGGCGCCGCCGGGTCGTGATACAAAACACATTGTCTGAAGTCTGCGACTCGGAGTGACGGTCGTCGGTGTCTCTCTACGGCGCGCCACGTGAGTGCGAGAGAGGGAGACGGTCCGGGGAGAGCTCGGTTCGGAAACGGCCTGCCGGGCGGTGGCGGGGGCCTCACTTCATTAACTAGGGCTCCACCTCGGAATCACGTTTTTCTAATAAAACACACACACACACACACACACACACACACACACACACACACACACACACACACACACACACACACACACACACCGTGCGCGCCATGTGGGACACACAAGCGCAGCGCGGCGGCGGAGCAGCCTAGAAAACGGGCCGAGTGGGCGAACTCCTTCTCCGGCACTATAAAGACGGCGCGGCGGGACGACGCCTCGGGACGCGGTGCTAACGCACGCCGGACACTCTCTTCTCCAGCACGACGGAGTCCGCCGCCACGGCGATGGCGTCACGCCGCGTCGCGGTGCAGGCAGCAATACAGCAATACAGCGCTGGAGGCGGTCAAAATCCCGGACGCATTTGTAGCTCCAGAGTCGTTTAGTAGGACTCGAACCGAACTTGTGACCCCACCAATGGATTGCTCTCCGAACGAAGAATCCATTGGTGGGATCACACGTTCGGTACGAGGCCCATTTAAAGACTCCGGAGCAAAAACCGCGTCCGGGATTTTGACCGCCTTCGCCGGTCTTTTGGCCCACTGTGCCGTCGAGGCGACCAATCTGGAGCGGCGTCCTCGCAGGGCGGTATCGTCTTTCAATCAAGGGCCTAAAGTGGGCAAGGCGCGCCGACGCCGTCCTCGCCGACGCCGTCCTCGCCGACGCCGTCCTGGACGAGGCCGTCGTCAAGGCGACCAGGCCAGGGTCGGCGAGGGCCACGCGGCCGCGCCCTGTCGCATGGCCCGACCCGCCTAGGCCGTGTAGTCGTTCCGAAATAATGTTTCCTGCGGCAACACCGGCAGCTCATCATAACCCTGATAAGAATCGGGCAGTTCAACGCGGGCGTTGCCGCTGCAGCAGCCCTACACACACACACGCACACGCGCAGCCTCCAAAACGATGCACCGGGGAGATGGAATTAAAAGAGGCTGGCAGTGGCAATGCCTCTCGGGCCGCACCTCGCCATGATTAACTTCCCACGTGGATTTGGCGGCGCCGTTCTCTCCCTCTCTCGCTCTCTCTCTCTCTCTCTCTCTCTCTCTCTCTCTCTCTCTCTCCATCTATCTATCTCTCTCCCCTTCATTATAGGCGCGCGTTAGTGTCGAGTTACTCCGCGTGCGGCAGCACGGTCGCGGTAATTGTCATCTCTGTCCGAATGCGTCACGTGCGTCGCGGAATTGAAATGTCACGCGCCACACCCAGCCTACGTCTCTCTCTCTCTCTCTCTCTCTCTCTCTCTCTCTCTCTCTCTCTCTCTCTCTCTCTCTCTCAGGCAGCATCACTTCCCTGCGCAGCGACACGCACTGCGCACCGCGGCCGTCTGCTCACCTGCAACACAAAACAAGAACAGAGTTACCGCGCTGTTTGGGTAAAGCCGTCTGGCCCCCCTCATTCGATAAAGCCACTGCCCTCGCCCCCTGCGGGGCCCCCAGGCGCCCCCCTGGCGCCCCAAAGCCACGTGACCCCTGGCCGGCGGGGCCCCGCGGGGCCTCCGCTCATTGCGGGGCTGGCTGCCCGGTCTGGGCGGCTGGCTGCCTAGGCGGCGGCGCTACCCTTCTCGGAACCAATGAATTTTAATGTGCGCTGCCCCGGTGCCCCAGCGGGTCTGGCCTACCCCCGACGGAGCCTACCCCCGCTGGGGCCACCGCGCCCCGGATAAGCCCTTCTATTAACACCCCTCTCCGCCTCCCTCCAACCGGCCGCGATCAACGGAATACGACCCGAAACCTTGCGGAAGATTACGCGGCATCACGTGAGTGAAATTACAGCCGCTTGCCGGCGGGCTCTGTCCCTCTCGCACTCGTGGGGCGTCCCGGAGAGAGAGACAGAGCGACGAGGCACTGTTCAGCCTGCAGTGTGGGGCCCGTGGCGCGCCGAGCAATATGCATACTATACGGACAAAGGGAGGGGGCGGGGGCTGAATGGAACGCCCTGAGAGACGTACATACGTGTCTCCGAGGGACGCTGATCAGAAAGGGTTGAGGACCCTCCCTCTGTCCCTCAATCTCTCTCTCTCTCTCTCTCTCTCTCTCTCTCTCTCTCTCTCTCTCTCTCTCTCTCTCTCTCTCTCTCTCTCTCTCTCTCTCTCACCAAGTTGGGTCCGTCGTTCGAATTCTCCTCGGCTTCCTCCGCTGTTATAGCCCACTGTGCTTTGTGCGTGTGTGTGAGTGAGCGACTCGTAGAGGACGACATCCCGTGGACGACCACGTCGCGCCAAAGCGAGGAAATGACACCCAAGATTAAAAATTCAAGAAAGAATATGCGACAGTCAGACAGACAGACAGACAGACAGACAGACAGACAGACACGTGCCGACACTGCGCAGCGGTCGGTCAACGCACCACATACCGACAGGCTGACACGCCGACCGGGCGCCAGGGCAGCATATCATAGCATGCCGGTATAATCAATCTAACAAAGTCGTGGCGGGGAGGGGAGAAGGGGGGTCAAAATTAGGCAGAGAGAGAAGGCGAGAGGGATGGGGTGGGGGGGAGAATAGGAATGAAACATTAGGCTTAAGCAGACGCCCTCCCAGCACCCAAAGACACACATCCTGAACCACGCCGTAAATCATCAAAGTTCAGATTTGTCATTTGGCGCGCGTGTGTGTATGTATGTGCGTGGGTCGTTTGTCATGGTTTGTCATGCGCTCGCTCGCTCAGTGTGACCACAACTTGAACCGTTTCTGTTTTCCTACGATTCACATTTGCATCCTCCGCGGCCGGCCGTCGGTTTGGCTAAACTGCCTCCGATGATCCCCTGTCCCTCCGCACGCGGCACGAACGCGGAGCAACCGCTCCTTTTAATTATTTATTTCTATATTAAAATCTGACGGTGCCGGTCTCCAGACGGCGGCGCAGCAGCCACACGTGCTTTATGGGCCGTAAACACGACACCCTGGCGGGCGGCAACGACGCGGTCAGCCAAAATCCAGGTCGCGCCGCACAGTGGGCCGAAAACAGGACGAAAAAACCAAGCGACGGAAAAGCACCGAAAAGTCACTTCTCCCCCCCCCCCCCCGGGCAGCATCCCGGGCGAGCGCTACGAGCGGCCCGAAGAACAGGACGAGGTAAGAAAAAACGCGCTGCGGTCCGCCTCTCTCGCTGCCGAAACACACACGGCGCAGGGGAGGGCGAGAGTCTCGCGCGGCAGAGATCCCAGGACGTGTCACAAATTATTGAACACGGCGTCGGAAGTCGTCACGCCGTGCCGTGGCGAGCCGAGGCGTCGCTCAGCGCAGCGCCTCCCACGACGAGTGCCCTTGCAGTTACGCCCCAAGGAGAGGGCGCCGAGCCGAGCCGAGCCGAGCCGAGCCGAGCCAAGCCGAGCCGAGCCGAGCCGAGCCGAGCCGAGCCGAGCCGAGCCGAGCCGAGCCGAGCCGAGCCGAGCCGAGCCGAGCCGAGCTAAGCCGAGCCGAGCCGAGCCGAGCCGAGCCAAGCCGAGCCGAGCCGAGCCGAGCCGAGCCGAGCCGAGCCGAGCCAAGCCGAGCCGAGCCAAGCCGAGCCGAGCCGAGCCGAGCCGAGCCGAGCCGAGCCGAGCCGAGCCGAGCCGAGCCGAGCCGAGCCGAGCCGAGCCGAGCCGAGCCGAGCCGAGCCGAGCCGAGCCGAGCCGAGCCGAGCCGAGCTCAGCCGAGCCAAGCCGAGCCGAGCCGAGCCGAGCACGCGTGCACCGCGAGTCGGTTCGCGCCGACGCCGCCGCCTTGCGTCGCGATACGACCGGAATACTGAATGGGGAAGGGGAGGGGGCCGCGGGCTTGCATCGCCTGCACTCGCGCACCTCGCAGCCTCACAGCTCACCTCGGCCGCGGCGCCTGCCTGCCTGGCGGGGCCCTGCAAGTGTCTCCTATCTCTCCGCCGCTATCGCGCGTTTTCTTCCTTCCACTCGCGGCTCGCAAAATCCCCCTTCCCTCTGCCCTATTAACCTCGCGCACCGAGACGCCGACTTCTCCCTCCCCTCCCTCCCTCCCTCCCTCCCCTGCCATCACTCACCGGCCGCCACCCTCTCTGCGGATGTCGCGGTGGATGGAAGGCCGAGCCAAGCCGCGCCAAGCCGCGCCAGCCGCGCCAATGACGCTGATGAAGAGCAGGAGGCGAAATGACGTCACGGGAGGAGGAAGAGGAGGAGGAGGAGGAGGAGGGGGGGGGGAAATCGACCACAAGGGGAGTAAGGAAAAGAAGTTTTAAAAAAATAAACGTCCAAACTGTTGCGAAACGAATTTCAGCTCGGCCTGGCTGAATGCCGCGCCGCGTCGACCTCACCCACCCACCCCGCGAAGCACGCGAAGCACGCGAAGCCAGCAGCAATACAGGGGCAAGCCACGCCGCCACGCCCCTCTAAGCTTCAATATCGGGGGTCTGCCTGCATGCAATTATGACGACTTGCATAACGTGCTCGTGTGTGTGTGTGTGTGTGTAAGCGTGCGCGCGCGCGCACAAGGAGACATTGTCGCTGGTGTGTACTGTACAATATGCCGCACGATGTCGGAGCGGCAGCAGCATTGAACGAACGTTACCGGCCAATATGAAAGCCCGCGCGCACCGCAGCACGACGGAACAGAAGAAGACGAAGAAGAAGAAGAAGAAGAAGAAGAAGAAGAAGAAGAAGAAGAAGAAGAAGAAGAAGAAGAAGAAGAAGAAGAAGACAAGCAGGAAAGGCCGCGACTTTGTGCCATACGAATCGTGATGGAGGAATGTCGGTGCATGAATGCGTCTACTTCCTTATTGATCAATACGACGGACAGACAGATAAAGGGCCGTGCTGTGCGAAGAAAACTCATCAGGCGAGAGGGGGCAAGGGAGAGGGGGAGGGGGGGGCGGGACGAAAGAGAGAGGAGTTATAGGAGAGCTCTAGGCTTCGGCTGGCCGACGATCACTCAACTTCATCCCGCTCCCCCAACGGACGCACAAACACAGACACACACACCGACGCGGAGAGGCGTGCGCACACGTCGACGGTGTGAAGTAACACGTCCAATATTCTAGCGGTGCCGGCGGCTGGCGCGTCGAGAGGTACGAAGACCTTTCACTTCCATACGGATGCGTGTCTTGGTGCGTGGATGCGGGGAGGGCTGTGCGATATTTCGATATATCGAGGTCGATACGATATCATCCCGATATCGAGGGGTGCGATATTCGTTTCTGAAGCAAATCGATACATCGAGGGCTCGATATACCGCGACATTACGATATCACTCGCTTCACGATATCCATTATCGACCCGACATCTTGTGATATTTCGGTCGATATGTCTAGATATCGCAATATTTATCGATCTCGATACCCTCGATATCATGATACTCTTCGGTATTACGCGATATGTGTCGTGAGGCGACACATCGACCCTTAGTTCGATACGGGGTCAATATCGTATCGCGATACCGAGAAGTGGATATCGCACAGCCCTAGCGGGGATCTTTTCGGCTTGGCTCGGCTGGGACGTCCGAACTGACGAAATAAAACAACAACAAATATGTGAACTGAACTGCAGTTCGCCAAGCAACGGCAAACGACGGCATGCGTAGGCGGTCGCATCAATTTGCCTACGATTCACCGAAACCAGCAGACGGCGAAAACGCTTCCCCGCGCGTAATTCACGATAATTTCACACACACACACACACACACACACACTGACACACGCACACACAGCGGGGCGAAAATCACTGTCACTCGGACTTGGGTTGTGTTATTCCGGGCGATTGCACTGGGCAGAAAGGCGAGATGGAAGGCAACAAAGGCAGTCTGATGATTCGACTGCTCGATCCGATTGCTCGCATTGACACCGGCAAGGGCGGCATGTCCGTCCGTCCGTCCGTCACTGCGATTGTCCAGCCGATCGGACGGACGGACAGACGCTGCCGTAATGGCCGCAAATAGCCGTCCCCCCTGACGTTTACCAGACGCGACGTAAATTTAATCAGAGCGCTGCTGCTGCGTTTGATGCGGTGTTTAACGTCCGTGGAGTCGAAAGGTGTGACGCGGGGGAGAGAGACAGACAGTCGGCCGGCGTGACGAGGGAGAGAGAGAGAGGGAGAGAGAGAGAGAGAGAGAGAGAGAGAGAGAGAGAGAGAGAGAGAGAGAGAGAGAGAGAGAGAGAGAGAGAGAGAAGCACACACGGCAGGATGCGATGAAAATACCCAAAGCCATATAAACCGTTTAATGTCACGCCTTTTATACACGTAAGAAATAAATAAAAGCAGAGGGCGAAAAGAGAGAGAAAAAATACCGCACGCAATAAAAAGACTGCACCCGAATGAGACAGCTGATCGTTAAAAACGAAAAAAAAAAATCGGGAAAAAAAGGAAGGCGCGAAGTATGATGTAAGCCACCCTGAAAGAAAATAGGGAAAATAAACAACAGGGAAAATGTTGGAAAAAGTTAGGGAATTTTGCAATGGACAGAGCCTTACAGAGTAGCGGTGCTGCGTGCTGCGGCGCTGCCTCCTAGGCTGCTTACCCCATTCAGGGTGTCGAGTTGCAGCGCAGAACGCGGAGCGCAGGGGAAGGCGGTGGGGGTCAAGGGTCAGGTTCGAATGAATAAAATGCGGGCCGAGAGAGAGAGAGAGAGAGAGAGAGAGAGAGAGAGAGAGAGAGAGAGAGAGAGAGAGAGAGAGAGAGAGAGAGAGAGAGAGAGAGAGAGAGAGAGAGAGAGAGAGAGAGAGAGAGAGAGAGAGAGAGAGGGAGAGAGAGAGAGCGAGCTCCTCCGTAACTGCTGCGGCTGCTGTTTCTAAAGGGGATGGAATCCAAGTCAAGGGGCAGCAGCGCCCTATGCGCCCTCTGCGCGTACGGTAACGAGAGCGGGGCGGAGGAACAAAAAGAAGAGAGAGAGAGAGACAGAGAGAGAGGGAGGGAAAGAAGAGCGCGGGAGAAGGCGATGACCGGCACAATTTCAATCCGTGCGCTATCGAGATCGCCTTTTAAACGTGTGCCGCGATCGCGCCCCGGCCTGTCAGCGGCGCGTGTCGATACTATCGAGCGCATGTCTGTCTGTCTGTCGTTCTGTCTGTCTGTCTGTCTGTCATCGCTCCTTCCGCTGTCTGTCTGTCTGTCCGGCCAAAGCCGGAATCGGTCCGTCTGTCCGGGTCAATCTCAGGGCCTTGGGGGGCGTGGCGACGGCTCGTTGTCGCGAGCGATCAGAATCATTCCGGAGATGGAGGAAAACAACAACTCTGCCGGGACCGGGGCACAGTGGGCCGGGGCGCGACGCCGGCCGAATCAAAGACAGTCTTCGGAAAGAAGCGGAACTTGCGGGGCGACAGACGGCGCGGCAGAAGGGGGCCTCCCTGACGGATGAAACAAAGGGGGCCAACTTGGGGCCGCAACGCCCTCCGACGCGCGACTCGGTGGCCCACTGTGCCCGGCACCACACACTGCGAGATGAGGCGGGGGAGGCATTAGGCGGCACTTTCGAGAGTAAGGCGAGATGTGTGTGAAGCTTTGCGGGATCGAGGGGACGACGGCACCCCGAACAATGCAACTTTTAGTGTCGATGGGTCGCCCTGCATGGCCCGGGGATCGCGCCGAGAGATGTTATTGCACAATTGTGAATTGGCGATTACGCTCACAATAGTAGTCGGGGCAGCGGCCATATTGCTGCGCTCAGAATATTATCACTGCCGGGGCTGGCTGCTGGACCGCAAACGGAAATCCCCTCCGCTGTAGTGTCGCTGTGGGAAAGCGGCGGGAAAATGCGACGACACAGATGCAAATGTGGCCGACCTCACAGCCGGCGGGGCGGCTCACGCACACTCTATCACGGCACACGCAGGGGGGCAATTTGGCACCTTGCAAGTGGGGGTAGCCGGGGGTAGCCGGCGAGGGGGCACCCCCTCGTCCGGACCCGTCGTTTAACGCTCTACCGAACGACCAATGGGGGGGAAAATCGACTCAGGTTGGAGCAAAGCACACACAAACTCACTGACACTCACTTTCACACACACACACGAACACATACGAACACACACACACACACGAACACATACGATCACAGACAGACACACACACCAGCGGGCCCAGCCTCTCCTCCAAAGAAGCAGAAAGTTGGGGCGGGAATTAGCGCTGCGATCTCCAAACAGCGGAAGGGACACACACAATGGCCGCGCAACAACTTTGGAATCGCCGGCAGAGAGGTGGCTCGGCGCTCCCCGCTGCCAGCAACGCGTCTCGTCTCGTCCTTCCCGCGCGCCGGCCCCGCGCGCGCGGCCCTCTTTTAAAATACTAGCCGCGCCCTGCGTCTCCCTCGCACCCCCAGGGTCCGTCCGGTCCGCGAGAGAGGCGCGGCCTGCAGGCCAATGAGTGGCCATCCGCCTCCCGCATGACGCTGCCCATCACGGCAAGGCCGCCGCCGCCCGGCCCGCCCGGCCCGCGCGCCGCGGCCCAATTCGATTACCGGGGCAACACACTGTCTCGCCAACGAGGTCACAAAAGGCGAAAATGAAAGAGATTCAATCGGACAGGCCCCGCCGCGCCTCGCCCTCGCCCTGCAGGGCGTGCTAATAGAAAAATATGGGCCGCGCCGTTTGCCGCGCTCGTCGAGGCCCTGCTCCGGCTGCAGACGCGGCCGCGGAACGAACACCCCGGAGCAGACTAGCTCGCGCGCTGCAACGCGTATGTGGACGGAATTTTAACATGAAAATTTAAACGTGAAAATTTATTTGTGTTGCTATGAACTACATAATAAATACACCATTTTTCGTAGCTAAATTTTTTCTTAATACCTTCACGCCGGTGCGATTACCATGTTCTCGTATCGGCTGAAGGTAAGGTTAGGCTTCGATGCGAAGGTGTTAAAATTTTTGAATAAAAATCATTTTTAAAAAAATTAGGAAAATGTGCTGTACGTAGCCCGGTAAGCACTACGATCCCAGAAATGCAAGAAATCCAAGAAATGCCGGATGGAGCGGACGACACGCAGTCGGCGTGGCCGCGGCCGCGGCACGTGCGAAACGACGCGCCATAATATGAAGTGGGCCGAAACGGAAAATGATTAAGAGAGGGTCCGAGTGCTCCTACGCGCCCACCCCTATGGAGGCTGCTGGGAACGCGAGCACATGCCGGCCGCACCGCCACCACTGCCGAGCCACGCCGCGCGCCCGCACCGAAATTTACGCACTTTCGGCGTGACCAATTCCGCCTCCGCGCGCGCTGCCGCCGCCGTCCTCCTGGAGGCCGGCCGCCGTCATGGCCCTGGCGGTCGCCCGCGCGCATTATACGTATCGCTCGACCGGGATCGCGATGATGACCAGCAGCACCCCCGCGACGCGCCCTCATACGGCATGCAGCGCCCTCGCCAGCCGGCCCACTGTGCCAGCCCCAACAAAGCCGCAGATTATAGAAAAGGTCCCGGCCGGAAGATTACTCCTTGCGGCCCTCTCAGTCTCTGGGCGCGCGCGCGCGCGCGTGTGTGTTTGTGTGAGAAAGGTCGAGTGTGTTCGTTTGTTTCGCCACGAGCGCCGGCTGGGGCGTGGAGAGGGGGTGGCGGCGGGGCGCGGTTTCTACTCCCGTGAAGGGACCCGGACCAGGTGCGTTATGCGTTTTTATTGCCCCCACATGGCGCAGGCTCACACTCACACACACACACACACACACACACACACACACACACACACACACACACACACACACACACGGAGCTTAGTGCATTGACCCTTGGCAGGGGTGCGCGCCGTCTTGTTCGCATCAACACCTTCCGCGCTGCAATCTGCATCCTTGTTTCCACTCACGCGCCTTTTCCACTTTTCCTCCCCTTGAATCCGCTCACCTGAAACGAGAAGAAGAAAACAAATCAGAAACACATGACGGCAAGCACGGGAGGGAGGGAGGGAGAGAGAGAGAGAGGGAGGGAGGGAGAGAGAGAGAGAGAGAGAGAGAGAGAGAGAGAGAGAGAGAGAGAGAGAGAGAGAGAGAGAGAGAGATTGCAAATATGAAGACCGCGCGTCGTGCATCGTAGACACTAGGAACTAATAAAAGTGACAAACAAGATAAACATTTTAAACTGTCAACGCGTGCTGTCCACTTCAACTACCACCCCTTTCATTGTACCATTTTTTTCTCCTTCAAAACACTTTTTTTTTTTTTTTTTTTTTTTTAAGCCATTCCACTGACGCACTACTATATGGATAAATCTGGGAGAGCCAGTCGTCATGATAATAATAATACGCCCGTATATTTTTCATCCCTGCGTTAGTGTGTGTGCGTGAGTGTGTGTGTGTGTGTGCGTGGCGATTAGTGCGGCCCGGGGGTGTATCGTGTACCCCGCAGCACGTGCTGGCAGAGAGAAGGAAAAATCACACACGGGAGAAGAGGGGGGGAGGGGGAGTTCAGTGAGGTGTGAATGCTATTGTGATCCCCCAACCCCGCCTGATTGCACAGATGGGGTCGCGGCACCCCATCCCCCAACCCCCTAGCCCTTGCGCCAGTCCAGCTGCGATCATGTGTATCTCTTCCTCTCCGTATTCGCACGCACACAGGCGCAACGCGACCCCTTTCGGGCGCACAGACGCGCGGAATAGAGACAGAGTGAGGAAGGGGGGCTACTTGTCAGGGCAGCGGCGAGAAATGGTCGCCGAAGCAGTTATGTTGAAAAATGGCCCTGGTCTACATATTGCGCAAGGTTGCACTGCGCGCGAGCACACACACACACACACACACACACACACACACACACACACACACACACACACACACACACACACACTCCACGGCGGGGCTGCTACCCCTTTTTTGGAAGCCGGGGTGCTCACTTCTTTCTACCACCGTGTGTCGGTGTGTGCGTGTGTGTGAATGATGACCATTGTATGGAATCCGAAATCAGTGCCTGTGGAGGGGGTTGAGGCAATGGCCCCGTAACCGCAATTTTACCTCTTGCACCCGAGCCTCTTTGTTTCCTTCCCTAAACAACCCGGGAAACTGAAACTCGGATTCGAGCAGGTCGGAGGTTCGAGGCCGGCGAGCGGCGGCTTTCTGTTTGGCGTGCAGCGCCACGCGTTTCATCATGGCGACGGTCCGCGACGGCTAAACGGCCCCGTCGGGAAGGCCGACGCGAGGCTAACGGCCTGGAGGCGCTCTAATGAATACGCCGTCAATTCACGGCCGGAGGGGCGGGGGCGGGGGGGAGTGGGCGCGGCAGGGGGATGATCCCGGTGTTCCCAGGGTGGGGGCCGCGGCCGGGATCCCTCCGCCCTCTTCCACAACATCAAACACACCGCGGACAGCGGCGCGTAAAACTTTGCCTCGACTGCAACTTTGTGGCCCGTACATCAACAAGTCTTGCAATACGGCGAGCCTTGCGCGCGGCCTTTGCCGGCTTATGACGCACCTGCCCGGACGCACGGCCCGCACTCAGGGGCGCCCCTCTTCAACGAATTAATAGTAAAACTTTGCGGGTTGCCTGGCTGCCGCCCCCCCGGTCGCGGCTCCGGGCTCCGGCCCCCGACGGCACCTCGCCGTCGATGCGTCCGCTTCCCAGACGGATTGTGGCGGCGCGTAATGGAATCTTCCTGGACGGCACGGAGGGGTGGCGCGGCGCGGCATGGCGGCGGCGGCGGCCCGGGCACGCACCGAGACCCCTTCCTCGCTCGTCCACGTTTATGAATAATATAAGCGTAATAATGAGCCGGCATTGTCAAGTGGGCCGGCTGGGCCGCTCGCCGGGGCGCCGGGAAAGCTGGGAAAGCTCGGGAAAGCTAGGAAAGCTCGGGAAAGCGGCGGCACAAGTTCGCCTCAAGCCGGGCATAAGCCCGGGGATAAAAACCGACGACAGAAAGACCCGGCGAGAGCGAGAGAGACGCCAGAACGGAGGCTGCGTTACGATTGTTTCCTGGCAGAGCTCCGGTCGCTCCACAGTGGGCTTCGCCTTTGATTGCGAGCTCAACGAACAGCGACCAATATGACACGACAGAGCAGAGAGAGAGAGAGGAGGAGAAGAGAGAGGAGAGAAAGAGAGAGAGAGAGAGAGAGAGAGGAGAGAGAGAGAGAGAGAGAGAGAGAGAGAGAGAGAGAGAGAGAGAGAGAGAGAGAGAGAGAGAGAGAGAGAGAGAGAGACGTGGCTTTTTCATCGCGCCGCGGCCAATTTCAATATGTTTTTGATTCCATCGCGCGCTCGGCGTTGATGGAGAGGTAGCGCCACGCCCTACAGCTGTGCTGGGGCGGCGGTACATTTGCATAAGCCGGGCCGAGCGCAGGGCCGGGCGGGGAGGGGGTGCGGTCAGGCCCCGGGCAGTAAAGTACAGGTGCAGGGGGAGGGTTTTCTGGCCGGCCAGACAGACGCTCGCTGTTGGCGGGGCGGTGTGGCGGTCTGGGTTTGGGGTTGCTCTCTCCATCCTGCCGACAATGGCAAGGCGTACCTGTTATCACAACGACGTCCGGTTGCCATAGCGACGCCGCAGACCAGCGCCTTGACTTGGGGGTGGCTTGGCTTGTGGATCAGCCGGACAGAGGGCAGCGCGGCCAGGCACGTCTCTGTCTGTCTGTATGTCTCTCTCTCTCTCTCTCTCACACACACACACACACACACACAAACACCCACCTCAAGACGAATTTCGGACCAAAATTCATAAACTTGAATTTCGATGTACCGAAGTCATTCCTCTTTTGAATGGGGGCAAAAATTTCGGGGATAATTGATGAAACGTAAAACGCAGAGCAGCGTCATCGTCGGGCCGATAGCGTATCATCAGCATCGCGCGCTCGCCTCCATCGCCTCCACCCTCGTTGGCATGTCGGAGACCAGCCGACTCGGGGATCAGAGGGCTGCCGCCGGTTCGCCTCTGTCCCTCTCGCAGAGCGGCGGGCCCGAGTGCGAGCGAGACAGGGCGACGCCGCCGCCGCCGCCGCTCCCCTCGCGGATTATTGAAAAGCGACGCGCCCTTGACTGCTGAGGCCGACCGGGGCAGGGCAGGCAGGGCAGGCAGGGCAGGCAGGGCAGGCAGGGCAGGCAGGGCAGGCAGGGCAGGCAGGGCAGGCAGCCCCTCGCGGAGTAACTGGCCCGCGATACGAGGATGCGGATGTAGGTCAGAAGACGCGGCAGGCAGGACAGATCGAAGCCCGCGCCGACAAGCCGAACACCGCTCCGCTCTCTCTCTCTCTCTCCCTCGCACCCTTAGGGAACGCTCCATGAGTGCGACAGAGCGGACGTAGCAAGGCAGGCCTCTCCATCTCGCCGCCCCTCGCGGCCGCGGGCCAAGCGGCGACCCTTAGGCCTAGGTGCCCCCGCGGGACGAATCCATCCGCCAGCGCCGCCAGCGCGCCAAAATCCCCCGCGCAGCGACTTCGCGCGGCGCGCACACAATACGCGGGCTAAGGCACAAAAGGGGAGGAAACAATATAAAAGGTGAGCCAGAAGCGGGCCGGGGGAGGGGGGCGAAATTTGCGAGGTGAAACCGAGGTCGCGTGCTCTTGCTGCAGTGCCCTGAATAAAACGACCTTGTTTACGGAGTTTAAATGAGACCCCGTCTGTCTAGCCGCCCTGCCGGCGGGCTGCCGCCCCTTGCGGTCCACCAGGGGGACTCAGTCTGGGGACCGGCTTTAGCCCCTCCCCCACCCCCGCCGGCCCGCCAGCAAGCCGCTGTCAATTTTGGCATACGACGCAGCGCGTTTGATTGGCTCGCATTAGCGACACATTGCGTTCCCACACGCTCGCTCTCTCTCTCTCTCTCTCTCTCTCTCTCTCTCTCTCTCTCTCTCTCTCTCTCTCTCTCTCTCTCTCTCTCTCTCTCTCTCTCCCCCTCCGGGCAGCGGGCGTGTCTGAGTGACGGGGCTGTGACGCGGCCCGCCATCGAGGCCGTGCCTTGACATGTCAATGCCGGGGCTGCAGGCTGACAGCGGAGCGTGCGAGGATCGTTTGGCGCGGCACAAAACACAAAATTAAAAAAATTGTTTCAAACGTCACTTGCGCGTTCGCGTTGTTGGAAGCGAACAGATGTGTTTGCGCGCGCTATTCAACACAGACGCGTCTGGCCACTCACACAAGCGCATAGCGGATGACCCACAAATGCGCGTGACACGACGTGCCGCGGCGAGTCGAAGCGTGTGTCTCTGGGCCCCGCCCAGCGCCGCCCTCGCTAATAGATAACTCTGTGTGTGTGTGTGTGTGTGTGTGAGTGTGTGGATGTCTGCGACAGCCGTGTCCGACCAGCGCCTCTCTGCTATCGACACTGGCCACACACACACACACACACACACACACACACACACTCAAAAAGTGCCATCCTACTCATACAGCGCGCACGCGTCCACGGCGTGCGACCCGAAATTATCCTCCACAGTGTTGAGTCGCTCCGTCTCTCTCGCGGGCCGACGGGACGCCCCTTCGGTCGGAGAGAGACGGGGCGACGCGCCGTTTACCCACGCGTGACCACCCACTCGAGTTCGCACGTGCGCGCCGATCGGAGAGATGCATTGATGAGCGCGCCGCGGCACGCCGCCGGCCCCCTCCATGTAAATCGCGAGCGCGCGGCGTCGTCGTCTCCCCCGTCGGCGTCCTCGACGGCGTGCTCCGCGCATTGCCGCCAGAGATAACCCCGCGCCGGCACGCCGAGAAGCAGGCCATCTGGATTAGCCTCGCGCCGTGCGCGGCCACTTGGAGCACGCACGCACGCACGCACGCACACACGCACGCAGCGGCGTGTCGAATCCGGCGCACTGATGCGGGTCCAGGCGTTACTCTCATGCCGAGCACAGCCTCCGCGTCCAGGCGTTACTCTCATGCCGAGCACAGCCTCCGCGTCCAGGCGTTACTCTCATGCCGAGCACAGCCTCCGCGTCCAGGCGTTACTCTCATGCCGAGCACAGCCTCCGCGTCCAGGCGTTACTCTCATGCCGAGCACAGCCTCCGCGTCCAGGCGTTACTCTCATGCCGAGCACAGCCTCCGCGTCCAGGCGTTACTCTCATGCCGAGCACAGCCTCCGCGTCCAGCGCGCCATATGCCGCTCTCGTCGCGAGAGAGACGGCGGAGCGGCACGGTTTGGAATCACTACTACGACGCTGCCAAAGAAAGTGAAGTAGGCACTCCGAGACCTAACCAAGGACAACAACCAGGGCGACCCCGGCATCTGGAGCGAGGCCTCGACGACCTGCTAATCTGCCGCGCGGACTTGCCGCCCCGCATCGCGCGGCCGCCTCCGAGCTCCCCGCCAAGCACGACAGCTGTGCCGACGCGCTGCTGGGCCGCTGGGCCCCAGGGGACGGTACAGTGCCAGACCCCAGGGGAGGCGCACGCGGATGCCGAGGGTGGGCCGCGACCCGGCGCGCCAAAAAACAACATCCCGGTCGGCGGGCCAAACCGCCACCGCCACCACCCAGTGGTCTGCCAGCACCGCCAGTCCGGCGGGCCGCCCGAGGCGCGCTGTCCGCCCAGTCAGTGCAGCCAGCAGAGAGGCTGGAACTGCCCCGAACAGACCTCACGCCGGCCGGCTTCAAAGCGGCCGCCGGCGTGCACAATCCACGTAACGCCGCAGACCACGCCGCGCGCGGTTTGAGGGTTCCAGCGAGAGCCTCATCACCACCACGACGACGACGGCGATCCGTCTGGTCCACCTCCTGCCACTCTGCCGCGGCAGCCTTGATGCTGCGAGCCTGGTCCGACGTGGCGTTCTTTTCACGTGAAAAATCATGATCCGGCTCCTGAGGGGGAACAGCGCCAAGCAGAGCGGCCAAGATTAACGATGTCGACGACGGCCGGAGACAAAGGCCGCGCGGCTCAGACTGGCCGCCACCAGCAGTGCAGCCTGCACATTATGACGGAAGCAGTCAAACAGACGCTCCCCCGTCCTATCGATCACCCGAAAGGTGATTACAAGTCGATCCATCGACTCGCGCGGTGTCAATGGACACGCTGCAGCAGCGCTTGCAGTGCGCGCGTCATCGCGGTGCTGCTTTCCGCACCAGCTTCAGACTCCTTTCAATTAAGTCGCCGTTTTCATACCAGTTTTTGCTTTCACCCTCGACAAAAAAAAAAAAATCTTTTCTCTTCGTTCCGTTACGTCATCGCCACCATGACGGACAAGGAGAACATAAAGATGAAGGGGGAAGTCGGCAGTTCATTACCTTCTACTTCCAATCTGCCCCGCAAAGGATTGAGCCAACACACAGAGTCTCTCTCTCTCTCTCTCTCTCTCTCTCTCTCTCTCTCTCTCTCTCTCTCTCTCTCTCTCTCTCTCTCTCTCTCTCTCTCCCTCTCTCTCTCTCTCTCTCTCTCTCTCTCTATCTCTCTCTCTCTCTATCTCTCTCTATCTCTCTCTCTCACCTCCTGAGAATCACAACATGATCAAGTCGGTCGCTCATTCAGTGCAGCACGCAACCGCAAGACGGGGGAAAATGTTATTAGTGTGATTGATCGCTTGTTGTTGTTGTTGGCGAGGGATCGGAAAGGTGCAGAGGCCTTCTGTCTGGGATTACAAATTAACTCGACGCGCCCGGAGCGCGATAAGCAAGAACACACTCTCCCGGAAAAAGCATCAGCTTACCGCGGGAGCTGGTTATAATAACTCGGGACACACAAGCCGAAGAAGAAAAAAGTGCAATCACGTTGCAGCGCTTGATCGAATGCGAGTCCCTAGCATCGTAAACATAAATATGCCGTAAACGTCATCGGCAAGATGCTGCGGGACCTCATTGGCCGTGCATCCGCGAGACGAATAAAGGAAATAAAAAAAAAAGCGACTTTTTACGGCTTAGCCGCGATTCGCGACGGACCGCGAGTCTGTTGCTCTCTCGCGCCCCGGCAGCACGCCCCATGCGTGCGAGAGGGACGGGGAGAGAGGTTCCCGCCGGCCGCCATCAGCGTTGCCACGAAAAAAAATCAAAAAATAAAAATAAAAAAATAATCGAAACGGTGACAAATGTTTCGAAATGGCGATTTTGTCCGACGGAGTAAGGCATAGGGCGCAGTGGGCACGTCCGTCAGCCTGCGCCGGCCTGCGCCGCCACCGAGACCGCCGCGTCAGGACGACACGATGAGGCAAGCGACCCCACCTGACGTGACCGCAGACCGCAGGCACCACACTGTCCACTGTCCACCTGCCCGGGCCGCTTCATTAGGGCCATCATTCAAATCAGGACAATGAATGCAGTGCATTGCGTTATGCTATCGCTCTGTCTCTCTCGCACTCACTGCAAAAAATTCCGTGTTTTGATACGGAAAATGTACAGAAAATGGGGTACAGAAAAGGTACGGACCTTCCGTACTGGTTCTCTGTGGTCCCCATAAGGATCTCATGTAAACTGCTACAGAAAACATGTACAGAACCTCCGTGGTTGGCAAGGTACGGACAGTCCAGGTAAAAAATTGACCATACATTTTCCGTGTAATTTCTGTGCTTTTTTCTATCAGTGGCTCGCGGGGCGGACCGTAGGAAGGCAGAGCGACGAAGCACTGAATCGCTTTATTGATGCACTTTGCACTGCACTTTGTCGCACTCGCCCTTGACTTTATGCAGGCCGCGGAGGGGGGGAGGGGAGGTCCGAAATTTCGTTTCGGCTTCACACAATGGCAAAGCTCCTTACATAAGCGCGGCTACCGTCACTCGGCACAAAAGGCGCAGGGGGAGGGGGGAGGGGGGCGGAGGCGAATTAAACGAGACGCCTGCTGGAGGATGGCTTCCAGGTGAAAAGTGGGATAGAAAGAGGAAAAGCAGGACCGAACAAGAAAACGAAACAAAACAGAGAAAAGGAAACTGCGCGCAGGGGTGCGAGCGAAGAAGAGCGAGGGAGAGAGAAAGAGAAATCGAAAAAGAGAAGCGGATTGTGTCCCCACTAGAACGGAGCAGTGCAAACAGGCTTCGTCGCGAGAGAAGAAGGGGCCCTGCAGGCCGACTCCGAACAGAGCCTTCGCTGTCGCTCTCACACTCACGGGGCGTTTCGTAGGGTTGCGAGAGAGACAAGGGCCGTGTTCGGAGCCGGCCCGCTGCCAGCCAACACACTGAGCGCAGTTACAGCGTTGTAACGCGCGGGCGCCCACTTGGACGCCGCCTCCTCCACCTGCGTCCCGGCGGCGGCGGTCCTGGCGGTGCACGCCGGCGACACTCCCGCCGGCCGATCCAAGCACTTCCACCTTATCCCCGCACCAAATCGAGCCGGCAGCCTCAATCCGAACGACGCCCCGGCGCTCTGTCTCTGTCCCACCCCGACGGGCCGCCCCCGCGCGGGTGGGACACAGGCAGCGCGACGCAGGGCCCTGCGGTTCGGAGCCAGCCTGCAGATCAACTCGCGAGGAGAGAGAATTCCCCGCGCTGAAATCCGCGGCGAGCACGCGCCGCCGAGGGGAGCGGAGGGGAAGCAGCACGGCGAGGAAATCGGAAAATCGCCGAGACGACAATGGAGACGGCCTGGAGGAAGGGCGGCGGGGATCGAACCAGGGCACCGCGGCGTGGAATCACGGGACGCACGTCCGGCGATGCGATACTCATCAGGCGGAGGAAAACGCCACAAATTTGACTATTTTCGAGGAATAAGGGAATATGATTTCTACCGATTTGACCAACTTTGCGCTACGATTTTTCCGAGGGGTAAACAACTGCGAAAAATTTTGTACACCGTTATTTCAACTTTCACGTTATTTCACGTTGGTTTAACGTTCTTAAAACGTTATTTCACGTTATTTCAACGTTTTTAAAACGTTATTTCAACCTTATTTCCCGTTACTTCAACGTTACTTCAAGTTATTTCACGTTAAATCACGTTATCTCAACGTAATTTCAACGCTATTTCAACGTTATTTCAAGGAAAACGTACACCAAGTTGTTTCCCCCTCGGATTTTTCTGACAAAATCCGTAGTCAGTGAACGGCCATCGTTATCCTTGTTCCCCTCGTGCCGCCCGCCATCCTGGACGTCCATCCAGGCCGTCGCTCTGGGCGACCATAACGCATCAGTGCCCGTACTCGCGTTCCGATTCGTGCCGACACCGACTCTCTGAGGTAATCACCGCCGGCAGAGTCTTCCGGGCCACTGCTCCTCTGTCTCACTCGCACTCACGGGGCGTCCCGTGGTGGCAACCACTCTTACTATGTTTGGGGACACAAGATTTCTTAAGGGAAGAGATTTCGTCGGATTTCGCAAGATTTCGACCGATTTTTACGCCCGAAATCTGCTTGTTTTTGTTGTTGTTTTTTTTTGTTGCCTTTATGGGGGAAGATTTCCGATTTCCAGAGATTTCTGGCACTCAAGGGGACACATGATTTCCTGAGTGGTTGCCCCCTCGGGGCGTCCCGCGGTTGCGAGAAGGGCCGTCCCGCATCAGCCCTGGCGGGCCGGTGGCGCCGGTAGCCGGTACGGGCTTCGGCGCGTAACAAGGCGATCCACCTTCTTCCCGTTTCCGAGGCGGCAAAAGTTTGGTTTCCTTATGAGAAATGCAGCGGTGAGCTGCGAGGCCAAGGCACGGCGAGGCCCCACGCGAGATGACGTGCGGCTTGACTTATTGCCTTCTGCCTCGACGAACGCCACCACGCCACAGGGGCGCGGCATGCAGGGCCCCTCCCTCGCGTGTAGCTGTGTACGCGCGTGCGTGCGTGTGAGTGCGCGAGGTTTTATGGCGCTTTTATGTCACTCACTGCACGGCGAACCTGGGCGAGCCGCCGCCGTGTCCTCCCCGGTGGGAATCGCGGTAAAAGGAGCAGGGTCGGAGAAGTTGCAGGGTATCCCTGGAGGTGAAGGCGCAGGGTTGTAGGGCCTCAAGGTAGCAGGGTCGCCTGGCCCAGCTGCACAGCACATGTTTGTGACCAGCTCCTTCCTACAACTAGTTCCGACCCATCATGACCTAACCTGACGGGGTCGCGACAGATCTTACCCTACTCCCGACGATCTTACCCTACCCGCGACAGATCTTACGCTACTCGTGCCAGATCTTACGCTACTTGCGACGGATCTTATGCTATGCTACACGCGCCAGGCGACCCTGCTACTCTGAGGCACCAGGACCCTGCCACTTTGAGGCCCGACAACCCTGCGCCTTCACCACCAGGCATACCCTCCTGCTACTTCTCCGACCCTGTTCCTTTCATGCGTCCCCCCCCCCCCTGTGGGTTTCGCGAGACCCTTGCTTCAGCAGTGTGACGGCACGGTACAACGAGACACACACGCACACGCGCACACACACACACACACACACACAGACACAGACACACACACACACACACACAGCGTCAGGGCCGCACGCAGCGCGTAGTGCGGCGTGACACGACTCGAGGGGGTCAGCAGCGAGTAGAGCGGGCTGGCTCGGAGAGTAGTGGAAACACGGTGGGCCATTTATTCATATTAGGACCAGCTGAGGAGCGGGCGGCGCGGGGAGGGCCCAGGGCCCGCCACCCCGCCCCACCCCCACACACATCATTTCCCTCCCTAACCTTTTCCCGAGTTGAACGCCGCGCGCGCGGAGCCCTTATTCTTCTAATACACACTTGGCGCCGCCGCGCAAACAAAAGGGACGGGCCCAACGGAAGGGAGGAGGGCCGCGACGAGGAAATCAATGGAGGGTGAAATGTAAAATAGCGGCGAGAGGGGGGGGAGGCTCCCGGCTGTCGGCGAGGTACCTGACTGACTCCCCGAAGTGCGCCGCGCATCGCCACAATCCTCTGGCAACACTGCCCCCCCCCTCCCCCCGCCGCGGCGGCTCTCGCGCGCGTTTTGCAACCCCCCACCCCTTCCGCACCTTGAGCCCCCCGGCCGCGAGGGCGCGGCGCATCACCGGCAGAAGCAGAGGAGAAAACTTTTGATCACCAATCAAAACTTGGCGATCGAGACCCACCTGTACTTTGAGACAGGCCGCATCTCCGCCGCCAGGGAGCGCCACTTGCGGGGCTCTGAGCCGCCGCCGCTGCTGACCAACAACAACCCTCCGCGCGGAACGAAAAAAGAAAAAGTCGTCGTGCGCGCAATTATACAAACAACCCCCAGGTCGGAAAACAAGTCTTGAATCCGCTGGGAGAGGGGGGGGGGCAAAAAAATGAACGGCGAACTCGTCGTAGTGACACACGCGCGCGCGCGCGCACACACACACACACACACACGCTCAAGCGACCGCAGGTTACGGTAGGGCAGCCCGCAGAAATGCGCCGGCGACTTGAAACAGCTGGGCTACACGTGCATGCAACGGTGGTGCGGCTCAGTGTGCAGCACAGCGGTAAGTACTCCAACTGGTCAGCCCAGCCCGGCGCGCCGTGACGACCGAACAGTACACGCGTACAAACCACTTGGCAGGCCTTTATTTCACCGCCAAGACACGCCCCCCCCCCCACCTCTCTCCCTCTGAGGGCGTTATGTTCAGTCGGTTCACTAGACGCCCGCCCCCCCCCCTCTCTCCCTTTTGCAAAAGCGCACCGCATATTTCCTCGTAAACGGGGCGCCCGCTGTGGCGTGCTAAGGGCGGATGTAGTAAGACGCGTACCGCACTCTGTGTGTGTGTGTGTGTGTGTGTGTGTGTGTGTGTGTGTTTGTGAGGTAGTGTGTGTGTGCGAGGAGGAGAAGAACTGGCGCGCGAGTGTGCGGAAAAATGAGTCGGTGCGATGGGGCGGAGGAGCGATTTTTGGGGTGAGTGGCTCGACGGCACGCGTGAAGGGGCGGATGCAAACACGCACTAACACACACTCACACACACACAAACACACCGCGCGCCTCATTTAGCGAGCTGGCTCAGGAGCACGGCGTCCAACAACCACCTGGGCCGGCGGGTCGGCCTGTCCCGCCGTCACGCGCGCGGGGGAAGTCTAGCACTGTTTCCAAACAAAACGCCGCGCCCGTTTACCGTCTTACTTCCCCTTGCATCCCTGGCTTCGACTTGGGCAAACGCAATCCGCCGAGCGAACCGTGTGTGTGTGTGCGCACCATAAACTGCTTGCCTTCATTCTTTCCTTCCCGTTCTCCCCATGCGATAAAATATTCACAAACCTGTCCCCGGCGTCGTTGCCGCCGCCGCCACCGCGCGCGGCGCGTTCCTTGCCGTCACCGTCTACGTCGTCGACGACGGCGTCCCTCTAAAACGCGACGCCGCGGGGAGCAGAGCCACGGCCCAGCCGAGCCGACCGTGAAGCAAACCGAGGTGCTAGGACTAATCGCCGCTGTGTTTGTGTTCCGGAGGGAGCTGCGGCGCACACGGCGGCGTGCCTGGGCTGTATTCACGGAGACGGCCGCGGAGAGCGTCAAGAACCCCCCACGTCATTTGTCTTGAATGATGCATCTCGGTGGAGGCGGCCGGCTTCCTCCTCACGTCATCCGCAGCAACGAGTCCAGAGAACTGGACAGCATCGACCCGGAAAAAAGCCAAGAGTCCCATTTTTCCACGCGAAGAAGAGGGGGAGAGAGAGAGAGAGAGAGAGAGAGAGAGAGAGAGAGAGAGAGAGAGAGAGAGAGAGAGAGAGAGAGAGAGAGAGAGAGAGAGAGAGAGAGAGAGAGAGAGAGAGAGAGAGAGAGAGAGAGAGAGAGAGAGAGAGAGAGAGAGAGAGAGAGAGAGAGAGAGAGAGAGAGAGAGAGAGAGAGAGAGAGAACGAGGAAAAGCGAACGGGACAGCGGCAGGCTCTTCGGTTCGCCTTCACCGGCAGCAGTCAATGATTCAGCGGTGCGCAGCTGGAAACTGAATTACGAAACTGGGGGCCCTGGTCGCTGTGTGACGGCTGCCAGCTCGGCTGCCTGCCTGCCTGCCAGGGGTACGTGGACTCCTGGCACGTGACCCCTCCAAAGGGGGTGAGTGGGTGTCTAATCGCACTTTGGGCGCAGGCAGGACGTTTGCTCGGGGGTGGCCGAGACGTGTCGCTGGGCGTGGCGGCGCAAACAAGCCTCCACTGTAACGAGACACAACCGCCACCCGCGACCTCCAGGGCGACCATCGCGGCCGCGGCGTCCCCGACAACAGCGTGCTGGTAATCCGGTTTCTAGACCGACTGTTCAACCGTACGTGCTGGTGTAACTTGCTGCCGTTGACACGCCGCCGACGGCAATGCACCCCAAAGCCGTCGTGTAATAACGGTTGCAGAAAGACAGCCACGGAGCCTGCGGTAAGCCCATTCACACCTACGCCGCCGCTCCGTCCTTCCCTCACTCACTCACACACACGCAGGTGCAGAGGGCGGAAGCCCCGCACGCGCCGTCATAGCCAGGAAGGAACACCAAATAAACAATAAAAGCCTTAGACAGACAGACCGGGCCCGGGGGTACCGTGTACCTGTCGAACATGACGCCGCCCGGGGTGGGGTGGGGTGGGGTGGGGGCGGCTCCAAAATGGAGACAAATGAACATCGTGGCGACGCCAGCTTCCGGCCGGATCGACATTGACGGCTTCCTGGCCGCGCGATAGCCATGCGGGGGCGGCGGGGCCACGATGGGCCGACGCCCCCCCTTCCCCCCCCCCGGGGGGAGGGGGGGGGGCAGCGCGCGGCCGGGTTCCGAACGGTGGTGAAGCCACAAAATTTCGGTGCTTGGTGTGCGGTGGCGTGGCGCGTTATTTTTTCCCCTCGCCACTTTATTGGAGAAAGTCAACTTACGACCGCGGCGGGGCGGGGCGGGGCGGGGCGGCGCCCAGAAGCACGTCCCGCGACGCCCCAGCGGCCGGCGGGGGCACGGCGAGGCGTGCGCGGCACGGCACGGTAGCGTGATTCCGAGTCGCGTCATCGGCCGCGCGTGATGTTTGCCCCACAACACTATCTCCGAGCACGCCGCACGACCGCCAAAATAAATCACGCCCACAGCACCCCGAGCAAAACAAAAAAAAACAAATTAAAAATAAAAATTTTAAAAGAGTTAATTGAAAAAGCGTGTGCGCTCTAAATAAAACCCCTTCTGGCCCCCTTCACTCTGTGACTGTGACTTGTTTTATAAATCACACAAGGGCCGCCCGCATCAGGGCCTAATTGGGGCGCGTTTCGCATAAAAAGGGGGAGGGGGCTGCTGCGGGCACACTGCCCCAACACCGGACGCACGCCCAAAGCCCTTTCCCTTTCGCCTCGCAGACGCGCCCGGATATTTATAAGTTTATTTGGCTGGTGCGGCAGCAGCGCACTCCAACGCCACCGCCGCGCTCATACCTATTCATACGCCCCCAGCCGCGACGCGCCGCGACGCGCACGCCGGCCCACCGCTCGCCATATGGGGCATTGCCCATTTGAGAGACCAGCCGGCCGGCCGGCCGCCACACCGAGCCGCCGCGCGAATCACAAAGAGCGGGGGTGGGGGTGGGTGACTTCAGCACGGAAAAGGATTCCACAACGCTGGCTCAACTTGGCCAAGGCAAGTCTGAGTCACGGTGCTCTGTCTCTCTCGCACCCCTGCGACGGGATGCTCCATGAGACGGCGACGCTGTGGGCAACAATTAAACAGGGACACGCGGCCTGGACTAAGACTAATGATGATTACCCCCGGCTGACCTGGCCGGCCAGGGCGCCACCGCCAAATGGCATGTAGATGAGTCGGACTAGGCGGGGCGGGGCGGGGCGGGGCGGGGCGGGGCAGAAGAAGAGCGCCAAGAAGGAGGGCCGCGGCCTGCGGGCCTACGCATGCAAAACTATGAGGCGCGGGGCGGGGCCACACGACCCCCTTCCCCGCCGCCGGCTCGTACACAAACAGAGATTTACCAACTCGCATGCACACGCACGCTCACACACACACACAAACACACACACACATCAGCGCGCGTACAATGAGACCCCTTTTGGGGTGGATGTCGTTCCCCCACCTGGCCAGGCCTGCCAGCCTGCCTCGTGCATCAACTTCCGGCGCAGTGTCGCCAACATCTGCCGCCCCCCCCCTCCCCTCATCCCGTGTCCTCCTTCACTAATGAGCGGACCAGCGGGGGGTCACGGGCATTCCACGCTTTTCCGCGCGCACACACACGCAAGCGCATGCACAATGAATGCACACACACACACACACACACACACACATGCGCGCGCGATCACTCGCTGCAATTCGGCTACAGTCGCTGGCTTGACTAATCGTTGCCGCTCAGGTTCACCTGTCGCTAGGGGGAGCGAACGGACATAGCACACAGTTCGCGAATTGGCCAAAAAAAAAAAAAAAAGCAAATAAAATGTTTAAAATGATTCGAAGCCTTGCCCAAAACGTCCAAACTTACTCGCAGTGGCGGCCTATAAATGTCGACTCGAGGGTGTCTGGCCGACGTACCTGAAACAGAAATAAGAGTCAGAGTTAGCGGTCGTTTCAGCAGTACGTAACAGCAACGCACCATTGCACAAAATGCCCACTTCGCTCACGCGCGGGTCAATACTCGAACGGCTGGAATGAGTCAAGAACAAACAAACCACCACTAACGCGCGCGCGCGCGCGCACACACACACACACTCGCTCACTTCCTGGAGAAGGCCAGTGCTTTCCCACTCAAACACACTTCTCTTGACAAATACACACAAACAAACCGTCCACACGTGGTTCGCACGGCCGTGGGCGCAGTGGGCCAGACACAACACTGTACCACATGCTGAGCTCGTAAGGGGGCTCTCATCGTAGTGTATTCAAAAACCATCCTTCCTATGATTTATGCTAATGGCATCCCCAGCGGCAGCCTTCCTCCCCGGCCGGGCCTGATGATAACTCCAAAATAAAAAGGAAAACGCAACAATATCGTATCGCGGCGCCATTAATACTAAGAATGGCAGCTGCTTATCAATAACCCGAGTGGTCTACAAATGGGGGTCATCGGCGTGGCCTCACCGCCGCGCTGGGGCTGCTCGCCGACCCGCCTCGCGCGAGTTAGCGGCGGCCTTAGCGCGCTCGCCGCGGCGTCCTAACTGACGCCTAGAAGGACATCCGCGCGCCGCGACGGAGCGCGGGCGGTCGCGCAGTGCGTGGCGTGACCGTCTCAATGGACAAACGCGCCGCCGGCGCAGCAGCCTCATTGGCATGCCCCGGGCCTGATGCCACATCAGATAGCATCGAATCTGTCAAGCACGCAGCCAACATATTAATTAAGGGGGGACTAATGGCATGCAGGGCCGGCGTGGGGCGCGGCAGAGGAAGCGGCGAAGGACGCCGCGCCGCCCGGCAACACCGGCGAGCGGGCAACCACACAGGAAATCATGTGTCCCCTCGAGCGCCAGAAATCTCTGGAAATCGGAAATCTTTCCCCCCAAAAAAGCAAAAATCAAGCAAATTTTGAGCGTAAAATCGGTCGAAATCGTGCGAAAGTCGTACAAATCTCCTCCCTTAAGAAATCTTGAGTCCCCAAACATACTATAAGGGGTTGCCCCCTCAAACACCGGCCTGCCGCCTGCCGGCCGCAGTCCGGAAGGACCGCGCAAGTTGGTTCGGCCGTCGAGGATCTCCTCCAAGAGTGCCTGACGCGCGGCTGCACCCCATTGTGTCGCCAACAATCTCGCCGGCCTCATCTCCTCACCGCGATGCACCCCGCCAGCCAGCCAGCCAGCCAGCCAGCCAGGACGACACCGCTTCTGTTTTTGTTCGGCAATCCGATGCCGGCGCGATACGGAGCGCTGCCCCCGGTCACCCCTTGCCTGCTGTCGCTCTCCACTCGCTCTGTTTTCTTATAAAATACCAAACGGTGCGTGGTACGCGGCCAGAAATATACATCGAGTGGATCGGGCCGAGTGCGAGCAGCGTGGAGCACTGCAAGGCGGCGGCGGGGAGGCGCGAGGTAACCAAGGCCACAGCAACAAAAGGGCAGCGGCAGTTGTCGAGTAAGCTGAGCCTTGCTGCTGCTGCTCTCCCCTCTTCTTCAACCCCCTTCCCACCACCAGCCCCAACCGGTGCCAACTGCCGCGTGTCTGAGCGCGAGTGAGTGAGTGAGTGTGTGTCCCACTTCCTTATCAGCCCGGCCATCGGAAACGTGTAAAAACGACATGTACAAGGGTGTGACGACTACATCGCCGTCCGTCCTCTGTCCGAACCAGCGTCGCGGAAAAGGAGGAGTTTCTTCTCTCTCTCTCTCTCTCTCTCT
Source organism: Stenchaetothrips biformis (assembly GCA_030522485.1). Lineage (NCBI taxonomy): Eukaryota > Metazoa > Arthropoda > Insecta > Thysanoptera > Thripidae > Stenchaetothrips > Stenchaetothrips biformis. The sequence continues at coordinate 8,191,377 of CM060089.1, read as the reverse complement.
CTCTCTCTCTCTCTCTCTCTCTCTCTCTCTCTCTCTCTCTCTCTCTCTCTCTCTCTCTCTCTCTCTCTCTCCCCTCGCCACACGTGGCACTGTCGGCGGCGCCACGACGGCGGCCTTGAGGGTGACGATACCTCGCACTTGTTAGCTCTCTCACAAGGCTCCAATAACCCAATAAGAGTCCCTGCCGGCCCTGCTGGTGGTGGAGCAGGCGGAGCAGGCCAGAGCAGGCCCTCCTCGCCTGGAGCAAGGCGCCTTTCCCCCCAGCCGAATGCGCCAGCGGAGACAGGCAGTTCTCACTTTAGGCCGTCCAAATATCCTCTCGCGGTGCAGAAATGTCCGCACGACCACGTTGAGAGTGTAACGGTTGTCGGGGAGATTTCCAGCAATTTCATCAAGGCTTGCGGTGCCGCCGTCTCGTTAACCTTTCAACCCTTGTATTCCATTTCAGCTCGTACGTGAGTCTCTCTCTCTTTCTCTCTCTCCTTCTCTCTCTCTCTCTCTCTCTCTCTCTCTCTCTCTCTCTCTCTCTCTCTCTCTCTCTCTCTCTCTCTCTCTCTCTCTCTGAGTGTGACCCACATGGGCCGAAACCATGCAGGCAGCGCTGCCGTAATGCCCCGTCCTCGGGGAGGAGAGAGGCCGACTAAAGAAAGGGCTTGAAAGGGCTTCAAGGAGCTTGTGGGCCATTAGGTTGGGCCCAGGCCCTCTGCACGGACGCACAGACGGACGGACAGCAGACAGACAGACCGGCAGCCAGGGGGTTGGTTGGGCCTGCAATCGCGCTAATGGCGTGCGACCCCAAGTAGTAACCCCGCGCGCCGTTCGCCAATCCGACTGCAGCGCCGCGGACCGCGCGCCGCGCGCCGCCTCGAGGAACATGTCTTTACAATTAACACGCCCTTGGCTTCACCCGGCCTGGCTTTGGCTTCGCCTTCACAGTGCGACCGCCACCCTCACAGCACCCAAGCCTAGGGTGCCACGCGCCCCGGGATTGGCCTCGCCGTGGCCGCGCCGCGCTGCCAGTCGCCCGATCAAGGGAAAACCCGGCGGCCCTTTCTGCGGGCCGTGCGGCCCAGCTGCAGCAAGGCCTGCAGCAAAGCCGCTCCCTGCATGTCCGGGCACGGACACACGCTCACACACGCAGCGAATTCAATGCAGTGCTCGACCGACTAGCATTCCCCCCCCCCTCCATTTTCCTCTTTGCTCTCTGACCGATAACCGGCCGTTCACATTTTTATTTGATGACTTTCTGTCGACCCCCTTCCCCCTTCGCTGGTCCTTTATCAGTATGCATGTGTGTGCGTGAGTGTGTGTGCGCGGTTCGACGAGCTAAGCCCTTTTCACGGCCGCAACGCTACAGCAGCGCTGCTCAAGTGTATTTTTCGCCGCTATCTCTCTCTCTCTCTCTCTCTCTCTCTCTCTCTCTCTCTCTCTCTCTCTCTCTCTCTCTCTCTCTCTCTCTCTCTCTCTCTCTGTCTCTCTCTCTCTCGCTCTCCGAGGGTCGTTACTTCATTGATAACTGCATTACAAGTGGAGGACGCTCAACCACTTGAGCAGCAGCAGAGGTCAGAGCTGCCCCACAGACAGACAGACAGAC
>CM060089.1:8172283-8184783 GCA_030522485.1 Stenchaetothrips biformis | reverse complement strand
CATCGAAGCCACGACGCAAAGGTGCGCGTCCCGAGACGAGACAGAAGCGAACAAAATTTTCCTCGCACAGTTTCATTTACTGTATCATTCAACTCTCGTTCACATATATTTAAAGATTTTTTTTTTTTTGTGTGTCAGGTCTTTCAGTCAGGCGGTAGTCCGGTCTGATCACTGAGGACGACAACACCCACAGCATGAGGCCAGACAGACACACACACGCGCGCGCGCGCGCGCGCGCGACGCATTCCAACGTCCAAATGACATCCACTAATCATTCCGCTCGTCCGGGGCGGGTGGGGCGGCGGGCGGGGCGGTGCGCGGAGGACGCCGTCGTGGAGGCCCCCGGGGACGCGCCCGGGTACCCGTCGTCCGGCCCACTCGGCCACTCGGTGACGACTCCCGAAAACAATGACCACCTGTCGAGCGGACAAGCGGCGATACATTCAATGGGACGGGCAGCAGGCTGCCAGCAGGGCGTCCCGCCGCGTCGCCCCGCCGCCAGCCAGCCAGCCAGCCCGGTTAGTCACCGGCGGGGCTTAAATCAAATCCTCGCCGCGAACACGGAGCGCGCAGGGCGGCGCGGCGCCCGCATCGCGACCATCACGGCGGCATGACGGACTACAGCGTGTCCGAACCGGTCGCCATTCCGCGTCACTTCCACTTTCGCCAGGAATGCCGTGCACTATGCACCGTACACGATGCGGGCGGGGCGAGCAAGCACACGCACGTGCGTGTGTGTGTGTGTGTGTGTGTGTGTGTGTGTGTGTGTGTGTGTGTGTGTGTGTGTGTGTGTGAGTGTGAGTGCGAGTGAGTGATTTTCAATTCCGCGTGACACACGCCACGCCTGGAGTCACTTTCACGTCGAGTAAAAGTCCTAGGCGTGGACACGGAAAACTGCACTTTCGCATTTGCATCGTGTTACTACAACACCCTATGGTGTTTATTTCCCGCTTTTTTTCACCCCCAGTTTGAAAGTTGCAGCCGGTTGCAGGCTTTGGCCGCGGTCCACAAACAGGTCTGTCATGGTGTCGGGGTCAAGCCGGTCAGGGAACCAGCCCCGCTGTCATCGCGGCCCGCTGGAGACGCCGGAGGCGCGAGGCTCCAGGCTGCGCTGGCACTGGACTCCAGGACTCCAGGCGGGAGAGCTGTCCAGGGCGACGCGGCCCAGCCGGGCCTAACGCGCTTCGCGCCGGTCGTGACCCGAACGGACCCGAACGGACCCGAACCAGCCCGAAATGATGAACTATCCGCGTTTAGAAAGCACGACGACCCACCGCAACGCCGCGCGCACACACACACACACACACACACACACACACACACACACACACACACACACACACACACACACACACACACACACGCGCACACACGCACACACACACACACACACACAGCTGGCAAGCCGACTCCGCCTTGTTTGTATCCACTCACTGTGCCACGCCGAACGCAATAAATACGTCCCAAAAGCGTCATTTGCATACAAGCATCAGCCATCGACGTGGGTTCGCGACACGGCGCACGGCAGTACACCGACAAAAGTTTCCCGCTGGGCCGAGGCAACGCCAAGGCAACGCCCCCCACTTTGATTCATTTGCTTCATTTCCTAGCGCTGAGCGATTTTAATCATAATTTCATAGCCCCGCTCCTTCCCTCTCCCGCCCATGCACTCGCCGTGTACACCGCAAAAAACGAAAAATACATTTTTTAAAGTATATTTTTTTCTTTATTCATAGTAAGTCTTTGCATCAGCGGCGTGCTGGGCGTGATGCGAGGCGGGACCGCGTCACAACTTGGACCGGATCCAGATGCAGCAGGTTGACACGTCCAGCGCGTGCGTGCAGCGCGTGCAACGGAACACAACACACGACACGCCGCGGCCCCACGCCCCGTGAGCGCGAGAGAGACAGAGCCTGCCGCGCCCCCCGCGGCCGCGACGCCGCGACGCGGGAGGACCTTACGGCGCGCACGCACGCGAACGCCGCGGTCCCAGCACGCCGCACGGCACGCACGCGGCGGCAAAGCAACCAGAAAAAAAAAACACAACCAAATCGAAGGGGGCGGTGGTATTCGAACCCGCGCCGACAGTACTCACCTTGTGAAGAAAACGCTGGTTGCCGCCGCGGCGACTAGATCCAACACAGGCGAGGAGACTCGATGCGTCCACGGGCGGTACACTCACATCCAAGAACACTAGAGTCGCACACCGCGGCGCCCACGAGTATATCCAGGCCGGGGCAGCACGCGCACTACACTCGATGCACTTCCAATCACTTCACTGGTAAATCCACGGAATCGAGTCCGGCGGTCTTCGCAAGGCGGCACAGCCTCCACCTGTGGACAAGACGAGGCAACAATGTAGAACGCAGTCACTCCATAACGGCGTGCGAAAAGCAGGCGCTCTATCTTAGAGGCGACCGCCTGCCGCCGCGCTACGCCGCGCCGCGCCGCCGCCTCGAACAGGTCTCAACTCGACCGAGCGGCACGGTTGCCTACTGGACTTATCGCCAACAGCTCGCGCGCTCGGGGCAGACAACCCCACCACCCGCGCCACCGGGCGGATGCGGATTTGTATTTTATTTTCGTACAGTGGACGAGCAGTGCTGCCGTCGTCGATTCGATTCCTGCCTGCCCGGCGTTTTACGGACGATTAACGAATCGATAGCTCTGCGGCGTTGCATTATCACAGCCCGCGGGGGACGCTATCGGGCGGCCAGGTGGCCCCATCACAACGAGGCGACGCCCTGGAGGTCCTACAGGAGCCGGGCCAGGACGACGCAAGCGCCCCGAGCAGAAGCGCAGCCACAGTGCGCACTTTCACTCTACCGCCTCGCGGGGATCGGTCATTCCCCGGGTAAATCCACGCCAGGTACGGCCATTCCCCAGGTAAATCCACGCCGGGTAATCCAAAAGGGTAATCCAAGGGGTAATCCGACGGGAGAGACACTCACACTGACCGACTCAGAGGGAAGCCCCAGAGTCCGAGGACGCTAGGCGGCACACTGTTTGAACCGGACACCGAACGGAACGCGAGGCGAAGCACGCGGAGCGGCGCGGCAGCGAGGCGCGGATGCGAGGCGCGGAGGCACACGTCCTGCCTCGACGGCTGCTCGCAGGGTACTGAACTGGCGAGCGCGCCGGCCAGGCCGGGAGGGGAGGGGGAAGGGAAGACCCGCGGCGCGGGGGGCGGCGCGGCCGGGCAGTAAGCACCAGGACGGGGAGAGCAAGTCCAAACCTGCAGCGCGCGCCCTCTGGCGGCATCCTAGAGAACTAGAAGCACCCCGCGCACAGGTGGGAAGGAAAGGGTGGGCCCGGGGGCGCACATTGTGATGGCCTCTTTGCAGAGGAAAGGAATGTGAGCTTAACGTTCGATGGGCTACATTGGCGGATTTTAGTTACCAAGTCGAAAAAATCCTAAAAAGATTTTCAATGAACGTTCCACTCCACTATTGAATGAGATATGTCTAACTTATGATATGAAAGGAAGCGCATTTCCCTGTACCGAACCTGGAGTTCAACTTTGACTGCTGAGACTAAAACAAAAGCAGTGTCCCTGCCGCAACCACTGAGCGCATAAATTAAAAACTAATTTTAAAATAGTCTCGGACTGGCTACCGGCGGGCGCTGGCGGCCATCTTGGCGGCCTCCCGCTGCTCACCCCATCCGCTGCGAGGCGCGCCCTCTTTCGTCATCGCGATATGACAACAAAGCCGGGCCACGGTTTGATAGGATTACGGTCAGTACCTCATTGCAAGTAAATGAAATCAGTGCGGGCAGACGGGCGGGCGGAGGATGCTGGATATCACACCGACCGAGAGAGAGAGAGAGAGAGAGAGAGAGAGAGAGAGAGAGAGAGAGAGAGAGAGAGAGAGAGAGAGAGAGAGAGAGAGAGAGAGAGAGAGATGACTCACCCCGAGTACTTACCATGCGCACCCACGCACTGCCCGCGGGCTGATTCAGAACAGCGCTTTCGTCGTCCTGTCTCCCTCGCACTCGTGCGGCGCTCCGTAGGGGTGCGAGAGAGACAGAGCGACGCATTCCAGGGGCGGCCCGGCAGCCCTTTGTGTGTCCCTCGCCCCCATTGAAATTCGGCACGCGTCACGCAGCTTTGCTTTTCGTACACCGCCTTTTGTCAAATCTAATCATCAGCGCCCCGGCCACGGCCAGCCACGGCCAGCCGCCCGCGGCCAGGCCGTACAGTCGCGCAATTGTGTTGTCCGTCCCTTTCGCGACTCAAGACTGCTCGCCTGGGATTGGCTGCAACAGTCTCACCCGGTCCGGCCATTGTGCTGGCAACCCCTTGGTCCGTGGGCCGAGCGCCTGCGGGCAGCGGATAAAACCATTGGACCGGGGTTCGAGTACCGAATATTGATTTTCGTTTGATTTCGTTTTGTTGTTGTTGTTTTTTACAAGTTATTTTTAAGCTATGAGTGGCAGATCACTGTTGGCATAAGTCTATAGGGGAAAAGCTAACAGCATCTTCTAGTTCGGGTTCAAAATAACTCTTTTTGAGGGAGTTTCTTTTCCATCTCACTATGTCTCTGTCCCTCGCACCCCATCCCGGGTGGGATGAGTGCCGCTCATGGGCCGTGTCGCTTGCTAATACAGCCACTACGCGGCGCCACTGTTCCGATTCCCAGTGGAGATGAAGGTGAGTCACATGTGGCAGCCTCCAAACAAGCCGGAGCCACCCCTTGCCCGCGCGCCGCTCCGCGCTTCGCCCCCCGGGGACGCGGTATTAACTTACACTGTACAAAGCCTTCCAGCGTGTTTGCTCGATGCACCAGCCGGCGAGCGCGTCCGAGGCGGCGACCTGGCACAGCCTCGCGGCTACTCGGACCCGCCATGCTCCGGGGCGAGCACGTCTGTGTGCACGTCTGTGTGTGTGCAGCAGCTTTATTGCAAAACGCTCCCGATCGCCGAGGAGGAAGACCACGAAAAAGGAGCAAATATTAGCTCTTGTCTCTAAAATGACTGGCGCGGCGTCCTGGCAGCAGTGCAGCGGGACGCACGGGCGTGTTATTGAGCCACAGCGCGCGGGATGAACCCATCAACATCATCGCAGCGGCACTACTGGCCGGCACGACCAGATCCAACGCATTGCAGGGGCTCCGCGGCCGTCTCTCTCGCACGCATGGGGCGTCCCATGGGGTGCCGCACGAGTGCGAGAGAGACGGCGCGACCCGCTCGCAATGAGGCTGCAGGCACGCGCGGGTGGCCGATGACCCGTGAAATAGTGGTGCTGCTGTAACTGCGATCGGATTCCCCTTGCACTGCCTAGCTGCAGCTTGCAGCACCTGATGGCCTGCTGCGGGGCGGCACCGACGCCACACGTGTCACGGATCACCGGTCGACCAGCCGGCAGCGCGGCAGCGCGCGCCGCCGGAATCGGGATGACCTCATTTCGGAGGGGGAGGACGACGAACGACGAACGACGACGACGGCGACGGGCTGGAGGAGGCTATTATCTTGGTCAAGCCGTGTCGCCCGCCTCACACCGCACTGCAAATCCAAGTGTAGGACCATGTAGGACAGGTCGACACTTGTAGGCGTCGACCATTTGTCCTACGCTTGCAAGTGTCGACCAGTTTTGTCCGACGCTTTAAAGTGTCGACCACACTGTGTCCGACACCTGCAAGTGTCGATACCACAGCATGTCCTACGGCAAACTGCGTGTAGTTTGCCGCAGGACATGCTGTGGTCGACACTTGCAGGTGTCGGACACTGTGTGGTCAACACTTCAAAGCGTCGGACAAAACTGGTCAACACTTGCAAGCGAAGGACAAATGGTCGACGCCTACAAGTGTCGACCTGTCCTACACTAGGATTTGCAGTGCGAAAAGAGGAATATCATCTTTTAGAAACCGCGGGACCGGTCTCATAGGGAAAGAGTAATAACAGGGACGGAAGCCTTTTGCGCATCCTCCCCCCTCTTCTGAACCCGTCTCTGGATCCGGCCTGGGGGCATGGAGCCAAGTCGGTGGCGTTCCGCAGTAGTTCCGCCCCGATGCACGTGCAAACCACGCCGCCGGCGCACAGTGGGTCAGAAGACCGTCGAGGCAGCCAAAATTCTGGACGCGTTTTGAGCTCCAGAGTCGCTAAATGGGACTCGAATCGATCGTGTTACCCCACCGATGGATTGCTCTTCAAACGAGGAGTCCATTGGTGGGGGTCACACGTTCGATTCGAATTCCATTGAGCGACTCTGGAGCTCAAAACGCGTCTCGAATTTTTGCCGCCTCAACGGTCTTCTGACCCACTGTGCGGCGGAGGACCGCGGCACCGCCACGGCAAAGCAATCGAATCTCTAGGAAATGAAGTACACACAATGGGGATTGTAATAGTCGCTGCCAAAACGCGGAGGCCCGCCGCCTGCCGCACGAGCAGGCTGTCTCCGCGCGTGGCGAGGCCGCGGGGGTGCGAGAGAGACAGCCCGCTGGCCCCGGGCGGCGCGGCCGTGGGCAGCCATCCGCAGCGCCACCCACAACACTCATTACACCGGCAGAGCGAAGCGGCAAAGCCGCCCAAAAATTAAACAGTACAGCTTGTTGCCTCGTCGTGCCATGCCACCCTCGGCAGCCGTCGCGGCGGGGCAGCGATGTCGACTTGTCGGGGCGGGGGTGCGGCCGCCTCACGCGTGGCCCACGACGGGGATGAATATTCCATGGCGGCGTCCTAATCAGACGACGACGGCGACCTCCACGGCGCCGCAACCGCCACCCCGGCCCGCCTGGCTCCTTAGGGGGTAGCGGTCCGCGCGGCAACAGATGCTTCATCCTGTTAGGGGCGTCCTCTTCGGCAACGGATACCCGCGCACTTTAAATCGGCGAGACTCGCGGGCCTCCCCCACCGAGACCGGCAGGCAGCCCGCCAGGCGGCGCCAGGCCGCTGAGCCGTGTTTATGCAACCCGATGCAGTATTACGCTGCCCCCATGTCGGGCTAAGCCGCCGGGATGAGCGGGGCGGGGCGGGGCGGGGCGGGGCGGGGCGGGGCGGCTCCGGGTTGGCCCCGTGATCATCCTGAAAGATAAGCAGCGGCGTTAAAGATTGAAAAAGAGGCGGGGTGGGGCGGGCGGCAGGGCGCGGCCCACCCGGGCCCACCGCGGCCACCAGCACCGCTGGGACGGGGCGGGGCGGGGCGGGGCGGGGCGGGGTGGGGCGGGGCGGGGCGGGGCGGGCGGCAGGGCGCGGCCCACCCGGGCCCACCGCGGCCACCAGCACCGCTGGGACGCCCCGATGATGTAATGTCGCAGGGGCGGCGCGGAAATTCGAGCCACGCGTGTCATATCGCCTTGCATTCACACCGAACACGCAGCGCGTCCCAGAAGGAAAAAAACACACCCGCCGGACTGTTTTCAATTGTCGAGAAGCGGGTTTCGAGTCCCACCATCACCGGCAAGTATTACTTTATTTTTATTTAACTCGAAGAAAGGCGTTGCTGGTGACTATTTTCTAACCGAGTTGTCTCGCTGGAAAATCGCAACCAGTCAGGGTGGCATCGCAGGGTCTCGCAGGGTAGGCTGCGTGGGGTATGGCCACGGCGCCGCCGCCCGGCTTAGTGCCGGCTTACCCGGCGATACCCCACGCCATTATCCGCGCAGCGCCGCCACCCCGGAGTCTCTCTAGAGACGGCCCCATGTGCGCGGCTTGCAAGGCTCACTCGGCTCACTCTGTTCGCGGCGCGCGGTGCCATGGCGGTGCCCAGGGGATCCAACAGCCAGGCGACATCAACATGCAAACTTAACTAGCTAATCTATTTCGGCAGGGGAGGATAATAATTGTTTCAGGGTCAGTCCTTCCCCTCCCCTCCCCGCCCTGTCTGCCCGGGGGCGGAGCCGAGGCACACAGCTGCTACCGGTAGGGCGTTAAGGGAATTTGTTAAATCCGAGCCGGAGGGCGAGTCGCGGAGGGAAGGTTATTATTGGGGTGGGAATGCTCGAGTCGGCTCAGCAAAAGCTGAGTGCCAGCAGACTGTATTGCTGTGTTTTCGCGCCGCCACACCTGAGTGAGTGGCTGCATGTTCCCAAAGCAGTCAAAGCAGACCTTTCCCCCCCCCCCCCCCCGAAGGACCCCAAAGGCCTGAAACAGCAATGTTGATTTGGACGCACCGGCTGGGATGAACGGGTGAACAACGCGTCCACCACGCACAGGCAGAGCCGCTCTTTCTTCCGCGCTTCTCCCTAACCGACTTCCAATAGTACATTGTTTTATAATCGTGACTCAAATTCTGGTCTCAGAGAGAACAAGCAATCAAAAATGTTGTTACATGTTACCAAATCAAGCGCAAACAAACAATCGTACTAAAAATTGCAATTTTATCTTGGTGGTTTAATATTTGCTCTCTATAATTGCATGGTACATTAGTTGGCATTTTAAATTGCATGTCCCTGTGGCTGTTTTTCTACCCCCCCCCCCCCCCTCGACGCTCAATCGCCCCTCCCGACACAAGAGGCTTGTGCACGCGACCCCGGGGATGGTGCAGCTCACGCGCCCTGGCGGCGGCCGGCCGAACCATGCCGGGGGTTGGTGCCCTCACCGCCAACCACCCCTAGAGGCGTTGCCGCGTGTTTCCGCTAGAGGCCGCCACCGGTCCGCGCCGGCCCCAGACAGCAACAGGTGGCGCCAGGGCGCGGCGGAAGCAACAACGCCGGACAGCGGGCTGCTGATGTACTAGCGCGCAGTGCAGATCGCGCACCACCGAAGTTCTACCCAGGCGCGTATACAGGGGGAGGGGAGGGGTTTTATACCCCCCCCCCCCTCCCCCAAGCACCTAGATAGCCGCCTGAAAGGTAGGAAAAAGTGCTACTTTGCCCCTGTAAGTAGGAAAAAGTGCTACTTTGCCACCCTCAAAGGCCGCCTCTGGATCCGCCACTGGTTCTAGCGCTGTCAATTTCGCTGTCTCGGCGCCTGGTGGGTAGGCAACGCGTGCACTCCGGTGCGCTGCGACGGGCTGCCTGCCTCACAGGGGCTGGGACGACCTGCGGGATGGACGGAAAGCGAAGCGATTCGATACATCTATCGAGTCGCCAGAAGGCTGCAACAAAAATGGGGCAGAGCACTTTACAAGGCTACGGTCGTGAAAGATGCAGTGTATGGCAAGCGGCGAAGCATGTAGGCCCAAAAAGCGAGCCGTCGGAAAAGGAGAGAGAAAAGAATGGCTCGGTGAGGGCGGGGAAATTTGCCACACACACACACACACACACACACAAACAAACACACACAAACACACTCTCGCGCTGAGTAGACGAGAAGCGATGGTTGGGGCACCACCTTGAGTGCCCCTCCCCTGATATACTCGGCCCGCTCTAACCACGCAGGCGGGTAACGCAGCGGGGCAGTGAGTCGGCCCGCAGTGCGACCGGCCAGTGATAAGATTTTACGATACAAGACCGCGGCCTCGGCGCGCCACCGCGGCCTCGGACCGAAAAGTCTCCTTAAAAAAATTGGCAAACATAAAAACGGCCGCCCCGCCTCGCATTATATTACGGAAAATGTGATTTTTATGGGGGCACGTTGCGGCGCGCGGCCGCCCGCTAGTTTGTAGCTTGGCCGTGGAAGGCCGTGGTCGCGCGCCCGCAGGTGGTGAGTACACGGTTCGACGACACCGCCCACAGACTTCTAATTTTTTATTTAAATAATTCAAAATCTAACGACCAGAACCATGGCTTAATTAAATTTGTGTGTAATTAACATTTTTTAAAATCAATTTTTTTTTTTTTTTTTTTTTAAGCCAGGAAGAAGCAGTTTTTAAAATGGCTCCTTTTCTAGATTTGTACGCTGGATGTGCCTTGTGTTTGTTCCCAAACACGGAGAGCAGGGCCGAGCATTAGCCACAAAGTGGAGTGATGGGATGCTGGTGTCCAATTCAACTGATAAAGCGTGGTGGTGGGCTGTAAGTGGTTAATGCCTGGCCAGTCACCGCCATGTGTAAGCGCTTCCGCGAACAGCAAGGCGAACAGCCAGTGAGGCCCACTCGGCCCGGCCGGCCCTTGCAGGCCTCCCAGCCGGCCGGCCCTAGCAGGCCCTCTGCCCAGCGGCAGATAAGGGACGCCCTGAACTGCGCGCACAGAGCGCGAGCTGCCCAAGCTCTGCAGGATCCAACTTTTCGAACGACTATTACCGAAAGAACAAACTAGACCGAAATTAAAAGCCTTCGGCGCCGCCCGGCCCAAAGACCCTCTGTCTTACTCTTACTATCTCTCTCTCTCCCCCCCCCCTCTCTCTCTCTCTCTCTCTCTCTCTCTCTCTCTCTCTCTCTCTGGCAGGCTGCGGCCGCCGGAGTTTTTCGCAGCTTATCGCCGTACAAGCAAAGTATCAACGGCTGGGCTGCTGGTGAAATAAAAGGAGTGCGATGAATCAGATTCAATTTGGGAGAGCCTGGTTGAGAAGCAGAGGCGCTGCAAAGTTTGGGTCAAAAATGCAGCCGAAAAACTCTCTGGATCCGCCATTTTTCCGCCGCGAGTTGTTTCCCCCTTGCGTCGTTCTTTCCTCTAACGGACCCTGGGAAGGGCGTCGCGCATTTTGGTTTTTACGACCGCCTCTTCCGTGATTTGCCGCATCGGGGGTCGCGACGCGGCTGCGGGAGTCGTCCTCGTCGCGCTGTCTCCTCCTCCCGCACTCACGGAGGCGTCCCGCGTGGGTTGCGAGAGAGACAGACTACCGCCCGCCCGAGGGTCGCGGGGAAAGGGTTCGCGCGGGGGGGAGGAATACCTCGTCCTAAATCACATTCCTCCGGTTTGATATGGCGCGTGGCTGGGTGGCTGGCGGCCTCGGCTGGTTGGTGCCTGGGACGCGCGTGACACTTGACTGCGAGAAAGGCGGCGGCGGTGAAGTATGGACGACAGTCGCCGTACGGCGTATACTATTACTTGTTGCACTGCGGCGGCGCCGCCACGCCTCGCGGCCCGCGTCCCCGAGAGCGTCTCGGCTGGCCGCGCGGCTGGCCGGGACCGCGCCCGCATCGCAGCCCGCCACTGCCGGCCGCCGTTTCAAACCGTCCGCTTCTTGCCGTTTTGTTTTTGCATTTAGGATCACTGCCCCAACTGTGCGGCTTTCTCTCCTCCAGCCAGACTCGAGTACGGTTTGCAGGCCAAGGAAGCACTCCGTGGCGCAGGGGCTGGCCGCTCCATTGAGACGCCCCCGCCATTCGCGCCGCCTTGCGCCCCGCCGCCGCTCGCCTTCTAGCCGTTTCGACAAAGGGCCATAACCATGAATGTAGTCATGGCCCTGCCGCGGCGGTCCGCGCCATGCGTATGCACATTATTGTTGTGCCAGGTATTGCCGCTGCAGCGCCACCCCTCCCCCTCCAATACTCCTCCCGGCCATTCAACCATTCGACTGTTGGGATGTTATCCCGCCCGCCGGGCATCGTCCAGGCCAACGCTCTTCGGCCGCGGATGGAAAAATTCAGCGGCCGCTTGCTTCAAGTACTGGGGGTGAGGGTTGGGGGTGGGCCGATCCTCCCACACAGCGCGGTGCTCTCGGTTCGATCCAGGTCAAGCAAGCGCAGTGCAGCGCGGGCTGAATGCAGCGCGAGCTGAATGCAGTGGAGGGCGGCTGAATACAGTGGCACCGCCGGAATGAAAATGCAGCGCAGGGCGGCTGGATGCAGCGCAGTGCTGCCCCGAGCTATGTGCAGCATCGCGGCCAAAATACAGCGCCCGAAAAAGCGGGGCAAAACGCCAGACAGCGCACCTCGGAAGGCCGCTGCGTGTTTCGATTATTTTGGCATGCATTTCCCGATTCCGTGCACGGCCTCAACAAGGGCAGTGTTGGTCCCCACACCCCCCCCCCTCGGCTCCCTCGGGCCTGCTTCAGCCGCTCCAGGCGCGAGGAGGAAACTCGGAATATTTCAGTCGAGTACTTCGCCCAATGCGGGAGGGGGCCGGGATGGCTAGAACTCGTTCAAATGGCCGATGTAAAATAGAATATCGCCATGATCCTTCGCAGCCCGCCCAAATTGTTGGACGGGATGGCCGACGAGAGGGCAACGCCGCGCGACCTGTTGCCAGCGCGCCGTTTCTCGCGATTCTTTTGCCTCCGACGTATTGGCAAATGGGGGCCGACATTGTGGGAGCACGGCGGGCAAACCGAACGCGCATCCACCCGCAGTTTGCTGAATCTCTTCCGGTTTCACACACGTCTTTAAAAAAAAAAAAAATGATAATTTCCAAAAATGTCTCAAGAGAAAATGAAATAAATCCTCGGGTCGGGACAGCTGCGGCGTCGGTCTGGCTGCACGCCCTCCAGCGCGCCTCGTAAACTTGTCATCCGGTGCACTGCAATTACCGAGCGAACGGCGCCATCGAGTCAAACAATGTTAGCGCGGCCCGCCGTGGCCTCACCGCCAGCAAACCGCTGTCCAGCAGCGTGGAGTATCGACGCGCCCAGACATGCAACTGTCATCGACCCGGCGGCGATACCCCTTGACTCCTCTCCCGCCCGGCCCGTCGAGATGGGCGCCATACGTTTCACGTCGCGCGGCGTTTGACTAAGCGATA
>CM060089.1:8138898-8171283 GCA_030522485.1 Stenchaetothrips biformis | reverse complement strand
GGGCCCTGAACCACAATGCGCACACCACTAGTCAACGAAATCGCTATGGATCGAGAAACCATAACCATTGTCAACATTTTCAGAGTGGTGTAGAAGTCACTCAGCTTTCTGGTGTTGCATATATTACATGGAGTACGGGATTGTAGGTTCACACCTCCAAACACTCAATGAGTTTGAAATTTGCATTCAAATTCTTGGCTTTACCAAGCGCTTTCAAAACGACGAAATACTGCCAAATCATGCACAATTTTTGGAAAAAATGTTGCTCATTATAAACATTGTGAGTACACTAAAGGCATAAGCTACAGGCTGAAGGAGGAGCCGTGCCGTACCTGGAGTTTTCACGATGTCACGCTCCAATAAAAGCAAGTGCAACTAACCTTGCAATTTCGTGGCGAATTGCAAGCCATCATTGAACGCGTTGCCGACCGCCCTCATGCACGCCACCATCCACTGTCCTCCGGAACTCTCGCCGCAGTGCGAACAACACATCCGGTATGCAGTCCGGTGTAGTGGGCGGAACACCATGTGGAAGTTGGTTCGCGTCTCGTTCCGGTCGGACAGCGCGCGGCCGGTGCACTGATCTCTGATACACCGGTACTTGAGGTGGTGCACCAGCTCCTTGTTGAAGTAGTAGTAGTACCCGTCTCCATTGTGGAACACCCAGGAGCCGGCTCGCGTGCCGGGAAACGCGCGAGGCGGGAACCATGCCCTTTGCGACCTACCGCCGACACGCCAGAACTACCACTGGTGCCTGGCCGCGGCAGCTGGCCCCCACGCCGGGGCTGGTCCTGGGTTGAGAGGGGATGGTTTCCGCGAACCACAGCGGGCACGTTCAAAACTTGGCATGTGTCCCTCCAGCCTTCGTCCCAGTTCACAGATGTCGTAAATGAAACTCCGAACGCAGCCAGCAACGAGCCGGCAGCGCTCGGCTTGCCGGCGCTGGGCTGTCGGGCAGTGGCGGCTTTCGTACCCTTCCTTTTTTTCTTCTCGCCGCGAACCGAACACCGCGATAACAACAAGAGCCACCTCAACAGGACGCGGCTAAAAGTGACGCCCGAGGCCGCGCGGCAGCGGGGACGTGTTCAACAACACCTCTGGCAAGAAAATTTTACAATTACTAAATCTCGCGAAAATGTGCTAAATTGTCTCTAAGCAGGGGGCGGCAACGGCCTGGGGAGCGCGTGAAACCATGCGGTCGCTCCGATTCAGGGGTTGGGGCCTCCTTCGAGATCTTTAAAACTAGGGTGTAGTTTGAAAAACGCTTTACATAGATCGAAAGAGCATGAAATTTAGGGTAATATAGATGTATTGCCACTCTCAATTCTGCAATACTTTTCCTTGAGAAATCATAGCGAAAACACCAAAAAGTACAATAAATCAAGAAATGTAGGATAAACATGAAGGCATTCACCTTGATGTAAACGCTTTCTCTGTTGATCTAAGTTGCATTCAGAGTTTTAACTCGGGCAATACGCCTATGTTACCCTAAATTTTATGCTCTTTCGATCTGTGGTAGCGTTTGACAAACGACGGCCTAGTTTAGAAGATCTCGGAGAAGGCTTAAACCCCTGCACCGAGCGACCGCATAGCTTCACGCGCTCCCCAGGCCGTTGCCGCCCCCTGCTCTAAGGCTCACGCCAAGACAACCCGAGGTGAAATGCTCTGCGTGCAATTGCGTGCGTCTTGCGTGCGTTTTGCGTGCATCTGCGTGCATTTGTGCGTGCTGAGTGCGTGCTCAGTGCGGGCGTATGCGTGCAAATGCGTGCACAGCGCGTGCAAATGCGTGCGCGCCCCCGCTCTCCTGCGTGCGATTGCGTGCGAAGTCGTGTCGGACACGGCGCCGGCCTGTTTGAGCGCCTGGAAGGTACGCAACCACTCTGAACGGGAAGTGTTCTGGTTGCATAGCGACAGGCTGATCGTACGAGCCGAGCCGAGGCGTGCGGAGCCGAGCCGGGGAAGCGGAGCGTCGCGCCGCCCAGCTGATTACACCCCCCTCCCTTCTCCTCTTATCCACCTCGCGTCTGCAAGTGCATGTTTACAATTTTGATTTTTACAATTGTTTTCCTTTTCTGTCTTTGGCTTCTTGAGGCATTGAATGTTGCTTGGCGCCGACTGACAAGGCATTTAGTTGTGTTTCAATGGTGTGCTAAGCTAATGCATTCGCTTCTGCTTTCAGGCTTCCAGCATCTGCATGTGGTGTACTGTTAGACAGGTTAGCAGACCATTCTTCCTCACAGCTGGAAAGATAGCAACTCCTTCCCATGTCCACCTTTGCCAGGCAAGCATAAGGTTTGTGCGAAATGAGTTTTTCTTATCTGGTGCATCCAAATTTTCACCCGCTCCTTCTTCCCGCACCAATTCAAAGTCGCCTCCTACTACATTCCATGATGTTCACCACTTTCAACAGTTTTATTTTGAGTTTGAGTTTGACTCCGTGTTTCAGTTTCCAACCCTTGGTCCCAAGCTCTGTCCGAGTATCTCTGTTGGCGTTTCTGCGTGCAGCATTTGTTTAGCTCATAAGTATTTTTGTTGCAATCAACACTGAAAGTTCAAAATATATATTAAATAAAGTATTGAGTATCTTGTGCTTGCATCAACCTTCTCATGCAGCTTCGTAAAATTAAGTTGAGGGGGGGGGGTGAATCTTTTCTTTTTTCTGTGCACATTCTAAGTTCCTGCTCTGTAGCCTCGACGCGTTTTTAACGGATTTGGCGGTGAGCTGCCCACCGTGCCTCGCCGGCGCTGGTCCCGGAGTAATACTTTGCTTTTTGAGGTGTATGCCACTCTTGCATTACGTTCGTCGGCATCCTGGGCACCCAGTGCAGGGGTTCCCGGCGGCCCGTGTCGTGCCCGAGGTGATGCCGAACTCATCAAGCTACGGACCGACCGTCCGTCGAACGTCGTTGTCAGCTCTGCTTAGCTGCGCCGGCAACAAGGTTCGACAGGGGATGGACCCAGCATGGCCTGCAGGCGGCCTCCCTTAGAGTCTCACGTCACAAAAGACTACCCCCTTCACTGAGAAAACCTTACAAACTATTTTAGGCCTTACAAAGAAAAGCAGTTTGTTATAACAAAGTATTTTGAGCCTACGTAAGCTTACAAAGAAAATACTTCGTAATTTACGAACTATTTCTTCGTATAACAAAGTAAATTAGTTTGCATTATGTATGCTCCAAATACTTCGTAAGGTTTTAAGCGTGTTTAATAGGACAACAATCTGTTGCAGTGGCAGGGAACCTCCCGAGGGCAAGGCGCCTGTAGGCCCTAGGGTAGGCCAGCCCGCAACGCATACGTGTGCTAATGAGTTGGGGTTGCCTAACCCCTAGGCGGTTAGGTTGACACGCCAATGGACGTCAGTTCGCTAGGGAGCTCAAATTTCAACACCATCAAGGTGCAAACGATAGAATTTTTGTGATTTAGGGTCAAGCGTATCCGAGCCGAGCTATTATTCGCAAACAAATGCGGGTCTCAGTGTTTCCTCAGCGATGTAGTTGGAAGCATGACTTGTGCGGCTGAGTCTAGATGCCTAGGCTAGGCGCATAGTGCAAGGGCATGGCCCCGACCGCTCCTTTCGGGGCATCTTGCCACCGAGCCTTCCTATGACCCGCAGCACGCGGGGCCCCTCCACGGCCCTCACCTACGCGCAGAGACCCCCGCCCCCCTGGGTCCCCACCGCGCAGCAATGTTCCGATGTAAGTTACGACCGTTAAAAAAACGTTAACGCTAACGCTAACGTGAAAGCAGATGATACCAATGTTTATTTCAATGTATGTTTGTTTATCATTTAATTAAGAAAAAAAAAGTAGTTTTAATTTTCTAATTGTGTTTGATGTATTCATGTCTACGCATGTGTGCCCACAATGATATGCCTAATACACTGGTAGAAAAAAGTACGGAAAAAGTACGGAACATGTCTGGTCAACAATTTGCCTGGACCGTCCGTACTTGCCAAGTACGGAACTTTCTGTACTTTTTTCCGTACCCGTTTACACGAGCTTATATGGGACAGGTACGGACGTTCCGTACTTGCGTCCGTATTTCCGTTCTATATTCTTCCGTACATTTTCCGTACAAAAGTACAGAAATTTTTACAGTGTACCACTTGTGTTGGGTATCATTCTCTTTGTTTCAACGCGAGGATGCACAATATGATGGCCAATCACATGAATACTCAATACCCGTAAAAGTTGTTTTCTGTACTAGCGCGGCATCGGCGCAGCGACCTGCACTTGACACTCCAGCCTCGGCGCAGCGTCCGGTCACGAAAAGCAGCCGAGCTTCGTCAGTCGACACTCCAACATAAACAAACAAGAGCAGCGCGGCGCAGCGCAGCGCAGCACTCTGCGCCACTTGTAACCAGACGCCGCGCATCCGTTCCGCCCTAGTACCAATGCGAACTTTTGCGGGTATCAGTTAAATACACTGCAAAAAATTCCGTGTTTTGGTACAGAATATGTACAGAAAATGGGGTACAGAAAAGGTACGGACCTTCCGTACTGGTTCTCTGTAGTCCCCATAAGGATCTCATGTAAACTGCTACAGAAAACATGTACAGAACCTCCGTGGTTGGCAAGGTACGGACGGTCCAGGTAAAAAATTGACCATACATTTTCCGTGTAATTTCTGTACTTTTTTCTATCAGTGTAGTTGAATGGATGCCGAATTATGCATCCTCACGTTCCGACGAGAAAAATGATACCAAATAAGACTAGGATAGCGGCACGGGCGCGGGCGAGCCGAGGTGAAATGCTTTGCGCGAATGCGTGCATTTTGCGTGCAATTGCGTGCTTTTGCATGCCCTAGTGCGTGCTTAGACCGAGCGTTTGCGTGCAAAGCGAGTGAACGGTTCGAACGCGCCGCCGACGCCGCTCTTGTGCACGCCAATGCATGCGAATGCTTGCCCGGCGCGGGCAATGCAAGCGCGCCGCTTCACTTCACTGCCAGGGTCCTATGCTTTCGCGCCCCGCGAGAACACGCGCTGCGCTGCGACCGCGACCTTGGGTAGTGAAAGCAGGTAGGACCTGATCGGGTTTCGACCCGGAGGAGGCTGCAGTATGGTCTGAGTGAAGTGGCCGGCTCGACCTCCTGCACCACCGCGCTGCAAACTGGCACACTGTTTTAATGTGTGCCTGCATGCACTGCACACTGCTCTAAAAAGTGTGCCTGCGAAGCACACCGTTCGAAACAGTGTGCCAAAGACCCATGCAGCATCAGCCAGGCACACTGTTTGGAACAGTGTGCCTGCTGGCACTCGGTTTAGAGCAATGTGCATACAGGCAAATATTTTTAACAGTGGGCCATGCACACTGCACACACTTGCGTTTGCGTAATTTGGCTCCCTTCCTCATTTCCCCAGCCTCTTTACCCACCTCACAGCCCCGTGAGGATTTCGGCAACAGGTGCTGCTAGAAGGGCATGAAGGGTTATTCTCGGAATGGGGTCGGTGAGACAAAGCCAACGGTAAACGGTGCTGGTTTGGAGCTATTTGGAGACGTTTGGCTCCGGGTTCAAATGCAGGTAGGTTATGTTGAGTCCAAAATTTGTATTCCGTGTTAAGCGTTTAAACCGAGGTTTAAACGCAGTCAGACTCCCGTATGAATGCCGCAGAAGTCCAACACTACTTAATTTCTATTTCCAGTAGCTTTTGAAAAGCTTTTCAATAGCTTTCGAAGGTGCTGATGGCATGAATGAGGTCTGTTCGAACCCGACCTAGGTTGAAAATCCCGTTTGGGTTGAACGTAACGAAATCTCCGAATTTTAAAATGTACGGGACGGGCTAAGGTTGCCGATTTGTGTCGCCATTCTCCCGCAAGGTCCGCGTTCGGATCACCTGCTGAAGGCACGCTGGACTAGCTCGGCTCCGCACGCCTCGGCTTTCCAGTGACTATGCACCCAGAACACCTCCGAACCGAGGGGTGCGCTCTCACGGTTGCGCAGGGTGCCGCGTTGGCCGCTTCGCTCAGCTGATACTGCAGCCTCCCGGTCGAAAGCCGATCAGGTCCTACCCGAGGTCCTACCTGCCTACGCCACGCAAGGTCGCGGTCACAGCGCAGCGCGTGCTCTTGCGGGGCGCGAGAGCACAGAACCCTGGCAGTGAAGTGCAACGGCCCGAGCGCCCTGCGCTTGCATTGCCCGCGCCGGGCAAGCATTCGCATGCATTGGCGCGCACACTGGAATTGAAAGGGTGAGACGTCTCACCAAATGGCGGCGATACAACAAGTATCACCGAAAAAAGGACGTACACGAATATATAACCGAAAAAAAGCCGTACGCAAATGTATCACCGGAAAAAGGTCAGTGAGATGGGCCCTTCTTTTCCTGGGGCAGTATCACCCTTTTTGGCCCGTCCCGTATTATTTATGAAAATAAATATCGGAGGACGGGCATATAGTATGATGCGTGCTGTCCGTCCGTCCGTTCGTCCGTCCGTCCGTCCGAGGTCTTCCCGTGGTCCGATCTTCACCAAATTTGGTATGCAGCCTCCTAGGGTGAACCTAAGAACCACCCGGTGACAGCTTTTTCGATCCGAGCCCCAGGGGCGCTGCTGCAGGTGCATCATGGTTTACATGGTGTACAGGAGGATCTCTGCAACGGAGGCCGCTAGAAGGGCATGTAGGGGTATTTTTGGAATCGGGGCGACGAAATAAGGACAACGGTGTTAATTTCGAGCCGATCGGAAAAGTTTGGGCCCAAGTTCGAATCCCGGTGGGGTAAAAATACGATCAAAATTTTCGACTCGAGTTGGACATTGTTTCATATGTTTTCGGGGGTGCTGACAACGAAAATGAGATCCATTTTGACCCCAGACTCAGGTTCGAGCCCCGGTGGGGTAAAATACGACCAAAATTTTCAAGTCGAGCTGGGCATTGTTTCGTATGTTTTTGAGGGTGCTGATGACGAAAATGGCATCCATTTTGACCCCAGACCCACTTACGAATCCCGGTAGGGTCAAATGCGACCAAAATTTTTCCTTTTTGACCCCGAACTGGACCCAGGCGGTCGAGTGCCGTTTCCGTCACATACGACCCTAATCTTTGTTTCGAGGTAGACATTGTTTCACACGTTAAGGGTGCTGATGACGAAAGTAACATCTATTTAGTTTCCGACAGAGATTCGCATCACTATGGGCTAAAATACGACAGCAATTGCGAATGTTTAAAATGTACGGGACGGGCCAAAGTTGCCGATTAGTATCGCCACTTTCCCTGTTATTTGGTGATACATTTGTGTACGACCGTTTTTTCGGTGATACATTCGTGACGGTGATACATTTTAGTATCACTCTTTTACGGTGATACATTTTAGTATCACCCTTTTACGGTGATACATTTTAGTATCACCCTTTTACGGTGAGACAGTTCTGTCTCACCCCTCAGATGGTGAGATGTATCTCTATTTGATTTACAGTGCACGAGTGCGGCGTCGGCGGCGCGCTCGAACCGTACACTCGCTTTGCACGCATTAGCACGCACTAGGGCATGCAAAAGCACGGAAAGCATGTCACCTGGAGCACCTCTTGGACCTGCAGACCGCAGCACACTAAATGTACAATTTTGTACGAAACATCACAGTTTTTTGTGCAGATGAACTTTTCGTACAAATTTCCGTACAAAATCGCGTACAAAATTGTACGAAAAGTTCATCTGCACAAAAAACTGTGATGTCTCGTACAAAATTTGTACAAAAACATTTAATGTGAGGGCGAGTAGGAGGGTGGCAGCCGGTGGCGGAATGCTGCTGCCACGACTCGTCGCCGGGCCGGCGGGACACTTACGGCCTTGAAATTGGCCAGCAGCATTCTTCTGGTGGGCCGGAAGGGGTGGGGGACCGTCACCAAGGACGCAGGTCCACACCGCAATGAAAGAGGCCAATTTTTTTTTTTCCTTCAGAAATTTGATGATGGCTTTGCTGACTCTTGCGTCATTTAATGAGGTAACACCAGTGCCAATTTCGAACTTCTAACACGCTCGTTTAAGCTGCCGCAGATCAGAGAAGATGTTGCGATTAGAAGTGCGCACATTGGTGATGCACTTGGGTAAAATGAGGCCTGGTTGCCTATGGCACTCCTTGCTGCGGCCATTGGTGCGTGGCCGTCTGAGCGCTCAGTGACGGTACCCCGCTCAAATCGGCCAACCACAAGAACTCTTCTGGCGTGTAACGGTCGTGTAACGTTTGCTGTGCGAGTGGAAGGGGTATGGGCCAGCGTAATGCCGCGTAACTGGGGGGGGGGGTCAAAAGATGTCCCAAACTGCTTCACGTAATTGACGGACGGCCCCTGGGCACGGGTGAACAGTCTTCCTGCTGTCCAGAGCAGCCGTTGGGGACACGCCGGCGGACGTGGTCGCGACGCCGCTGACTCAGCATCTCCCCCTTCCCCCCTCGCCGGCGGCGGGCCTAAGGCACTCAAGTTCGTAAGGCAAGGGGGGAGCGGGGGGCCGCCACCACCGCCAGGAGCAGTGGTACCGCCGCGCGGCACGGCAGTGCGCGCCAGCCAGCCAGGACGAACGTCCGCGTCGCCGCGCCGCGGCGCCGCGCTTTGGCGCGCTTATCACTCGCGTGATTCGTGCTCCTGCAGTCACCGTATTTCGGCTGCAGTTTTCAAGGCGCTTTAAGTGGTAGTGTGTGCTTCTTTATGGGGATGAGTTTGTGTTTTTTCGTTCGACTGCACTCCGGCATGGAGTCATGCCAGTCTTCGGAAGTCCTGGCTCCACGGCCAGCGAGCGACGCCGATCTCAACCTGCAAGCAATTCAGCTGGATTTCTTTCAAAAGGTGGGTCGACAGTTTTAGCATGGACTTCAAACAGTTTAAGTATTACATTGCTGTACAGTGTGTGCTTAGCGCGGTGCTCAGCACTTGTGCGAGATTACACTACAAGATCTAATGTGTGCTTAGTGCAAAGCTGTGGGAGCGTACTTACAAGCACACATTTATAGATGTATGCTTGGCAAGCACACAGCTATAGATGTATGCTTTCCCAAGCACACTTTTATCCCACCCATTAAAAGGCAGACTCATACAGCTGTGTACTTGGCCAAGCATACACCTGTAGCTAAGCACATAACCGTGCCGTGTGCATTTCATGCGTATGCTCAATCTCGTTCCAAGCTATGCTTTGATCACGTTATTGGTAAACGCGCATTCGCATCGGGTCTTTTAATCTCGGCGCTAGGAAACTTTTCGTGGGGCACCATCTGTCCGAGTTATTCAAATGCGTTTGTAAGAATTATTTTTCATTAATTAGGTCGCATTTGTTTCGCAGGGCTTCGAGTGATTTCGACACTGCTGTTGCGGCGTTCGTTGAGAAGAGATGCTCCATCTGGATCACCGTTTGGTTCCGCGCAGTCCAACCAGCCCGACCCGGATGTCAGCCTCCATCAACACGCACAAGCTGCGGCGAACCGCGTTCGTATGAGTCGAGTCTTTTTCACAACCGAACCAGCATCTTGTTATAGGTCCCGATGAGTTAGTTTCAGACGTCAATCAGGCACACACTGCTAATCCAAATGGTCCACGCTAGGAAACGTGGACCACGAATGGTCCACACCAGGAAACGTGGACCAAGTGTGGTCCGTGTCCGTCCGGTTCACGCTTTAAAGCGTTGAACTAATACGCCAGCCACACTTCCAAGTGTGGACCACGGCTTGGTCCACGTTTCCTAGCGTGGACCATTGGTGGTCCACGTTTCCTAGCATTGAATATTCGTGGTCCACGTTTCTTAGCGTGGACCGTGGACCTGGTCCTCACTTGGATTTGCAGTGTAGTTACGCTTGGTGTTTCCCTTGTAGCGCGTTAAAATTTAAAGTAACTCAACGCAACTCAAGCGAAAACTTAGCATGAGTGGACGCAGTTTGCCTAGGCCCTATAAACTGCGCTCAACCTTTCTCAGAAAGCGTTTGACTTTATACCAACATGTTTCCCACGGAGAGATGACATGTGTGTTGTAAATTACGCTACAATTTAACGTACGTCGAGCCAAGTTAAAACTGATGAAACATAAAGTTACTTCAGGATTGTTCTTGAAAAGGATCTGAGTAGTGGATGATTTGTGTGATCATAAGGAAGTTTCGCTAATTTTATGTCGGTTGCAGGATTATTTGCCGTGCTGTCAGCGTTTGAGCGCAGTTAAAACGACGTCCAGATTCGCCCCGATTGTCCAGAGACCACCGTTCTGCACGGCAAAGGCAGCCGCTAGCTGCGTTACCGAGACCGAGGTAAAAGATTTTCTCCAACAATTTGACTTTATTCTGTTGTTCATGTCATGCATGCTCCAGGATAAAGCGTATTTTGTACTCTGCAAAGTCAAGTGTGTGTAGAGTCAACGAGAAGGTACACACCTCTTTGCCGCATGCATGCAGCAAGCTAAGTGTATGCCTTGTGGGTGACTCCATGTAGCGCAAGTTTGACTCACGCTCAAGTTTGTGAAGTAATTCGCTGCCGGACGCGCGCGTGTGTGTGTGTGTGTGTGTTAGTGTTAAGTATACACTTGAGTGTTCTGTGTATGTGTGCGCGCTATGTGAGTGTGCTTACACTGCAAGAAAAATGACGTGTAAACACCGTTAATTAATTACCAGTTTTTCCCGTGAGCCAAACCCAGTGTTCACTGAGAGCAAAACCAGTATTTACCGTGATTTTTACAGTAAATACCGTGATTGGTCTTAAATCACGGTAAATACTGTTTTTGGCTCACAGTGAACACTGGGTTTGGCTCACGGGAAAAACTGGTAATTAATTAACGGCGTTTACACGTCATTTTTCTTGCAGTGTAGTATACAGTTAAGTTTCTAATACCGGTACACTCTAGGCTTGGAATCCAAGGGATGCTTTGGCTCCATTTCTAAGGGGTTTTCAGGAGTTTTCAACTTTTGAAGTTAACGAAACGGGCAGTGTGAGACAAAAACGGAAACTCAACCTCTCTGGGAAATAAAGGCATGACACCCTTGGACTCCAAGGAGGCGAGTTAAGTCAAAGTAAAAACAAAAGGCATTCCGTGCCATGAAGCGGAGGTCTTGTGTCATCCTTTATAACAATTTTGGCTGAAGTGACCAAACCAATAAAAGTTGGAGGTTGCGTTAATACAGTACTAAATCTTAGGTGGAGGCACGATAAAATTTTGCTGAACCCATTTGTGAAAGGCAAATCCTTCTTTCATTGCAGGAATCGGGAAAGCGTGTTTGTGCGACGTGGGATCATCGACGCTCAAGATCATCGACGCCCGGCAGCAGCTGCAGGCCCAGACATTCTTTTTTATTTTCAGGTGCGTTTCGTTTCAAACTGCTAAGGCTACTTACCAACCCTTTTTTTAATATGTTTATGCGTCTCAAACCGCACTGAGCTTCCCATTTAACGAACCACGGGTTTCACAATCAAACGATAAAAACCTTTAAAATTCCTGTTCAAAATTCAAGATGTTCGCAACTCATTTTTTGTCACTTAACCCGTTCTAAGGTGTCAAATTTTACATTTTTGCTCAGTTGCCTCCCCCTCGCCTGGCAGTTAGTAGGGTCAGGGTCTAACTACTTTGAGAGCTGATGGTTTTTCTTCTTATTTTTTCAGGGGGAGGGAGATATTCAACTTTGCCCACCGGACCATCAAGACAGCGGCTCATCTCGCACGCAGGCCATTGAACTGAACACCTTCAGGAGCAAAATATTTAAGGCTGACCTGAGTTTGTGGGAGTGACTGATTTATTGATAGCTTTCTGTCCCACCGTGGAAGTGATACATTGTGGCCTCCCTCGGGGAAGTTTCGGTGTCACAATTAACCACAAAATGTCATTGATATTTTTCCGTGGCGTTTTCGTTAGTCTCATAACTAATTCAGTTTTTAAGTCCCTTCGATGGTGACATAATTTGTTTCTGCCTGGCGACACAATTGCAAATTTCACTCTGAACGGACAATATGTGTCGTGAGGTAAAATCAATTTTGAATTGCCGTTGAAGCATCAGCAGCTTAAATCTGTATCGTTGGAAGGACGAAATTGTGATACCGAAACACGCGAAGTTTATTGGCCCAAGCGCATTTCGATGGGTCCTATTGAAAAAGTGCGATCTCCAAACGACGCGCAAAGAAAGTTCGATCTCCTATGGCCAGGCATAGGCGATCGCACTTTTTCATTAGGACCCATCGATTTGCAACGTGGCTCATAGTTAACAGAGGTTCAGAAAGAAAATCAAGAGAAACAAAAGCTGGTCTTGAATGGGATTATGGCTCTTCTGAAGCTGCAGAACAGCGACGCTGATGCTAATTCCCAAGATTTTTGCATACTTTGTTCTTCTTGATTCCTTCTCAACTTCCGCTCAAGCTTTCCTCCGATGTACCCATTGTCAGTCACCAGCAGGGTGGTATTGAGGCTAGATATCAATTTTCGGCTCGTCCCTTATTTACATTATGGGTAGAAAATGGAGGACGGGTATATGGTCGAATTTATGCTTTATGAACGACTTCGAACGTCTGAAATAAGAAGAAGAAAAGAAGAATCTCTATGAATCTGTCGGCCACCAGGGCCAGTCAGACTTAGTAGTGCTTGTTCGCTGGTAATGTCTTTGTCCAATAATGTCCGTGGTCACACTCAATTTTGCGCACGTGAAGTTTTTCCATGCAAATCTTCGTACACTGCAACTCGATTGGTAAGTTTGCTTGCCACTCCAGTGGCGCTCCGTCTTGAATGCCAAAATTTGGCCTTCTGGGCCGAATTTGCCTCTTTGAATGCCAAAGTTCGGCATTCCGGTGAACTTGGACGCCAAATTTTGGCATTTTTAAAGGCCAATCCGGCCCAGAATGCCAAATTTTGGCATTCAAAACGGAGCGCCACTGGAGTGGCAAGCAGACTTAATTGGAATTGCAGTGTACATGTTTGTGCACAGTTGTGCGATGAGCTTGCTTGTGCAATATTGTCTGAATCACGTGCAAAATTGTACGATGAAGTTGCGTGTTTCTCGTGATTGGTGTTGTCTTTCTTTTTTTGTTTGGAAGTACGAGGACAGGCTCCAGGACCTCACTTCCGCCTTTGTCTTGCATGTTAGATGCATGTCCCATTTTTTTTTTTTTTTTTTTTTTTTTTTTTTTTTTTTTTTAAAGAGGCGACACACCATTTGGAAAAGTGGGGATTGCTAGTTACATTTACTGTTAATTATGACACCTCTACGCCAACACTTACTGTCTCCGTACACTGCACGCGAGAAGAGCGGGGGCCCACAAAAAGGAGTACCCCTGCCTCGACCACTACACCGCGGTGCTGACGCACCGCTCACTTAACACAAGCATGACATCACAGTCACCACGCTGCAAAGTTTGATCAAGATTCGGTCCTGGAGCAGTCCTCGTACGATCGGTCGCATTTCATCTGTGTCCTCGTTTTCCGAGGCTCTCACCGTTGCTGCCCTCATCATTGCGGTTACGAGAAAGTTTTGTGGAGAGATTTTACAAGGTTATCAAAACGTTTGCAAATGCAGAACCTTCTGCGCTGAAACGCAAAAGTGCTGCATCAAACGTCTGAGTGACTTTTTCTGAATCCCTCCACAAAATTCCCCATGGCACTTTCCATCATAGTTGTTCGTGCACAGCTTTGTATGGAACTGAGTAAACGCTGAAAATACCCAAATTCGTGCGTGGCTACGCATAAGTGAGCATTTATGTGAAGCACTTTGCGCACCTTGGGCACGAACTTGTGTATTTACGACGTGTACTCATTCCGTGCAAAGCTGAGAAAAAATAACACTACGTTGTGAATTAGTGTGGGGCGGTGTCTCATGCAGCTTGTACCTGGCGCAGTTACCTGCACGCAGGGTTACATGCTGCTAGGTTCCATAGTTCATGATTTCAGTGGATGTGACGAGTGGAAGAGGATTTCTCCCCCTCCCCCCCCCCCCCCCCCGCAAGCCCTCAAACTCTCACTGCAACGCAAGGAGAGGGGCACAGGGCCTGCGACTAGGATTTGACCAACACGCGTGCACTTCAAGTATAATGAGTTCTGAATCCGAGTGCATGTGTATTACAGTGATGATGTTCTCAGATTTGCCAAGAGCATCTCTCGATGTGAGACAGATGCTTTTGGATTCAGAACTCATTTTTTTTAAAGTGTGCTCTTGAAGGTGGTACAGGATTTTGGCTATCAGAGGCCCGAGAAAGGATCCTTGTTCCTTTTTTCAGCTCTTCGACTGCGGGGTGGGTCAGATGCATTATGCATTATGTTAGTGAGTCCACCCCGCAATATACTTGTTGAAATCCGCTGGGCGCTTGCAGGGCATGAAGGGGTTAGATTTAGTCAACGTGACAAGGTGTTTCTTGCCACTTTGAAAATTCAACGGCATTCTGGGTGGATTCTTTGTGGAGTGTAATAATGAGTACGCATCTAGGTGAGTACTCAGTTAACAATGCACTCACTGAGTGTGCACTTATGATGCCGTTGACTTCATTGAAGATGATCCTCTTTTTCTTCAAAATATTCTTCTAGAGGTTTAGTGTGTAAGTAAGGGACGAGCCGAGTTTGACGATTTGAGTTGCTTTACTGTTTTCTCAGGTGTGGGACATCGTGTTCGTTCGAGCGCGACACGCGCATCTTATTTGTGTCATATTTTTTTGATCGCTTATTGAATTTAAAACGAATGTGACACGAATTGAATTTTTACGAATGTTACGTCACTCACCTTAAAACAGCGTCTTCTTAGGCCAAGTTATGAGTAAATTCACTGCAATTCGATTGGTAAGTTTGCTTGCCACTCAAGTGGCGCTCCGTTTTGAATGCCAAAATTTGGCATTCTGGTAAACTTGGACGCCAAATTTTGGCATTTTAAAAGACCAATCCGGCCCAGAATACCAAATTTTGGCATTCAAAACGGAGCGCCACTGGAGAGGCAAGCAAACGTACCAATGGAATAGCAGTGTTTTTGTTGGGATTAGGTCCTGGGGTTCTCAGGCTTTTGTGCAGAAAGTTTTAAAACGGTGTTTAAATGGTCTGCGTGCAAGATGAATCTTATCATGCTTGTTTTATAGTTGACTAATTTTAGCTTCTACGTTAGTTTTTAAGTCAGAGATGTGTCTGTTGTAAATTGTATCATCTGATTGTATGTTGTAACTGACTGCACTGGACTCAAATCTGTTATCACATCAACTGCCAGTACTAAACATAAGAATACTGAAGCACACAGTAACTCCCAACTCTGTGGGTGGTAAACACGAGGTGCAGTGCGAGATCACATACTTAATTCCTTTGTACAATTTTTCTATGTGGTCTGACACATTTCTGCGCATGCCTGCTAGTCGTACAAAATTGTTCGCGATTTCGCACGAATTTGTTCGATTCTGCGTACAACTTGGTACCAAAAAGTTCGCATGTTGAAAATTGTGTCAGACCACGTACAAAATTGTATAAATACATTTAGTGTGCAAGAAGCGGTGTGCAGTGTGCAACGAATGCGCAATGAAAGCTTTTATAGGTGATTCCCTGTCCCTCATCATTAGCGCGAGGGCATGCCCGATCTCCAAGTAAAGGAGACGTGCCGGTCGCTGCGCCGTATGTGCTGCTTGATTGGAGTCTCTTCCGGAGGACGCCACACGCCAGCCCGGCCCCGCCAGGCCGCGGTGGCGTGGGGTGCAGCCAGTGACCACCTCGCCGTGGTCGCCCTTCCCTTCTGAGAGGGAATGGGTTCGGCTCTAGGCCGGCTGGCGGCGCTTTATCAATGCAGTGCCGCTTCGGCGTGAGGGTGTGTACCGCCGTGGCGAGTTCGGCATGGCTGGCGTTTGCCACACCGCGGCGGTAATCAGTGCCGCCGCCGTGGGGGTCAAGGTGGTGGAGCACCAAGTGTTCACCCTCCGCCCCCTATGGGTGGCAGGGTTCTGGCTAGCCTAGTAGCCGGCCACCATGGCCTCTGCCAATCACTGAACTCCCATTGGTTTAGATGGAAGGCCGCGAGTGTTTGCTTGGCTGGCGTTTGCCACACTACTCGGCGCCACTTTGGGGGTGCAAATATCATGTCAGCCTAGGGCTAATTGATTTGGCCTCTGCTCACCCGTAGATGAGGTGGGAGGATGTGTCAAAAGATGGCCTTAAGGGGGTGGTGTATTATTTGCACGTCGCCTTGGAGCCGTTCGTCGTGGGGGTCAAAGTGGCGGAACACTAAAGTGTTCACTCTCCACCCCTTATGGGTGGGAGAGTTCAGGCTAGCTTACAGGCCGGCTACTTTGACCTTTGCCAACTGCAAACCTTTCTAAGCCAAAGAGGAAAACTGCCTCAAATTGTTGCGGAAAACTGTTACTTTTGATTGCACGGAGTGGTAATTAGAAGTGATAGCCGCTGTATCTTTTTGTGTTCGACGAAGACGTAGGCATGGGTGGGCCTCGTTTGCGCGGTTTAATGGAGATCGATTCCCTTTCGCATTGCATTAAGAGTGGCGGGCCTCGTGTTTACCTTGTGGTCTGACAGCAGCTCAGTTCGTCTCATCACATCACCATATATCTCACACTTACATGAACATCGACCTTCTCTATGACATTGACGACGTTAATAGCATTATGTTAGAACTTTTATGAGCTAGAAAGGGAGAAAGGCCTCTAAATATCTTGTTGGTTGGCTTCTTGCACTGTTGGAAATAAATTTGGATTTCACAACCGTACCTCTGGGGAAGAAAATGCCGACGGTTCCTTCTTAAATCTACGAAGATCCTGTAATAGTTTGCGAAGAATCACCGCGAAATCACGAAGAATCTTCGTGCATTTCAGAAGTATCTTCAAAAGTTACTAAGAATCTTCATAAATTTACGAAGGTTCTTGCCGCATTTTTTTAATGTTTCAGGGGTACCTTTTGTAAATTCCTGGGATTTACTTTCACAGTGTACTAGATGTTTTTATGTGTCCAGTTCTCATGATGTTATATTTTTCTCGTTAATGTTTTCAGGTTCACCTGTCCACAATGCTTGTAATATCAAAATGTTGTCTATGTATTGCAATTTTTGTGTAACTTATTAAGAAAAAATCCCTTTTGTTCTCCTAATTCCCATAGTCTCCCACTGCGACATTGTCAGCCCTTCAACAATTTAAATGCCTCTTCTATAGGGACGACAAACCCAGATAATACCGGTACATTGTATTTTTTTTTTAATTAAATAAATAGTTGTGGCTGAACCAATACTAAATAGCTTTTTTAGTTGTGGTCAGAAATGATGTAAATCTAGTGACACATTTCCTTGCTATCTCAAAGATGCGTTCAATTGACCACGATATGCGGGGTTTTTGGGCCGCATATTGCTACACTACATGACTAGCGTTTGGTTTTTATAGACAGAATAAATTGGCATTTTATGAAGAGTCCCACACACTGAGTGCGTATGGACTCTGTAAATAACCATGGTCACATTTCTGCATATTTTACAGATTTGTACATAAATAAGGTACAATTTTATAAATACCTCAGGACAAAATGAAAATATTTTCCATATAGTTAATGTATTAAATTGTCCATAGCTCCATATGCACAATGTCAATAGTTATGGACAATATAAATTCATGGACATTTACTGTGCGAATCGCTCCGTTCTAAATTCTAAAGCAAAGGCGTCCAATATGTGGCATTCATAGTAGCCAGTTTACGGCAGACGAACGCGCTATCCCGGTGCTAAAGGAAAGTTGCCAATTCGCGCGGCGGCAATGCCGTGCTCGCAGAATTAAATTTACTTTCAATTCAAAGGACGTTGGTTCACGTCAATTCCCTATGGATGCTGTTTGACCTAGGACATGCACCCACACCAACCTCATAAAAATCAAAACACAAATGTATTCAGGTGAAAAACTTGCCCGATGCGGGAAACTACACGGGGCACTTCGATTTTTTCATACACTGCATTCCGGGCTGCGATTTTGATGGCCACAGAACTGGCAGGCCGTTTCGAATGCCAAAAATGTGCTGGCCTGGTCCTGAAATTCGCCCCAGCTTACTAAAATTTGGCATTGCAAGAGGCCAAAGCGTCATTGGAGTGCTTAAAAAGATTAGGTAAAGGCTTGCCAATTCGTGGCATTCAAGACGGCTCGCCGATTTTGGGGCCAGCAAACTTGCTACTTGATAGACAGTGTATGCCCACATGCAGCAAGCTCGCGCCCGACTGCAGCCCCCCGCCCGGAGGCTAGGCAGCCCAACGCACGCCTCATGGCGATACTCCGCGCGGCAGCAGGTCCCCTCCGCGGCGCCGCCGTCAGGGAGGGGGGCCCAGTGGAGTGGGGAGCGAGGAAATGAAATGAGGAAAATAAATGCCGGGAAGAACTCTCTTCCCCGAGCAGGAAATTAAATACGACGGGGAAGAGACGGGGAAGAAGTGTCCGGGAAGAAGTACGGGGAAGAGTTGATAGGGGAACAACTGTGATACACCCAAAACAATTCTTATTTATTTTTGCAGAAAATTCTTAGTTTCAAAGCAAGCATAAGAAATTGTGATCCATATGAGGACCAGCTGATCGAAAGTTGAGAACTGGAAAGGAAAATGATGCTCGCAGTCAGAGTGGCAGGCAGACAAGCGACTACATTTTCACATACCGAAGCAGAATTTACAAGACAATGACAAGTCTTACAGTGACAATGCCTACAAATTATAATTTTACTGTTCCGTCGAGTTGCAAAATCAACAGGGCGTTAAGCATTTCAGTTCTATTATTCCTCACAGACTATAAATTGCAAATCATTATTTCTCTTTGAAATTGCTTACTTTTTTGGCCAAAATGATTATCCAACTCTCCACAATGTCTTGTAACCCTTATCTTATGATTTCATCTCCCAGCAAAGTATAGAAGTGTATTGTGCAATTTGAAATCATCTCATTGTTCTTCATGTAGTTTTGTGCCGGAACACTTCTTTTGTTGATTTAAATGATGATGGTCTCCCCCTGTTGTCTTTGAAGTTGTTATTTACGTCATAGCGCAGTAACTTTTTTCCTTGATGGTTTTGGTTCTTTTGAGTACCTTTTTTATCTAGCAGCTTGAGTTCAGATAAATGGATTACCGTAAATTTTAAAGCTAGCCCTGTTCAATGTTGTACCAAGTCATGCTTGAGAATGCCTTTGTGTTACAAGTTTGAAATACTATTGGTGGCTTATCCACTCGGTCCAAGCATCTTTATGTTTGTGTCCCGATAGAATTTTTTCTTGTTCTGAAATAAATGTACAAATATCTAGTCTTTGATTTATTTTTTAACCTGACTCGCAAAATATTAAGTAAAATTACTTAATCGCTGTTTTTTTCTGTTTTGTTTTATTTAACCTGACTTTAAAAATTTTATCCTCACCCTTTATGTGTGGTGGATACTTTTTTCTTTCTGGGTTCATTTTGTTAATAGTTAAGCACCGATTATTCTTTTTTTTTTCACACCGTTTTGTTAAATGTTGAACATGGCCGCCAGAGGCTCCGTCGGCTGCTAGGTCCAATCAGGAGCCTCCGGCGGCCATGTTCTTGAACGTTATGTTCTTTTCTTCTTCTTGTCCGGCGTTAGCTCAACGACAACGGCTTGACCAACCTAGTGCAAATAGAAGGAGAGGGAGAGTCTGGTGAGTGTACACCTCCTGGCAAGTTCCCCTTGTTTTCCTTATTTAAATTTTGGGAGGAGCGAACCGAAAAAGGAAGCATCGTGGTATTTATATAACATTTCTTTTTTACGCTATCGTCTTGGTTTTCGGCATGTTGGTAGGACTGTTCGAGCCACCCTCCGTTCCTCGTTTTCGTTTTCCCTCCTTTCAGAATCTTGGACTGAGCCAGAAGTTACTTGCTCTGTGGACTGAGCCGTGGAGGCGGTCGTTGCGCGCCAGACTAGAATTGGCTTCTCCAGGCTTCTCTTTTCGGGTTTGATCGTTAGTTTGTGAGTACAATTTAACTTCCTCACTCTTTCTTACTGTTTATTTTAATCATTGTCTGTTGAAAGCGACTGGTTTACCCGATGTGTGAATAGCCTTAGCATACACCGTCCGCACGTCCTAACTTTATTTTAACTTCATTCCGTTCCTTATTCTCTCTTATTTGGCTGGCCCACTTTCGTATCCAGTAACGACCGATCTGAATCTGCAACTTCGGTTTTCTCATTGAAGTTACTTGATGTGTTTGGTACCCAGCCGAGCTGCGTCGAGAAAGCGTTGCTCGTAGAACCTGACCGTAAGGTTAAATCGTTCTTTAAAGAGGCTGTAATAATAAGTGTAGAAATACAACCTGTTGACATATCTGAACTTGATAGACACTCGGCGTTGACGTTTCACTAAGGTTACTTTGTCTATGTGTTTCTGTTTGCAGGTTAAGATGGCGGACTCTGAAGCTGAAGCTTGGCATAATGTGGAGATGGGGCAAGTGCTTTCGCTTAGCAACAATGCGGAGGGCGATTGCCTGTTTGTGGCCATCAGCCAGCAATTGGATGGGGAGGTCTCTTCTATACAGCTGAGGGAGTTAGCTGTCAATTACCTGTCAGAGCACAGGCTGGAACTTCAGGGGGAGATCCTCTCCCTTGGCTGGGAGATGCTCGATTCGGGGGAAATTCCCATTCCCCTCGAAGGGGACGTGCTTATTGATGCAGTATTACAAACCCTCAGCAACCCCCACACCTGGGGAGGGGCAGAGTGCTTGGCTGCACTTTCACTAGCCCTTAACACGTTCGCTGCGATACGAGAACATGCAACCTCGTATTGGGCGGGCCAAAACTGCGGTACGAGAACATGCAACCTCGTATTTTGGCAAATTGCTATTCTGGCCAGAACGAGAAAACGGGAGTAGACAAAGAAGTGAGGGTAAAAGAATTTTGACCTACAAGATGGCCCGAAAATTTCGGCTGTTGTCCCGAGGTCCTCCGACGATTTTCGTACGAGAACGGTGTTCTCGTACCGCGTTTTGGACAAACGGAATTTACGAGAACGGTGTAGTCGTATCGCAGTTTGGCCAACGGCATTTACGAGAACGGTGTTCTCGTATCGCAGTAAGCGCCATAGCAAAAATGAATTCTCCGCCTACGCACCAAACACGTCATGGACGCGTTGGGGGCCGCCGTCGGAGAGGTAAAGAACGGCAAACGGCGTTGTCCGAGGCCCGGCCAGGTACACCACGCCGTCGAGGAGTCTAGGCGGCACCGCGGCCGTACAGGGCGCCCAACCGCCGTGTCCGAGGCCCGACCGGGTGCACCACGCCGTCGAGGAGTCTGGGCGGCACCGCGGCCGAGCAGGGCGCC
Source organism: Stenchaetothrips biformis (assembly GCA_030522485.1). Taxonomy (NCBI): domain Eukaryota; kingdom Metazoa; phylum Arthropoda; class Insecta; order Thysanoptera; family Thripidae; genus Stenchaetothrips; species Stenchaetothrips biformis. Next base: position 8,150,101 of record CM060089.1, on the reverse strand, counting down.
CAACCGCCGTGTCCGAGGCCCGACCGGGTGCACCACGCCGTCGAGGAGTCTGGGCGGCACCGCGGCCGAGCAGGGCGCCCAACCGCCGTGTCCGAGGCCCGACCGGGTGCACCACGCCGTCGAGGAGTCTGGGCGGCACCGCGGCCGAGCAGGGCGCCCAACCGCCGTGTCCGAGGCCCGACCGGGTGCACCACGCCGTCGAGGAGTCTGGGCGGCACCGCGGCCGAGCAGGGCGCCCAACCGCCGTGTCCGAGGCCCGGCCCGGTACAGCACGCCGTCGGGGAGTCAGGGCGGCACCGCGGCCGAGCAGGGCGCCGAACGGCTGTGTCCGAGGCCCGGCCAGGTACACCACGCCGTCGGGGGGTCAGGGCGGCACCGCGGCCGTGCAGGGCGCCCAACCGCCGTGTCCGAGGCCCGGCCAGGTACACCCGTCTCGCCCCTCGGCGGCATTTGATGCAAATTCTTAGTCTATTAGTATGGCAGTCTCTGCAAATGATTTATTGAGCGGGACATCACAAGTAAATCAGTTTATGGAATGATGTTCATATATTTGGAATCACTTAGTATATCTTAACATAGTTGTTTGTAAACAGAATGATCTGACATTGTAATGCACTCTTAATTAACATGTTTTAATGAAACTCTAATATCAATTTATACTTCTGTAAGGGCACTACATTACGAGTGGGTATGGTTAAAGCAGCTGATGCACAATGTCGGTTGAGCAGGGCAGTCATTGCAGAAGGTTTTAACTTTGCTGGTCACTTCGTCCGCCTTTCGGGAGCCATGAATTTTGGAATGCTTTGCGTAGCACACTCTGCACCGACGGCCGACTGCTCGCAGCGTGCCTTTCTTTTCGCGCAAGGTGTGTGTCCGTCTTCTCGGCAGGGGTTGTGGAGTGGGCTCTATGTTGATCAGGCTGCGGGCCAGCTGTTCTCGAAACTGCAGTAGAGAGAGGCCGCTCACCTTTGCATCGGAGTGCTTGGCAGCAATGAAAGCATTTGTAACGCTGATGCCCAGCAGATACTCTAAAGCAACCTTACGGAACCATTTGAGTCCCTTTCTTCTGAAACAGTAGTAACTGCCCAGCTGGTCTGCCACATCTACCCCTTTCTTCAGACGGTTGTATTCTGAAACTATGTTCGGCTTCATGATAGCATCACCGTTGTGGCGCTTCTTACCAGTGTCAATTACTTCTGCTGTGTGCTCGGGGACAGTGGAAATCATGTTGACAGCCCTTTTGTCATACCACTTTATTACCTTTGTGCCGTGTTGGCACTGAAGCCCGATTGAGCTGCCCTTTTTGAGCCTGGCTGTTGTGACTTCTCTGGGCACGCCTTTCCTATCCTTCCGGATCGTGCCTATCATTGTGGTATCTCGCTGGAGGAGTTCCTCGGCGAGGTGGACGCTGGTGTAGAAGTTGTCGATGCAGAGTCGGCGGCCGCTGTCCAGGTACGGCTCCATGAGTTGCATCACAACGGCATGGCCGTGTCCCCCTCCCCTTTCTTCGACGGTTCCCTGGCCGATGTAAACCATGGCCTTCAGAGTGTATGATGAGCTTGCTGTGCAGATCTTGTATAGTTTCACTCCATACTTACTCTTCTTAGACTTATTGTACTGTCTAAATCTAAGACGCCCCCGCCACAGCATCATGCTTTCGTCTATGACAAGCCCCATTCCAGGAGAAATAACTGCACTGTAGTTTCGATTCAATAGATCAATGAGGCGTCTTATCTTATACAATCTGTCATTCTTGTCAGCAGTTTCATTGCCCTCAAAATGTAAAAACTGGGTGAGAAGCTGGAACCGATCGCGGGTCATGGCAGCCTTGATGAGAGGAACTCCATAAATATCGCTTTTGGTCCAGTAGTCTTCAACATTAGGCTGCTTTGATAGTCCCATTACTATACAAATACCTAAATACCGCCTGATTTCGTCCGCAGTTGTGGGGAACCATTTACTTGTGCGGATTGTGACATTCTCCCCAAGAGCCTGGAGTGCATAGCTGTTGGTCTCAGTGACTATCAGGTCAATAACATCGTGAGTGACCATGGTAGAGTACACGTCGATTGGTGATTGAATCGGTGAAGGAAATGTAGCCACTTCCGGATTACTGTATTCCAGCAATGGCGCTTGTGCTTCCTCTGCTTCAATGTCATGCCAATAGCATCGCTCTGCCTCTGCACCCGCGGCGCCGTCAGGAACTCCGCCAACACCATTACCTTCGGCTAGGCCGCCGTCTAAGTATCCGTCGAAAACAAAATCTGAAATTTTTTTAAAAAAAATTGTCAAATTTATTTGGCACAAATTAATTTTATGGAAGAATAGAATTTTGAAATGACTTGCCCGAATCAAAAGATGATCCACGGTCGGTAAACTGCGTCGATTCCGTAAAGTCCCCGTCAATAGTGGAGCTCAGTGCATCACAACCTTAAAATACAAAAAGAAAAACTGTTAAAATTGCGCATATGACCCGCGAGAAAATATCAACTCCTCGTGTTACATTACTAAAACTCGCATGTACGATCATAAAAGCATATTCCTATTCAAATATCCATAATACGAGCACTGGAAAAACAATGGCATAAAAACTATGCCCTTACAGGGCGTAAACGATTTACGCCCCTGGAACGACGTGAATCGGTTTATGCCCTTCCAAAAGTATAGTCTTTACGCCCTTAAAACGTGTGAAAGACTTGTTATACCCCTAAGGGCGTAGTTTTCATGCCTTTGTTTTACCAGTGAGGTACCTGAAACAACTCTCTGGGTCCCGGCGCGCTGAGACGTCCTTAAGAGCGTTGAACGACTTTGAATCGAGAGCTCAACAGGAAAAGCTGAAAAAAGAGAGGATTTGTTTGAATAATTGTCATTGGCTTTTGGAATGTATCTTTCTCTTGTTGATAACAAGCACCTGTCGGGCCAGTCGTCCTGGATGATAACTGACGCGGCCGAAACACGCCAGTAGGAACTTTTCGAATAGGCTGAGTCTCAGCACTGGTGCTCGACGGTGTCGGAGACCCTGTGAAAAGCAAATATAAGTTACGGTTGAGAGTAGCACCATATATCTTGTCCAGCCCTATCTGTTCTTTACTACTGTTCGTTGTTTTTGGTGCTTTAGGAACGGCCCCCCGTGTCCATTGGATTTTTGGAATGCAACCCTATTTGGATCCTCATATGAAGTCAAATGTTGCCTCGATCGAAAGGACAAAATAAAGAGCGTATTCTAAAAGACTCATCCACAATCATCTTAAAAACAACCCTCCACTTCCAGCAAATCACAAAAAAGGAGTTAGTATTTACGTGAGAAAATTGTGTTGGGCCTGGCGCGTTTCCTGACGCTACTTGATTCACTTGCATTAGAAATCGCTTTAGGCGGTCGAGGTAGGTTTGACGTTTGACTAAGTCCTGACAAAGCTACAAAACCTCTCTGGGTTTGCTTGGCAGGGGACGAAGCTCTGCTGCTCGACGGTGTCGGAGACCCTGTGAAAAGCAAACACTATAAGTTACTGTTGAGAGTAGCACCATATATCGTGGACAGCCCTATCTGTTCTTTACTGCTATTCATTGTTTTCGGTGCATAAGGGACGCCCCCCGTGTCCATTGATTTTTAGAATGCAACCCTATCCTGCCGGGCCTCGATCGAAAGGAGAAAATAAAGGGCGTACTCAAAAAGAGGCATCCACGATAATCTTAAAAACAGCCCTCCACTGCCAGCAAATATAATAAAAAAAAGAATTAGTATTTACGTAAAACAAATTTCTTGGTCCTGGGGCGTTTTCCTACGCTACTTGATTGGCTTGCATTAGAAAGCGCTTTAGGCGGTCGAGGTGGGTTTGACGTTTGACCAAGTCCTGACAAAGCTACAAAACCTCTCTGGGTTTCCTTGGCATGGGACGAAGCTCTGCTGCTCGACGGTGTCGGAGACCCTGTGAAAAGCAAATACTATAAGTTACTGTTGAGAGTAGCACCATATATCTTGGACAGCCCAGTCTGTTCTTTACTGCTGTTCATTGCTGTTAGTGCACGGTAAAAGTACCGCCTTGAAATCGAAGGGGATGCCTTCGTTTTATTTCCAAGGGGTTTGAGTGTATTTTTAAAGTTGTCCAAATTGACATTACTTAACAGAAACTGGATTTGTCTCGACAAGACAAACAAAAAATGTCAACACATGTGATAGGTTTGGATGGCAAATAAAAAAGTTATTGAACTTCAAAATTTGTAAAATGGCCAAAAAGAACTATTTAGTACTTTTAAAGTTCAATGACTTTTTTATTTGCCATCCGAACTTATGACATGTGTTGACATTTTTTGTTTGTCTTGTCGAGACGAATCCATTTCTGTAAAATAATGTTAATTTGGACAACTTTGAGAATACACTCAAACCCTTTGGAAATAAAACGAAGCCAACCCCTTCGATCTCAAGGCGGCACTTTTACCGTGTGCTTTAGGGACGGCCCTCCTGTCCATAGATTTTTGAAACGTTACCATACCGTGTCAAATGTTGCCTCGGTTAAACGGACCAAATAAAGAGCGTATTCTAAAAGACTCATCCACAATAATCTTAAAAACAACCCTCCACTTCCAGCAAATCATAAAAAAGGAGTTAGTATTTACGTGAGAAAATTGTGTTGGGCCTGGCGCGTTTCCTGACGCTACTTGATTCACTTATTGCATTAGAAAGCGCTTTAGGCGGTCGAGGTGGGTTTGACGTTTGGACTAAGTCCTGACAAAGCTACAAAACCTCTCTGGGTTTGCTTGGCAGGGGACGAAGCTCTGCTGCTCGACGGTGTCGGAGACCCTGTGAAAAGCAAATTACTATAAGTTACTGTTGAGAGTAGCACCCATATATCTTGGCCAGCCCAGTCTGTTCTTTACTGCTATTCATTGTTTTTGGTGCTTTAGGGACGGCCCCCGTGTCCATTGATATTTGATATGAAACCCTATCGTGTCGGATCCCACACTGTGTCAAATGTTGCTGTTTCCCTAGGTCTAAAGGAGTCAATGAGGAGTCTACTCTCACTCCAAATCAACTATAACATCACACTTATAATTCTCCCAGACTTATTATAATTTAATCGTTGTTTCATTCTTTTGATCTGGTGAGCTCTAACAAGTATGTGCATGGGTATAAGTCAGTTGTAAAACTGGGAACTTATTTGGAAAAAATCAATAAGAATTTCACAAAAATGGTGCTAGCAAAAATAGCTGGTTCTTTGATTTTGACGATACTTGGTCCAGAACTCACTTGTCCTTAGTCCAACAAGCCCACAAAATTTCGACTCCGGCCCAGCTCTCTTAATATTGATCAGTCCACATTTTATATTTTGACAGCTAAATTTTGTATCGAAACTCAAACGGCATGGACCAGGAGTGCTCGTAATAGATTTTGAAATCACTTTGGAGCTTTGGGATGACCCCCAAACATCATTTCAAATAAGACATTTCAGTTCCAGACATAGACTTCCCAGTGTTTAACCTCTTAGTTGATATATTGGGTTTACGAGTAAAAATATTTTTATGGAGACCATTTCAACCACATCAAAGAACGTGATCAAGAATTGAATACATTAGGCGATTGATTTCATCATTCCTTTCCCAGGAGTAACTCCCTGACTGGTAGTGAAGGTCACATGACATGGGCCACACCACAAGAAACAAGGAAATTTAAACATCTAAAACTAAAGTTGTCCTGACTCAGGACAAATTTTACTTTTTTAATCGTCTGCTAGCGCTGCAGCAATCCCAGGTATGCGAAAGTGGTTATGCTGCCAAATAAGTTTTTCATACCAGGGATTAGACTGGGCTAGCAGCAGACGATTCAAAATGTAAACTTTAGTCACTAGGACAACTTCAGTTTTAGATGTTTAAATTTCCTTGTTTCTTGTGGTGTGGCCCATGTCATGTGACCTTCACTACCAGTCAGGGAGTTACTCCTGGGAAAGGAGTGATGAAATCAATCGCCTAATGTATTCAATTCTTGATCACGTTCTTTGATGTGGTTGAAATGGTCTCCATAAAAATATTTTTACTCGTAAACCCAATATATCAACTAAGAGGTTAAACACTGGGAAGTCTATGTCTGGAACTGAAATGTCTTATTTGAAATGATGTTTGGGGGTCATCCCAAAGCTCCAAAGTGATTTCAAAATCTATTACGAGCACTCCTGGTCCATGCCGTTTTGAGTTTCGATACAAAATTTAGCTGTCAAAATATAAAATGTGGACTGATCAATATTAAGAGAGCTGGGCCGGAGTTTGAAATTTTGTGGGCTTGTTTGACTAAGGACAAGTGAGTTCTGGACCAAGTATCGTCAAAATCAAAGAACCAGCTATTTTTTGCTAGCGCCATTTTTGTGAAATTCTTATTGATTTTTCTAAATAAGTTCCCAGTTTTACAACTGACTTATACCATGCACATACTTGTTAGAGCTCACCAGATCAAAAGAATGAAACAACGATTAAATTATAATAAGTCTGGGAGAATTATAAGTGTGATGTTATAGTTGATTTGGAGTGAGAGTAGACTCCTCATTGACTCCTTTAGACCTAGGGAAACAGCAACATTTGACACAGTGTGGGATCCGACACAATAGGGTTTCATATCAAAAATAAATGGATACGGGGGCCGTCCCTAAAGGACCAAAAACAATGAATAGCAGTAAAGAACAGATAGGGCTAAGAACAGATATAGCTTTTTCCAAGTTTTTCTTTCTAATGGACAGAGTAGTCTTTTGTGAAAGCCAAATAACCCTGGCTTGTCCTAATCTGACTGAGAATGTCCGTAGATCAAGGATTATAACATCAGAAATTGAAAAAACAAAAACAAAAAACATTGCTCTAAAATCTGAACGGTTTGGAGTTGGGCGACTCAGGGGACCATCCTCAGTGGATTGGCACCTATTTTTGGCCTATTCTATCACCATTGATTTCAGGCTGTGCGATGATCTGGTGTGGAATTGCCCTCGAGTATTGTTACCTTGCGTCGAGTTTTGCTGCAGAGAACTGATGACAGCCGATGGTATCACGCTGAGTGGTTTGAGAGCGAAAGGTGGGGCCCATTTCTTGCGCTTGGCTGTGGCTGGCCCTTCACAAAGAAACGTAACTTTTTATTTGTCCACGCGCTGACTGCAGTTAGTAAACCAGTACCCATCAAATACCTTTTCCGTGCTCGGCACTCATCCTTCACGACTGGAATAATTGGCAAAGTCACTAAATATTCTCAATAATTTCTGATGCCAGTACTACGAACTGTTTTCAAATAATGCTTCGTTATCATACCAACCTAACACATCCGATCACTTGTGCTCGAGGCCCTGTGTGTTTCATTCTTCTTTACCTGAATCTCAAACGCATAAGTTTTGGAAATTCACTTTAAAATTTATTCTAATTTATGGACTTTTATACTGGTTGACTTAGTTTGATTACCAAAATCAGTACAAAGTAGATTCTCGTTCGGAATGTTGATGTTGCGGTATGTGTCGCCTGTCATTTGGTTAAATGAAGCAGACAGCTCAGCTGTTGCTCGCGTTTGCTTTTTACCTGTTTTAGGCCGCCGGTCAGACTATTATCGACTGTTGATGAAAACTTTGGACCAGTATTGTACCAAATTATTTGGGAACGTATTTATAACTTTGAGGGGTGATTTTCCGGTTCCAAGTAGGGAGCATAAACTGTTTGCATTTGGCTCATGTTTTGGTACACAATGAACAGGAACGCTTTCTTTCCGAAGAAAAAAAAAGTGATATCATAAGAAAATTACATGACTGTTGGTGGAGACTATAATTTTTCGCAATTACATGCCCTCTCAAGCGTGCGCGGCTTTCTGTTTTCCCTGTTGTGGCGAATGTAGAGGTTAGTCGCCCAAACCAGCAAACCCACCATACAGCAATGGATAACAAACTCTAGCAGGTAAAATGTGATTGAAGCTTGTAAAAACAGTAATGCTGTTCAGGAGCTAGCTTGCAAACAAAATAAATGAAACGTTGCTGCTTTGGTTTGATCAATCTATGTTAGGTCTTGCAAACCGATAATACTGTAACTTTCTGTCAAGACCCGCAAAACCATTTTCTTTTTAAAAAAAAAATAACATAGAAAGTTTTATATTTCTCAATAGTTTAAGGTAGTAGAAGATAATTGTCATTCTAAGTAGAAATTAGCATTCGAATGCCAAATAAAAAGGCTCCCCATTTTTCTTTATTCATTTCAGTGCGCATAGCAAGTAAAACTATTAGCAAGCTCGCTGCCACAAACCGTTTACTCCCTACTCCACAACATAAATAAGCTTCAGTAGCATCATTGACACATATCAACACACTGGTATTCATTTATTTTTTGGTCCTTGAAATTAATAAAAAGAAATATTAAGAAGACTAAAATTTTTAAATGCCAATGTTGTTTCTTAGAATTTGTCAATGTTGTAGTAAGGAGTAAGCGGTTAAAACAAAAGACTACTCAATTTGGATTTAAAATTATGTATCTTGGGATTGACCGTTCCAATATTTTCTACAAAAATGCTAGCGTAATCAAACCAAATAGATAGATTTGAGTTTTGTTTTCACTCAGCCAGTGAGATGCAACATGGTATATACAACACCACAAACCATTCATGTAACTAAAATACAAAAATTTAACTGAAATAAAAGCCTCCGACGGCGTGGTGTACCAGGCCGGGCCTCGGACAACGCCGTTTGCCGTTCTTTACCTCTCCGACGGCGGCCCCCAACGCGTCCATGACGTGTTTGGTGCGTAGGCGGAGAATTCATTTTTGCTATGGCGCTTACTGCGATACGAGAACACCGTTCTCGTAAATGCCGTTGGCCAAACTGCGATACGACTACACCGTTCTCGTAAATTCCGTTTGTCCAAAACGCGGTACGAGAACACGTGTTCTCGTACGAAAATCGTCGGAGGATGTTGGTTCAGCAACCAAAATTTTTCGGGCACCTTGTAGGTCCTAACTGCTTGTGTATCACTTTCTTACTTACTCCCGTTTCCTCGTTTCAGCTCGAACATCATTTTCCTAATGTACGAGAACACGTGTTCTCGTACCGCAGTCTGGACCTGGAGAAATGCTTCATTGGTCTAAACTGCGATACGAGAACCCCGTGGTCGTATTTTTTTTTTTGGCTGATTGGTATTTTGACCTGATAAAAAGGCGAATGGTTTGTGTCCGAGATTTCTGCGACCAATAGGTTTCTCTGGGGAGTCCTTCGCAGTCTGGGCCAAACCGCCCAAAACCGCGTCGCAGCGAACGTGTTAAAATCACCATCAAACGGCCACCGCGCTGCGTCGGCGGGGACGGTCCGTAAATGATGAAGGTGGTAATGGGCCGCGCGCCCTGCACGCGGGAGCGGCCTGGAATCACGTGTCTGAGAAACCTGAGAAGTAATGAAAGAGAACTCCGAAGAAAGAAAAAACAAAAAAAAAGAAACTTTTGACTCAAGTTGAGTTTAATTTCAAAAGATCTTTTTCGGAATTCTCGTCCATTTCTCAAATTGAGCTAAAAAAAATCTCCTTTTTTATAAATTTTATGAAATTTTATTTTGCCCTCCAGGAGCGCTCCACTCTATTTTACCGGAGTGGTGTATGTCCCCGTGGCGATGTCGACCGTCACCAACCTGGCTATATCGAGGCGTGCGCCGCCGGCAGCTGGAGAGTCATTTCCCGTGTAGGGTCTGTCCGACTAAAGTGGCACACAGGATTAGCCAGGCTGGCAGGTTGACCTCGAGAATATTTCATGGCAGCTCTGTGGGGAGAGCAAGAGAAAGAGAGAGAGAGAGAGAGAGAGAGAGAGAGAGAGAGAGAGAGAGAGAGAGAGAGAGAGAGAGAGAGAGAGAGAGAGAGAGAGAGAGAGAGAGATAGACTCGAAGGGTCCAGCATGAACCTGGAAGCCCCCATGCTTGCCCAGGCCCAAGGCGCTGAGGCTGGAGTGGAGGGAGGCAGAGACCAGAGGGAAACTGCGCCGTGCTTATTCTGCACATCGCCCGACTACTTTGCCTATGAATATCGAAACGCCCGCCATTGGCGCAAGGTCACGTGCGAGTCGGACTCGTGCAGGGGATAGGCTTTTAGCGCCGTTTTCCGCGCCGCTGCCTGCCGGCCGTTTGGCGGGAAACCACACGTGTTCAAAATGAGACGCGTCCCTCTGCTACCTGTAGCCGGCCCCCCGCGACCGGTCCTACAGCACCCCGGGGAAATCTACCCCTTGCCCGGGATCAACCCCCTCCCTACCTCCCTCCCCGACGCGTCGCCTTTCCAGACTCTCAGGACCCGCCCTTTTTTCAAAAGTCCAGAGCAGTGAAACTAAGCAAATCCCGCGCACTACTCGAAAATTTTGGGTTGAGTGCGCCCGAGCGAGATCAGGGTTGTTACGAGATTCTGTGTTTCATTTTCCCTGACATTTCCCTGACTTTTTCATGACCAATTTGGAGATTTTCCCTGACCTTTTGACAAATACAGATTTAATTTTAAACTTGTTAAAAGCTAATTACAAAACGATATTTATAATTTGCGCATGACAAGTATTTTGGCAATAATAAAAATAAGCCAGCGTGGTAGGACCAGAGGTCATGGTAACAAACAAAGTCGGACATTTTACAATTTTAATTCAATTTTCCATGACCTTTGTGCCGGATTATCTGACTTTTCCCCGACTTTTCCCCGACCTCATTTTGATTTCCTGACTTTTCCATGATTTCCATGATTTCCCCGAGGGGGTAGACACTTCAAAAAATAGTGTACAGACTACTCGGTATTACGCTGCATTACGGTGGTATTACACGTGTATTACGGCATTAAAATGCTAAATTTTACCACATTTGACCCTAAAATGGTATTACAAGTACGTGTATTACGCGTATTACACGCCTTTTTTTGTACAGGGCATTACGAAGGTGTTTACCCCCTCGGATTTCCCTGACTTGTAACGAACCCTGCTGAGGTTGATTCCTCGCTGTTCTGTTACCTGCTCACACCGTCAGCCCCGCGTCGTTGGCGTGCAGACACCGCAAGCGGCAAGGCGGTGCCGAAGGCATCCTCGCGCGGTGCTGTGCTGCCACGGCTCGGCCTGGGGCGCCGCTAGGCGCCGCGCGGCACTCTCTTCCACTCCGGCGACGTCCTGTCATCCGTTCCCCGATACCGTAACCGCAAAGCCCTGTGTCGTCGCCGTCCCGTTCAAGCAGCTGCTTCCGGTCGCAGAGATGTG
>CM060089.1:8043898-8133898 GCA_030522485.1 Stenchaetothrips biformis | reverse complement strand
CAGACGGAAACAAACAGTAAATCTCTAAAGGGTGGGCTGGGGCGGGGCGGGGCGTGGGTGCGCTCCCTCCCGCGCTAAGTCCTCACTGCAATAATGAACTAAATTTGAAGACGACGGATCTGCCCCCGACAGCTTTTACCGTTCGCGGGGTGGCGTGGCGCGGCGCGGCGCACATTTGCGTCCGCGGTTCATTTCCGCGATATTATTCTACGTCTAAAACGAGCGGGTGGGCCGCGGCGCCGCAAGGGGGAGGGGGAGGCGGCGGGGAGAAGGAGAGAGGGAAAGAACGAGTCTTAGCTCGCGATGATTGTGATTTGGCAGGATTGTGTAATCTGCTTCTGCCTTCTCAACAATCCGACGCCGGCGTCGCCGGTGACGGCTCTCGGGCTTTTTTTGTCACGTTCCGCGTCGGAAAGAAACGCAGCGATGAAGAGAAAGGAAAAAAGCATGGAAGTGCTGCTTGGAAAAACAACGGAGAAAATGTTGGAATTTCACCATGGACAACCAGATTCATGGCTCCTTCTACAGAAAAATAAATAGCGAGCCTCACAGACGTCGAACCCGCGTCCATGCGCTAATCATTGTGCCTACAGTGTTGTGAGGCGTCAAACTGTGTATTGCGTAGCGAGTTTTCTGCAAAAAAGGGCAAAGTTGTTTATTGATCATATTTCACAGTGTGCATTACTGCGACACTGTGCGACACGACGACATGTTGCAGCGGACAAGTTGCCCCAGACACGCAGTACCCGTCGCCTCGTCCGTCCGTCCGTCTGTCCGTGTTGGACAAAAACGAAAAGGACTGCTGACAGAGCACTCACCACCTACAAACACATTTTCGACAAAATTCGGATACAATACGTAGTTGAATCGTAATATTGATGTGTCCCAACAGGCGATGACCTGAGTTTCTACCGGCGAATAAATAGTGTGAGTGTGTGAGAGTGTGTGTGTGTGTGTGCGCGCGACTTGGCTAAAACGGTCGAAAACGTGCTGTGAAATGTATCCGTGAGTCGCGCCACCCGCTGTGCCCGGATCACCTGACGCCGGGACGCGAAAATTATTTATGATGATGAGCACTTACTGTCCGGGCGGGACAGACAGACGGACGGACGGACGGACGGACGGACAGACAGTGTTTTGTCGTCCCACGCTGAATGCAATAATCACGAGACTTATTACCCGGCAAAAGGCATCGGAAACGAAAGTGAGCCGCGTGGGCGGAAACGACGCGTCGCGGCCCGACCGGCCCACAGTGAGCGGCCCGGGCTCGCTGTCCGGCCGGCCGGCCGTTGCCAGGGCTTTGATTTACTGCCCTTCACTGTTTGATTGTATTTTAATGTGGCGGATGGTGCAGGACGGACGGACACCTGGACGGAGCGGGGCGGGGCGGGGCGGTCAGAGGTCGCGCAGGCCGGACGGCCAGTCTCTCGGCCTAATCGACTGTAATGGACCGGCGATACTCCACGCGACGCGGACGGCACGGCACGCACTTTGCGGCGTCGCGCCGCCGCACGGCGATACCCCGCGCCCGCTTTCCCGCGCGCACGCCGAACTGGTTGCCGCGTTAGCGGGCTGGCGATGGCCAGCGAGCGCGGAAGCACTCAATCAGACACTAAAAGTCCTCTCGCGCGGGGGATATATACGACCGCCGACAGTCAATGAGTCGTGCGAGCGTGGGGTAGCGACGCGGCGCCGTAAATCCTTTGATTCGCGCAAGCAGCGGGCTGCCGCCGAACGGCGCTTTCGTCGCGCTGTCTCCCTCGCACTCACGCAGCGGCCCGCGTGGCTGCGAGAGAGACAGAGACAGCGGGCGGCTCGCCATTACGGCGACGGAAAGTGGACTCTGATGAGCGGATCGTGTCTCTCTCACGCCCCAGCGGAACGCCCCACGAGTGCGAGAGAGACAGAGCGACGCGATTCGGCACCAGAGTGCAGGCAGGCACGGTGTCTCGCCAGGTTAGCGGCGTCATCACTTCAGCGGGAGAACAAAAAGAATCAGCCTTCTCTCTCTCCCTGCCGTGCGAGAAATCATTTTAATTTGCCGCCTGTCCGCGGCGCCCTCTAGCGCCGGTGGAAAGTACCCGCCCAGTCGGCGCGTCGCAGCCCAGCGCAGCCCAGCGCAGCCCGGCTCTTTGAACGGTTTTAATTGGCACGGGTTGGAGAGGCTGGGAAGGACGAGGAAAACGGGTGTGTTGGGCGGCGCGTGGCAGAGTGTCACGGCACCGATCCAACTGGGAAAAGAGTAGAGTATAGTCTGTGGTGACCGCTACAAACCCAGTGGCAAGCTTTCTTGCCACAGGAGTGACGCTCTCTTCAGACTACCATCATTAACCGTTCCCATCCCTGGTTACCGGGTTCCATATCAAATTATTCAGTTCCACAGAAAGCGCTAAAATTAAACGTTACATTGCCCAGAGCAGCACAGACCATAACAACAAATAATGGCGCTCCACATGAAATTTAATAGTCTGGCTTTAAAAGCCTTACTAGCTCACAGAAAAATAAATGTCCAAACGATTGCTTACAGTGCCAAGGATCCCTAGTTCAAACCACAGCCATGATACTATGAAGAGCAGGCCTGGGCCAGTAAAATACAAGACTTGCATCTGTATTAACAGATTACGAGCCATTGTCGCTGGCAGACTTTGGAATCTCTTTGTTTTGGTCAGCGATACCTCAGGCACTGGAAGGATGCTACTCACATCAGCACAATAAAGCTGGATATCACAGATGATGAGTGGTTAACACAGCAAAGAGTCGCGGTCCTTTCTCGAATCCGGAAGACTTGAAGACAGCTTCCTAACCCCACTAAGCTCCGGCGGTCCCACTTCCAAACCTTCCACAATTAACAACAGTTTACTAATTTTGCGATGGCCCGAGCGCATACTGGCCTCCCAAAACTAGACGAACACGATAAAGCGAAACAGAAATAAGTAGTTGTTAACCTCGGCGAACCAAAATGCAAACACAAGAAATATTTGGAACGTGTCGATGGGCCAAATGGAGGCCATATTGGCTGTGTTATTTTTGTTCTCCAGAGCTATGTTTCGTTAAGAGAGCCAGAGCGTCTGAGGTCATCTGCTCACAGAATTTCTCATATTTCGTTTCAAATTTGCTCACCGTTTCCTCAACAAGACGCTAGCTGAGACTGGAAGTGCAGAGTCAAAAACGGCAGTCATTCTGAGAAATCTACGCGGTAGGTACTGGTGGATATATTTCGCAGCGTGAATTACTGCTCGATGTGAATCCTTAAAGTAATCTCAATGTGTATGTGTGTTTTTTTTTCTTTTTGCGATTGACACATTGCGGTTAACAAAAAGCGAAACGACAGTGAACATAGCCTCTCTTGGATAATTGGAACGTTCAAAGTTTTACTTTTGTGTGCATTTCCTCAACGATAGCTTATATTTGTCGCGGTTTATCGTGTTCCAGGTCCTTCGGAAGGCCTACGTGCGCTCGGATCGTCTCAAAATTATTCAACTGTCGTAAAGTGAAGAAAAATTTGAAGACGGAGTGGTGTAGCTCTGTAGGACAAGGAAGCAGGTGCAAGTTTTTCTAATTTGAGAATGCTCTGAGACCGTGTGCTGTGTCAACCCTCATCAAGAGAGTGATTCTGTGATTTCAAGCTTCTTTGGTTTAATGTGAGTACCATTCTTCCAGTGTCTGAGGTATCGCTGGCCAAACCAAAGAGATATTAACGAGTAATCTGTGAATATAGATGCGGGTCTTGTAATTTACTAGTCCAGTTCTGCTCTTCGTAGTGTAATTGCTGTGCATTGAACTATGGATTGTTAGCACTCAAAGCAATTGTTAGGACAATTATTTTTCTGTGAATGGCTTAGTCTAAGCCGGACTACATATTGCATTTTAGTTTGTAGGACTGTTACTTTGTGGGCATTTATTTGTCTTGCTTTGGCCAGTAATAGGACTTTCGGATAATTAATGGAAAAGGGGAATACAATTTTTGGACGTGTAAGTCTGTTGACAGGCGTGGGTTTGAGCCCAGCGAGTGGTTCTGTCCGAGGCTTTTTGGTGACGGTATGGTCAAAGAGGAATGCCGCAGGTGGACATAAAATGACAAACATTATTTTCTTCTTCAAAAAAGTGGAGCAGGAATGAAAACCATTAAAAGGCATTTCCTTCTCCCAGCCGGCCGCTCTAATCCGCTGTTCACACGCCGAGCCTCAGACAGGCACGCGGTCGCGATTTCAAGAATTTTGATGCGCGCTGCCGAGGCCAGGCGACCAGGCTCGTCTGTCTCTCTTGCACCCACGGCACGTCCCGTGAGAGAGAGAGAGAGAGAGAGAGAGAGAGAGAGAGAGAGAGAGAGAGAGAGAGAGAGAGAGAGAGAGAGAGACTGCCGTCCTAATTGCAGCGCGGTGCCGGAGCTGGCGGCCAGCGGTGGCGGCCAGCGGTGGCGTCCAGCGTGGCGTCCAGCGTGGCGGCCAGCGCGGCGGCCAGCTTGAAGGACAGGGGATTTACAGCGGTCTTGGCGGACACGAGACGCAGTGCGGCCGAGGATGCGCCAAGGATACAGGAAATTGATTCCATTTCCTGCCAGCCGGCTGGAGCCCACTGGGGTCCCCCGCCGCCGGACTCGGCCGGACGCAACACACAGACAAAGAGTGTGTCTCCGCCGCGAATACCCCGTGCCTGCCCGAGCACGGCGCGCACTCGTCGCACGTCTCTGAATCGCGGGGTATCTCCGGCGGCTGGTGGTTCACCCGCACGCGATCCTGAAGAGGGGAAATGACGCAGCCGGTGTCCTTCCGTGCGCCAGCGCGTCACCGCCGGATTTCCGAGGCTCTGTTGACACCCGCCGCGCACATACTCCACGCGCTGTGTGCGTGCGTGTGGGCACGGGAAGAGGGAACGTGGGCGAGTATGTAGAGTGTTTGTTGACCCAGAGGATAGCGCGGGCCGGGCCACACGGTCTCCTTTTCTTGCTGTGTCGTGGCGGCCCAAGGTAGACCCAGTGCCCAGCCCAGCCCAGCCCGGCCCGCTAATTCTTTGGGCATTCTGGATAGGCTGAGGATTCCAGCCGTCCGTGTTGTCGGGTCATTAACGAGTTTCGGGCGCCGGGACGACATGCAGGCGGCAGCGTGTGGGAAGGAGACGCTACCTGTTTACGAACACACATTGCGTAAACACGAACCTCCATAAAAATATCACTCTCACGTGATGGTGCGGAGGATCATTTTTTTTGCTGTGTCGATTGTTGTGAAAAGCCGTCGAGCAGCGTGACCCTTTCCACTGCTAAAGGTGACCGCATTAAAATTTGAATGATAAATCCCGCGAGGTGATCGTAAATCAGGCTTTGGGCCCAGCAGGCTGCAGCGGAGGAGGAACGAACTGGCCCTGCGTCCTGCCGGTCAGATGGTCGGTCCTGAATGGGCCCTGACGATGCTTGACAAATATATCGCGCAGCCGGTTAGCCGCGTTAGTGCCTGACGACCTGACAGCTTATTCCCACAACGGGAAAAAGGGCAGCGCGGGCTTTGCGGCCACACTGATATCGAGGACCTCGCGAGTCGGCCGCCCTCGGGTCCCCCTCTTGGACTTCCCTGTCTGTCTGTCCGTCCGTCCGTCCGTCCGCAAAGGCCGTCGGCACTTGAAAGTGGAGGGCCATAGCCCTTTGGGCCCTATCGCAACACTCGGCCAGCATTTGAATTCCTTTCTACTTGGCGCGACAAGGGCGGCACGCTTCCTAATCAATGGCAGGGCCGGCCGGCGGGGCCGCGAAGGGTCGTCTGCGGTGGACAGGTCGAAGGGCCGCTGCCCCGAAGGGTCGAAGGGCGGCCGGGACAGTGATAGATGGCGACGTCGCATATTCCCTGCCTGCGCTCGGCCTGCCCGCAACAACTCTTGACGTTTAGGAATTTTCTGCTTAAGTTGCGCCGCCTTGCGCGACTGTACGTCCAGTGTCTCCCGCGCCTGCCGCGCCGGTCCGCGTCCCTCGGCCGCAACCGCAGGAAGCCAAGGAAGCAAATGTAGGAGAGGAACTCGGGGAACGCGTTTACCGAGCGCTGGGCGGCAGAGGCGAGGCGGGGACTAAGAAGTACGCTCGAGCGAGAGCAACTTATAACCTGGTCGGAATTTGTCTGAGGTCAGACAGCCGAGGCGGGCCCGCCGTCGAAGGGAAAGGACCAGTGACGCGGAAAGGAGGGAAAGGACAGAAAAACAGAGCGCACAATGGACTAACTTGGGGCTTATTGCTCGCGGCTTTTTGAAGCAGGATAAGGCTTGCTGGCTGGCAGGGCCGGGTCCTTTGGGCCGGACAAAACGCGGGGCGCATCCTTTGGCGTGGTTGGAGAGCCACGCTTTGTGGTTTGCGCGACGGCAACGCGCGCGCACACACACACACACACACACACACACACAAAAAAAAAAAAACAAAAAAAAACAAGCTACGCAATGCTGGTCGAAATGTTAGCGAATTCTCTGCGTGTTGCGAGATTTGTCAACGTGACGGGTGACCACGAACAATTTCATAACCAAAAATGTTATCTTTTTTGCAACTTGTTTTGCTAATTATCCGCCGGCCTGTGACGGAGGACTTTTCAGGGTTTTCTTTGGCCGGATTTTAATTAGTGGGGTACTTCTGCGGGTACTAATGGCAGCACTTGCGCTGCACACGTCGTTAATTAGCAAGGCCAGGCATCGCGGCCTCGTCAACCAGCCGCCTCCCGCGGGAGCCTGCCCCCCCCCCCCCTGCCGCCCCCCGGGACGCAGCGCCGGCCGCCCCCAGCCGCGCTGCGACGCTTAAGGGGAGACGTCACAACACGATGGCGCGCCATCTCAGGTGTTTAATAATCTGGCCGAGATTAGTACACAGTGTCTTACAAGGAAGGGTCGCTTAATTTGTCATAAGCGCCGCCCCAGGCTGCCCTGGCCCCCGGCGGGGGCGGCGCGCTGCGTCCCGCGGGAGGGGGCGGCGCAGGGGCGGCACAGCGTCGCTCTGCCTCCTTCGCGCCCCGACGCCCCATGAGTGCGAGGGAGACGGAGAACCGCACAGGCCGACAGGCGCAAGAAATTTGCATTGATTGTCTCTCCTGATTTTTCGACGTCGCATTAGCAATTTCCCCATCTCTATGTATTTTCTCGCGCTTTCGCGCTCGCCTGCAGCACCTTCACCTGCCCCGTACAATAATTACGTAATGTGCGATCGCTCCCAGTGTAATCACCACACAATCCCATTATTCAGTCCACGCAAAGCGCGCAATGTGTGTGTGTGGGGGAGGGGGGAGGGCGAGCGTTTGCGCTACAGTGGGTGAGTGAGAGTGTAAGCGTGCTTGCGCAAAACACCTCAGTCCAGCCGCTGCGCCAGCGCCACATTATTCTTAATTTTTGCTGCTGATACCGCGTTTCCGGTTTGCAGGCAGATTCACCGCGCGGGCTCGCCCCCCGAAATGATGATAATAATTCGGCGCAATTTGGGGGATGAGCGCAGCGCGTTGTGTTTCACTGCCAGAATGACTTCTTTTTCGCGCGTGCAAGTGTGAGTCGCAGATTATGGCCGTATCGCAATCTCCGCCCCATCGCCCAGCGTCCAGGCCGGCCCAAGCACGCAAATTGGTTGCCAGCTCGCCTGGACCTCTGGCTGGCTGGCTGCCGGGCTGGCGGCAAGTTGGGTAGTTAGAACACCTCCTCGACCTCGGCTAGACGTGGCCGCCACTGCGCTGCCTAACTTGCCGCGACCGTTGCCGCCCTCTCGTTGTAGCCCCCCCCCCTCCCTCCATATTCAGGTGCAGCTCTGCAACTCGTAACCGTTTTTACCGCCCGAGCATAACGCGCCCACTTTACGACCTACGTGACGTCCGCGCCGCCCACTCGAAGCCCGGATCATTCCGTCACGGAACAATGTTTTTCGGAAGGCGGTGACCTGTTCGGTTCGGTGGGGTCGTCGCTCGCGCTCGAGGAGTGCACTGGGTTGCCTAGACCAAACTGTTGTTCTCTCTCTCTCTCTCTCTCTCTCTCTCTCTCTCTCTCTCTCTCTCTCTCTCTCTCTCTCTCTCTCTCTCTCTCTCTCTCCCCTCGCGAAAGACAGCTTGGCCGCACAGCACAACTGTGGGATATTATTTAATGGCGTCCCCCGAGCACCATTGCGACCCCGACTCCACTCTCCTGTTGCAAACTGGCTTCCTTTTGCGGGGGTGGTGTCCACTGCCCCGCCCGCCGCACTGGTGCGGGGATATAAGTGGACATAGGTGTACCTTGGAGGCGCCCTGGTAGTGGCGCGGAATAGTGCGCGTCCCGGGCTGGCCTCCGGGTTGCCTCCGGGTTGCCTCCGGGCCCGGAGACGACGCCGCGCCACGCCCTACAAGGTCACCGGAAATTAGAGAGGGGCTCTGGGGCCCGGGCCGTACACTACAGGTGCTCGCTCACGTGTCCGTCTGTCTGTCTGTCCGTCCGCCTGTCCGCGGGGCAGTCCGTCTGGTCCGGGCCGCTTACTACAGGTGCTCGCTCACGTGTCTGTCTGTCCATCCGTCCGTCTGTCTGTCTGTCCATCCGTCTATCTGTCTGTTCTGTTTGTCTGTCTGTCCATCCGCCGGGTAGTGCGTCTGGCCCAGGCCGCGTCCTCGCTGTGACGGCAGGGTCAGGGCCGCGGAGCGTGAATGATGGCGGTGCGTGCGCTTCCGACGAGCAGACGACGCGAAAGAGGGCGGCCGAGAGTGAGTGACGCTGCGATCGGAACAACAAAGCGGGCAGCCAGAATAATGCCGTGGCCGTGGCGGTGAAGGGCGAGAGGGCCGAGGCCTGCCGAGGCGGTGCGCGGTCGAGCAGCAGGCCGCGGGGTCGCTCTTGGCGGAGACGGCCTCGGCAGACACGGTGGAGGCGCGCGGCGGGGCGCGGAGCTGCTGGGAAACAAAAGGCCGCCGTTTTCGGCGCCCCTGGAGGCCCTGCAGGCCCTGCAGGCCCTGCAGGCCGCCATGATGACTGACAGCGCGGCGCCCTTAATTGAAATTACTCGCGGTGTGAGTTCGGCGTGCGGCCCACGGTGCGGCCCACGGTGCGGGGGTGGACGACGACGCCGCGGCCGGATGAAGGACCGCATACATTTGGCGTCCCATTGTCGGCCCTTTTGTCTCGAGGAAGACGGAAGACTCGGCGCCGCGCGATGCACCGCACTGCGTCTCTCTCTCTCTCTCTCTCTCTCTCTCTCTCTCTCTCTCTCTCTCTCTCTCTCACACACACTCACTCACTCACTCACTCACCCGCTCACGCGCAAGCACAAACTGCCACCGCCGCGCGATTCCCAATCAGCCCTCGCGTGCCGAAAGCGCCTTCGTGCGGCAAGCCCTGCAGCAGGCTAACAGTCGCCCTGTCTCTCTCTGCCGGTAACGCCCCGTGTGTACGAGAGAGACAGAGCAACGAAAGCGCTCGACGCTGTTGGGTCTACTCGTCTCACCCTTTCCATTTCCTTCCTCCGCACAGCACAAAAATACTCGTCGATTTATTATTTAATCCGTTTCCGCCGCGACGCGGCGGTGACAGCCTCATAAGGGTATGAGAATTTTACGCGCACCCGCGGGGGATGAACACTGGCGGAGACGAAGGGTGTCGCCTCGAGATATGAAAAGAATAGCTTCGCCCAACGAGGCGGCGAGAGGCGCGCGCCTGTTGCACTTTGGTGTTCCGCACCGAAACCGGGTAGGAGTAGCGGGAGGAGAGGGGGCAGAGAGGGTCGTATTCACTTTGACTGCTGTTATCCGTCAAAGTTTACGGACCAGCCACGAGATGGCACGTTGAGTGTTACTTCGTGTGTGTGTGTGTGTGTGTGTGTGTGTGAGAGAGAGTGAGAGAGAGAGAGAGAGAGAGAGAGAGAGAGAGAGAGAGAGAGAGAGAGAGAGAGAGAGAGAGAGAGAGAGAGCAACCCTACCCTCTCACACGAGCGTCTCTCTCATCTGAGAAGTATAACGGCGCGGTAAAGACAAAAGTAAAGGAACAGGTGAAGGTCGGCGGGGGTTCTCTCTCTCTCTCTCTCTCTCTCTCTCTCTCTCTCTCTCTCTCTCTCTCTCTCTCTCTCTCTCTCTCTCTCTCTCTCTCTCTCTCTCTCCCGATGCCGTCTTTGTGCGCCAAATGGGGCGTCCTTTCCAATTAACCCATTCCACCCGGCTCACCTCACTGCACTCCGGCGCCAGCGGGAGCAGAGAGAAAGAGAGACAGATAGTCGCGTGCCCAGTGAGACACTCTCTCTGCTGGAGCCGTCCTTCACGGCCGTGTCTCGCTGGAGGTCTCGCTGCGTGTCAGCACGGCACGGTGGGGCCCTCGGCCACCCCACCCCGCCCGACCCCACCCCTCCCCGCCCCACCCCACCACCGCACGACATGCCCCGCCCAGACTCAATTTTCGCTCCCAAATTCATCAACAGCTCCCTGGCCTGCTGGTCTTGTGCGCGGAACTCATTAGTACCCTGTTTTCCTCTTTTCAGCGTCTCGCGGCCGTCCTCTGAGGCCCCGCCACGCCCCGCCCCGCCCCGCCCCGCCCCGCCACGCCACGCCCCGCCACGCCACCACAGCGCGAGATAAAGGCGGGGGCCATTAGTAAGGCACCCACTTTGGCGAGGTGCTATTTATTTAAAGGCGGCTGCTTGCGGTGGTAATCGCCGCATGTACAAGCGTGTACCAGCGCGTACCAACACAACAACGACCACATCCAAAGCGTGAAAAAATTAATAAATTAGAATATCTCAGAAATGAGGTGCGGGGCAATCTTTGGAGGCCGGAAAATACTGCGGCGTGACGGCTGCCGGAGCTTCTCCCGATGGAGTTTACCTCTAGAAGTAATGGCGACAATAGCCTGCCAACTTGCCACCCTTTTTGCCGCTCTTGCCGTGCAGCGGGAGTGCTACCTTGAAAGGGACGCCAGCCATGAATGGGCCTCTGCATAGCGCGGAAATCTCTCTGCAAAAGACGCGCGGCCGAGGCAGGCCGGACTTAGAGCGAGCCGAAGTTAGTCGGCGGCGGCAGGTTGGCAGCAGATCTTTGGAGGTCCTTGTAACGAGTGTCGCGGCGTCCCGTCGGTGCGTCCTCTGCCTCGCAGTGACTGGCGGCTCGGCGCGCGGCAGCGTCCGTCCGCCGGCCAGCGCGGCCAGCGCCTGTGGTCGGGAGGGTAGGCAGCGCGGTCTGCGGGCCTGCCGGGCGGGAGGGTAGGCAGCGCGGTCTGCGGGCCTGCCGGGCGGGAGGGTAGGCAGCGCGGTCTGCGGGCCTGCCGGGCGGGAGGGTAGGCAGCGCGGTCTGCGGGCCTGCCGGGCGGGAGGGTAGGCAGCGCGGTCTGCGGGCCTGCCGGGCGGGAGGGTAGGCAGCGCGGTCTGCGGGCCTGCCGGGCGGGAGGGTAGGCAGCGCGGTCTGCGGGCCTGCCGGGCGGGAGGGTAGGCAGCGCGGTCTGCGGGCCTGCCGGGCGGGAGGGTAGGCAGCGCGGTCTGCGGGCCTGCCGGGCGGGAGGGTAGGCAGCGCGGTCTGCGGGCCTGCCGGGCGGGAGGGTAGGCAGCGCGGTCTGCGGGCCTGCCGGGCGGGAGGGTAGGCAGCGCGGTCTGCGGGCCTGCCGGGCGGGAGGGTAGGCAGCGCGGTCTGCGGGCCTGCCGGGCGGGAGGGTAGGCAGCGCGGTCTGCGGGCCTGCCGGGCGGGAGGGTAGGCAGCGCGGTCTGCGGGCCTGCCGGGCGGGAGGGTAGGCAGCGCGGTCTGCGGGCCTGCCGGGCGGGAGGGTAGGCAGCGCGGTCTGCGGGCCTGCCGGGCGGGAGGGTAGGCAGCGCGGTCTGCGGGCCTGCCGGGCGGGAGGGTAGGCAGCGCGGTCTGCGGGCCTGCCGGGCGGGAGGGTAGGCAGCGCGGTCTGCGGGCCTGCCGGGCGGGAGGGTAGGCAGCGCGGTCTGCGGGCCTGCCGGGCGGGAGGGTAGGCAGCGCGGTCTGCGGGCCTGCCGGGCGGGAGGGTAGGCAGCGCGGTCTGCGGGCCTGCCGGGCGGGAGGGTAGGCAGCGCGGTCTGCGGGCCTGCCGGGCGGGAGGGTAGGCAGCGCGGTCTGCGGGCCTGCCGGGCGGGAGGGTAGGCAGCGCGGTCTGCGGGCCTGCCGGGCGGGAGGGTAGGCAGCGCGGTCTGCGGGCCTGCCGGGCGGGAGGGTAGGCAGCGCGGTCTGCGGGCCTGCCGGGCGGGAGGGTAGGCAGCGCGGTCTGCGGGCCTGCCGGGCGGGAGGGTAGGCAGCGCGGTCTGCGGGCCTGCCGGGCGGGAGGGTAGGCAGCGCGGTCTGCGGGCCTGCCGGGCGGGAGGGTAGGCAGCGCGGTCTGCGGGCCTGCCGTGCGGGAGGCGCGGGCAGCCGGGCGGCCGGCGGGAGCTATCCTAGCAGAACCAGCGCCGTGAACCCGTCGTGAACCACCGATCGTTTCTATCAGCCGACGACGGGTTCGGCGCACACACTCACTCACTGACACACACAGCGGCGTGCAACCTGATCGGATTGGGCTCAGTCTACCCAAAGAGGAAAACGGAAAGTGGAGTTGGGTCGATACTTGCGGGCAAACAGCTTAAGAGGGTGTTTGGTCGGGGCCCCGGTGGCAGCGGGGCTGGCAGCGGCAGGGTTTAAGTAGCCGGGGCCCCGGGCCCAGCAAAACCTGTGTGCAGCGGCAGTGGGTGAAGAGCAGACACCGGAACTAAACTCTCCCGCCTGGCCGGTTTCGGCTCGCTACGGTCCGGCCCGCCCGGCCCACAGCCCGGCCACAGTTTGTTGTGGTCCAGGACGGCAGCCGTCCTTCCAAATCCCCGTCGACCACGCTCTTCTATCAGTGACGCTCGCCGGATCCGAAAGCCTCCGTCGCGGAGACTCCGGCCCGGAACCGCGTCGTGGCTCTTAGACGGAGTCAGGCTACAGCGCGAGCGCACTAACCGCCGGTGGAAAACGAACCGCTTTATTGTTGACTCGGAACGTCCGCGTCAGATTAGATAGACTGCGCCGACCAGCGACAAAAAGAGAGACGGATAGGGATAAAGAGGGCGGGGCGAGGTTAAAAGTGTTTTCTCTTTAACGTCCTAATCTCGTTAGACCGGCGGTCCGCGGCAGAGGGACCGCTGGCGGTGAGCGGCCTTCCCCACTTGGCCGAAAACCTTTGCCATCTGGCCGCCTAATCCGCACAGTGGAGGCGCCATGCATCCGGTGCAATCGAGTCGTGTGATCCCCTAACATGCCGGTGGCGATAGAGCCTCGCTGTCGCCCCTTCGCCACCACGGCGGTGCGCGCCGGGCGGTGAACTTAAAGGGGTGCGTTTGTTCACCCTGGCCGTGCCGCCGCCGCCGACGCCGCCCGCCCTCCTCGCTCTGTCTCTCTCGCACTCATGGAGCGTGCCGTACCGGGGTGCGAGGGAGACAGCGCTCGACAGGCCGTGCCGTGGGGGCCGCCCTGGGGCCCGCGGCCCCGGCCGCCTCAAAGTGGCAGTGACGAGCACAACTGGAGGGCGGCGGTGCGTTCGGCGGAGAGGTGAGAGGGAGTGGCATAGGTGTGGAGGGGAGGGGGGGAGGAGGAGGACCGCCTGGAATGCGTGGGGGACATTGTTGGCGGGGAGGGGCGGGGCGGTTATGCCTCGTGCGGAACGCCGCTGGAATGCGTAATCGTGTGGCGCTGACCGGCGTGTGTGTGTGTGTGTGTGTGTGTGAGAGAGAGAGAGAGAGAGAGAGAGAGAGAGAGAGAGAGAGAGAGAGAGAGAGAGAGTGGCCGGCGAGGCGTGCCAAATGTGGAGCATTGGCAACTATTTTGCAAGATTCGGTCGCTGCTCGCCGCGTCGCCCGGCCGCCGGGCGAAGAAGTCTATTCCGTCTGGAAGGGCTGGCCGAGGGCTGCCCTCCCCCAGTTCCTGCCTGCCGCTGGAGAAAGGGTGCATGCCGCCCACACCGCCGCCCAGCAACACGTTAGCTGGCTTCCACTTTTTTTTTCTCTCTCCAAAAAGTATTAAAGGACACTGTACCTCCAGCCAGTCTGCTATGTAAGTAATATCTGCGCCGTTGTTACGGCTGCTACCTGGCAGCTGGCTGCTCTTTCAGGGTGCGGTCCGATACCGCCCTATTCATCGGTCTTTGGCCCGCGCCGCCCCCGCCCCCTCGGGGCTCTTCATTTGGCCGGATTAGCCACGGCCCGGCCGGCGCCGCGGGGAGGTCCGGGCGACAGGGCCGTAGCTGCCGCGGCGTCGCGGCGCGGTGCGTCGTTTTGGGCGCGGCTGGCGCTGAGGCTGGCGCTGAGGCTGGCGCTGAGGCTGGCGCTGAGGCTGGCGCTGAGGCTGGCGCGGCGGCGGGGCACAGCGGGCCGGCCGCCAGCGATGCCTGGAATGTGCTGTACAGCAATGTCATCGGCCAGGGCCTCGGCCAGGGCGGCCAGCGGTTCGAGGGGAGTGCTGAAAGGCCAGCCGGATGTTGTGGGACAGGAAAACACCGCTCCGCCGTTCGGTCTCTCTCGCATCCCGATGGGACGCTCCGTGAGCGCGAGAGAGACGCGGCGACGCTGTTCAGCCTGCAGGGAGGCCCCCGAGGGGGCGGCAGCAGCACCGCCAGCCGGGGCGCAGCGCCCCGCCCAGGCATGTAGGCCCTACCAAGTTTTGTGGCTTTTGCAAAAAAAAAAAAAAAAAAAAAAAAAAATACAAGACGCAAAAATAATGATGGAATGTGGGGAGAAAAGTTTTGTCAGTTTGTAGAGCAACACTGCGCAGCGGATCATTTTTCACTGGGATGACCACTGGTGCGGCGAAAAAAAAAAACAAAAAAAAACAAAACAAGGGAGCTTTTCGGTTTGTGGAGCGGAAAGCGAGGGCGAGCGACGCGCGCGGACAATGGCGTCGTTGCCAATACAGCTTTTCAATAGACCAACTTTTAAAAAGTTCACTTCATCAAAAGGAGACGGCGCCCACATCGACGAGCAATGATACAGCCGCTGAATACACCACGTTCCCTCAGCTTCCAGTCCCGGTGGCGCAGTGGGTTGCGCGACAGGTTACGGAATGACTGGACTTGGGTTCAAACCCCGACGGCGTATTTTTGCCCCCTGTAATTTGTCGAGCAGTCGGTGCACCTTGACGGCTTGACAGCTTGACGGTCGAGGCGCGCGGGGCGGACGTCGCGACTCGACTCGCAGCTCCCCGACTTGACTTGCTAAACGCGCAACGGGTTAAGCAGGCGACATTGTACGAGACCAGGGCGCCGCGCCGCACCCCGCCGTGCCGCATCGTTGGAATGCTGGATGCTGGGCCACGCGGCCACACGCTTAAGAGGCGCTTCGTCGCTCTGTCTCTCTCGCACCCTTGGGGCGCCCCGTAGGGGTGAGAGAGAGAGACATAGCGGAGTGAGACAGGAATGCGCCGCGACCCCCCAATCAGACACGTGTCTTCAAAGGGCTCCGCGGAGGCATCGCGACGCTAAACTACTCGCTATATCCCTCGCCCTCTTGCGGGCCATACCGCAAACAATCGCCTTGTCTCTCTCGCACCCCTACTGGACGCCCAACGAGTGCGACAGAGCGACTCTGTCGAGGATCAATATTAAGGCACGGCGCATGGGCTCTTATTGCGTTCTGGTCCAGCAGACGACACCCCGCTACATGCCTGAAAACGACGCGCGGAAACGGATATGGCGCGCAGGGGTGGGCAGGAAGTCAATTTCGTTCCGCGACTGGAAGAACACGACTACTCGAGATGAGCAAACTTTCGAGCGGGACTATGTACTATGTACTCACTATGCGTGTACTGTACACGATTCAAAGCATACAAATGAGTCTCGCGTCTCATGACCGGAGAGTTAAAACTTCGCGATAGCAGGTGAGATTCCTGGTCCGCTCTCTTCCAAGCTTCCCCACTGCACACGCACACACACACACACGCACACACACATGTGTGTGCGTGTGTGTGTATGCCTTCGCCTTTGCGGACTCGAGGCCTGACCCCAGACCTAGCCCAGCAGCCCTGAATGAACTCCTTGGATGCCATCTTATTACATTTCGTGTTCCCCCACCCTTCCCACTGGGGTGTAGCCTGGGGGTGGCAGTGAGAGGTCGACAGAGGACGGCGAGGGGATGCGTTTCTTTATCAAACCGACGGATAGCTTGCCCTGCTGCCCCCGCTCCCCCCGCCGCCTGTCGGCCCTCAGAAACGAATCACATTAAAACTAGCCCCATCGTCTGCATGGCCGTCAGGCCGTCAAGGCGCAGGCCGAGCTCAAAGCCCGCGCTTTTACTTGTAGTCCCGGCCATTCAGGGAACTCCGCGAAGCGACAGCAGCAGCAGCCGGGTCCGCGGCCGCGTCCGCCGAGGAGCGTCAAATCAGCGAGCCGATTTTACGACAAGTTGGCGCCGCGGCTTCTTCCAGTGTACTTCGGCGACGTCGTTGGCGGCGACATGACGGAGCGCGGGACCACGCCACCACAGTGGGCCACCCAGACGGGATCGCCATCATTTGCCGCCGGGCGGCGCCACCGTCGCGCCGCACTCAGCGGCTGGGGCACCCCGTCCCCGCAAAGGCGGCCGCCGTGCCTCGGCGGCGTCGCGGCTGGGGGACGGGCGGACGACGGGGAGGTCCTGGGGGCCACCGCCGCCGATTCCGAAGACCCACAAATTATACCTAATTGGAGGACCATTACGGCTGGCCTAAAAATACGGCGTGAGTCTCAGCAAAGGGTAAGGAAGGTGTAGTGAGGGGGGGGGGGCTTTGACCACCGAAAAGGCGCAAGTGGCACTGACGCTGTGCGGGGCGGCAGCGGTAGTGCTGCTCGCTCTGTGTCCCGTTACCACCTTCGCCTTCGCCTGACCCACCTCGGGGAAACCATTGGCTGAGCGAAAGAAAGAGGGGAGAGAGAGAAAGAGGGAGAGAGAGAAAGAGGGGGAGAGAGAGAGAGAGAGAGAGAGAGAGAGAGAGAGAGAGAGAGAGAGAGAGAGACAGAGACAGAGAGATAGGCGGAGAGAGTGGGAGGGGTTTTTATCTTGGTCTGGCCAGGAAACGCGCCGCTAAGGTGGTGCAGACACCCTGCCACAAATAAAACGAAACAGCAGTGCTTGTACTTATCGTTCAAAAGTTGGAAACAGAATTCGGACAGAAAATCAAGAGAGCGATATGAAACAGCGTCCCAGGAAACGAAAACTATTCACAAAGCGGGACTGTAAAATCCGGGGTGTCTAAATGAAAAACGTTGCCCTATGCGCTACCATACAAGCTTTCGTTTTATTTTGTTTGCCGTCCTGACTGACACGTCCCTCACCGCTTCCGCACACGCCAGAGGCGCGGCGGGACCGAACTGCACCGCCACACTTACCGTCTTTCCTTACACGCCACGCTCGACCGCGTCCTGCACTTGTATTTCATTTTTTTTCCGACCGCCGCCTCCTTACGGGCCTTATTGCTCAAACTGATGCGAGCCATATGCTGATGGAGCCGGAGCAGTTCGTGTTTCAGCCCATTTTGTTTCACGGCCCGGCGCCGGCGCTTCTCTCGTTCTGGCCCTCTTTCCCCCTACACACGCACACATACACACACACAAACACACACATTCCCTGCTGACGCACACACACTTTTTACCGGCCCTCCAGCCACAACCCCCTTTTCCAAGGTAAAGTGAAAAATGCACAGGCGAACGTATATTGCGCCAAAGGGCTGTGCGCACTTGCGAAAAATAAATACTGCTGCCGGTTTGAACCGCTCTCTCTATCTCCGCCCCTGAAGGTCTGTCAGACATTTTTTAAAGGGGGGGGGGATCTCGTCTACTGTTACGGTAGGTCGGGGGACGGACGGGGCGACCCGTGCCAGCTGTCGCCGAGTGCTGTCAAGGCCGAAAAGACAAGCCGTAAAATAATGGCCAGTGCTGCCAACTTCTTCTCCGAAAAAGATCCCCACCACCGCCGCCACCACACAGAGTTTTCTTATTAATAAGTTTTCCTGCCCGATTCGCGTCACGCTGAATTCTGGGAATTTTGCATCGAGTGCGAAATCCGTGGCCACCCTGCTGCACTCAGAACAAACTCCCTCGACTCGTATAACACGCTCTACCAGCAGCTGGAGACGCAGTCCTTCCTCTTAAAAAAACAGGAACTTGTGTATCCTGCTAAAGACGTTTCCGACTCATTTTCTCGCTTCGTAATCTGTCCCCTGGCACACGTTTTATCGGGCGGAGCAAATCAGGAACTGAGGGTGACACACACACACACACACACACACACACACACACACACACACACACAGAGTCCCACAGGTCGTTATTGCACTTGAAAGAAACTAAGTGGAAGGTGTTGCAGGAAGACACCATTTAGTAGCTCTGATTCGGCGCCGCACCCACAGACACACACACACACACACGCACGCACACTCAGTGACCTTGCTCGCAGCTGCACTGACAGGTCCCGGGGGGGCGTCGAGGGAAGGGCACAAGCTTTGCCCACCTCTTCCTGTCGAGAGTCCCGGGTGGAAAAGCGTGTTTCGAGGGGGAGGGAGGGGGGTTGCCTAACTTGAAGGGGCAGAGCAGACGCGGCAGCAGCGAGCAAGCAGACATTCGTTGCTGTAAACTGCACTTAGTTCAAATCCACACGGAATGCAGTTTGCGTGTGTGTGTGTGTGTGTGTGTGTGTGTGTGTGTGTGTGTGTGTGCGCGCACGCACGTAAAGGTCAGCAGTAAGCCTTTTTTGTGTGTGGTTTTTTCTTTTTTTCAAATTGACTTTTACTGTGTAGGTCCTATTCCGGTGCCAGGTAACCTAAAGAGTGGGTGAGAGCAGGAAAAGGGGGCGACGGACAGGAGGTCGTTGATTTGCATCACGTCAGTCTGTTTACTGAAGCGGGACGTCCGGCTGATGAAACGTGTCGCCCATCTTCCCATCTTCCGCGCCGGTTTTTTCACCGGCTGCTCCTCCGGCGGGCAAAACTGCTAATCCGTTTTGTTCCCCTTCGCCGACGAAAACGGCTTATTTGTCTCCCTCGCGCCCCAAATGCATCCCATCAATGAACTAGACACGACCACAAAAACCGAGGAGCGACACTCGCAACTGGAAGGGAGACGATACGATTACTTCTCCCGCCTTCCTTTCCGCACCGCGCAGTTCCCGGCAAAGAATTTTTGTCGATGCGGTCGCGGTGGTAATTTATAGACCGAGGTAATCGGTTTGGATTCCTCGATTCCTCGGCCCAAATAACGGATTCGCCGCGCGCGATCGTCCATCAAGCCTCGGCCAGGACTGCAAAGGCTGGAGCGGGTAGAGGATCGATGCCTCGCGAGACGAGTCAGAAGCAGAGGGTTGTCGGGCGAAAACAACACGGATAGAACGAGGAATCCGTCGGTGCCCTCAGGTCAGCAGTTCTCAAACATTTCCCCCGCAACCCTAAAATATTTTTCTGCAAACCCAAATTCGGTCGCGACCCCTATGTTTTAAGAACCGCTGCATCAGGCGTTTCAGCCCCCTTTCTGGACGGTAGGCAGTGCTAGAAACGTGTCTAAAATCAACGACTCGGCTCTCGGGCGGTCCGCTGTGCGAAGCGCGTCATCGGACTGCAAATTTGCGCTCTCAGTTCGTTCTGCGTGGAACTCCCCCGGGCCCTGCAGGTGCTGCTAAAGCAAAGAAGAGTCTGGCTCGCGACCCACATCCACGCCACGCCGCCGTGGGGCCCCTCCATTTACCCCCGACTATCGACCTCCCATTAGCGCCGCCGTATCGGGCCATCTCGCCTTCGCTTCGAGCTTGATCTCGATATCTCGAATCATTCGACCCGTGTTCTCTCGCGGTGAGTGCCGAGCGATCCGTCCCGAGGAAAGGAAGTATCCTGTCTGAGTCCTCTCCAGCGGGGCTGGTTCTCCGAGGTGTCGTTGTTCGGGTTTAGCTCGGAGGTGTCTAGGACCGCGATATCGGGAGCAGCATCGCAAGCTAGTTGAGGTGTCTGAAAAAAAGAAAAGGTGGGACAAAATGAAACTATTTTTGTACTATTTGATGCAACAGAAATATTTTTGCAAATTAATGAATAGCTCAAAGTTTGAATTTTTCTCAGATTTTTTTCTCAAATTCCAAACGCAATTATCGCGAATGTCTGCTCCCGAAATTAACTCCCTATTCAGTATCGAACTGGACTCAAACGCTTGGTTTCCCGAGAGTGGTTGCGGTGCGATGTCGCCACGACTCCACGAGGGGCTTTGCCGAATGGAAAGACATTAGCGCTCAGCCTCGGGGCTTCCAGGGTCGAGCAGAAGACAAGGCAACGCACGGACGGCGGTCGTCTATATCAATCCTCCATGGATAGACGCGGCAAGTTTATCCCAGAGATCATCAAGTAAGTTGGGCAGGCTGCTGCCTTGCTGCTGTCCCTAGTGTCCCTGGCGGCGGGCGGTGGCTGGCCTCTGGCCGGGCCGAGCAGGGCCTTGCCAAACTTGTCGAAGTGTGAGCGGAATCGGCCAGCAGCCTTGGCGGCGAGGAGCCGTGGCGAAGGCGCGGCCCGTCAAGGCGGTAAGCGAAGTACGAAGTACCTAGGAGAGAGAAGCCCGTGCGCGCCGCCATTCAAATATTTGCCGATCCCTCTCTCGACACGGGACATTTTTCGCGCCAACCTGCCTCCGGGACCGAGCCGCGCCGCGTCGCCGCAGCGGCACTTTGTTTTATTGCTCGGCACGTGTGCGCCTTCATCTCGCTCGCACATGCGGAAATGAGGCCCATGTCGCTGGTGCGGCTCGGGGCGGAACTAGCAGCAGCAGCGGCAGCAGCGGTGGCAGCGGCAGCAGCGGCAGCAGCGGCAGCAGCGGCGGCAGCAGCAGGAGGAGAAGACACACACCCTCTATCGTCACCTATTTCATCACTCCCGACGAAGACGCCCTTCCAGTCAGCAAAACAACAAAAAAGGACTTTATGCTGCACACGTTCAGCCGCATGGCTACCGCAACAACAACAACAAGGAGTTCATACCAGCGTCTCAGGGGAAGGGAGTCAGTGACACCGCTAAGTACACACACGCCGAGCCGGAGGCGATCGCACGTGGAGGCTAATGTGGCCCAACACACACAATGTGCCGTTTCTTCCCTCACGCTGCCTCTGCCAAGGCTCCGGTGAGCGTATTGAGGGCTGCTATGCTGAACGGAGGGACAGTAGCAAGCTTCTTCAGTGCGCTGTCCATTAGGTTTGGCGCGGTTAAGCTATTCCCGTGCCACTTTGCGTGCCCGCGTCGCACTGTACACGGTGCAGTGCTATCGGCGGCGACAGCTGCCAGAGTTACGGCCCTGCACCGATTTAGAAGCCCTTTGGTGCCTTTGGTGCATCGGCAATGAGGGATCAAAGCGGCTGACGCTACCACCGCCTTCTAGGCGTCAAAGTTTATTTGAATAATTGCAATCTGAATATATTGGGCCTGCTTGTTTTGGGGCACCGAGCACAATGCTGCATAATTAGGCTCGGCGCCCCCTCCTGTCTCTGCTCCCTCCCTCCTGTTCTCCCTCTCTCTCACGTCTCAAAGAAAGCCGCACTGCCTTCTGCGGTTCTGTAAAGTTCCTGCCTGTCAGGCGAATCAGCGAGCAGTGAACTACTTAAACACGCGCCACGGAGAAGGCGGCATGGCGGTGGGGCGCTGCCAGCCGCGGGTGAAACGAATGCAGTTGCTCGATATAAAATACCTCTTGGATGGATGGTCGAGTACTTCGTGAAGGCTGTGTACACAAACGCACTTGGTATTTGGTTGTCCAGCCACAGGCGTTGGCAGCGAGAAAGCAGGTGCATGGCCCGGCAGTCTGCTGCCGATAGCTATCGGTGCCGTGCCGGCCGCTCGGAATGCAGGACGCCGCCCCCTAACTTGTGGCCGACCAGACCCAGCAGTGGAATGCGTCTCACTATTAGGGACCGTCCGTCCTGGTGGGGAAAGTTCTTCGGCCTTCATGCATCCAGCCTTGGCAGACATTCAATCCAAAACCAAAGAAAAATATTCAAAAAAATAATTTTAAATTTTGAACAGGTACTCGTGCACTGGCGCGTGGATATACGTGCTACCCCCCCGGGAGACCAATCATAGCGCGTTCACCTCGCACCGCCTTGCACCATTCACGGCAAACTCGATACCCAACTCCCGTAAGGGACGCGCGCGTGGTCCTGCCCTACACCCCGCCACCAGGGTGGCCAAGCAGCTCCACTCTTATCGCACGTGCCGTCCATTTTGGCGTCCATTTTGCCCCCCCACTCGTTACCAGGGGGCCGTTCATTCCGTGCCGTACTTCCCTCGCGGGACTAGACAACACCTGTTGGCCGATTTTCCCCGGCAGCTGCAGCGGGCACTTCTTGACGCGGCAGGGAAACTTTCCAGCGAGGCACTTGCTGCTTGCGCCTCGGGCCGCTTTGCCTTAAGAGACATGAACGCTCTGCTCGGCTCTGCGCTTTGGAGTCGTCGTCTTTTCCGTCGATAAAGGTACTCCATCAGCGGCGTTGCGCTTAACAACTCGGAGAAGTTGCGCGAGGTGCCTTGGAACTTCCATGTTGCTGCTACGATGTAAGGTGAATAAAATGTCTCCCGGCAATTTCTTTGCGTTGGGTTGGTGGGGATTTTGGAGTATTAATCTTGAGCACGGACAGGGAGGATCATGCAGTTTTGTAACCGTTCAGTTCGGCGAAAAAGTGAAAGGGGGCAAGGGCGAGGAACGGGGGCAGGGTGGGGGAAGTAATGTGAAGAGAAGGGGCACAAGCACATGGCGCTCCATGCACAAAGGTTTTCGGGCTCAGCGGGATTTCTATCATATTTCGCGTCACAGGGAAGGTGGAGAGGGGGGGGGGGGGGTTATGCGCTGTGAGTGGAGACAGGGCACAAGGCTTATTGAAGAGAGGCTGGGATACCTTCACGACTCTGCGCGCGCTCCCCGGTTGTCCAAGGACAAAGCGGGATGAGCAGGAATAAAACTCAGAAAATAAACGAAGCAAGGATACGCGGAGAGAGAGAGAAGAGAGAGAGATCAGGCTTATTCCCAATACGGTCTAAACGTGATGTGCCGTCTGACGACACGGGACACGGCCCCCTGCGTGCACGACAGAAAAATACTTCCGCTGGTTCGACGCGCCTGGGACCCAATCAGGGGCCGGGACCTCCCTGTGCCGTGGCCTGCCGCCTTGGCCCGCAGTTAGGTCGAGTTTACTCCAATCGCGTTAGCGGCCCAATCAGCATAATGCCATTGGCCGGGCAGGGCCAGGATACAGGTGCACTGGAATGACCACTCCCTTGATTGTCCAGCAGTGTGCGACACGCATGGGGACGCGTTGCCTACTGACCTGGCGGGGATAGGCAAGCCCGCGGCACAGCTCCGCATCGCGCTGCCTACCCACCAGGCGCTAGAAGAAGGAGAAGAATGGGCAAGGAGCGTTGGTGAAAACAAAAGGTTGGCGCCGACCCATTAGTGAGAGGTATAGCAGGGCGGGAGACGGAGAGACAGAGAGAGAGGGGGAGAGAGCGCCGCGCCCCAGCGAGCCCCAGCCACTGGGAAGCCATCAGTCCTGAGGGCGTGTGGGTGCCGGAGACTGGCGAGCCTGGCGAGACTGGGAACTCGAAGCACGAAAGGAAATAGATGGCCCGGACCGGTGCGCCGCAGCGCCGCACTCTCCCAGGTGATTTTAGCCTAGTTTTGGACCCCATTACGCCGCGGTCTGCAGACTATGCCAGCCGTTTGCGCGACTCCAACACGGGCTCTGGCGATGCGGGACGCCGGGGGTCCGCAAAGCCAGCCAGCTCAGAATCGGGGTCAGCGGGTTTGTAAATGCTGACGAATTTCAAGCTGCGCGCGGACTGCAGCGGCCCGAAGCCACCAAGTTACTTTTCGGTTCTATGATAATGCGATGGGTCCTATGAACAAAGACCGATATCACTTTTCCCGTTCAACAAAGACCGATGTCTCTGGCTCCCGTTCAACAAAGGCCGATGTCAGAGATACGGGCAACATAACCTCACTCATTGCAATTTTGTTTTCCTTCCTAAACCCTATCTTGGCGTTGAATCAATTTTTCGTGTGTTTAATCGGTTCATAATACTGAACAGGAAGTTCAGTTCACGAAGCATAAAGGTTGCCGCGCACTTTTTCTTAATATCGCAATTGGCATAGGACTGCAGGCGCAATATGGCGGACAAGCGGCTAACATCGGTCTTTGTTGAACGGGAGCCAGAGACATCGGTCTTTGTTCATAGGACCCATCGAATGGTGCTGCACAATGTAGTTCGGTGGGTGTGCTCGCCGTCAGGGCCGCCCGTGCATGACTCGTGACCCAGCCACGGACCCCAGGCAGCGCCAGGCACGCGGGCCACCAAGGCGCTGTATCTTCCGCGGGGCCGGAATCGGGTTGCGCGGTTTAGTCCGCCTCAGCCCTGGGGCGGGCCGCGAGCGGTGATGCGGTCGGGGAGGAACAAGATCAGGTCACGTCCCAAATCCATCATACCAACGTGAGGAAAGGAAAGGGCACAAAGTGGTCCAGGGGCGCCAACCCCCAACCCCGCCGCGGTCGTGCGTGCACGGGAATGAGCAGGGACGCCTGTCGCCGGCTGTCACAGACAGCTTGCAAAAAAAACAGATGAGAAACATTAATTAAGGATGGTTTTAGCAACATCGGGCCGTCTATAAACTGGGGGGTTCTGTGACTGCAAGTCTCTACGGCGCCCCGAGTCACTCGGTCCCTTGCCCCCTGCTGCACCCTGTGGCTGCTCTCGCCACGCAACACGGAGCTGCTTCTTGCCGAGGCCTACCCTCCCCGCCACCTCCCCCAGGAAATAATTCCCCCGTCAAGATGGGTATGGGAAAGGTGGCATAATGAAACACGTGTCCACCTCACGCCAGCAAATAACAACAAACAGGATGAGGAATTTATGGTGACCCTAGGTGGGGTGTCACCCGGACAAAGACAAGGAGGGCATGGCGACGGCGCACACACGACGGGGAAAGGGGGAGGGGGATCTCGCGGCGGACACGCAGGCCGGGGGAGTACCAACACAACAATGGGGCGTTGGAAAAAGAAAATGGACGGTTCGGGGAAGTAAAATAAAAAGTCTAATGCAGATTAGGAGTGTTGATGGAAGGCAATGGAGTATCGTAAACGTTCGTCAGCGGCGCGGGGAACAGGCGCAGCCACGATCTGCTGGAAAGAAACGAGGCCGGCACAGAAAGTTGCCGCAAGAAAAAAAAACAAAAAGAAGGAAATATGAAACGGGACAAATGAACAGGTGGGCCCGAGCCGGACTTACCTTGCCATGAAAGTAATGCACTGCCGTAGTACTTAGCGGGATGAAGGGGTAGTTCCCCTAGTTGCTACCCCTGGGGGTGGGGGCTCAGCGATAGGGGTTCAGGGCGTGTAGCAAGGCATGCAGCGGTGCCGGCGGCCACTTAGGGGATGCAATTCATGAAGAGAAACCAAGGGATGGAAGGATACGTCTCTTGCTACCAATCCACAAAAAGTTTTACCGTCATTTGAATAAAACTTTTTTTTTTTTAAATTTATATGTAAATGCAATAGAAACAAAATAGAAACATCCAGAAGTATCTAGAAAGGCAGCCCGGTAGGGAGTGGAGTGCAACACGAAGTGCCGTGATAAGTTACACTCTTGAGTAATTACTGTTTTATTTTTTCCCTTGATAATGCGTGCAGTGGCCGAGGATAGCACGCACACATAAATACAAACACACACGCACGGAAGCACGGGTGCACACACGCTCAGAGGTAGGAAACGCACGCCACGCGTGTGCGAGAGACACACACACACACAGAGCATCATTCACGGAGGGGCACCAGGGCCGCAATATCCGTCAACGTCTCTGACGATCTCTCTCTCTCTCTCTCTCTCTCTCTCTCTCTCTCTCTCTCTCTCTCTCTCTCTCTCTCTCTCTCTCTCTCTCTCTCCATCTCTCTCTCTCAGTCTCTCAGATACACATACAAGGACACAAGCGACGGTGACACGCGCACCGCATACCGCATCAGCAAAATGATCTTTAAATGTCATTGTTTCAGGTGAGTGTTTTCCCTGTACAAAAATAATTTTAATAAGAAACTTTTAACAGTGTTTTTAATGGCTCATGACGTGAAAGTACGAAAATGCCTCTTAGCCCGGCAGGCCGCGTCTGGCCGCTGCCTGGGGTGAGGGTGCGGTGCGAGAGAGACAGGCCAAGGTCAGCACCCCTGAGCAAATCCGAGCTGATTGGCCGATCTAACCGACCGGTCGGGCGGCCGGCCCCGCGTCGCGACGCTGTGCGGTGGAGGGGGCGGCTGCTCGTGGCGCCCCCTGCTGCGGCGCCGACGCACTGCCACGCCCCCCTCCCTCCCTTTCTCTCCCTCTCGCCTTTCACATGTGCCACACGTACCACCTCGGCCACCTCCTCAGCCGGCCTGCGCGCCGCGTACCGCTCCTTCATGTTACGGCGAACGGGTTCAACCCTTCCAGGGCCTTTCACCAGGGAGAGGCAACTCTCTGCTGCCACCGCCATGGGGCTCTCCACTTGGCGAAGGGAGGTCGCCCAGAGGCCTAAAACTAAACAACAAGAGCAGCATCACACAACAAACGTACGTTTGTTGTTTGATGCTGCTCTTGTTTAGTTTTAGGCCTCTGGGCCTCTGGGCGTCACATGTTGCGCGCAGTGTTCAACGATTCTCAATAAAATTCAACAAACCTTCTTGCCTCTTGCAAAATAAAAAATGACGAATAACGGCGTTTTACATATGCGATGATCGTATAAGTGTGTGTATGTCTTCTACCGCGACGCAAGGCAGCAACTCCTCTCCGTCAATGCGGGGCTGCTTGCTGCGGCTTGACGGCCTTGGCGGGCTACAACTCCTGACTGCAGCACTATGCTGCGCGGCCCGCCATTCATCATGCCGGCAAACACACAGTGGGACAAAGGGGAGGCGACGCGGGGGAGGGGCCGGCCGCCTAGGTGCGTAATGGAGGTATACTTAGATTGGAATCCGAAATGCAGCAGCCCTGGCCGAGGCTAGCCCGGTCAGCCAGGCAGGCAGGCAGGGCTCCCCGAGGAAATGCTGTACAGGGTCAGCCCCGTCCGGCCGGGAAATCACAAGGATGTCCTGCTTTAGATTTATGGCCCGAAAATCGGCTGCTAGCGTTCCCTCTGGGGCGGGCCGCCGTGTGCCGTTGATGTATAATTTCGCATCCATGAGGGGGGGGGGGAGAGAGAGTTCAATTCCCAGTTTGGATTAGCACTGCCGGGTGGATGACGACGAAGACGGCGACCACCACCACGATGTGGTCGCCAGCCTCCTCGCCCTTATAGGCTTTGCTTGCAAAAACCAGGCCACGTGGAATAATGACGTATGTATGTGCCTGTGAGAATGTGTGTGCAGTGAATACAAGTCGGGACGTAACCACAGTGCAGACGCTGCTTTTGTAGCGTATTCATCGCACCCCGAGCCGTGTGAACGCGGGCGTCACAGCTCCACAACTCTTCTCGAATAAACGTCAGAGCTCTTTCTCCGATACGAGTTTCCTCGGGGAAGCGCCCCGCGCACTCTCTCTCTCTTTCTCTCTCTCTCTCTCTCTCTCTCTCTCTCTCTCTCTCTCTCTCTCTCTCTCTCTCTCTCTCTCCGAAACAGCGCACATGCGCCTGCGTTTACACTGCAGCGCCCTGACGCGCCGCGCAGCACCGCAGCCTTTTGAATTTGGCGCCAGAAAATTCTAAAGGAGAAAAAGCTCGCTTACGCTTCCAAGGAGCCGTCACAGGGACCGCTCTCCCCGTCAGAGAGCGAGAGAGAGACAGAGCGAGAGAGAGACAGAGCGAGAGAGAGACAGAGCGAGAGAGAGAGTGAGAGAGAGGGAGAGAGAGGGCGATCTGGCGGTCATAGTCGTAATTAATTCCAGGCTGGTGCTGGCGCGGCCATGGCACACGGTTATGCCTCTTGGCCGCAGCAGGGTTGACTTGACGACTTATCCAGTACACTTTTATGTCCTTACTTAACGCAACTTTTATTATGATTATTTACGTATCCGTCGGCTCGGCTGCGACGCCGGCCGGCCCGACCTCGCCACAGTTTGGCAATATCATATCGGCCCCTGCCTCGGGTGTCATGGCCTGCCAGACGACATAAGTCTGGCGTGCCTCAGAGATTATGCTATCCACTCGACGAATTATTTAACATCCAACTTACCCCCGCCGCCGCCTTCCCTGCCAAGTCGCATTTGCTCTCCGCTCGCCTAATTTTAATCATTTCTTTCTTTCAGCCCCATCGTCCGTCGGCACCTCCATCTCCTCCGGGCGGGACAATTTCCAGCCGTCCGTCAAGCTTTTGCATTCGGGCGCCACGCTGTTCTCGGCGGAGTGGACTGCCGCCCCGCCCCGCCCCGCCCCGCCCGTCAAGCTCAGTGCTGACCTCTTGCGGCGGACGGAACTTTTCATCTTCTTACAGAGATTAGGAGCGCCGCTCCGACTCTGCAGAGAGTTCCCTATTATTTTTCGGAAAGAAAAAAAAAGAACAGACAAATATAAACTGCGGAGTCACTCAAAACTGCCGCGTGCGCGAACTCGGCGCACGCGGTTTTTTGAGTCACTGTCCTCCCGATTGCCGTCAGCCTGGGATGGCAGGACCTGGTGCAGGACGTTCGCGGCGTCCTCAGCCCCGCCGTCGCCTGGACTCACAAAAGGCAGAGCCAACCCCTTCATAAATCTCGACCCCAAATAATCAACTTTTACGAGCGGCTGCTCAAATTCCGCAGTTTACACCGCGGATAGGCCGGTACAAAATAACATGGCCGGCCACTGGGCGGCCGGGCTGGGCTGGGCCTCGCCCTTAACAATGCACTGCACAGCCCGGCGTAAAGCCGACCCCGACCTATCATGTCGCCACAGAGCCCCCCTTCCCCCGTCACCGCGATAGGTGAAACGCGATACTTCATCTTAATTGGGGGCCGGAAGGGGGAGGGGGAGGTATTACTTCCAGCAAATAATTTTCCCACACCGCCAAAAAAAAACAAAAAGACACGGGAGAGACCGGCGGAAATGACGCGGCACGCGCTTTTGAGGGGTGCAGTCGTACATGGCAGCCCTTCCAAGGTGAAAAGGGAAAACGCGGAACGGCGAGACCGACTGGCACACATGGAGCGAGAGGTGCGAGACAGACAGACGGACGAGCAGACAAAGAGTCAGACAGACAGACAGACAGCACTTTGTATCCATCACGACCAAACATGGGCATGCGGCGAATCGCACCCACACCCACCATTTTTATTTTCTCGATCCATTACACCTGTTCCCGTCAGGAGCGAAAGAGGACGGAAGGTAAAAGGAGGAATCGCGCTGCAGGGCGCGCCGAGCTAAGCGGCGACAGCGCGCCGTGTTGGCGGAGTGCCGCCTGCAGTGGTTCACGTCGCCGGCGTGCAGCACTGGCTATTTAATAAAGGCGGCAACAATTGGAATCGCGTGGCGTTGCAGTCCGAGAGGACTAATTAATGGCAACCAGCTATACTGGCGGGGCGGGCAGTCCCCCGCAAGCTGTCGCCTGCTTTACAGCGTCATTCCGCTTCTGCAATGCTTGTGCTTCTGCAGGAGTTGAGCAGAAAGCGCGTTCAGAAAGCCCCTCCTTATTCGGCAGCGCCTTGACACTAGCAGCGGCGCAGCCAGGTCGGACTGGAGCCCTGAGCCCAAACACAGCCTGCCTCGATGGTTCATGGAACAGCCGCACGCGACGGTGGCGCTGGTGACGCACGCACGCGTGCGGGACGCTCAGGTGGTGGCCGCGCTCCGACACGCCCATTAATAGATCGAAGAGGAAAACAAAAACAAAACACCACTGAAATAAATTCTTTTTTTTTTTGCGGTTGGCAACAAAAGCATGCGGCCACTCCCATCTCACGCAGTGCAGGAAGGCAGGGGTGCACCGTAGAGTAATGCTGGCGCGCAGACCTGGGGCGGCATTTGCCCGTACATCGTGTGCCCGGCTGCTTTCAGGCGGCGGTCAGCCGACATAAATAAAACATCAACAAAAGCAAGTTTGGCCCACGTGCGGTGAGAGTGAGAGAGTGGAGCGGGCAGGAATTGTTTTTATTATTTCCCAGCAAGTTACAGCACACCGTGAGGGGGTGAATTTGCCTTCCCTTGGTATGGCGTCGCACGTCGTCACTGCTT
This sequence comes from Stenchaetothrips biformis, assembly GCA_030522485.1. Taxonomy (NCBI): domain Eukaryota; kingdom Metazoa; phylum Arthropoda; class Insecta; order Thysanoptera; family Thripidae; genus Stenchaetothrips; species Stenchaetothrips biformis. The sequence goes on along the minus strand of CM060089.1, from coordinate 8,103,850 downwards.
TGGGATGCATGCGATCCGCGGATGGGAAGGAGTGTGCAACCGTTTTCACTCGACAAGGCGAGGCGTAGGCGAGGTGCGCGGGGTGGGGCGGGGCGTGGTGGGTGACGGATGGCCCGCTCCGTGCCGCGGCGCCGCGCCGTGGGGGTTGAGATAGACAGGGAGGCGCGCCGCGCAGCCCCACGCCGCCGCCCCGCGGGGGCTCAACGACACACCACTGTAAGGACGCACGTAGCGCCGGCACTGGGAAATAAACTAGCTTGTCTCGCCCCCTTTTTGCTCCGGCTGCGCCGCCAGCCCCGCCAGGCTGTCCGGCGGCACGCCGCCCCGCCAGGGCTGGCAGGCAGCGCGGACGCGATGAGCACTTGTCACGTAAGCGCGGCGGCTAGGTCGATTTCCAGTGACACCGAAACCAGTAGCCAAGAGAAACCACTAGCAATGGCGCACACCTAGAAAGCCTTGAAAAATCCCTTGCGCGGGCCTTCCGCACGCCAGTTGCAACTGACAAACCCGCAATAGAGCGCGGCCGACTGTCTTTCGGATAACGAATGGGCCCTCGGGGGGGCTTCACTTTGCTGTCTCTCTTTCGAGAGCAAGCGCCAAAGGGTTGGAAAGGGCCAGGCGGGCGTAGGGCCTGCTGCCGGGACGGACACCTCGGCCCTTCGTCGGTCAGCGCCTCCAGAGCATCTCATTGGTTTCGACCTTTCGCTGGACTTTTCCCAAAGTTACCGCTGCACCCCTCCACCCCGCGCTGCGGCCGAGGCGACCTCTTGCCCCACCACAGCCTCGGCCAGGCCCTCTTCGGCCACTTCGCAGAGCCGCGATCCTCGGCCTCATGAATTTCAATTTGTCAAATCTTTGCCGCCGCCGCGCGTGCGATACGCGACCATTTTTCACGCCCGCAAGCCTCGCCTTGTCTCAACGCCGCGCCGAGACGGGCTGACGACACCCTGACCTTCAGTCATTACTTCTGGGAGTGGAGCTGTGGGAACAGAGAGAAACAAACGCAAATCGAAACAGTTATTATTGCAGGGGCAGAAACATGTCCAAGAAATACCCACATCCGTTGATCCTCTCCTGGTTTTCGTGTCGATATCAGTTAATTTATCCATTGTCGCCAGACTGTCTCTCTCCCACTGTGCAATCTCTCTCGCACTCCGATCGGTGACCGCTGCGGGCCTTCTCTTTGACAGCTAACTTATTCCGCTGGAAATGATCACAGCGCCCCGCCGCCCCCTCCACCCACCGCCTCCCTCCAGCCGAATAATTTATCATTAAGTGTGAAAGATACTCCGAGAGGGCGGTGATATGGAATTTGCGCGCTCCATTAATGGCCGGCTGTGAATTGAATAATAACCCTCAAGGCCATAAAGTACACATTGCTTCGCTTGCTGGCTTTGCCGCGCGAAGTACGCACCGCGATACGGAGTAGTATGGGGCGCCCATTGTCGCGCGCCGCCATGTTGGGCCCCTTTCTGCCTCGCGGTGGTGAAATCCTTTTCCGTCTGTCTCTTTCCGCGGTTCCGCAAAAGAGAGAGACACGGCGATCGCGACGCGCCTCGCTTCGTTGCCTGGGACCGCAGTGTAAGGATCACGCACTGCGGACACGAAGCCAGTTTTGTGTTGCTGCCCCTGGCACACACCAGCAGATGCCACCGGATACGGATAAGCGCCACGAATGGGGCCGCACCACTTTTTCGTCAAAGTTTTGTGTAGTACGATCGACAGAAGTTGTTGTCGGCGTAATGGCCCGAGGATTAATATTGGATGGCCGGGGCAGTTGGAAGCCGCCCAGCAGTCTTTTATGGTCTTGCGTGGACTCTAACTTTGTTTACTGTTTATCTGTCTTTCTATCTCTGCACGCATCATCATGCGAAACGGCAATGTCGATGGAAATGTCGTGACTTCTGTTTCGCGCCGCGTGGTCGCGAGTCATGACGCAGAAGGCCAGGATAGAATGGTAATTCAGGATCACATTCATTCAATGAGAAGCGGCCCAGGATGCAGGTACAGAGACTCTAGAGCCTTGCGGACTATTAGTTTTAGACCAAGGGTTGTTAATTGCGTACAGGCAAAGTCAGCACTAATACCAAGAGAACCCAAACCGGGATACCTTGAACCAGGATTGCCATCCCAGGGTATCAAGGCCAGAATCTTACAGAGGACTGTCCTCGAGAGAAAGAGGACACACGAAACAAAGCGCTCTAAACGAGGAGGAAAACAGGGCTGGCAACACTCTTCGCTTTTCTCTTTGTTTTCTTCCCTATTTTTTCTCTCCTCTTTTCATCTGTTGCTGCTGCCGCTCTTTGGCGAAAATGTCCCCGCCTCCTCCGAAACTATTAAGCGCCATATTTCAGATAGCGAGGCCGGATAACGGCCGTTTTAAAGACGATCGCCGAAAAGCTTCTCTCTTCATAATTGCTTTTTATCCCTGCTGCACGGCCAAGGGTAAGGGGTTATGGGGCCAAACAGTCTCGTTGTGTTGTTCCAAGCAGAAGTACGAAAAAAGGAGGATCAAGATGAGGGGGAAAGTGAGTTAGCCTTTATCTGCTCGGCCGGAAGGGGGAGGCTCTGTTTGGTGGGGCAGCGTCAATGTTTGAAAACGAAACGCGCGGATTTCGCAGGAAGCAAACCCAGAGAATACACACTCTTCGATGCTCTTGACAGTTAATTGGCAAACCCGGGTGGCTGAGCAGGGTTATACACTCCACGGCGCGTTGGCGAGGTTAGGCCTGACCTTCCACGGCCTGGTGAGGCTAGGTGAGGCTTCGTGAGGCCTGGTTCCCGATAGAGGACAGCGACGACAGTGCGGGTCATCCCCTATCCGAGGCAGCCTGTGCGGCCCAGTGGGAAGGCAGGGCAGTTGGTACACAGCGTGTGCATAATTCACATTTCAATTCCACCTGCCAGTGTGCCGTGTGCGTCCGTCCATCGACACCGCCATGGAGGGTAATAGGCTCGACGGCATCAAGGCTCCATACTGCATACATCGTGGTTTTCCGCGAAGCTAATTAAGCAGCCGGACGTGGGTTTTTAGCCACGAAGTAGCCTCACTTCACTTCCTGGTGCTTACCCTCTGGCTCCTGCTGGTTTCCACTCTTGTGGGTATGAGGGACTCGGCTGTCAGAGTTGGCGCTGCAACTTGCCACGCGTCGCGTCCTCGGCCGGCCTGGCGGCGCGGACAGAACGCACTGACAGCCAGCCCCCTCGCCGCCGCGCCGCGCCGCCCCCTTGCTCCCAAACAAGAACAAGTAGAACGCACCGCCGTGAAGTATCGCAGAGACTCATAGACAGGTCATCAATTTCGCGGAGTCGCAGCGCGACCTCAGGGCGAAGGGCCTACTGGAGCGGGCGGGGGCTGCCAAACCTCAAGCCGCAGCGCACCCGCGTCACCAAGGTACCGGAGGACATTTACAACGAGTTTGATGGATTTCTAGTTCAACAGAGATAGTTCCTTCAACGTGGAAAATTATCATCGCATTACTGTCAGACTATACAAAAGTTTTCTTTGTGCGGTTTTGCCGTGGAAATTTGAATGAACTATTCCGCTTGCGCTGTGGACCCATAGTCTTGCAGGAGGCGTGAACCCTGGCCAATAATAGGCAATCAATTAGCAGACCTGATTCGGAGGCTGGGCAGGTCGCTTAGGGCTGGGTCCACTGCATCTATCAACACCGGTTATTCCAAGGCACACAGCACTGCGGCGCCTGGGCCGCGCCGATAACCACCGAATAATAGATTCTGATTTGGTTCCCGGCAATGGGGGGCCGGGAACCCGCACCGCGACCATCCTCGGCAGGAATACTCCACGACCAGCAAGAGCTGAGGGTTTGATTAGCAACTTGCAGCTGAAAAAAAACCAAAAAAACCGGCAGAAATCAGTGCTCAGAGAGCCGAGCCCCCGACGCGCGGCATGCACAACATTAAGACCATTAATCTCCTTTGAGGGGAGAAGAATTATGTGGCTCCTCGTTAAGGTCCCAATGGCCGTGAGGGCCGCGAGAGGCCGTGTTGGCTCCTGTGGGGCTGTGGGCGTCGAAGAGGGGCTCTTTTCACGCGGCCTGGCCCGCCCCCTGAGGGGCCCACGGGGCCTACCGCCGCGCCGGCCAGGTGCCAGGTGATACTGCTACCACACGCCTGTCTGCCACGCCACGCCCCCGCCGCGGCCCCCCCGAGTCACTCAGCCTCACCGAAATCAATTAGCGCGCGCACACGTACTAGCACGTCAACACACACACGCACACACATACACACGAACAAAGAGGAGTCAAGAAACGTCCGGAAAATTCCGCTGAAACCAGATGTATCTAAATACCACAACGGTGTAAGGCGGCGTGCAAATATTACGTCATCACTTTAGGGGGGGGGGAGGGGGTTCGGGCTCTGATTATGGTCCTATCTTAAGTACATGGGAAGGTTAGGTTAAACCGATGATGGACGGGGGGAGGGGGTCAAAAAGAGGCCTAAAAGAGGTGACGTAATATTTGGACACCGCCTAATTAGTCTAGAAACACCAAAAAAGAGTTTTAAAAAAAATTAAAATAATTTTATTTGCCTGGTTTTGAACCACAGACCAGCGTCAAATCAAAGTATGCGGGGGAGGCCGGCCGCGGCGCGGACGTGTGTCTTGCCGCGGCGCCTCCGTCGAGGCCTCCATGCAGGCAGATGTCTCTTCCGGCCTCGCGGAGCCCCGCCACCGCGACGCACTTTATGGAGAGCTGCAGCAGCCAGGAAGCCGCAGGAAATGAAGGCAGATCGGGCCGGCGTGTCGACGCGCTGCTCCCCCTGGAGGACATCAACACCCCCGCGTCGTCGTCGTCGTCGCCGCCGGCCCGATAAAGTGAAATGAAAAGATTGGCGCGATAGGCTGCGCGCCTATCGCTGATGGCGGCGGGCATCATCCCGGCGGCGTCACCTGTGCGCAGTGCACCTACGAATCGCGCGCCAGACTTTACATGACGGCGGAGATAAGAGGGGCTCCGGGAGGCCGCCTCGGAGGGGTGCGTCGCTCTGTCTCTCTCGCACTCACGCAGGCACGGCGGTGCGCGAGAGAGACAGAGCGACGCCGTGTGGCCCGCAGCATGGCGGTGTGCGTCGAGGAGGGATCGCGCGTCGTTTGCCTCTTTTTGCAGTGCAGCTTCCTGCCGTGACACTGACGAATCTGAGTTTATGCCGCGCCGTCCCGCCGCTGCAAACCTCTTTCACCGCCGCCCGCACGGCCGCAGCGCGTGTAGCGATTTGCCCGCCGTGTGACGTAACGCGCAGGGCTACCAACCGTCACACGAGGAAACACCAAAAGTAACAGCGGCGCAGGGCGAGGCGAGGCGCCACGAGACAGGAAATTGAGTGCATTAGGCGGCGCATTTACGGCTGGCAGTAAAGCCGAGGTGATAGTGTGTGAGGTGACCAATCCAAGCTCGTCGTGCTGCTAACGCCGCACACACGCACACATGGTTCCTCCGCCTTCAACACCAGCCCTGCTGAAAGCCACACCACGCGCGCTGTTCAATATGACTTGCCCACACACATCAAACATACACGCAGACGAGCACGTGGCTTTCGAAGAGTATAGACTAAGTTGCTAATGACCTAGCTAATGACCTTACACACACAGACACACACGCACACGCGTATTTACACACACACACAGTCTTATTAGCGTCCCCAGGCGAGGCGTGCATCCTGCTACCGGTTTTGTTTTCCTCGCCCACCCACTCGCGACACAGTGTCACCGCCCGAGCAGGCCATGGACGCGGCTCCGCCAGCCGCCGCTAGAGCGCGCTGCGGGCGTTGCGCTGCCGTTCGCTCGCGGGCTCGGTGTTTCTCGCCTTTTAACCTAGTGTCCACGTCCCTTGGACCATGGAAGGAATCGGGTAAATTGCTCATGTTTGGAGCTGTGATTTGAAGAAGAAGCAGTCTGTATCTTCCTCAAGATTCATCCTCTCAGTCAGTCTCTCCCTGAGTCCGCAAAGCAGGGCGGCGGAGCCTGGTATCCTGGGGTGAACATACTCTCTGCGCTCCTCCGTGATTCGAAATTAGTAGCCAGGCTTAATTTAGAGGCAGACAGACGGGCGGGCAGATAGACAGTGCTTCCGGCGACTGCGGTCTGGGCGGGCTGAGGCGCACATATGGCGAAAGGGGAGAATGACTGAGACGACGTCACCCCTGTCGTCCTCTCTCTCTCTCTCTCTCTCTCTCTCTCTCTCTCTCTCTCTCTCTCTCTCTCTCTCTCTCTCTCTCTCTCTCTCTCTCTCTCTCTAGTTCTCTCTCTCTCTCTCTTCCCCGCATACCGCGCACCGCCCAGAACGCCGCGACGCGTGTTTTGACTAATCGCGCCGTCATATTGCCGGGTTATTTTTTGTTTGCGCGCGCGTCGCTCGGCGGGAAGGAGGCGGCGGGCAAAAGAAGACGGGGCGGCGAGGACGCGCTTGGAACGCCCCGCCTTGGCGGTAGGCAAGCCGCACAGCGACAGGCGTTCTTGCCGGCCGTGTTGACGCGCGGTCCGACACGTCGCGCGCACCGCAGTCCATATCCAAAACGGCGGCAAGAAACTCGGCCACCGACCCACCCCCTCGACCGAGTGAAGCCACACTCACTCACACGCCCTCAGCCACACTCAGACATACGCGCACGCCCGCGCACGCACGGACACACACACAGACGCAAGATGCGGCGCGCGCTCCGGCGCTGTCGGCCAGGCTTGACAGGGGGAACGTGGTTAGTGAATGATGGCCAAAGCGCTTCTCTCCCCCCTCCCTTTCCCCCTCTCCTCTCGCCGGTTCAGTGACAGTTCCTCCTCCGCCTCCCACACACCCCCAAGGAGCCAAAACTCGACGAACTTAGTTTTCGCTCGGCGTGCCTAAGAAGGCGGTCGCTATGAACTCGACTGCGGATTTTCAGCCGCCCCATCCATTATTTGTTTTCAGCGAGTTGCCGGCGTGTCCAGATGGCTATCGCCGGGAACCAAGATGGACTGCGGTACCCGCCGGGACGGAACGGTGGAGGCGTCCGTCGGTCCGTGCCGTCCGCACGCAGCTGCTGCCGCTGCCCGGGCTGCGGTGGCGCGTAGGCGTGATTTCGGGGGGCGGGGTGGGGCGAGGCGGGGTGGGGCGGGGAGGGGTGGTAGGCGACAGGAGGATGACATATGCATACGGAACGGAATCCCGGCCCCAAACCACAAGTGCCCCCTTTTTGCTGGATTCGGGTCGAGCCAACACGTGTTCAGTGTTATTATAAGTTTGTGTCTTGCGGCTCCATGGACCGTGCAGCGGCCAGCGGGGCGGGGCAGCAGGGGCGTGAACGGGCACGCCGTCGACCTGGGCACCTCGCCGTCGACCGCCGCTGGCGCCAGCTGGCGCTGCCGTACCTGGGACGAGGCTTCACGCCACCGACTAGTAATGCTCGTGTAAAGGGCTCGACCCGAGGCTACACGGCGTCGTCCCGACCGCCTGGGGCAGCGCGTCTGTCGACCGTTTTTGTTTTTTTGGTGGCCGAGAACACGGGCCTGTGGCTCCTTCATTTCTCTCAATCCGTTAGTCTGAGGAATGGACGCGGGGAAAAGAACAACATGCCCGGCCGTGCCACTGAGGAGGGGACCCGTTTGATTAAAACCCTTGTTAACAACCCGAATGCAGCGGCATCAACAGCCGTCCCAAACAGGCAGCGCCGCGTCGGCTGGATACAGCCCAGCCGCCTGTCATCCAGGACACAGGTTTTCCCGGCGTTTTCCGCTCCATCATCAAAGAAAACAATCAGGTGGCCGGTGCCGTGGCGGGAAACGGCCCGATCCTTGCCATTTTCTCCCAGGACAGCGAAGCATTCCGGGGAAATTTATCGCCTTTATTGATCGGAAACAACAACAGCCAAGATGAGACTCTGGCGGCGGCAGCGGAGACAGGCGGGGCATCGTGGCTCCCCGCGGGGGGCGTCATTCAGCCGACCGCGCGCCCCGGGAGGCCCCCGCTGCCCCAGAGGCCAGAGGCGCTACACCTGTGCTCCATTTGTTGCACACAGACCCGCTGAAAAGAGCTGAGCGGCGCGCGCACTGCGGGCGGGACCCCCGAATTTGCCTGCGCAGAAGTCCCACGCCCCGCGTCACTACAGGTGTGCGTGTCGGTGCGTGTGTGCGCGCGCGCGTATGTGTGTGTGTGTGAGAGTGTGTACGTGTTTGTTGCCACACATACGCATAAAGCATCCGTCCACGTTCACCTTAACGGCCGGCCTACACCTTATTTGTTTGTATCAGATCATAAATATGCGCTCGAAGTGGTGCACACACACACACACACACGCAGCGGGGAGGCGTTCGCTGGGTCATCTAAACGCGAGCGTGTGAGCGTCCAGCCGAGCGCGTCCGGCCGTAAAGTCCGTCAGTGCGATTAATTACAGCGACTGCTGCTTTTTTGTTTTAATATTAAAACGAAACTTACTTGCGGGGCGCTGCTGCCTGCATGTCGTGCGATCAGTGATGTGTGTGTGTGTGTGAGTGTGTGTGTGTGTGTGTGTGTGTGTGTGTAAGTGTGTCTGTGTCCGAGTCCGCAAGCCACCAATGCTGTTCACGGTGGCCCAAGCAGCGCAGGGGAACAATTTGTCGAGCGGTGGCGACAGGGCGACCGCTGCTTGTAGCCCTGCGCGCACATCCACATTCACATTCACGAGGCCGGCAAGATATTCGGATTGAGATCGGTATCGCCGCCTCTTTATGCGAGATGAGCACGGGCCACACAGAGGACGGCTGCCCACCAGCTGTTGGCCGTGTCATTTTGCCTTCTTTATTATTTTGGGAATAACATGAGGCGGGCGACTTATCGGCCGGTGAACATCTCGGACGTCTCTGCGCCGGCCGGCCGGGCCCTTCGGACACGCGACACGGAGGTATGAGAAATCGCTGTGGCCACCCAGCGCTGCGGAGCGCGGAGCAGGCCGAGCTACCCACTTTCCAAAACGATAGCACGCCAAGTGGGCGCGACATGGGCGTGCCGCCGGCGCAGCGGTACAGCCGCCGCATTGCACTTCCCTGAGTTACGAGTGAAACTTGGGCACATTCTGGTGCCCCGCCCCACCCCGCCCCTGCCGGCGAACCCCCGCGGGGACTCGGGAGAATAAAGGTAAAGTAGGAGATAAGGGTGCAAAACCGGGAACGTGCCGGGCATGCCTGGCGCGCGTCCCATTTGAATATCCATACAATGTAGGAATAAGGAAGACGCAGGAAGGGCGCACGGGGAAGGACCTGACGAAAATGCAGTGGCACGTCAGCGAGGACCATTGCCTCGCAGTGCGGCAAGGGCCTCGCGGGCCGGGGCGGCTAAGGCCGGTTGTTGTTGTTGCGAATGTCGTGTTTACTGGTCCACCAGGTTTATTCGTAGCGAGATTCGGACCACCGAGAGGGCCGTGTACCACAGCGCGTGCCTTGCGAAGCCCTTCGGGGCCAATACCACCCCGCCACGCCCCACCCCGCCACGCCTCACGTCAAAGTGTTGATTTATGTCGTCACATCGAGGCCCGTAAAAAACGTGGAAACCGAAGACGGGCCGAGTATCGGTGACGCCTCTCCGGAGGTGCCCAGGGTGGCGCCGAGGGCTCACCGACGGCTGGCCTGCACGGCCTGCACGGCCTGCACGGCCTGCACGTCCGTCGAGGTCGCCCATGGGTCGCCCACGAAGGATCGCCGGCACCAAGGGTCGCCGGGCAGGGAAACCTCACAAGGCATCCCTCGCTCTCGGCTGCTGTCGCCCATGTCTTCACACTAAATTACTATGTAGGTTTTTGTGCATACGTAACGCACGAAATGAAACATGCACTACGTTGCGCACAAAATTGTGCGCAAGAACGCACGATTTTCTGCATATCCGCGCACAAAATCGTGCATTGCCACGTACAAATTCGTGCGTTACAAAGTGCATGTTTAATTTCGTGCGCGGGCGCGCATAAATTCCTACATAGTGATTTAGTGTGTTGTGTCTGGCCAGGCAGGGTACTTGACGACAATTAGTTCCCGATCACAGAGGGTGCGTCACAGCCGAGATTTTATGTGAACTGCTGCTGACACGGGCACACCGGGGGGCTGCAAAGCTGCAAGAGGCGCCTGTGTGCGAGCGACCACGGCGTTTGCCCGTCTAGTCTCGCGAGGTGAAAGTCAAACTGGATTACGCATGCAGCCGTCTCGACTGAGAGGGACCCTCGCCTTGGCCGCACCGCCACCTAGACAGACCCGGCGGACGCCTGCAGCTGGCTCCTAAGTGGAAAAGCAGACCTGGCGGACACTGCTCCACAGCGGGCGGCCAAGTTTTCCACGGTGGAAATTTGAACTGACATTTGGCAGAGGGAAAGCCAAGCCCCGGCTGGCGCACTGCTGATAACGGCGCGACCGTCGTGATAAGCCATCAGCCAGCCGCCAAAGGACGAAAAGGACCTTTACCTTTGTGGCGGTGCTCGCGACGACGACGGCGACGCCAAGGCCGCGCCGCCTCGCAGCTCGTTTTCAGGAGTGCGGCCCGAGATAACCTAAGTACGACTATTCGTCGGGGAACAGATCAAAGCAAAGGCGGAAAGACGCAGCCGCCATGCCGGCCGCGCTCCAACGGAATGCCGACGCCGCCGCCGCGCCGCGGTCCGAGGTTTTCAGGTTTTCAATCGAAGCAGCAAATGTCGAAGACCGCCACCTGGGGAGTAATTAACGGGGACCTGGGCGAACACCGCACCGCTCTGCGGCACTCATAAACAAGCCGAGGCTGCCTGCGGGTCGCCTGTTCCCGAACTATCTCTCCAAAGCCCAGGGTGAGGTTAGGTTAGGCAGGTGCGCCGCAAAAAAACAAAAACAAAACAAAAACAAAAAAACAAAACTGCTTGCCGAGGGCGGGTGGCGGTGATGCGTCCAGGAGTCCGGGAAAGGGGGCGGGCGGCGTGTCTGACACATTCAGACACCCCACACGCACGGGGGCAGAGATAAATCATTTTGCGGCAATGGATACACAGGCGCGCACACAAACACAAGACGCGCCACGCACACACGAGGCGCCGCTGATCATATTGTGTGATCGGTCGGTTTGTGGTTAGGGGCGCACATACCCGTTCCATGAAAACGTTAGTTGTTTGAGGACGGAGGCCTGGATTGAACCGCAAGTTCACTCATAAGAAGGGGGGTGCGGAACCACACGAGAAAAGCCAGAAAAATGGACTGGAAAAAGAAGACTGGACCGAGAGTCGATCGCCCGACACTAGTATCGGGGGCGACGCTCCTACAAGCGCGGCCATGAGGACCCATGAGGCAAGGTGAGTAACAGAACCCCACTTGGGCACTGCCACTTCGCAAAGGGCAGACGATGTTTTTTTTTTTTTTTTTACAAAATAAAAACGGGGGCGTGGCAAAAAGTGATGTCGTCTTGCCGCCCTCCCACATGACGAGACGTCCGTGTTAATTATAAACAGGTTGCCGTCGGCGCGGCGGTGGTACAAGTGCGGCGGCCCTTCTGGAGGCAGTCTCTCTCGCACGCGCGGCGCGAGAGAGCGACGAATTTAATTTGAGAGACTAATTGGGCGGCGGCGCGTCGCTGTCCCGGTGATTTGTTCTGGCCGCGGAACGAGCTCCACCTCGCTTCGACGCGGCGCCAAAATTTAAACTGGCCCGCCGTTGGAAGGGGTGCGGAAGAAAGGAGGTAAATGGACTCTATAAACTACCCTCATCAGGCCGTGCGAGAAGGCAAGGAGACGTATCGGGCGCGTTAGTGACATCAGCGCTAACGTGGCTGAGTGATGGTGTCAAGTCGCAGCGCGCGCACACAGTGGCGGCTGCACCGCCGCACCCCGCAGAGGTGTGTGTCGTAGGAGTGAAAGGTGTCCTTAATGGACTCGGTTTTAGTTCCAGTGGCACTGCTGCCGCCGCGTCCCAAGCCAGGCAACTGCCCCGCTCCTGCTCGCAGATACGCGCTTCTTCCGCTGCCGCTCGCGCCTCGGGTTGTGCGGCTGAGTGGGCTGACTCCTTGTCGCTCTGTCGCACCCGTGAGGCGTGCCACGGGGGTTAGAGGGAGACAGCGCGACGCTTCGGAACGCGCCAGCAGCCCGGCAGCGCGGCCTCAGGTGCGCATCGGGCTGCCTATTGTCAGGAGAATGACGGCACTGGAAATAGAACGGCGCTCGAGTGTTGGATCGGAATCAAGTCCATTAGGGCCGCCAGGACCACCAGGACCACCCGGCCAGAGGAGAGAAGTGAACAGTGAACGACACTCGCCGCAGTTTTCCTCTTTACTCGGCTCGTGCAGTGCCGGCGTGCAGCGCCGCGCGGCCGCCCCTTCCCGCCGGCGGCCCTCCGTCTTTCAAACTTTGCCGAGAGGCCCTCACGCTGCGCCTCGCTGCTGTGGGCGGTGATTGTGAATTCAAGATGAATGCGGACGGCCGCGCAATAATTAGCCCCAGTGCACCGACAACTTTTTGCCGGCCGCGCTGCGCCCCTCCGAGGAGGCCTTGCTGCTGCCCGCCCCGCCCCGCCCCGCCTCGCCCCGCCCCGCCCTGCTCCGCCCCGCCCCGCCCTGCCCTGCCCCACCCTGCCCCGCCCCGCCCCGCCCCCGCGGCCACCCCGGCCCGCGCACGTGCGGCGGACCGTCTCTAAATGCAGATCAGGCTCGGCGACATCATTACGTTGACGTTTCATACCCTCTTCTCACAACAAAACACTCGTGGGTCCGCGCTGCTGCGATCCAGCCCTCCCGCCCTCTCGCAATAAACGATAGGGCCGGCCTCCCTCTCCCTTGCCGGCTAGCTGGTTCCGCGCGGCACTCTCTCTCTCTCGCGCCCCGCCGGGACGCCCCGCGAGTGCGGCAGAGACAGAAAGCTTTTTTGTGAATCAGCCTCGCTGCCGGCCCGGCGGCAAGCTGGCTGCAATCTTTGCCAGTTTGTTTTGAAGCCGCACGCCGCCAGGCGAACGACGAAAAACGGTTAAGGGAATTTTCACGAGTCCCGCAGGCAGTTGCTGAATTTTCAGGAGAGAAATCACTGCAGCTTTATTGTTACCGCCCAAACAGGCCTCGAGTGCGTTTACTTCCAAAAAATGGAACTCTACACCCCCTCCCCAGTCTTAATGGGGAGGCCTCCTGCTTTACTTCGGTGTTCGGGATGGGAACCGGTGCTATCAGGTAACTGGGGTTAATCCGATCCAGCGACTTCGATATCGTACGCCGGGGGACCCAGTAGGACCCGAGGACGCCGACACGCCTCAAACATGGGCAGAGTAGAGTAAGGCAGAGACGATAGAGAGACAGAGAAAGAAAGAAAGAGAGAGAGTAGTTTTGGGAGCTTTTGTTTGCGCAGGCTGGTCGGTACCCAAATGGTACACCCGCTGTCCGGCGCTCCCAGACCCGAACATGCAGTCAGTGGGCCAGCTTCAAAGGACTTATCAACTCCATCCGACGAATCGGAATGGACCCACTCGCGACCAATCTCGAGTGGCTGACTCGATCGGGGATCGAACCAGTGCCGAGGCCAATCCGCCGAAGCGGACTGCTTTTTAGACACCCGGGTGTAATGGCCTGGATTGAGCCTAGACCACTACACCACCCTGACTTGCACGTCTGCCGAGTGTTGGACGACGGGTTTGAGTCGCAGTGGGAGGAAGCCAGTCGAAAAATGAAGGAAAGTAATGGCACTCGATCCCCGAACCTTATGGTCGGGGTCAGACGCCTTTACGCCCGCAGCCACCACGGCTCACGTCTGACGCCGCTTGAAGAGGGCTCTTGTCGTGGCAATGAGCAGCGGCCAGAGAAAAAAAGTTGTGAAGTGATAAGATTTGATCCTCCCATCCTCATACCGGGACCGACGCGTCTACACATCCAACCACCACGAAACATGATCATTGCTGCGCATTGCTGTGGATTGAAAGCACGCTAGAGAAGGCAGTGGAGAAGAAAAAAAAAAAAGAAAAAAAAAAACGGCATTCGATCCCCGAACCTAGCTTACGGGAATCGACGCCTAACCTAACCTAACCCAACATATCCTACCCTAACCTAACCTAACAAGGCGAACAAGTGCGTCCTGCCGAACGACTTATCGAACTAAATCGTTGCGTTCCGACTCGCTGTCTGCGTGCGTGCTTGCGTGTGTGAGGCGGTCCCCCCCCCCCCCCCAAAAAAAAAAAAAAAAAAAAGATGGATTCAATCCCCGAACCTAGCGTTCGAGGATCGGTGCCTTTCCACTCTCAGCCACCACGGACCATGTTTGGAGCCGTTTGAAGTTGGCTCTTGATGTGACATGAGCGGCGGTCAGAGAAAAATGTTGTGAAGTCATAAGTTTGAATAGTGGTCCAGAACCCTGCACCTCTCTCATTCCGTTGGGTGCTGTTAACCACTGAGCCACCGGGGCGCCATGCCGCTCACCGTGCCAGCGGTCATGTTGAAACTTTTCTTGATTCTCCTCCTCATAAAACAATTTGGTGGAAAAACTTTACAGTTGGTGGTCCCGAACGCACCGGACTAAAGTTGGCCAGGAAAACGACTATTTTTTCGACCGTATAAAAATGCGTTCCATGGCCTCGGGAACAACATATCGAGAGATGGCGGAAACAAATTTGCAAAATTTACTTCGACTCTGGACTTAAATTTTTTTTCCTAGCCAGGAAAATTTTACTTTGTCGCCATTATATAAAAATGCGTTCCATGGCTTTAGGAACAACATGTCGAGAGATGGTGGAAACAAATTTGCAAATGTACTTCGACTCTGGACCTGTAAAAAAAAAAGAAAAAAAAAATAAAAAAGAAATGAAAGGATGCAGTCCCCGAACCTAATGTTCGAGGATCGGTACCTTTCCACTCTCAGCCACCACGGACCATGTTGGCAGACGTTTGAAGTTGGCTCTTGATGTGACATGAGCGGCGGTCAGAGAAAAATTTTGTGAAGTCATAAGTTTGGATGGTGGTCCCGAACCCTGGACCTCTCACATTCCGTTGGGTGCTCTTAACCACTGAGCCACCGGAACGCCACGTCGATCGCCGTGCCAGCGGTCATCTTGAAACTTTTCTTGATTTGCTTACTCATGAAAACGTTTCCTGAAAAAATGTACAGTTGGTGGTCCCGAACGCCGGACCTCTCACATTCCGATGGATGCTTTTAACCACCAAGCCACCGGGACGCCATGCGGCTCGTCGTGCAAGCGCTAACCTAACCAAACCTAACTTTGCCTAACCTAACCTAACTTTACCTAACCTAACTTTACCTAACCTAACTTTACCTAACCTAACCTAACTTTACCTAACCTAACATAACCTAACTTTACCTAACCTAACCCATCCCAGCCTAACGCAGCCTAACGCAGCCTAACCCAACTTAACCTAACCTAACCTAACCCTAGACTCCGCCGAGCACACCAACGTCGGTGCGTTGTTGGTCATTGGTATGCCGGCGGCGCCAAGCCAGACTAATACATAGTTCGTGGGGCACCTCAATCACTTGGCGCCTGCCGGCCCGACCCCGCCTGCCGCACCGCAAGATGGCACCCTTCATCGCGTAGGTGGCACGCTGCGAATGGCACCATTCGCTCTCGAGGCCGCTACGCCGGCAGGCTAATCGGTCATTTAAAATTTGGTAAAAATAATAAATAAAAAATGGAACCCTACGACCCTCTCCCTCCCGCAATGGGGTTCGAGCCGCCTGCTTAACTTCGGTGTTCGGATGGGAACCGGTGTATCCAGGCTTTAACTGCTACCGCATAGTTCAGCTTCTGTAGGACCGCAATTGCCTTCCACACATGAAGGACCGCCGATGAAGGCAGCCGGCGATCGTAGGGTTGAAGAGAGAGGACAGAGAGACAGAGAGTTAAAGAGAGAGACAGAGAGTAGTTTTGGGAGCTTTTGTTTTCGCAGGCTGGTCGGTACCCAAATGGTACACCCGCTGTCCGGCGCTCCCAGACCCGAACATGCAGTCAGTGGGCCAGCTTCAAAGGACTTATCAACTCCATCCGACGAATCGGAATGGACCCACTCGCGACCAATCTCGAGTGGCTGACTCGATCGGGGATCGAACCAGTGCCGAGGCCAATCCGCCGAAGCGGACTGCTTTTTAGACACCCGGGTGTAATGGCCTGGATTGAGCCTAGACCACTACACCACCCTGACTTGCACGTCAGCCGAGTGTTGGACGACGGGTTTGAGTCGCAGTGAGAGGAATCCAGTCGAAAAATGAAAGGAATTATAGGGATTCGATCCCCGGACCTCATGGTCGGGGTCGGACGCCTTAACGCCCTCAGCCACCACGGCTCATGTCAGACGCCGATTGAAGCGGGTTCTTGACCCGACAATGAGCAGCGGTCAGAGAAAAAAAAGGTTCGGAGGAATAAGATTCGATCCACCGGCTCTCACACCGAGTAACCGACGCAACTACACCCCGTGCCACCACGGTACATAGTGATCACTGCGCGTTGCCATTGCTTTGAAGCAAGCTGGGTGATGCAGTGAAAAATAATAAATGTTGGTGATTGAACCTGGGACTCGAGGAACCGGTGCCGATGTTGGCCCCGCACTGGCCCCTGGTTGAGCCAGTCGGTAAAAGATGAGAAACGTGGGGATTCGATCGCCCGTCCCTACAGATGAGAATCGATGCCTGGAAGATCTCGGCCATCACAGTTGCCGTAGGAATCCGGCTCACATCAGCTCACACCAGCACTCGGTCCTACCGTTTGCTGGTCACACGGTCACATTCTCCATTCTCTCGTGTCCGATCCCACAGAACACGGCCGAGCCGACGTTGAGGAGACCCGCACGCGCCGCGCGTTGATGTGTTGGCCGAGCAGCTCGTCGCCGAGGCCACCATCGTGCTGCCGCCCGTCATCGACCCCCACACTGTCAAAAAGAGCGTGTTCCACTCCGTGCAGTGATCCATCAAGGCTGGTCTGCAGTGTGTTCTCGAGCTGTCAGCGCGACACGACTTTGATGCACCTCGAGCCTCGTCATTCGAGAAACGTTGTCACCCTTCGGCTAGTAATGAGGGCAGGTGTGCCTCAGCGTGTGCCGCGACGCGGGCCGCGGGAATCCGGGGGACAGATTCCAGGAAATCACGGATGATTTAACACGACGCGAATCACGTCTGTGTGCGCGCGCGTCTGTTTGGTTGTGATTGTGTGTGTGTGTGTGTGTGTGTGTGTGTGTGTGTGCGTGTTTTGGTGTGTGTGAGCGGGGACGTGCAGACAAGAGGAAACAGTCAATATGAAAATAATAAAACGGGGCGCATGCGACGAGGTATAATGCGAAAAGGAATGAGGACCGTCGTCACAACTGCACGCTGGTTTGCGTGAGTGTGTGTGTGTGTGACTGTGTGCGTGTGCCGGGGAATGCCAAGCACCCCTTAGCCTGACGCTGGGGACTTATAACTCATAGGCTTTGCATGGCAGTTGTCATCGCTCGCCCTGTGGTGCCTGCAGTCATACAGCCCAACCCTGCCAAGAGATTCCGTTCTCAGATCCCACTAACGTGCGCGCGCACACAGACGGACGGACAGACACGCAAATAGGAGAAGGGTGAGTAAATCGTCCTCTCAAAATTCGTCACCCTAATACACATCAGACAAGGGAGAATGAAGGAGCTTATTCATTTTGAGGCTGGCTGCATCGTCACTCGCCCGTCCTGCAGCCCGGCGCGCGGCCAATTTGAGTCGGCATCCCTCCCTAATTGCTTGTTTGCAAAATGCTCTCGGGGGCCGTGGTGCCTGCACCACTAGACGCATTGTGAAATAACTCCTTCTGCCTGTCCGTCTTCGAGCCACGCTGTTCCGCTCCCTTCCCCCTTTCAGTGCACCAACACCTCCTTAATTGTTTTTTTTTATTCGCCGGGAAAAATTAAAACGTTTGCATTGTATATATTCCACTTTTATTTCCAAGTGCAAGTGGCCCCGTCGGTGGCGCCATCTGCGCGACTGGACGTGCCGAGTGGCGCCGCGACACGCCCCGCCCCGCCACGCCCCGCCACGCCCCGCCGGGACACGCTCCTTCTTGCCCGGCCGTGCGCTCTGGTCTTTCTTCATTACATTATGGAAATGCATTTAGACGCGCCAAGTCAAGACTCGGGGCGGTTGTCGACTCGGTGGTGGCGGTGCGTGCCACGGTGCGTGCCACTGTGCGTCCCGATCGCAGCCCCGCCGTCTCCACGGCCCCATCGGCCTCGTCGTGCACCCCTCCCCCCCTCTGTCTGGGTCACCCATAGCGAGCTCCAGAGGCAGAGGGGCGTACGTTCGACCAAGACAAGACGGTTTCTCAAACACACACACACACACACACACACACACACACACACACACACACACACACACACAGAGTCTGCTATTGACGTTTCGACGATTAAACACGGGAGTCTGCAGACATGATGCACACAGCCTACATTCAAGAGCCGATACAAACGTAGTACATACATGCTGGAGGGGATGCCGCTGCAGCCTGGGGCACTCAATAAGACAAGAGAGTCCGGAGTGGAGCGGGGCGAAGCGCTGGGACCACTGCTAAGACGGTGATTCCGCGGCTGAGGGCGTAGAGGCGTTGGTCGACGACCCCCTGACCCGGGTTCAAGACCCCCCTGCTACGTTCCCTTTTTTTTTGCTAAAGGACCGGCGAATGTATTTGTTTAAATTTTATTTTTTCATTGATCCGGCCTGACCGGTGGGGACGGGAGTCGAAACGACTGCTGCTAATGGCGCTCCGAGACGGCGGCGCGGCGCGCGTCGCACAGTGGTAAGGCAAATTTACACTGCAGTCCCCGCCGCCACAAAGTACGTCGCGTCTAGACGTGGCGTATCGCGCGCATCGCGGCACGCACGCGGGAAAAACGGGAAAACGGCAGACTTGCCGGGGCGGGCAGGAATGGAGATTGTGCGCTGTGTGTACCCTGTGCGCCGCTCGGCCACTTCTCGTCGTCACAACAGCGGCGTGGACTCGCAAGGAGAATGACGACACCGTGGGATTCTGCGATGATTTTCTTTATTTAGTACCAATTTCACACACCTAGCAGGGTGGAAAGGAGGAGGTAAAATTAAGAGGTCTAGGTATATATTCACAGCTAGTGTCAGCGACTATAGTCAGTTAAGATTTACGACAGATTTACAGGAGGAAAAGAAAACTGAGATGTCGCCCTAGTGGCTCGCAGAGCCAGGAAGTCTTGCAGCCGTACTGCCAATTAAAAAAACAAACAAACAAAACAAACAGAATTCTTCCAAGTAAGTGAAGAACATTAAGGAAATAACTTAAAGTATGTGATATGTTGCACCAGTAGATTGAAATTGGCCAGCATGCCTCACATTCGTATTGATTGTATCAGTCTTGGCGGAAAGTAGATACAGCAAATGCGTAGTCTACTTAAACTTAAACAATATATTTCACAACAAAAACATACTTAAATTCTAACAAAAACTCTACTACGTGGAAGTAGCAGCAGGCTACTAATTTTGTGAACTTACAATACTGGTGTTGTACAAATTGGCGTCCAGCATCACAATGTATTTGTGCTGAATGTTCGGTCTACAGTGTAAAAATATTACATTTTAAGTTAAAATAGTCAACAATGCCATTTGTACTTGACTGCACTCCGCCTTATTTATATTTCTACATGTGAGGTTTGTCTACTTGCAAAACAAAGCAATTTAGAAATGTGAATAGGTTTATTTTATCTTTTGTTGACACAAGTAGCGTTGTGTCTTATACGACAGTAGAGGATGGTACAAAATTTGCCAACTTAGTAAATACGTAGAAAACATGGAATTCCAAATTTATGTACAGAGTTGAACTAGATACATGTGTGAGATATGACTCGTTTGTTCTACAGTATTGTTCCCATCGCTTTCGAAACGAAATTAAACGTCTACGAATTCAGACAGTTTACCAGAATTGGTCTTTTGGCATTCTAGGATTAATTTCCCTTGAGTGCTGCGTCAGTGATAACAAGACACACACTCCATAAAGTTACTCTACACCACTGCTGAGAACAGCAAATCCCAAGAACACAATTTCTCATGCTACTTATTTATTGTCTCGAAAAAAGTGACACATACTTTCGTGATATGCAGTTTTGCCGGTTGACGGAGCGCGTATTTTTTTTACAGTGTTTGTGCTGCCCGGCACGACGTAGAAACAAAAGAAACGCCAGCATCTTGTGAAAAGCGAGGCGCGATATATTGCACACATCATTAGTCGTCTTTCGTGCGGCCCTTCGGAGGCCTTCGGAGGCCTTCGGAGGCCTTCGGAGGCCCTCGGAGCCCTTCGGGCTCACGGACAACGAGCGCCGCCCTTTGTGCTGCCAAAGACAAAGCGTCCCTTTTGATGTGACTTGTAAAAGATATAACAGCGACAGCGCAGCGCACAGCGTTTCGGGCGCACTTTCAAGGGCCTCCAAAAAAAAAGAAAAAAAGGAAAAAAAAGAATAATTTTCAAGGCGCGCCAGGATTGTTACTGTCTCTAAAGGGGCTGCGCTACGCCCGGAACAGCAACGCCAACCAGCAAGACAGTGTGGTCTGTGCGTGGCCAATACACAAAGCTTGTACGAGAAGAAGTCACTGAAAGTTCGTTGAAAATTAAGTGGCCGCTACAAAACTACGCGGTTTTTACACAATGTACACGATGTACCACTAGAGTCAATTGTCAACAACCATAAAGAGAAATACGAGAAACAAATTTGTTGTGCACGACTTAAGCGGTGGGGCAAACATAATCGTTAACGACTCTTCCAGTATCACAATCAGATTAACCAAAGGAACTACAGGTGTGGTAACGGGCTCGAAAGTAGAGAACGAGAACGTTGTATTTACATTAATACCAGGCTTACATTAATACAAAGGCTTATCTCGTAACTTTGCAAGCAAGGAGCCGTAATAAAACTTTCGTCTACAATGTACACTGCCATAAATATTCTTTAAAAACAATTTACAACTTCTCGTAAAGACGATATGACTTTTCTTGAAGGGTAGATGCCGTCCTGACACTTCAACCACTGACTAACAATACACCACCAACGTAAAAATAGACCTATGACAACACAGTTTGCAAAATAAAATTTGTCCGTTACACTTTGTTATCAAAATTTATTTATTGCCATGGTGAGTCACTACGCCACTCCAGCGTCGCAGGCGCTTCCAAAGTCCTCGAAGCGACGGAGAAATGGCGCCACTATCACTTTAGGCCACATCCGCGGCCAGGTCGGCGCCAGAGCTAAGCCATCCTGAAGCACAGAGAAGAGTCACCTGGCGCCGACGGGATTCGAACCCTCAACACTGCTCGTCGTCGTCGCTGGGGTCCCCGAAGCCGGCGCCGGTCCACTCGAGGAGCGGCATCAGGTCCAGGGCCGGACTGGGCGGTCCCGCCGCCCCGCGCCCCTCCTTTCAGAGGAAGCGGACGTCCGCCTGTCAGGACAGCGCGGCGGCGGCGGCGGACGCCATGGAGCCCATGCCCGTGGGGCTGTAGCCGAGGTTCTTCCGCTGCAGGAACAAGTGGATCTCCCGGAACGAGGGCCGCTCCGCCTCCTGCGGCCGCCAGCACTCGCACATGAGGCTGTACACGTCGCGCGCCGCGGCGGGCAGCGGCGGCAGCGGCAGCGGGTTGAACAGGCGCTCGTCGCCCTGGTGCAGGTGCGCCAGGTTGGCCACCACCTGCGGGCTGCTGAGCTCCGGGTACGGCGCCACGCGGCAGTAGTGCAGCATCTCCCACAGCGTGACGGCGAAGGCCCACACGTCGCTCTTGGTGGAGTACTTGCCCATGAAGAGCGACTCGGCGGCCATCCACCGCACCGGCAGCGCCAGGTTGCCCTCGGGCCTGTAGTAGTCGGCCGCGAACACCTCGTTGTCGGTGCCGAAGTCGGAGATCTTGACGAGGTAGTCGTCGCCGACGAGGCAGTTGCGCGCCGCCAGGTCGCGGTGCACGAAGTTGAGCGACTCGAGGTACTTCATGCCGGAGGCGATCTGCGTGGCCATGTAGAGCAGCGTGCCGAAGCCCAGCGTGGTGGGCGGGTCCGCCTTGAGGCTGCGCGGGTCCGCGTACATGTCCGGCGACCGCGAGCTGAGGTAGCGGTGCAGGTCGCCGTGCGGCAGGTACTCTAATGCCACGCACAGCGGCTCGCCGCGCGTGCACAGGCCCAGCACCCGCGCCAGGTTGGGGTCCTCCAGGGCGGACAGCAGCCGCACGTCGCGCTGGAAGTCTAGCCTGCAACACGGAGCGGGACGGGTTAGCGTCTCGCTGGCCGAGCGCGCTGAGGCGCCGTTTTCGAAGAACAAGGTCCACGGTTCGAGTCCCGAGTGTACTCACTTTTCCTTTTCGCTGGCGCCCTGGTTGAGGAACTTGACGGCCACCAGGCGGGCTCCGGTGGAGTCGCCGCCGCCGTAGTCCGCGATGCCCTCGGCCTCGGCCACGTACAGCTGCGGGGATAAAGCAGGCCGTAAGAACGGTTGTAAAGTGGACTGGGCGAGACAGCCGACTGGCTAGCCGACACCTACCGTGCCGAAGGCGCCCTCCCCGAGGCGGGCCAGCATGCGGAGGCGGTGGCGCGCGAACTCGGGCACCGTCACGGACTGCAGGCGCTTCTTCAGGGACCGCATCACTTCCTGCAGCACAACAACGACAACAGTCAACCCATGCCGCTTGACACGTGCGCCACTGTTCGACAGACACCCACCCTTTTGGTCTTGAGGCCGTCGTCCGAGAGGCTTCCCTTCCTGGAGTGCAGGCTGCTCCCCTTGTCGCTGGCCGAGCTGGCGAAGGCGAACCCTCCGGCGCCCAGGGTGCCGCCGAGCGCGCCGCCCAGGGTGGCCGTCGACCCGACGCCGCCGATGGCCGTCATGGGGCTCATGGCGTCGGACGGCGGGCCCGCGGCCGCGGGGCCGGGGAAGGGCGGCAGCCCGGGCAGGGTGTCCTCCGGGGCGAGCAGCGGAGTGCTGTTCGAGGGCGTTGTCTCCGGCACGGCGTACTGCGTGTCTGCAACAGCGACGGAGAGACACGGGTTCAAACACCGACTAGAAGCTTTTTAGCAGATGATACCTTCACACCTCACATTTCATTTCAACATACTTAAAACTACTATACACATGAAGGTGTCAGCTTGCTTTTACTATAGATATTAGTAGGAGCGGGCAGTAAGGGGCGGACCATGTCTGCCTGCCTGGCTGTCGCTCATCCGCGCAGCGGCCGGGCGTAAACAATGGCACCCCCTCCTCGCGCCTGCGCGGAAAATTGACAATCCCTCCCCGCCTGCCACGTCACAAAGGGTGACTCGGGCGGGCCTCGGCTCTGCTCAGCTCGTGCCGACTTCGGCGCCAGCTCGGCCTCGTTCGGACGATAGCGATGCAGCGCGGCACTGCTATAATAAACACACGACAATACCAAACGAATATCATCGAAAGAAAACCAAACGAGTATCATCTGCTTTCATTAACGTTCGTTGAATGAGATTTTTTTTCTTTTCTTCCTTCAGACCGAGTGCTGATGAAAGGGGCGTAGCTGGGTGCAGGACGACGGCTGGAGACAATGGCGGTCCTCACTGCCGCGCGGTGCAGCGTGCTGCAGCGGCGCGCTGTGGCGATGGCGGGCCCTACTCCGACTTGTACACTAATATCGAGCCAATCAATCGGCTCGATGTGGGCGGCCGAGGAGGCGGGCTGCTCTCTCTCTCGCACACTCACACACCTGGGCCGTAGGTGGGCCATCGTTATTAACAAGCACACCACCAGTCACCTAATTAACACGGGAGCGAGGGAGAGCGAGCATGACGCGCTGGAAAGAGAGAGAACAAGGATGTGCGAGAGAGAGAGAGAGAGAGAGAGAGAGAGAGAGAGAAAGAGAGAGAGAGAGAGAGAGAGAGAGAGAGAGAGCGGCACTCGGGGATGAGGCAATGCCATGCTAGATAGAGCGCGGCGCGGCTAACGATGCGCGTAATTCGATTGTTTCAGTGTTTGTACACGGCGAAAATACCGGAGGCGGACCGGAGGCGAACTGGAGGCGGACCGGGGGCCGTCTATCCGCACGCATGCCGGCGCACGGGGCCCGCCGGTAATGGAACAATCATAGGCGGGCGCGGCCACCGCGCCATCGCGCCACATGACACACAACTTAATTTCTCTCTTTCACCGGCCGGTCACCGGTCACCCCCCCCCCACACACATATATTAGAGCGCCATTTTTTTTCCAGCCCAATACCCCTGACTGACACAACACACAGAGAGTCTCTCTCTCTCTCTCTCTCTCTCTCTCTCTCTCTCTCTCTCTCTCTCTCTCTCTCTCTCTCTCTCTCTGTGTGTGTGTGTGTGTGTGTGTGTTTGTGTGTGTGTGAGAGAGAGAGAGAGAGAGAGAGAGAGAGAGAGAGAGAGAGAGAGAGAGAGAGAGAGAGAGAGAGAGAGAGAGAGAGAGAGAGAGAGAGAGAGAGAGAGAGAGAGAGAGGTGGAGGGGCTCGCATGACAAAGGGGTAGGGCGGGCCGGCGCGTGGGGCGCGTAGGGGTCGCGGGCCGGGCGACGTCTGGGGCATTATTACCTTGTCACTCAGGCAGCAGGGCCGCCGGCCTGTAACGACGGAGCGACGCGGCGTGTCCACGCACTGTCACCCGAAAGGGCTGAAGCCACCGCCTGGCTGGCTGCCGCTGGCTCGGCCGCGCCGCCGCGACACACGGCAGCACTTAGCGCGACAGCGCCGAGTGTGACTGGAGAGGTGCGACAGGGGGGGGGGGGGGCGGCTCCGCCCCATCCAGCGGCCTTATAAATTACAGCTAATCTGATAAACAGTGCTGTCAGCCAATAAATTGGTGGCGCGCCCTGGCGGCGGGCGGAGCGGCGTGGGGGCTCGGCTACTCAGGGCCACCGCATACGGCCGGAAAAGGAGAAAAAGGAAAAGCCGTGGGGGGGACAGAGAACGAAGAGAGAGAGGAAGAGTCGTGCGGAGAGACGGGGCGAGGGGAGGGGGCGTTGGGGGTCTGGCCCGCCGGCCATAGCGCCGCGGCCCGCACTTCCACCACTTATTTCGGCAAGAGAGTTGACGGCCGGGGGGGCGAACGCGGACGCCAGGCGAACCGCCAGGCGAACCACCGCCAGCAGCGCCGCAGCGCCCGGCCGGGCATTCGCAAGATTTATACGCGTTTTGGCGCGAGAAGGGAAGGCGAAACGAATAACACGCCGCCAGGAAGGGGATCGTTACGCAATCTGTCCACGCACAGAGCCTCGCCGCGGTGCCGCTGTCTCTGTCGCACCCCGCGGCCTGCGGGACGCCCCGTGAGTGCGAGAGAGAAAGAGCGAAGAGGCAGGAGATAATTTGCCGGTGGCGGTGGCGCGACGAAGGCCCATTGCTTGGCGCTTGGAGGCTGGCCAACGCCGGCCCGCCAATGGGAACGGCTCTCGTCCTCAAACACGCCGCATAAAAGCAGCTTCCGCAATAATGAAATAAGGGTCGCCAAACCGTGCAGCAGGGAGAGCGAAATAAAAATAATTATCTGAAGCGGCCCGGCTGGGATTCGAACCCGGGTTTTTCCGTCCACGAGCCACCCCGCCCGACTGGCGGACACAGGACAGGCCCGGCGAAATAACACAGAGCAGGAGCAGGGGGCCACGGATATCTCCAGGGCGCAGGCGGGTGCGCGGCGTCGTCGCGGTGGTGCTCCCCTCGCCCTGCCTGCCGCGGAGCGTGTAATGGTATTAACGTGCGTACAAACGGCGACAGGTAGGCGGACGGCGCGCCCGGCGGCGTGCGTGCTATCCGCCCCGCCGCAGCACGGCCTCGGTGGCGGCAACGGCGGCGGGGGAGCGGTGTGCTATCGTGCTGACAGACGTACTCCTCCGCGTTGACTTTACGCACTATTTCCGCGGGTCGCTGCCGCCGTCGCCGTCGTCGCGCTGCTGTTGCAGCCGCGACGATAACGCCGCCGTCGCGGCACCCTCTCCGTTCGGCGGAGGTAAACGCAGCGCGGCGTCGACGGCGTGAAGGGGCGGGGGATTTGTCGCGAGGGGTCGCGGGCGAGCGCTTCACGCGCCGCTTGCTGCACAGAGTGCTTCGCGACGTCAGAGAGCCAGTTGTCAGAGCCAGCCAGTTGTCAGGGGGGATCCAAGAGGTGAATATGTATGTGGAGATGGGCCAGATTAGTGGAGGGCCCCGTCACTCTCCGCGCGAAAGTGACAGTCGAAAATGGGTAAAATGAAAATGCGGCAGTCCACTGACCGTTGAGCACGGGCGCGCCGTTCTTGCGCAGCTCGCTGACCACGGTGCTGTAGCTGTAGAAGGGGAAGGGCTCGTGGTAGTAGTTGCACTTGGAGTCCAGCAGGTGCGCCATGTCGCCGTTGGCGCCCGACTGCGGCAGGGACGCGCCGCTGCCGCCCAGGGTGCCGCCGTTGGTGAGCAGGGTCGACTTCTGGCCGGCAGCGGTGGCCGTCGCCACCAGGTAGCTCTTGTGCTCGAAGTCCTTGACGACGCCGTACGAGCCGGCGAAGCTGGGCGCCTTCTTGAGGCTGCTCAGGTGGTGGCCCTGGTGGTGGTGCGTGGAGGACGACGTCTTGGAGATGAGCGCGCCGAAAAAGCCCTTGCGGTGGCGGCTGCGCGAGTACACCAGGAACACGGCCACCAGCAGGATGATGACGACCGCCATGAGGATGCCGATGATGACCGCCACGTACGTCGTGTCCTCCTTCTCCACGGCGGAGATGGGCGTCTGCGGCGGCGGGGGCTGCGCGCCGGGCGACTCGGCGCCCTGCTCGGAGGACGAGCGCGTGGGCGAGCCGTGCAGGGTCGGCGACGGCACGGCCTTGTTGAGCACCTTCTCGACGTACACGTCGTCCTGCACGCGGTCCGACGGCGGCTCCACGTCGGGCAGCAGGATGTGGTTCTCGTCGCTGAAGTTACCGTGCGCCACCACTGGAAGAAGAAGAAGAAGAAAAACAATTTTTACACAACTCCACACGAGCGAAGAGAAAAAAATCACTTTAAGAACTCGGCAACTCTCCGAGCACGTACCCGAGTCGAACGAGATCTCCGAGATGAGGATCCACTTGTTGGCGAAGTGCAGGCGCAGCTTGACGAAGCGGCCGACGCGATGGTGCAGCTTGATGGAGACGTTGCGGGAGCTCTCGAAGATGCGGTCCTCGGGGTACGTGAACGTGATGGGCTGCCCGGGGAAGTTGTGGCCGCTCACGCTGAACATCACCTGCGCCTCGGAGAACACCTGCGCAGCGAAAACGAGCGGACGACTTGAGTCCCTAGAAGCAGTCCGGCGCGCGGAGGGCCGCGTCCAACAGGTCGCCGTGCCGAGCGCGGTCATTATAACGGCCGCACAATCATAATCGGCACAACAACGGCGGCTAAACGACACAATCGGGCCATTTCGCCGCGCCGCCTCGGCCAACTGAATAATAGTTACAAACGGCTGCCCGCCGAGGGGGACGTCAAGCAGGGCGTCACCCTGGTGCTCTGATTCACCAGCGACGCCGCCGTCTCTCTCGCACTCACGGGGCTCGCCGTACGCGTTTGAGAGAGACACGCACTGTTCGCAATCAGACAACAGCTGCTAGGGTTCTAGTCCCCGCCAACAACGACAGAGCACTGTGCTCTGCGCCGGCGGCGCCCCGTAGCATAGAAACAGTTGAATCACCCTCTAAAAGCAAAATAAAAAGTTCCCCGCTTTGCAGCAGAGTGCTGCTGCTGCGCGCGGGGGTTTTCATTTCATCCAGGGAAGAGCGTTCCCTATCACAATGGCACACACTGACACACGCACACAGTGAGCGCTCACTCTCACACAGTGTAGTGATCGCGGCCTCCGCCGTCCTCACGCTGGCTGTCAGCTGTCAGCCAAACAGACAGACGGACGCCTTGATACCGTCCCTATCCGTGCGGCCGAGGCGGGCCGGGCCGGGCCGGGCCGGGCCAGGGCGGGGCGGGGCGGGGCGGGGCGGGCGAGGCAGGTCCACCCTCCGGCCCAGAGCTGGGAACGTTAACCCGCACTACACAGGCCGGCAAAAGTGCGCGGGGAGGGGAACAGGCGAGGGGGTCTCAATTTTATGCACCCCCCCCCCCTTTCCCTTCTTTCCCGCACCCCCTCATTTACCCGAGCAAGTCACCCGGGTCCAGATGGGGGGTTCCTGGTAGGGGCCAGGCCATGTCGGCGACCCCCCGCCGCCGCAGACCAAGCCACGGGCGACACGGCGCCGTCTGTCAGGCCAGGTGCCCGACGGGTAGGCAACCCGCCCCGGTCCGGAGCGCGCCAACGGCACCGGCTGCCTACCCATCAGGCGCTTGGAGTGGGACAGCGCGGAACACTGTAAACATTTCTGTACTTTTGTACGGAAAATGTACAGAAGAATATGGTACGGAAGTACGGACGAAAGAACGGAACCAGAACGTCCGTACCTGTTCCGTACAAGCTCATGTAAGCGGGTGCGGCAAAAAAGTACGGAAAGTTTCGTACTTGGCAAGTACGGACAGTCCAGGCAAATTTTTGTCCAGACATATTCCGTACTTTTTTCTACCAGTGAACTGCCTGCCGCTACTGCTGCGCGTCCCTCGGGCCGAGGACTCGGCGTCGTCGAGGGCGTCCCCGTTCTCACCCCCCCCCCCCGCCCCCCGTCCAAGCTATTTGCACTTGTGCGTGGCGTAGTTGCGCCGAGGCGCGCCATTACCAGCAGAGAGCCTGAACGCGAAACCGCCTTGCCGCGCGCCGCGCTGTCGGCCAGCAACAAGTGTATAGAGTTGTGCCTCGGGGTGCTGGGGAGAGAAGTGCGCCGCCCCGCGCCAGATCAGCTGCAGAGGTTGACCGAGGTCATTCCCTACTGCACTCCCGGACACGCTGGGGCTTGGGCTCCCTCGTGGCCTGGCCTGGCCGACGACAATCCAATCTGCGACAGCCATCACCTTCATCACGGTTATATATACGTCTCCCGCTCGCTCCCCCACTCTGGCCGGCGCGCCTCTCTCTACCGTCTCTTTTCTCCCTCGGCGAGGCCAAAATAACTCCCAAAGAATGACGAGGCTGGCGCGCGGAATCAGTCTGCAGAGCAGGTGCAGCGAGGAGACACCACAGTGCGATGCTTTGCAGGGACAGGCGATGAGGTTTATCGACACGACGATGCAAGCCGTCGGTACGCCAAGTAAGCAACCAGCATTCGGCAAACAATTAGCAGGCAAGCAAGCACGCAATCGCTGCTCCACTCCAGCGCGACTGGAGGCTCCAAAGCCAAACAGAACCGCACTCCAGTAGCGGAGGCCTTGCGGAAGCCGCCGCTGCGGCTCAAGACTCCAGCAGAGACCGCGGGACTGATCCGCGGCGGGGCGGGGCGGGGCGGGGCGGGGCGGGGCGGGGCGGGGCGGGGCGGGGCGGGGCGGGGCGGGGCGGGGCGGGGCGGGGCGCCACGGTGGCGTCAAGCGCAGGGAAGCAGAGAGGCGAGCCACCGCGCAGCACACTGCCGAAAACCATCCTCTGCGAAAAACACGCCTAGAGTGCGTCCGTCTATCCGTCCGTCCGCCCCCGCAGCAGCCGCGCTGAACTGAACGCGCTGGAGGTAAATTGAATTGCTGCGATCGCTTTGTCGTAAAACGGCCCCACGCTACATAACGTGGGCAGCCCGACCCCACCGGCAAATGCCTGATGTGCGATTCGACGAGCCAGCCGGGGCCTGGCCGGGGCCTGGCCGGGGCGCACAGCGCCGCACAGCGCCGCACAGCGCACAGAGACGGGCGGTTCCACCCCCTGCACCCTGCTCGCTGCGAGCGGGCGCGTCCAGAATGAATTAGCCTTTACGACTGACGCGTTAAAATGAGTGCGGGGCGCCGAGGTACCGGCACCGCCCCGAGCGGCGTCTCTCTCGCACCCCACGGAGCGCCTCGTGAGCGAGAGAGAGAGAGAGAGAGAGAGAGAGAGAGAGAGAGAGAGAGAGAGAGAGAGAGAGGCGGTGAGGGAATCAGCCTGCTGCGCGAGCAGGCCGAAACGATTCCCTCGAATGTCGGGGGCTTCGACCGTAACTAGAACGAGGCGGCCGCAGACTGCACCGGGAAGCACCTCGCCGTGATGCTGAGGGGCGGCGGGGCGGCACCTGGTGCTCAGCCAGACGACCGCCGCCACCTCCTCGCACACACCTCGGCGCCAAACGCATCCATCAAAGCGGCGACGCATGGCCGACTGGCGGGGGGGCTGGCGCGGTCAGTGACTGAGGCTCCGCCTTCCTTCCCTCCCAACCGCAACGTCTCCAGGAACGAAGCAGCGGCGCCGCAGGAACGGCGGCCCAGCGGCCCAGCGGCCGCTACCTGCCGGCCGAACGCTCATAAACTACCGGGACCGCAAACTAATGATGGACATCGTTTTAGTTTGGCAGCTTTGCAATTACTGGAAAAGTTGTTGGCAACGCTAGCGCTCCGTGTCGGGCGCGCGGCGGTCCGGCGCGGCCAGCGGCCAGCCCGCTCAGCACGGCTCCAGCGTCCCCCTGGAACTCCGCCTCTGGATCCGGCCAGACCCCCTATCCGGCAGGTGGAGGAGTCTGCTCCTGGGTCCCGGTGCACAGTGGGCTAGAAGATCGCTGAGGCGGCCAAAATTCTAGACGCGTTTTGAGCACCAGAGAGTCGCTGAATGGGACTCGAATCGAAGGCGTGACCCACCAATGGGTTCCTCGTTTGGAGAGCTGTTTATTGGTGGGGTCACACGTTCGATTCGCGTCCCGTTTAGCGACTCCGGAGCTCTAAACGCGTCCAGAATTTTTGGCCGCCTCAACGGTCTTCTGACCCACTGTGCGGTGTGCGGCACCGTGCGGCGCACTGTGCGCACCTACGGCCGCTCCAGGGCCCTGCCATTAGGTCCCCGCGGCGACGCCGCCCCCGCCCCGGGGCAGTTTGGACGTCTATACCGAAACCCGGGCTGACGGCACACTTTTGTTTCGTCGAACCCGCGCCCGCGCCGCGCCCTAGCTGTGCCCTGGGACCCACGCTGCGACGCGCGCGCGCCCCCCCCCCCCCCACACGCACACGCACACGCAGACAGAGAAAACAAAAACCGACTCACCTGCACCTCCTTAGTGAACTGGTTGTTGCAGAAGATGTCCATGGATCGGAACTCGCGCACCGTGTCGAACTCGAACACGATCTCGACGGGCTGGCCGGCGCGGGAGTCGTTGCGCCAGCCCACCCAGCCCTGGCCGCCTGCAACAAGCAAAACGCCACCGTCACGACCTTGTTCTCCTCCTTACCGTTATTTACCGACCGGCCCAAAAAACAAGAAGCCCCCCTATAAATTCGCGTTACGCCCTTGACGCGCGCCCCTGTAACAGCGCGCCATAATCGCATAATGGCTCCAAGTTTGAGTCGAGTCGCCGCGGGGGCAGCGGGGGCCGCGGGGGCCGCGGGGGCAGCGGGGGCCGCGTCCACCAACAGGCACTTTGCAACTATTCAACAAAAATGAAATACAATGTCAACTCACCCTTGTCCGACTCGTAGTAGCTCATCTTGAAGTTGTCGTCGCCGTAGATGGTGTCGGTGAGCTGGCCGAGGCCCTTGTGGGGCTGCGGGTCCCAGGGCCCGTCGTAGGACGTGTCGAAGAACTCCCAGCTGGCGCCGCGCTTGTCGCCCTGCGGCATGGCGTACGAGACGACGCCGCCCCGCCAGGCGCAGCCGTACAGCTCGACGCGCATGCACACCGTGCGCCGGTGGTATGAGTAGGGCAGGAAGCGGAGCCGCGACGCCCAGATGGGCGGCAGCAGCACGCGCTTCTCCTCCGTGTAGGGGTTGTGGTTGCCCTTCAGCACCTGGGGGGGCAGGCAAAGCAATCCACCAGTTAGCAAGGATCCTCAAACACATCATTTGCGCTCCTTTCTTTCTTTTTTTTGACATTTTTTTCTGAGGAACAAACGGACGTTTTTGAGCGCCACGCGCTCCGCATCCCCGGCTCGCTGTTTTTGGTGGCGGCCGCAGCAGCGTCGTCGCACTCTCGGCAGTGCTCTCAGCCGCAAGGGGCGGAGAGAGAGAGAGAGAGAGAGAGAGAGAGAGAGAGAGACAGAGAGACAGAGAGAGACAGAGAGAGAGAATGGG
Organism: Stenchaetothrips biformis; assembly: GCA_030522485.1. Taxonomy (NCBI): domain Eukaryota; kingdom Metazoa; phylum Arthropoda; class Insecta; order Thysanoptera; family Thripidae; genus Stenchaetothrips; species Stenchaetothrips biformis. Next base: position 8,071,877 of record CM060089.1, on the reverse strand, counting down.
GGCCGCGCGTAAAAAAGGAGCACACCACCAAATGGCCGCCACCTGCACAACACGGCGCCATGAATCAAAACGCCGTATTCGCCCACGCACACAGACAGACAGACACACACACACACACACACACACACACACACTCGGCGCCCCTATCTTCCCTCCTCCCCGGAGGACCTCTCCAGCGGGGCGGCGCGCACATGTTGCCGTATGCCTTTATGATCCACTTTGTTTGACAGCTGCCTTCGTATCCCTTTCCGCTCCTTGGCGTCGGCCGGGACAGTTGGCGACAGACAGGCAGACAAGACAGACAGACAGACCGACAGAGACCTGGGCGATCGTCACGGTGGAGAAGGCCCCCCCCCCCCACCGTATCAGATAATCTGTTACACCTGTTTACTGCCTGTCCACTTCCGTGTGTAGGCCCATCAACTCCGGGCGGCCTTCCCCCTCCCCCTCCCTCCGGTCGTCTTCCGTTGGCGACCCGAATCACAATACGGCGCTCGGCTGTCATTTCGATATGTCGCCCGGAATCGATCCCTTTTCGAGGCCGTTTAGTCGCCCTCATTTCCTTTCCTCCCAGGGAGTCGTTTCGGTCGCGTTTTTATGCCCCCAGACCACGCAGCGGCGCACTACGCACGCCGTTCGTGGAACTAGTGGAACTACCATATAAAGCGACCAAACTGACGAGCACACAAGAAAGAGAGAGAGAGAGAGAGAGAGAGAGAGAGAGAGAGAGAGAGAGAGAGAGAGAGAGAGAGAGAGAGAGAGAGAGAGAGAGAGAGAGAGAAAGAGAGGGGGACAAGAGCAAGTTTTAGTTGGACTGAATGCCGATCGAATCGGGGCGGTTCGTTCAACAGGTCTGCCGATTAACGCGGCCAAATGAGCTGTTTCGCGGCAAACTGTTGCTGCGCGGACGAACTTCACCTCGCAGCGAGCATCCGGCAAAAAGTCGCCGAGTCACGGGGAAACAAAAGGACAGCAGCAAGGGGACACCGCCCCCACCCGCTTTTCCCAACAGTGCATGAGCCCACACGCAACAGACGGAGTAACTTTCAGTTTAGACTACGTAGTGTCCACACGCGTAAAATTTTTCTCGAAAAAGTTCAATTGACTGGACCAAGGTATGTAGTTGATTCGGCTTAAAGAAGTACACTAATATCTTGGCGTAAAATTATTCAACTCAACTGAAATTGAGTTCTGAGCGTTTTGACACAACATTTTCACAAGTCGCTAAACTATATTTTTTTTGTGATTTCGTTCGTAAAGAATGTTTTTTCTTTTTCGTCTTTTTTTTTTTGGTGGGGGGGGGGGGCAGTCAGTGCAGAAACGGCCGCAGCTCTGCATGTGACCGATGGGCGCGCGCGCTTCCCCGGGCAAACGCCCAGGAACCCGGTATTCGAACCCGGTAAAGGGTCGCGGGTCGTGGGCGTCCAACTCCTGTAAACTTTGTCGCCTGGCTGCGCTACTCGCGCCCGCCGCTCGCTCCCCGCCTCGCTGCTCGCTCTATTATTCAGTGTGGCAGGCGAACCGGCAATAATAACGCGACGCCCTGTCTCCATCGCACTCATGAGGCGCCCCGCGTAGGAGCGAGAGAGACGGAGCGACGACTCTCAGTCTGCTGCGATGCCCAGTGGGACGCGGCGGTAACGGCCATCCAGATAGCGTAGCGCAGCGCGTGTTTTACAGGCGGACTAAAAACTTTGGAGGCAACAACGTGACGGACATTGCGTGCGTCGTGCGCTCGGACGCGGCGGGGAAGGAAGCCGGTCGCCTCCGCCCGTCCGGGGGAAGGGGTTCGTTTTCGGCGGGCCATCATACCGAGCCCACACCGGCGGACCCGTCCACCGCTGTGTAACGCTCTGTCGCCTGTCAGCCGTCAGGCTCTGTCTGTCTGTCTGTCTGTCTGTCTTTCTCTCTCTGTCAGTCTCACTTTCGCGCTCTCTCTCTCTCTCTCTCTCTCTCTCTCTCTCTCTCTCTCTCTCTCTCTCTCTCTCTCTCTCTCTCTCTCTCTCTCTCTCTCTCTCTCTCTCTTTTTTCTCTCTCTCTTTTCTCTCTCTCTCTCTTTTCTCTCTCTCTCTCTCTCTCTCTCTCTCTCTCTCTCTCTCTCTCTCTCTCTCTCTCTTCTCTTCTCTCTCTTCTCTCTCACACAAACACACACACAACGTACGTGAATAATGCGCAGCTAAGGGCTTTGCCGCGTTTCCGGGTAAGGAGGAGAACGTTCACCTTTGCCGAGGACGTGGGTTCGAGCCCCGGCGGGGTACGCGAGTCGCCAGCCAGCCGCGCGTTCATATTGACACGGCCGGCGAACTGCGGGGAGCGGGACAGGCCCACCAGGAGAAAAGGAGAGACTGAGTGATTGATTCCGGCTTGTGCGTGAAGGCAAGCGAGAGAGAGAGAGAGACAGAGAGATATCCATCGGGTGTGATTGAGCCCCAAGTCCGGACTCGGTGTCGAGTTCCCCAAGTGGCACCTACACTGCCGGCATGAGAGCCAGCCCGGCCACAATCTAGATCGAACGCTTTCAAAAACAGCGCCCTCACCGGCCTCGCCCCCCGCACTGCACGCCGAACGGTCCACCGAGAGGAATTTGTCTTCCCGCCCGCGCGCCTTTCACCACAAGAAGAGGAAACTTTACAAGGCAGTGCCGAGGAACACACACACCTGGCCGGCGGCTCGGCGGCGCTGGTTTTGTCTCTGACTGTCCCGGGCAGGCGGCAATGCCACGGGTGGGTCATACGCGACGTGTGAGTGATGTCACGGCGTGTCCAGGAGCACGTCCAGGACGTCCTGGGCGGAGGCTCGCGTCACAAGGAACACTTGTCACAGCGCCCGGCCGCCGGGCCGCCCTGCCCTACTCCCTGGGGGTCCGGCCCGGTGGTGCCCGTTGGCCAGGTGGCTCGCCGGCAAATGGGCTATTTGAGCCAGCCCGCCTTCGGCAGTCAAACTCCGCACCGCGTCGCCGGCAAAGGCGTCGCAGGCAGGCAAGCCAAAGCAGCGCGACTCGGCGACACCGGTGATTGATCACCGCAACGAGGCAAAGGAAGAATGAAAACAAATCGGAAACCGCACAGGCTGGAGAGGGAAATAAGGAAGAAAACAAAAACAACAGCCTCCCTGTTGATTTTTATGCGACTTCGCTCTTAGGAAAATCGTCATCAAACTCGCTTTGATACAACGAATTGAACCTCCCAGCGGCAAGTTTCACCCGTACGAGATGCGAAAGGATACACTAAGTTAATTTGGCGTGCACACTGCACGATACGACTTCCTCACCTCTTCACCCTCCTGGTCGCGGTAGCGCACCCACTTGTCCAACGACGGCCGCCAGTACTCCAGGATGAAGGCCTCGGCGTACTCCTGGCCCTGGCCGTTGCCGAAGCGACCCTGCGTCTCCACGGCCGTGATGACGTGCACACTGTGCAGCTCCACCTGCAGCCACTCGCTGGGGTCAGCTGTGGCCTGCTGCTGCGGGCACCAGGCGCCGCCGTGGCCCTCCGTGCGAATGCTGCAATCAACAACAACAACAAGAATGTTAGTCACGCTGAAACGATATCAACACAGAGTTGCCAAGTACGGTTATGGACTTTTCCCACTTTCGGGGACAACATATACCTTTTCTTATAGATTTTGCCCTGCCAAATGAATAAATTTCAGCCACAAGTAATTGCCTCCAATTGATTTTCATTAACACCTTCACGCCGGTACGAAAACCATGTTCTCGTACCGGCTGAAGGTTAGGTTAGGCTTCGGCGTGAAGGTGTTAAACGTCCACGTGAGTGCAATAGAGGCAACTATGGAACGACGCCTCATGAATGAGACACTTCGCACCTAATCAAACGGACATCATACGCCACCACCGCGAGACAGACGCAACACATTGAGCGCAGCGCCATCTCGCGGCAGCTGTGGAAGCCAGACGCTCCCCACCCAATCACACGGGTATCATACACCACCACCGCGAGAGAAGCGCCGCACGACGGCCCCACCGCGCCATCGAGCGGCTACAAATAGAACTCAGAGATCCCTATCCAATCAAACGGGCATCATACACCACTACCGCGAGGGAAGCGCCGCATGATGGGCCCACCGCGCAATCTCGCGGCAGTAAGGAAAAGCTCAGAGCTTCCCACCCAACCAGGTGGGCATCATACACCACCGCCGCGAAAGATGCGCGGCACAATGTACGCAGCACTATCTCACAGCAGGAGAGAATGGCTCGGCGTCCCCCACCCAACCAAACGGGTGCCATACTCAAGCAACGCGAGGGTGGCGCCGCACAATGCACGCAGCGCTGGCTCGCGTGCAAATTCGTAGCCAGACGCTTACCACCCAACCCGATGGGCAGCATATACCGCCACCGCGAGAACAGCGCCGCTCGATGAGCTAACCGCGCCCAGCGCCATCTAGCGGAAGAAGGGACAAGGTCAGCGCTTCCCACCCAACCAAATGGGCATCATACACCACCACCGCGAGAGAGGCGCCGCACATTGCGCGCAGCGCCATCTCGCGGCTGGAACGATGAGACGAGCGTTTCCCACCCAACCCAATGGGCAGCATACACCACCACCGCGAGAGAGACGCATTCGCCAGGTTTGTTTTTTATAGGTTCCGGCGACGGCGGAGCATCGACTCCGATAATAGGGATAACGCGCGCATTTACGGGCGCAAGAGCACAACACTGTCACCATGGAGAGTCCATTGGGCCACGTCGGCCACCTACACCAGCAGCAGCGGAAAATCAATAGCGAGACAATAAACACGTTTGGAGGATGACGACCGCGAGGGCGTGTGCGGCGGCTGTCACGCGCGTCGTGCGCACTGTGGAAAGAAAATTGGAAAATCCCGGAAAATGCAGCGTCTAGGTCTCGGTGGCGAAATCGACGTCCCCGGGCGGCCGCGAAGCACATTTTATTCCCGTGCCGCTACTCTGCTCGCCCGGCACGCCACGCGGCGTAATTTCATAATTCAAACCGGACCTCCGGAGTGCCGGTGGCGGCGGGGCGTTTCAAAGCGGCGGCGCCACACCGGCGGCACACCGCGCACTGCCTGGCGATCGCGGCCCGGCTAAGTGTCTAAGTGTCGGCCGATGGCCACACAGCTGGCAAGTTAAACGACGGCGCACTCGCAATCTTTATTTCCCTACTTTTTTCGTTTCCTAGTTCAGAGAGGAAGGGAGGGACAGAGAGAAAGAGAGAGACGGGGCTGGTCACACTCCGCCTTGATGTGTCGATAAAGGACTTTGCGGCGAGGCTGGCGGTTCCACTACTCTCTCTCTCTCTCTCTCTCTCTCTCTCTCTCTCTCTCTCTCTCTCTCTCTCTCTCTCTCTCTCTCTCTCTCTCTCTCTCTCTCTCTCTCTCTCTCTCTCTCTCTCTCTCTCTCTCAGGGCGGCCTCGACGAGGGCCTCGATGTACTGACCGGCGACGCGCTCCCACCGCCACAGCCCCTCCACTCTCATGTCCAGACGCTACGCCGGCAGGAACCCAATTTCGCCACCAGCTTCAGGCCTCCCCCCCCCTCCTCCCCCTCCCGCTTCACCTGCCGCCGTGCACTGCCGTGTGCCCGGCTCTAATCGAGACTGATTAGCGGCAACAGCAGCCTGTCTCTCTCGCACTCACGGGCCGTTCCGTTGGGGTGCGAGAGAGACAGGGCGACACCGTTCGAAACCAGCAGAGCCCTTTTTGCCTCGGACTTGCTTTCCCGAAAAGCAGCCGCTCACTGGTCGCCGGCGGGCAGGGCGAAGGGCAGGGCGAAGGGCAGGAGGGCGCAGGGCTGGCTTAGATCCCCTCCCCGTCGGCGCGCCGGGCGGCCCTTCTAACACCTCTATTTGTACCTTTCGGCCGCCCCTGGCTCGGCACTGCCACAGCCAGGCCCTCAACAGCCCCTAATTTAGCGCAGCCTCGGCTTGTTTGTCCGGCAAAGGCCGGCAGCTGCGTCTCTCTCGCCCCCCTGCCGACCCACCAGTGCGAGGGAGACAGAGCGACGCCGATGCGGACGGCAAAGGAACGGCGGTCCGATACGAACGGCGAAACGACCGCCGCCGCGCAAATTCGGACAGAGCGGTTTCGCCGGAGTGATCGGTCGCTCGGTCTCCCTCGCGCCCCCTGCGGTGCCCGCGACACAGTGGGCCAGATGACCGTTGAGGCGGCAAAAATTCTAGACGCGTTTCGACCTCCAGAGTCGCAACATGAGACTCGAATCGAACGTGTGACCCCACCAATGGATTCCTCGTTCGGAGAGCAATCTATTGGTAGGGTCACACGTTCGATTCGAGTCCCATTTAGTGACTCTGGAGCTCAAAACGCGTCTCGAATTTTAGCCGCCGCAACGGACTTCTGGCCCACTGTGCGCGAGTCGGAGACAGCCTGCAGCGCCAGCGCGTTGCCGCCTAAGGGGCCCTTCAAACAAATCACCCGCGACACCCTCGGCCGGCACGGCCCACTGCGTCCCCGCGGTCCTGGTGGTCGCGCGCCGGTCAGCCAGAATGCCGCGCCCCGCGGAGGGGAGCGCCTGGAGGGTAGGCATCCCGGATGCAGCCGCGCCTAACGGGACGGCCTACCCCCGCAGGGGCCCCGGCGCTGCGACGTTCACCGCGTCGCCTTTCATGCTCTTCACCAGATTCTTCCCTCCTCTTTCCGGCCGCCGGTCGGCCGCGGCGAGCAAGCCGCACCCCGCCGGCCTGCCCAGCCTGCCGCAAATGGTCGGGAAAAATGAGTCCGTTCATGTTTAATGAAGAGAACTCGGCCTTGGGGGCGGCCTTGGGGGCGCGCGGTGCTGCTGGTCCGCGGCGGCCGCGGCTTACACATGCGCCGCTTGCCCCCTAATTTAAGAGCCGCGGGCGCCGCCAAAGCCAGCACCCCCCCGCACCGAAAATAATGTAATCTCGGGCGGCGAAGGACGACGAGGGAAACTTCCGCCATGCGTCAGGCGCGCCTCGGACCGCGGGGTTTTTTCGCGCTTCGCCCTTCCCCTCATAGTGCGGGAAGCGAGGCGAGGCGGGCGTGGCGGCGCGAGGAAGAAACACACGGAGGCGACGATCTCGCCAACGATGACACGCCAAACTGAAAAGTCGGGTGACTCCCCCCCCCCCCCCCCTCATCACCAGAGTGAAGCAGAGCCCCGGCCGCGCGGGGTTTGCTTTGTCAGTAAGTGCTAAGGCGCGCGGAGTAGTAAGTTGCACGAGGCCCAAGAAGACATTCAATTTAGCGGAATGGATTTGTTTCAGCGTCGACAAACGGCTGCCGCTGCGTCTCTCTCTGTCAGGCGCCATCCATCGCGCTGCGCTCTCTCGCTCGCTCTCGGGGAGCGGTCGTTATGTTGTCTTTGAGGAGGCAAACACTGAATGAAATCCGCGCCCGAAAAGCAGCCGCCGCCGCGACTCGAACCCGCGCCCCGCGCACCGCGCCCACGCCGCGCGGGGATTATCCCCTACTTGAGCGCAAAGTAAAAGTCGAAGCGCCGCGCGCGGAACTTGCCGACCGCCCAATCAACTTCCAAAAACACTCCAATGCTCGCTGGAGATTGTGTGGGTTTGCTTACCGTGCGCGGTGCGGCCCCACGTTGCCGACGTGGAACGAAGACGAGGCCGAGATGTCCTGGTCGGGGATGGCCCGCGACTGCATGCCCAGGGCCGCCGTGCATTGCGCTAAAACAGACAACAACAAGCGTCAGTTCTTCCCTCCCTTTTTCAAACAACAACAACAACACAGGCTAGTTCTACCCCTTCTTTAAAAAAAAAAAAAAAAAAAAAATTGTGCTTGAACAACAACTAGCAGCCCTTGGAGCGGCGCGCCGCACTGCTTGCTCTGCGTGCCGTATCACTCACTACACTCCCGGCCAGCAGTCGGCCAAGTTGACAGTTCCATCCCAACTTCGCCCCTTGTTAGGGCGGGCTTTACAAAATGATCCTGCAGCCGCTGCCGCCAGCCAGCCAGCCAGCCAGCCAGCCTGTCAGACAGCCAGCCAGCCAGCCAGCGACGGGACGCCGCGATCCCAAACGAGCCGGCGAGGCCTCACAAGCCAATGCTAGCCAATGCCGACCAAAGTCAAAAGGCCAATAGCGTCGCTTATCACGTACGCACAAATTGGCATGAATAATAATGGACTGTGATAACGCACACTCACATACACACTCACACGAAATCAAAGAGAGGCCACCTTTTGTCTCCGGGGCGGCGATTTTGTTTGAATCGCAAGCCATCCGTCCGGCAGAGCGCCTAATCTATTGAATGCTAACCGCCCCGCTTCGTCAATACCACGCACGGCCCGCTAGAGCGAAAGACAGCGGCGACATCAGTCGGCGGCCCGCATGGCGTAGTCAAGTAAGCCGTGTCCGGACGGAGGAGCTACTGGAACCGGAGCGGCGGGCCCTCTTTCGTTTCTCCAGGCTTCCTGGAGGCTCCAGCACACTCCTCCTGGAGGCGTCGCGTCACCGGAAACTCTCTGAAAAGCGGATGCGTGCTCGGCGTGTGCAGTGACGCGCGCGGATGAATTCTGTGGCCTCCTGTTGTCCCCCGGCAGCAAGAAGCCGATGATGACCCCCGCCTTTGTGGCGCGCCCTTATTGCAGCAACTTTGCGGACCAAAAGGCGCTCTCTCTCTCACACTGTGGGACGTGGCGCGCGGCGCCAATGGGGTGGATCGTGTTTGTGTTGGCCGCGCACAAAAGGCTGGGGGTGGGACAAAGACAGAAGAAAGGTGGTGTCCTTTATGGCCGAGGCATTCATCGCTGTAATTACGACTCTCACGACTTTGATTAGAAATGCGGGACCGCCGGGGTGGCCATGGCCACCAATCCATGGCCAGCCCCGGCCGGCCCGATCAAGAACAAAAGTTGGCCGAAATAAGGGAAAGACAAGACGGCCGGCAAATTCAAAACCTATCAGGGGCTGTCGACGAGGACGACGCCCCTGGCGACAAAGGGGTGGCCAGTGCCAGCGGCCTTGAGGTACCGGCGGCGATACCCCGCGCAACGGGGAATGGGAGGAAAAGTCACCCGGGCGCGGAGTAGCAGCCCATCGGCCGCAGGCTTGGGTACCGCCTACCCGCAGCAGCCGGCCTCGGGGTCCTCCTCTTCGTGCCTGGCCCGGCCTGGCCCCTGCCTATGGCTTCCGAGGCCCCCGCCACCCCATCAGCAGGGACACCCCCAGGCCGGCCCCGCCTTCCCCTGGCCACTCGAGTGGTGGCCGAGCCGAGGGTCCAAGAGGACACTTCCGAATTTTACTTTCGCCCGTCCCTCATTCTTTGCGAATCGCCAAAAAAAAAGGGGGGGAGGACGACTTTGAAATGAGCTCGAAATGTGAGGACGGACCTGGCGCGAGACTTGGCCCGGTAGAGAGAGAGGTGTTCAGTGGAGAGCCGGGTGGCTTTACAAATGATCCGGCCCCAAGGTGAAGGTCGGGTTCGGGGTTCGGGATCGAGACCAACGCAGCGTGCGGGGCCGCGGCAGGCGGCGACCGCGAGGGGTGGGCGGGCGCTCCCACCACCGCAGGGGCGACGCAGGGGCGAAACAGGGGGCGCTACACAGCTGTTCTGCTCTGCGTCCCCTTCGACAGTGTCAGCCTGCGGTCCGAAAATTAACCCGTCTCTTCCGCCACGCAAAGTGAGTTTGGATCGGCGAGCACGGGACCGGCACCGCCCACCAGAGGGCCTCACCCGGAGTGCCCCACTGGAGGGCCCCACCCGGAGTGCTGCACCGGAGGGCCCCATACCCGGAGGGCCCCACCGGAGGGCCCCACCGGAGGGCCCCACCGGAGAGCCCCACCCGGAGTGCCCCACCGGAGGGCCCCACCCGGAGTGCCCCACCGGAGGGCCCCACCCGGAGTGCCCCACCGGAGGGCCCCACCCGGAGTGCCCGCTGGAGTGGCCCTCGCCCTCCACCGCGATACCAGCTGGCTTGCGCAATGGACTCATGGAGCCATGGACCCATGGCGGCGCTGAGGGAGGCAGTAACCAATATTTCAATTATACGAGCTCTCCCGACGCACCCCTACACTCTCTCTGACCAATCGCCGCCCCCGCCACACCTAGTGGCCCACATTCACCCCCCCCCTTTTTCTCTCTCACTCACACACCACAGGGGGAGTTCAGTCAGCCGATCCGACGGCCGAAATACAGCGTCTGCGGCGCGGCGGGCCTGCCGATATTTTTTGCACCCCTACCACGTGGGGGCTAATTCCTGAGGGGAGAGTCTTTTGAACGGGGCGAGGTTGAAGGGAGAGAAGTAGGGGGGAAAGGGAGGGGAGGGGGAACTTGCGCAAGAACTAGCGCCACATCATATGACGTCACATGTGGAGGTGTGCCGCGCTACGCCCGCGCTTCGCACCGCGGCAGAGGCCGAGCCCCCCGCTGCCCTCTCCATCCGATTGCCTCTGATTTGGCATTCATAAATCCTGGAGTGCCCGGACTCCAGCAGGAGGCGCCGCCCTCCAGCGCTGTGCTCTTCACCCTGTCCGTTCCACCCCCACACCTCTCCACCTCTTTTCCACTTTTTTCACCTCCCCCCCCTCCCTCCTCCCTCTCTCTCTCCCCGCAGCAGCCACCCTCTGTTTTGAGCGGTGCTCCGTGGCTCGAGAAAATTTAATTAAAGCCCCAGACGGCCGATTCCGAAGAGTGTTGCTTCGTCTCTCTCACACTCGTGGGGCGTCCTGCGGGTGTGCGAGAGAGACAGGTGCCGTTGGGAAGCTGCCTGCAGACGGCAGGGCGCGCAGCGTCGCGGATCGGAATGGCCACTGTAGGTGAAAATTATGCCTTCGCCGTGGATACGTGCTGGCCGCGTGACCGACGCCACGCCCCACGGTCGCGGGTTCAACTACCGCCGGTTTCCACGTCTCTGCTTTTTCTTACGACGCGTCGAGAAGTTGGCATGCCGTTTACAGGCCCCCTTTAGGGACACAATTAAAAGAAAACAAAAACATAATTAAGAAAATACAAGGGCGGCACAAAGAAAATGACTGGCGGCCATCTGACGGGGTCGTTGCCAGTCAATTTTCGCCGGGACGCGTTTAGGAAACGTTGGCGTTATTTTTCGAGTGGTGCGGTATTTCCATCTGCGATCGCGTTGCGCCTGCGCCCCGCCCCGCCCCGCCCCGCCCCGCCCCGCCCCGCCCCGCCCCGCCCCGCCCACGCAGAGCAGGTAGTCCGCGCCACTGCCACTCCGCGCCCGTCACTCAGCCGCCGCCGTCGATAATAGCCAGTCACTCAGCAGCGATGCAGCAGTATCGACGGCCCGGTCGGGGGTTCGACTACACCGTCCCCTTGTCGGTTTTTCGCCACAGCCTCCGCTCTTGGCGCGCTCCTTTCACGGCCGTAAAAGCGCTGGCGGCGCGGGGCGGGCAGCACAAACGATGCAAAAGTTTCCGGCGAGAAAATGGGCGGCCTGGGCGTGGCGTGGCGTGGCGGGGCGTGGCGTGGCGTGGCGTGGCGCAGCGTGGCGTGGCGTGGCGTCGGTGCACTACACCGCCGGGGCGACGCGACCGCACGTCCATCAACGCTGCCGATAACCACGCCGTCAGCAACTTGGAGCACACGGCTGCGCGAATCCCCTTCGCTCATATTGGCATCTCCATCCGCGGCACGCCGCCGCCGCCGCCCGCCTCGCCGCGCTCGCTCACGCACGCGTCACGCACGCGTCACGTGCGCGTCACCGCCGCGTCACGCCGCGCTGCTGACGGCCAGGTGACGTCTTAATGGGTCCGGCCGACCTGGAATATTCAACGCCGCTCTGTCTCTCTCGCTCCGGCGACGTGCGAGGGAGACGACGCGAGCAGCGGGCAGCGCGCCGAGGATCGCCACGCCGCTCATCAGTCCCGCAGTCAATTAGAAGCAAAGAGAGGGGCTGGCTGGGAGAGAAGACAGCCTGTCACGCGCCAATCCAAGCGCCTATCAATGCCCTCAACTCTTCACTTTTCAACGATTTTTATTTTCGATATCCGTGAGGTACTTCCAGCGTGGGCCTTCCGTTCATCGGCGGTCGACAACAACAACTACTATTTAAGCCGAGAGTGGTGGCCCTCGTTAATGCATGGCCCGGGCGGAGGACAAGGTGATAGCTGTGGTGAGTGCGATGGAGAGAGAGAGAGAGAGAGAGAGAGAGAGAGAGAGAGAGAGAGAGAGAGAGAGAGAGAGAGAGAGAGAGAGAGAGAGAGAGAGAGAGAGAGAGACAGAGAGAGAGAGAGAGACAGAGAGAGAGAGAGAGAGAGAGAGAGAGAGAGAGAGAGAGAGAGAGAGAGACAGAGAGAGAGACAGAGAGAGAGAGAGAGACAGAGAGAGAGAGAGAGAGAGAGAGAGAGAGAGAGAGAGAGAGAGAGAGAGAGAGAGAGAGAGAGATGCGAAACTACCGTGCGGAATCACTCTGCAGGCGAGAAACGGTCGCGCAAAACGCGAGTTATCAATTCCATATTTTATCCAAATCTCGTTTCCGTTGTGGGGTCCGTTTCCGGGTCCGGCACCGCGGGGCCAAGATAGCACGGCCTCCATCGGCTGTCAATGCGCGGCGGGGGACGCCCGCCCCGCCCAGCACAGCCCCGAGCCGCACCCAAATTAATGCCGAGAGTTGCAATTTATCTCGCCCCGGGATGGCAACGAGCGAGCGAGCGAGCGAGAGAGAGAGAGAGAGAGAGAGAGAGAGAGAGAGAGAGAGAGAGAGAGAGAGAGAGAAGAGAGGAGAGAGAGAGAGAGAGAGAGAGAGAGAGAGAGAGAGAGAGAGAGAGAGAGAGAGAGAGAGAGAGAGAGAGAGAGAGAGAGAGAGAGAGAGAGGCGCTGCAGCGGTAGTAATGCAGCACGGCTACACTACTGACACGCTACGCCGCATTCCACCCGCACCGCACTCCATTCCTGTCGAAAAATGACGACCGATCCGCGAGAACAGCGGCCACGCTCACGCCCCCCCCCCCTCCCCCACTCTCTCACACACACGCACTGATAATTGGTGAGTGATGGCGTTTTGTGTCCGTCATATTGGCCGCACTGCCGGACACATGTATAGCAGCGTTAGTGCGCGGCCAAAAGGACAGCCCGCCCGTAGATGCAGCAGCCAGCCCGCGTCACCACGACGCCATTGTAGAGCACTGAACCCAACAACAACAACAACAACAACACTACGATTCAATAGGGACAGAGGACTTCAGGACACCGTCATGACGACGCATAGCGACGTATGCAGCAGCAACGGTGAGTACAGGCCGAGTATGTATCGACCGCGACGAGTGCCCGCCTAACCGCTTGCAAGGCACATTCACACACACACATTCATTCACACACACACACACACACACACACACACACACAAACATACACACGTCGTGCAGTGCTCTGATTCGAGTGTGCCATTATCGGGCGTCACGTGGTCTGGCGGCCGCCTGGCGGTGGCGGTAACACAATCACGTCCTGGACGTCCTGCGGTCTCTGTCTCTCTCTCCCTCGCGGGGCGTGCCATATATATATAAATAGAGAGAGAGAGAGAGAGAGAGAGAGAGAGAGAGAGAGAGAGAGAGAGAGAGAGAGAGAGAGAGAGAGAGAGAGATAGAGAGAGAGAGAGAGAGAGAGAGAGAGAGAGAGAGAGAGAGAGAGAGAGAGAGAGAGAGAGAGAGAGAGTTCTCGGAATGAGTCTGTTGGCGGTGAAAGGCGGCGAGTGGTGCGCGGAAGACGGCAGGGGTGGTGGTGGCAGTCCGTGAGTAGGTGCGGCTAGGTCGTGGCGGTGGCGGTGTCCCCCCCCCCTTTCCAAAACTACGGTGCTAATAGTTGGCCAGTCTGCCGCGCCCCGCCGTTGAATGGATCCAATTTGGCTGTTGGAGGTTCGGGCATCGGCCAGCGTTCCGGAACCGGGGTCCAAAACCACACAGCGGCGTCCTGTGCAGGACGCTCAGGCGGTGGACCACGCGTTGTCTCGGTGCGCGCCGCCGCTCGAGTCGACCTCCTATCCGATTACGACTCTCAGAGGCCATCGGCGGGCATCGCAGCATTAGGCGATCGGACGCCGCCCCGCCGCGCCGCGCCGCGCTTCGACACTCCAGCGGGGCTATCGTTCCAGCGATCGGTGCGGTCTCCAGTTCCAGGGCGCTGGGCGCTGACGTGCCCGAGTGCCGTGAGACGCACGGATCGCCGCGCCGATACTGCGTCGGCCCACGCAGCACCATCGATACGGGGAGCGTGTATTTTAGTTTATTGATTTTGTCTCGGGCAACCCCTTGGCAGGGTTAGCCGGTGACCTACATCGCGGCGGGCACCCACCAGGCCGCGAGACGCATCGGCAGACCCACACTCGATTGTGTCCCGGAAGGCCAGGCCGCCCGGCCGCCCTGTCGGCCTTGGAGATGGAGGGGATCTACGACGTCCTGCGGGATTCCCCACGCCCGTCTCCTCCCCCGGGCTCAGGCTGCATTTCGGGGCCGGTCAAGGGACCAGCAAAGGGGCCCCGCCGCCGGCCGGACGGACAGACAGACACACAGACAGGCTGCGGGCGCAAAATCACGTACACTGGAGCACTTTGCGCGCAGTTACGTCCCCCCCCTGGAGCCCCAGCCAAGAACTGCTCCAGCCAGCCAGACTCGGCGGGCCGACCGCCGACCCTGCGGCCGCGGGCCCGGGGGGCACATTCATTGCTCAGCTTCTGGAGGCTCCGGCGACTTCCAGCAGCGCGACGCACACACTGCTGAGGCGCTGCCGCCGTCGGCCCGCCGCTCTGGATTCCCGCATCCTCTCCCCTCCCACCGCCTATCTCCCCTCCTCTACCTCCTTCCCGATACAGATCAGTGACTGATTAACGCCCTTGTTCTGCCATTGTCCCCCCCCCTCACGCCTTTCTCTGCGTCTCTTCGGGGTGCTGGCATAATGAGGTACTTGGGCCCCTCATGGGCGGGCAGCACGCTCGGCCGGACGGACACGAGTGCAGACAGGCGGACAGACAGACAGCTTGCACGGCCAACGGCACCCGATTCCAAGAAGCACAGCAGCACTCGGTCCCATGGCATTCGGCGTGTCGTCACTCAGACGCGAGTATTTTTTGTCGCCTCCCTCAAGCTTATCGTTTTCCGACATCATTTCTATATTTCATTATATTTGTGCATTTTTTTTTTTAAATTTTTTATTTTTGGCAGGAGGTTTTGTTGCGCGCGCGGATCTGACTGAGTGGATGGGACGCGGATGGGGCGCCGCGCGTGGGGCTTAATAAAAAAAGTGACGCTTTCTTCCTCGCCTGTCTGTCTGTCTGTCTGTCTGTCTGTCTGTCTGTTTGCCCGTCTGTCTGTCTGTCCGCCGGTCCAGCCAGCCGGCATGGGTGCGATGGTCTCGCCGGATAAGGCAAAGGCACCGGTGCCGTACCAGCGTGCCGCGGGTATCGGGGCATCGAGTGGGTATCGTCGAGTATCGGACCAAAGGCCACCGAAAACCGAGAGCAGGGCGGCACACAGTGAGTCAGAAGACCGTTGAGGCGGCCAAAATTGTAGACGCGTTTTGAGCTCCAGAGTCGCCAAATGGGACTCGAATCGAACGTGTGACCCCATCAATGGATTGCTCTCCAAACGAGGAACCCATTGGTGGCGTCGCACGTTCGATTCGAGTCCCATTTAGCGACTCTGGAGCTCAAAACGCGTCTACAATTTTGGCCGCCTCAACGGTCTTCTGACCCACTGTGCGGCAGCCCCTTCAGCCGCTTCAGTGCGAGTCACAGTACTGTACGGTCCACTGTACAGTCCACTGTACAGTCCAGGGCGGGGGTGGCATTCACCTTGGCGTGTGCAGTGCACCCCTTTGGAGAGGACCCACTCGAAAGAGGAAACTCCGCGCCGCGCCACTGCGCACGCTCGCGTTCGCGTCACGGCTGCGCTGCGGCATTTCACGCGCTGCCCCACCGAATTTCTCATCCACGTCGTCGTGTGAGGCGGGGCGGCCTCGCGGGGAGCCGCCGCCTCATTTCACACCGAGTTACAGAAACAAATGTGAATGCCAAAACGAATCCGAACGCGGCATTCTTCCCGCGTGGAGCGATGAGCCGTTCGGGTCCGTCCTTCGGGTGGGTTAGGTTCGGTGTTCGGTTCGGCCCGAGGCGTGGAGGACGGGTTGGGGCGCTTAATTGAAAACAGAGTGGGTTTTAACTCGATACGCCGCGCTCCGCCACGCTGCCACTTAGCGGCGGGGCGCGGGTCGCCGTGGAGGGGGTACTCACAGGTGTCGAAGGCGGCCGCTCCGGCCAGGTAGGCGATGGCCAGCACTAGTCCCAGCGGCCCCGCGGCACCGCCCGTCGGGGGCATCTCGCATGTGGCGTCAGCGGCTGGGGGCGGCGGGGGCGGCGGGGGCGGCGCGGGGGCGGCAGGGGCCCCGCATGAGCCGGGGGCTGGGCCGCCACAGCCTGCAACAGAAAGAGAAACCATTTTTCACGTCCAGTCAGACTGACGCGCGCCGCGGCCGGCAGGTACGGCTGATGCACCTGCCCGGCGAGGGGGCGGACCCGAGGCCTTTTTGCATAGGTAATGTCTGGGGGGTTCAGTCGCTCTCTCAGCTCGCTCACACCCTCCGCACCGCCGGCAGGCCGAAGGCAGAGACAGCGCCTTCCACGAATCTCGGCCCGGACTCTCGGGGTTATCATTATTAAAAACATTAAAAATTCGTCCCCCGGCGCGGCGCTGGCGATGACGTCTGCGATCCTATCGGACGCCTTGATTACGGGTGCCGTACTTTTCACCTCACCCGATCCCAATGACAAGAAGCACAACTCCCAACAAAACAAGGGGGGGGACAGCGTCAAAAAAATAGGAAAATAGAAAACACCTGAATGAGGGAAAAACAAAATCTAGGTCTGTTTCTCCCTCGCCGGAGGCATCAGAGAAAGCACCCGGCCAGCGTGTTTTGCACGTGTAGATGCACCAGGATCGATTTGTGCCCCAGCGGGGAGGGGGCTCTGCTCCGCTGCCGAATGCTCTCCAGACAGACACTTTTTCGTCTGCGCTACCCCCTCCCCCTCTCCCATCCCCCATGCCTCAATATCGCCGCGGACCTTGGCCGTGTTTGCCACGCCTTATTGCCTCCACGACCGGAATTTCTGTGCGCCGCCCTTTTTCGCGACTGGCCGGCCGGACGGACCCGCAACACAAACAGAGACAACAACAACAAAAAAGCACAGTGGGACTGAATGCTGGCAAGCCGCGGGCATAACGTGCGGGCGGGCTGCACCACTCACACCTCGGGAGACTTGGAGCTCCACGCCCACCACCACACCTCAACGGCACGGACAACAACAACAAGTAGAACAACGGCCGACAAGTCACACCCTCAACTAACTTATGATGAAGAGCAGGGCGCTTCAAGCCGGCTGTAGGTACGCCGTTAAGGCGCACCGGCGTTGTGAGCAGCGGCCGAGAGTCTGGGAGGGGGAAACAACGGCGCTGCGTGAAAAAACTTTTTCATCCACCCACGACACTAGGGGGGGGCCGAACCGACGACTCGTGCCCGAGCAGCGGCTGAGCTGTTATTGGAATCAAATGTTATTGCGAAAATGTTGTCCTGCACGGTAGACCAATAATTAGCTTCTAGTGTGTACACTTTGGAGTTGCCAGTCAAAGTATCTCCGCGTCCGTGTGTGTGTGAGTGTGTGTGTGTGTGTGTGTGTGTGTGTGTGTGTGTGAATGTGTGTGTGTGTGGGGGGGGGGTTGTGTGGTTGTGAGGTTGTGGGCGCAAGCGAACTCAACAGGGGCGCGACCCCAATAATACGGCAGGTGCGCTAAGACCCGAGGATCCAAGGTGGAGGTGTGTGAGCGCGTCGGTGTGGGTGGATCAACTTCTTCGCCACACATACAAGAGGCATGCGCGCCGCTCGTCTGTTCGACACAGAGTACGGGCGCGAGCCTAGACGGGGTAGGTACAGGTGCGGCATAGGCTGCTGGAGCCCACACCCTCACACCCTCACACACACAACCACTGCCTCCCCACCCTTCGCCACAAAACACTCTCTCTCTCTCTCTCTCTCTCTCTCTCTCTCTCTCTCTCTCTCTCTCTCTCTCTCCTTCCCTCTCTCTCCTTCTCTCTCTCCCCCCCTCTCTCTCTCTCTCTCTCTCTCTCTCTCTCTCTCTCTCTCTCTCTCTCTCTCTCTCTCTCTCTCTCTCTCTCTCAGTCTCAACCCTTAACCCAGAGCCCCTCGGCGAGCAGGGCGGGGAGCGATCACGAGGAATCACGAAGACGGTGTCGAGTAGGTGGATGGAGCTTGGCTTGGGGCCGCGAGGGGCGCTATTGAAAACGCGCCAAGGGAGTCGAGGGAGGGAGGGGGGAGGAGTGGAAGGGAGGGGGGAGGGGAAGACCAAAGGTGATATGATGGCATCCCGTCCCTTCTCGTCTGCCGAAACCACATCGAAAAAAAAAAAAAAGTGCGGGGCCGCGCCGACGGAAAGGAGTCGGCAAAAAAAAAAAAACGTGTGCGTGCAGAAAAGCAGGGGCGGTAGGAGTCGTGCGGCTCGTCACGGGGATTCGATATCGCGCCATGATTAAATTCCAGGACACTTCCCGCGGTGTGTCCCACTGCAGCGGTTAACCGCAGCGGCTGAGTAATGGAAAAGTACGCCCGGTTGTCTATTTTATTTTTTTTTTCGTCCGCCTCGAAAACAGTGTTGATCTTCATTGGGCGCTGCGAGCTCCGCTAGCGTGTGTTCCTCACGCGCGGCGGACTGGCTGAGCGGGCGAGGTGGACGAGGTGTAAAGCCACCGTGGCCTCCGTGAATGGCGCCAGGGTCAACAACCCCGTCAGCACCTACTTCGCTACCCGCGCCGTGAGTACCGCAGACAAATGCCCTGAATAATAAAAAATGCGCGAGTGTTTTATTTTTCCGTTATCAACGCTTTGCCAACCACTCCCTCTATCTCTGCGGTGCCGCTTTTACCGAACTACACTGTATGCCGCCCCCCGCCAAACACACGCAGACACATGCACCCAGAGGCCCACACCGCATTAATAAATTCGATCGCCCGCGCTTGCTTTATTCATGACCGCGAGCCGGGCGGGCAAGGCTGGCAGCCTCGCTGGCAGCGGGGCCCCGGTGATTCGGTCCAGTTGGAGACCGAGTCCGGTCGGGGCGGCCGGCACAGTGGGCCGGGAGCCGCAGGGATGTTTGCGGGGGGCTGACCTGCTGCCTTGATCGGATCTCCGTCCGGCCGACACGTCGCCGACCCCCAGACAGACAGACAGACAGACAGACAGCGAACAATCAGGCCCCCCCTCCCCGCCCAAAACAAAAAAAAAATCCTCGCAGAATTTCATGTACGCGAAGCGGCCGCGGTTTTTAAGCGCCCTTAACAAGGGCGGCGCTGAAACAAGGCAAAAAGCACCGTGCGATGCGGGCAGTGCATTAAGGGAGGCGTCTACAGATATCGAGATTCGATCCGCGGAAGACGACGCCGGCGACGCCGGCACGGCGGCAGGCAGGGTGAAAATAACGCAGAGGCAGAACGGAGCAGAGGCGCTTTTTCCCGCGCTGATTGGATCCGCAGCCGTCGCCGCCTCGACGCGGCGCCCCGGCCAGCGTGTCCGGGAGCAGCACGGCGACATGGCGCCGCCGCGGCCGACACGGAGAACAAGCGATCATTACCACGTTTAGACGCGCCGCGGGCCAACACGGCGGCCAGCCAGAGCAGCCAGCCAGCCAACACGACGGCCAGCCAGAGCAGCCAGCCGCCCGCCACCCCGCGGGGCGCTGGCCCCGTTCTCCTTTATTTTAATTCCATTTTCCAGTGCGCTCCGTCATCATCAGCCTCATGATCCATCACCGCGCCGCTACGCGCCGCCAGGACGGCCTCACAACACTCGCTGCGACAGCAGCGTGGACCGCGTCCACGAGGGCCAGAGGAGGCAGGGGCTCTTATTAGAAGTCAAAGCGGGCAGCGGTGGCCCGGGGGGAGGGAGGGTGCAGAAACCCGCCGGCGAAATCGAGTCCACCGGAACTCGCCAAAGTGTCTGCGCTCTCTATTTTTCTCGTCTCGGCGGAGCGGTATCGGCATTGACCCAAGACACAGTCTGCGCCAGCTGCAGCCGGCCAGCAGCCGGGCAGCGCACGCGCTGATCAATGCCGGTGCACTCGGCCGCCGCGTGACCGGGATCACGATGTGGCGCCGCCAAGGCCGAGCAGGCCGCCGCGCCGCCGCTGCACTCCGTCCAGGCACGGCAAGGCGGCTCGACTTGGCGCGCTCGCCACCACCCAAACCGCGACGCCCCCTCCCCTCCCCCTTTCTCCGGGGAACTGCAATATCCCTTCACGGCTGGCAAGTTTCGGGACCGCAACCCGCACCGGGCCGCCCGGCCCCCTCAGTGGACGCGGCGGCGGCGGCGGCGGCGGCCTGCGCCCCGCCGAGCCGTGCCGTGCCGTGCCACGCCCCCCACATCGCGCGTCACCCGCCAAGTTTTACCCCTCTGTGTGTTTGCGGGCCGCTGACGTCGCAAAGGGACGCCCTGGGAGTCGCAGTGAAAAGCCAGTTCAGGTAACGTCACACAGCAGCGGGCTGCTGGTCGCCGCGTCTCCCTCGCACTCACGGGCCGTGCCGGCCGTGCCGCTGGGGCGCGAGAGAGACCCGCCGGGATTGTTTCCCTCGCCGCCAAGTTGGCCGCCCTGCCGATGCCATTGTGCCCACTGTGCGCATCCGCGGCGCGCCCTCCACAATGGCAATGGCGGCGCCGAGTGGCTGGCCGCGGGCCTAGCCTCGCTGCGGGCCGCGGGCCTAGCCTCGCTGCGGGCCGCGGGCCTAGCCTCGCTGCGGGCCGCGGGACTAGCCTCGCTGCGGGCCACAGCGCCAAAGCAGCGTGCATACAACAACACTCAGTGCGCCAAAGGTTTGGCAGCCATACATCACAAAGGCTCGCTCAGGCCCGTCGTGCCGCGACCGCAAAGCCATGCGGGCTCTCAGGGTAATCGCCCCTACACTGCCCTAAACGATTCGCCACGTCGACACAAAGTTAAGCTCCGACCGTTTCAGCCGAATTGTCCGAGATTTACATGACAGTAAAACTAAAGAAATGCGGTGGATTTTGGAGTGTTTTTTTAGAGTGCGGCCAAATAAGGGGTATGAGCAGAGCAAACTGTTGGCATTCCGGCGCATAGCCCCGGCAGAGCGCTTCATGGCGGCACGGCGCGACACGCCGCATCCCGCGGAATGCACGTCGGAAGGAAGCCAGCCTGAATGCCGCGGACCGACAAAGCGCAGCGGAGCGCAGCGGAGGGCAGAGGCGAGCGGACAGGCGGACAGGCAGACAGACGGCACTAACCACCGCCACAATCTGGCAGCGCGCAACGCACGCGACACTGACGGAGTCCCGCGCCCGCGAAACACTTCGCCCGAGGCAGGATGCACGCGCGCGCACGCGCACACACACACACACACACACACACACACACACACACACACACACACACACACACACACACACACCGCTGCCGGACGCGCTTCACGCCTAGCCCGTGGAGAAGGCCTCCCCGTCCTCCTCCAGGTCGCCATCGACGTGCTCGGCCGCGCTCGGCCGCGCTCAGCCGCGCTTTGCCGCTATGTGGGTCACGTCTTGGTTGGTGTTCCTGCCATTCGGTATTTACGGTTGGTTCGGCGGCGCTCCCTTTTACGATTTCCGGCTCGCATGCAAGTCAGCTGCAACCCCGGGCGGGGCGGGGCGGGGCACCCTAGTGGGCCATCCGACCGCCGCACGCCAGCGGGGCACAGGGCCGCCTGCCGCCTCTTGGATCGCTAAACCGCGACCTGCAGAGACCTGCAGACCTGCCGCGCTGGCTCTGGGATCGCAAAACCGCGACCTGCAGAGACCATTGAGGCCCTCATCGAGGCCCCGCGCGACCCGGGTCAAGGCCGACGTCAAGGTCGCTCCAGTTTGACATGACATTCATGTCAAACGTAAAAAAGAATACGCGAGCCTGGTTGTTTGGCAGACCTGCAGCATTGCAGAGCGTGGGGCGGGGGACCCCTGTGGCATTTCAAATTGCGCGCGGGGGCTCCAGCCAGCCAGGCAGCCAGGCAGCCAGGCAGCCAGCCAGGCAGCTAGCCAGGCGCGCGACGTGCGGGAGAGAGACAGAGCGAGGAAAGCGCCTAAGCGACACACTTCAGTGGCGCCTTTTCTATCAATTCCCTCCGCCTCTCTCTCTCTCTCTCTCTCTCTCTCTCTCTCTCTCTCTCTCTCTCTCTCTCTCTCTCTCTCTCTCTCTCTCTCTCTCTTCGTTTTCGCGAAATGACAAGGATCTTGTATTTCAAGGCTCGGCGGCGCGGGCGGGCCGATGAGGCAATGAAATGGGAAGTCCTTCGTCTTTTACGGCGGCGAGGCGATGGCTTTCGACTTCCACCCTCTTGCCCTGACAATCCGTCTCGCCTCATTAATTGGAAACGGCTGCCAGCCCGGTCCGCCCCGCCTCGCCCCACAGGGTGGGCCCCCCGAGGGGCGGTGGGAGCCACCCTGTTACCTGGCAAACGGATTGCTGCACCTCGGCCCGGGGGGTGGGATGGGCGGCTCGGTTAGCCGGCTGGGATACCCCTAATTTTCTTACGACGTTGACACCGTGACGGCGGCGTGGCGGTGGGGGCCGCGGGGGCCGAGGGGGCGGTGGGGGCAAAAGTGCGGCTCTGCGGACCGATAACAATGCAGGGGCACTAAAGGGCGAAAGGGCCGAAAAGAGGGGCCAGCCGCCTCGCCTTGCCGCCTTATACGTCTTTGTCGCGGCTTCACGGCGACTGGCTCGCGCGACGCCCCGCCACGACCTCGCGGACCAAAGGCGCCCCCATGGAGACTCTGCAGTGCTCTGCGGTGCCTGCGCGGTGCGGGGGCCCCGCTAACAGATTGCGGCTGGGATGGCGCTAGTTTGCCTGGCCGGACGGCGCCGCCGCCTCGCGAGACGCAGTAATGACGTGCAACAATACAGACCCGGCCGGGTGGCGGGGCGCGCTGGGGCCGCGGTGGGGCGCAACCCCCGCGCAGGAAGAGGGAAATTGGGGGCGTCAAAGTTGATGTATGTTTCCGCGCGTCTGTCTATGGGACGTCCTGAATGATGCCGGAGAATGGCAGAGAATGATCCGGCGGGGCAGACGCGCGCCACAGGGCGACCCACCCGGTGCCATTCAGCTCCAGCCTCCACCCCCGCCGCGCACCGCGCGCCGCGGCTTCCGAGACGCCGGCTGGCGCGGCGCCAGGGAGGCGGCCGAGCAGAGCACGCCCTGCGCGCGGCCGCGTGGCACAGGGACGCCCAGTGTACACGCACACCCTTCCGGGTCACAGAACGAGCTTTGTACCGTGTGCAGCGTGCAGCCCATATTTCAATTCCGTGTCGGAAACGTCGCATGACGCGCGCCGACGCCCCGCAACACGCACGCAACACGCACGGGAGGCTGCACGCGGTGGTGGTGGTGCGTGTGTATGTGTGTGTGTGTGGGGGGGGGGGGGGGAATCACCGCCGTCCCGGCCACAGCGTCGTCCTGTTCTCGGCGCCGTCAGCCCTCGCCGTCGGCCGTCCCTTGGCGTGGTCCGGGCCTCGGCGACAGGCGTGTCCGGGGGACGTCTCGGCCGCCTTGTCTGCGTAATCTGAAAGCAAGTGCCGGAGGGCCGTTGCTTGCACGACGTGGCGGATCTACAATTTAAATCGGCGTGGTGCTGCTGGTCCGCAGCGTGGCCCCGCCCCGCCCCGCCTCGCCCCGCCCCGCCCCGCCCCGCCCAGCCCCGCCCCGCCC
The DNA here is from genome assembly GCA_030522485.1 of Stenchaetothrips biformis. Classification (NCBI taxonomy): domain Eukaryota; kingdom Metazoa; phylum Arthropoda; class Insecta; order Thysanoptera; family Thripidae; genus Stenchaetothrips; species Stenchaetothrips biformis. Next base: position 8,048,198 of record CM060089.1, on the reverse strand, counting down.
CGCCGGCTGCACACTCTTTCAAACGCTGCAGCAGTTGCTGGCCGCGCAGACTCGAGCGACTATGTAGAGCGGGCGCGTGGCATTTGGCTCAGCCTCGCACCTTCCCGCTTGGTAGTTGCTCAAGTTACTTTTCGCCTTGCCCCTCTCGTACTCGTTGGGCGCCCGGCGCAGGAGAGACGGAGCGACAAAAACATGCCGCTCGAGGAACGCGCCTGCCGGGCCACCCGGCCACCCCCACGTTACACCACTATAAAAATGCGGGGGCGGCGCGCGCCTCGCCGATATTTGGATGAATTGGAGCGAATTTGGGGCAGCGGAAGGCGGGGCGGGGCGGGGCGGGGCGGGGCGGGGCGGGGCGGGGCGGGGCGGGGCGGGGCGGGGCGCATCGAAAGCCGATATGACGCGGGGCAGACTGATGGCATTACTCTCCCAGCGGACCTGGCCGTCCTGGCTCCAGCAATGCTGAAGCGAGTCGGGGAGGATTGCAAGGAGGGGAGCGGACGAACGCGCAGCCGCGCACAACGCGCGTCAACACGCATGTTCTTACCCCCTGGAGCAGATGCTTTAATTCCGATTCTTGATAAACCTCGGCCGGGGGAAGGGGGCAGGGACGAGACTGTCGAAAAACGACAATTCAATGGAAACCCCCCACACACACACACACACACACGCACACACACAGACTCAAACACAGAGAGGAGAGGGCGGTATCAGGGCCGTATCTCTTCCTCCCGGAGTGACAGTAAGGCTGTTGGCACTGTTAGCAGTAAACAAAGGCTATCAGGCCGCAGGGATGCCGGGCACACACCGCGCCGCCTGTCCCTCTCTATCCCTCTCTCTCTCTCTCTCTCTCTCTCTCTCTCTCTCTCTCTCTCTCTCTCTCTCTCTCTCTCTCTCTCTCTCTCTCTCTCTCTCTCTCTGGCTCTCCACGCGGCAGCCACACACCTGGCGCGTCACGCGCGCCGCACGTGGCGGTCACGCCCTGGTCACGCTCGTCGGCGTGACAGACACGCTCGCTCCATGCTCCCGGGCGGCGAGCTGCTCGTGTCACGTGGCACGCACCGACGTGACGTCACACCCCCGTCGTGTCCGTCGCGGCACGCGCAAGACAAGGCCACCCCAGCGCATAAATTTGAGCCCGCCCCTCCAGCCCGTCGTCGTCGTCGTCGTCGTCGTCGTGAACCCCGCCGGCTGTCGTCACGGCGAGGATGTTCGTCACCGTGATGACCGCCCGGATACTGGATACCCCTCGGGTGTCCGATTAGCCAGGGCACGCCGAGCACTGGGTGATAAGCCGTGGGGAGATAGTGGAGCCTCGGCCCCCCCGCTGCATCGGCTGGGCGCGACGCTCGTCAACGCCCTGCATGGCCTCCACAAGCATACGCGCGCGCGCGCGCGTGTGTGTGTGTGTGTGTGTGTGTGTGTGTGTGTGTGTGTGTGTGTTCAGGTGCGGCGCCGTTCCGTTTTCATTTTGGCCGCCAACGAGGCCGTCACGGAAGAGGCGCGCGCCGCCCCGTCTCATCCAGGAAAATGGCCTCCTCGTGCTGCGCGCCGCGCGGCAAATGAATAAAGAAGGCCGCAGCAGGCGCAAATCCCTAATGGCTCATTCCCGACTACTAATATCGCCCCCCCCCCCCATCTTCCCTTTTCCGTGCCCGCAATGCTTTTGTCTTCAATGAGCGAACCGCCGCGTTACGAGATTATTATTGCCGGGGTCATGCCCTTTTCTTCCTTGAGACAAAGAGGCCGAGCGGGCTGCTCCGCGCACACGCCGAGACACAACGTGCGCGAAGAAAGAAAAGGGCGCCAATTTATTCCCCAGGAAGGACGCGGATTTTCATTTTCATTACAATTAGAGGACCCCGCCGCCGTGTTCGCCGCGCGGTGCCGTGCCGCGGGTACCTGCTCGCAGAGCGACAACAACAACAAAAACAGCGCCGTTTCAAAACTTTTGTTTTTGTTTTCACCGCGGGGGCTGCGCGAACCGAGAAGCCACAAACTCGTGCAGCCGATCGACAGCGGCACGCGCACCGAATTTCTCATCCCCACGAGGACGACGATGGCTGGGTGACGTGCGCGACGTAGCAGGGGCCCCGACGCTTCGGACCGGACCCGAACTCAACACATGAGGGTACCAATGGATTGCGCTTGCAACGGGCAAGCCATTGCTAGGATCACGAGTTCGATTCGAGCCACAAAACGTGACGGGGTGGGGAGGGGATTCGAACCCGGGGCGGCGGCGCGCGAACTGCACACTCACTCACCCCACGGCCGGCTGCGCACGATGCAAAGTCGGCGCGCTGCAGGACAAAGGGGTCCCTTAATCCGCCGTAAACAGGGGCGTAAACGCGGAGACGGCGGCGCGCTCGCAAAGCAGCGCGGAACAATGCACCCACCTCGCAACTTTGGAAGAATTCCTGATAGCTTCTGAAGGGCGCCGCCGCCCCTTGCAGCAGCCTCACTCCCCCGGCAGGAAAACGCAGCGGCGCTCCGACAGGGTTAATCGCGACGCTAAAACGGCGCCTTGAGCAAACTCGGCGACCGGGCCCGCCTCGCTCACAGTGTGCAGGCTGCAAGGTGCGCCGCGCCGCGCCGCGCCCTCAAAGGGCCCGCCAAAGACCAACCACGACGACCTGGCCGCCTTCCTGGCGCACAGTGTGCCGCACAAGTCTACATGAGACTAGCTAGCACAGTCGCCTAATACCTTCCCCGCTGTCACCGCCGCCGCTGCCGCGCACTTATACGCCAAGGACTGCTGCTTCACATTCACGGCCAAAAACTTTTCCGTGCTTTTTTTTGTGCGCTTTTTAGGGGTTCCGACGAAGGAGGACCCCTATTGTTTTTGACGGCTCCGCTTCTTCTTTTTTATATCCTATTCGGTTTTGGAAAATGAGTACCGCCAAATTATTCGTTACGATAAAAAAATAAGGGTAGCGGGAAGTTTTTAAAAATTTATCGTGGAAATTTTGCGTAATTTGTTAAAACATAAAACTTCAACAATCAAACATCCTTAACCGTTGGTTTTATCGAGAAACGTTTCAAAGACAAAATGTGCCTCAGTAGAAAATTCAAACTTTTGACTCATTAAATTAACGAAAACTTGTCTACGTTACGGTCTAATACGAAAAACATGAATAAATCATTTCCATAGAAACGAATACGATCCACCCGTCAAAATTCAAACTGCCCCAGGTAAAAATGGGTTTTATAAAGTTGCACGGAGAATTTTATAAAAATATATAAACTTTTATAAAGACTCTTATAAAAATTTATATAACTTTATATAAATATACACATGCTATTTTATACACCTTTATGAGGACTTATAAAACCCTGTATATGGTTTTATAAAGGTGGCCCTATATAGTTATATAAGACTGTTTAAATATACTTGCATATAGCCCTATAAAGTGGACATTTGATGAAGAAATGATATAAAGACTCATTTGTATATATAAGCTTGTATAAAGCTCCCTTTATAAAACTTTATATAAAACACCGTCTAGTTGTATAAAGGCCCTTATAAAAACTTATATACAAGCCATTATAAAACTTTATAAACCTGGATAAAAAATGCTTATAAATTCATATAAAAATTTATAAAGACCTTTATAAAATCCATTTTTACCTGGGTTATGACCAGTAGAAACAAAGCAGAATGGCGGGAAATTCAAAATGTTCTTCCTGCGCATGCGCTCAATTCAAACCGACCAATACCGAAGACTTCCGGTCAAACCTGATTCAGTTACCACCATGATTTCTCGACGGTCCCTATCGATAGGCGCGTAACTCTGAGCGGCGAAAACATACGCGCGCAAGTCCGTCCGCCGCCTCCAAACAGTCGTATCTTGGCTGGGCCGGGACAAACCGCGCTATCTTTGCATCATTTCCTATCTAGATAGCGCGCTTTGTCGCGCCCCGGCCGAGATACGATGGTTTGTCCCGGGCGGACGTACTTGCGCGGTTACGTTCGCGCCGATCAGAGTTGCGCGCCTATCGATAGGGACCGTCGTTCTGCTCTCCACCTCGCGACTTTCAGTGCTCATACTTCTCAAACAAAGATCACCCGCGTTTTAAAACCATCCCTTTCCAGTTTTATGAGTTTGTCAAACCAACCACTGAACTATTGTTAGGTTGTGGGTCAGAACTATTCCAGTGAATAAAGGAAAACATGACATGAGAAACCGCAGCCTTTAAAAGCAAGCCAAACAAATCCGCTTCAACAACAATCAAGAGGCAGTTTCAATGCGCGACTACTCGTTTCTTCAACGCCTTGCAACTATTTTTTCCGCTCACCACT
>CM060089.1:8018898-8038898 GCA_030522485.1 Stenchaetothrips biformis | reverse complement strand
AGCGTGCAACGCGCGCGCCACACACACACACACACACACAGACACACACACACACACACACACACACACACACACACACACACACACACACACACACACAGACAGACACACAGACACACAGACACACACACAAACACACACACACACACACACACGCACACAGAGGCGCGCGCGCGATATGAGACTAAGGCGCCATACCGTGCGCAGGCAGGCAGGCCCACGGACAGGCCGGGGACAGGCTCAGGAAGGGAGACAATGAGCGAGAGAGACAGCGGCATCGCTTCCCGGCACCTGCCCCCCCCCCTCCCCCTCGCCTGGTGACCTGTACCTTGCCCCAGGGCGCGGCCGGCCGTCCCGACCAGTGGACCCCGGTCGCCGCGGCTACCCGGGTAGAACAGGGTCCTCTTGGACTCCAGGGGGATCGGCGGCACCTGCGGCGGGGAGGGGGGGGGAGGGGGGCACTTCCGAACAGGGCGTAAACTACCAACCCCATGTCCCCCGGGTCCCTTGAGACTTCCGTCGCTGCCGGCCAGCCATGCCGCGCCAGGCCCACAATGCACCGGCAAACAAGGCTACACTAATTCGAGTTCCCGGGTTCGCGTCCCCGCAAACGCGCCAGCAAAAAAAAAATAAAAAAAATATTCCACCCACCGCACGTGGAACGACTATCTAACACGGCTACGACGCCACTGTCTGTTTCTGTGTGTCCCAAATGTGAAGTCGTGCCATTAGAATAAAGTCGGTGCATGTTTGCAGCGGCGCTTGTGTGTGTTCGCGTGTGTCCGTGCTAGCGACAGTGTTTATGCACGTTCGCAAGTGCATCGCGTGGAGTGTAGAGTTTGGGTAGCTGCCGACAACAATGCAACGTTACATCGGCGTTCCATATCCGCACTTCCTCCCTCTCTCTCTGCCTCTCTCTTCCCACCTCTATCCTCGGCCCTCCTTGCCCCGTCTTCGTCGTCTACGGCCCCTTGTTGTTACAACAATGACAGCATGGAACCAGTCAGACAGCAACCCTCTGCACAATGCTGTACTCCACGACGCGCCGCCGCCCCTTCTGCACTGGAAAGCCCCTCCCCCTCCCCCTCCCCACCCCCGCGCGGGGCTACTCGCCGTCCTGCCCGCTCCCATTTTCGCTGATTTCCTCATCGACGGAAAAGAGTGAACAAACAAAGCTAGCAGCAACAACAACAACAACAACAGGGACGCTAGGAGCCCCCCTCCAGCCCCCTCGCGAATCGGCTTTCCTCTGTCCGCGTCGGCGTTCGCTGGACTTTGGGACGCAGACCTATATAAGGCGCATTCTTTCATCCGTTCTCGATCAAGTTTCGCTATCCGCACGTGACGTGCCCCGCGGCGGCCCACTGTGCGGCGGCCCCACCGCGGCCCACCTCGCGAACCGCCCTGCGGTAATTCCAGCTCCGCGAGCTTTGCGATCCATCGCACATAACTTGGGCGGCTTGCCCGGCGAGCAGGTGAATGAGTGTTCCAATCACACGCGGGAGGGAAGGGGCAGCTGGGAGCAGCACGGAATCGATGCTAAAGAGTCTGTCTGTCTCGCGCCCCCCTGCGGCACGCGCCCCGCCGCAGCCCCCGCAGCCCCGCCCCGTGAGTGCGAGGGAGACAGAGCGACGGTGGAAGCTCCACTGCGGGCCTGCCTGCGCCTGCCTGCCCGCCTGCCTGCCAGGTGCCAGGGTGCCTGACTGCCCTGACTGGCCCTGTCTACCCCCTTTATTTTCACAGCCTTCTTTCCCGAGTCCGGCAGCGTCCCACCGCGGTCCGGCAACTGGGTTGTCACAGACAGACAGACAGACGGACGGACGGACGGACGGACGGACAGACACACGTGGACGTCATTGAAGTACCCCGTTCCGCCCCCACCTGATTGGCCCGCACTGGCTTAATTGCCAATCCAAGCAGGAGAACAGCGACGCACGATATTTGCTCGCCTTACCGCAGCACCACGGTCCGAAATCAGGTCACGGGAAAAGCGCTCGCACCTGCAACAAAATAAAATGGGTTAGAGAGAGAGAGAGAGAGAGAGAGAGAGAGAGAGAGAGAGAGAGAGAGAGAGAGAGAGAGAGAGAGAGAGAGAGAGATGGCCGCGGCGTCCAGCAAGAAGACCGCCTCAGGCAACTTTACTGTCCACTCCCGGAGAGAACGGCGGATGCTACTGACGTAGCGAAAAGAGAGAGACTGGCACGCGTTTTCCCGGGTCAAATTTTCTTTTCTTTAAAAAAAGAAAATCACTTGGTGGAATTAGGAAGCGGAAAGACGAGACCCAAGCGAATCAGATGGCACGGCCTGAGGCCCGCCGCCTCCGCGCGAGGCTCGATTTGGCTCGCACGCTGCCCTCTGCCGACTGATCCCGAACAGTGCTGAATTTCGTCGCTCTGTCTCTCTCGCGCTCCTGGGGCGCCCCGTAGCGGTGCGCGAGAGACAGAGCGACGAAGCACTGCCGGCTGGCGTCGAGATGAACCAGATGGACGGATTCTGGGGCGACAAATTGCGAAGCTCTGCCGTCCGTCAAATTGGAGCCGACTCGTAATCAATCATCCCATGCCGTTCCTCCCGGTTCTTCTTCGTCCTTCTTCCGCTCAGCCAAATCAGGTGACTCAACAAACTTTGTCATGCGATGACTCCGTCGGGGAGAGAGGAAAAACACACACTGGAAAAAATGAAGGTGGAACCACGCTATAATTTTTCGTCCAATGGTGGTGTAAAATTTCTGTTGTGGGCCTGTATTTGCAACACATTGTGCCAACTCCAACTCCCAAGGGGGACGAACCGTGGGTGCTTTGCTTTTTGCCCCAAGCGGCGGGTCTCGCAAGAACGCATTTCCTCGACAGCGCGACACAATGCGATCCCAACGTCAACGACAAAAAGCCTGCCATCCTTTGTGGCCGCGACGTGGGATTACGCTCACTTAGACTTTCCTAATTTCGCAATGACAGACAGCGCTGTCTTGGCCGAGGCCGCGCACGTCACGACGAAGGGGTGCAGCAGCAGCCGTTGGCAGTCGCAGGCATTCCGGGCATAAAAAGTAAAAAATCAGTGTAGTCACGAGAAGGCCGCACCGCATGCAACCCTTCCGAGGCCGAAGGACGGTGAGGAGACACCACGGCGAGGGCGCGGCGCGCGGCACGACACGAGCGCCGGGACACAACTTTGTGTTTGCTTGCGCGCGCCCAGCAAGCGGCCTCGGCGCCGCCGAAGCTTTCAACTTCTTTCCAATATTTCGGCAGGTGGCGCTTGTGGCCGCAGTGTCGGAAAGTAAAAGTAACCCCCGCCCGCCGCCCCCATCCCGGCCTGAGGTCCGGGCGGCAGTATTGGCGGCGGCAGCTGCACGCGGTGTGTCCGCGCAACATGGTGCACCACCACGACGACGGCGTCGGCGGCGCCCCGGGCCGTGGGGAAAATAGCAGCGGAGTGGAGCTCGATTTTGATGGACTCGTGTCCCTTTACGGTGGGAGGCGACAGTAAAGCACGGCGCTTGGCGGCGCTTGGCGATGATGACGACGCAATCATGAGTCGGACTGCGTCAGCACGGCCTCCTCCACCTCCTCCAGAGGCGCGGCGGCCCACTGCGCCCCCTCGTTCGACAGTAGTGGTGCGTTGCAGGCACTTTGCGGACGACCGGCCTGCTGGATCATCAATGAAGTCCACCGACGTGATCCAGTTTCTGCATTGCTACTGCTGCCTAAGTCAGTGGTCGTCAACTCCATTTGGGGTCGCGAGCTGACGTCTGGTTCAGCCGCAGCCACTGCTCCGGGGCAACGGCCGGTGCATTTCCTCATGTTGAAAAATCGCAATTCAGATACACACGCCCACTTAAATTCAGTCCAAAACAAAATTAAAAACTACTCCCTCCTCTTAAAAACACGCAAAAACACATAATTTTAAAAATGAATGATTAAATAAACCCTTTTTTGTGAAGAAAAAAAGTGGGGTCGCAAAGCTTTGATCCTTGGGTCGCGAAAAATTTTGGCAGCCATTTTGGGATCGCGACCAGAAAAAGGTTGAGAACCGCTGGCCTAAGTCTTCCTGGAGCCCCGGCGCGCTCAAGGACACCCTTCAGCCTCTGCCGTCGTCTGCAGCAAAAGCTGGCCAGAAGGATCTCCTGATCCGGAGGTAATTAAGAACAAGGACGATAGCTCCGTCAGGTGAGCGCGAATCCCTCCTAGGCCGGCGATTCCGCTCAGTCGCTGTCTCACCGAGACGGGGTGCCCCGCGGGGGCGAGGGAGACGGAGGGGGGGGGGGGGGCCACTGCGCACGCCCTGGTTCGGCCACCACCTGCGCCGCTGCGCCGCGAAGAATCAGAGAGGAATCCCGGCGGGAAGCAGGCAAAGTTATGGCGACGCAACAAAGACGGCCCAAGTTTGCGACAATGCCATTCAGAGCGCCATGACACGGGTCCTGCCGCCGTCACGCGCTCTCTGCCGCACCCGTGGGTCGCCCCGCGTGGGAGCGAGAGAGACAGAGGCGGGGCGGAAGCAGCGCGGGCCGGGCCGTCTCGAGGGGCGCCCGTCCAGGGGAATCAATCAAAGCAAGTTCCTTGCATGGGAAAACGCGTCCAAGAAAGAACAGGAAAATCCTCGAAACGACTAGCAGCAGGGAAGGTCCAAGGTCCGGGTTACCCCTTCAGGAAGCCTTCAGGGCTCGCATCGCGTCTCGCATCGCAGCGGGTGCACTGACAGCCCGCTGCCTTTTGTGCGGCCCCGAGGGTTTGCGTTCGACTTGGGCCGGCCAGGAATTCAATGCCAGGCCCGCAGCAGGTAATCAGATTACTCACACTGTACACACATATGCACATGCATGCGCTCCCCCCTCCCCCCCTCTCTCTCTCTCTCTCTCTCTCTCTCTCTCTCTCTCTCTCTCTCTCTCTCTCTCTCTCTCTCTCTCTCTCTCTTTCTTTTTCTCGCTTTTTCTCTCTCTCTCTCTCTCTCTCTCTCTCTCTCTCTCTCTCTCTCTCTCTCTCTCTCTCTCACACACACACACACACAAAGCCCGAGGCGTCGACAGGGCCGACAACAGAACAAATAAAGCAGCGCAACCGTGGCCGCACTCGTCGACATTCGTGCTGGAGTGGTAATTCACGTCGTTAGCGTCTAGAGCGCGCTCCCGTCCGCGGCCCACCGGCTGGACCTCCGCGCTGGGAACGCGATGGGCGGGACGACGCGGGGCGCGCCGCGTCAAGGAGGCCGTGATTTCGGTTCTCGGAGCGCGCGCAAGTTTAAATAGAAAATGCCCGTCACTGCACCGCGCGGCACGGCGCGGCACGGCGCGGCACGGTGGGTGTTGGCCGTGGGAAGGTGCGGCGTGATCAGCGAGTATTGACGCGTCGCTCCATAACAGGCCGCTGTGCCCGGCCGCGTGCGTCCACAAAGTCACGTGGTCGAGGCGGCGGCGGCCCACTGTGCGGTGGCCGCGCCGACGACGGCCATGAAGATGAAGGGCGCCCCGTTTGGGGTCGGCCGCGATTTATTACGAAATCGAGCGGATGATAAATGAAGGTGTGTGAGGGCGGGGTGTGGCGGGGTGGGGTGGGGTGGAGGTGGGGTGCGGTGGGGTGGGGTGGAGGTGGGGTGGGCCGCGGCGCCGGCACGCGTACGAGGCCGTGACCCCGGACTCGCCGCGCCACTTTGTCCGTCGTCACGAGGGTCACTGACGGCGACGGTCGCGGGGCGCCCCGCTCTTTCAACGAGGGCCCCACGGCGGGGCAGAACGACCAGTCCGCCACGCCAGGCAGCGTCGCTTTGTAGCGGACGACGACGCCCTTACAGGATCAGCCTGATACGGCGGGAAACTCGAGCAAAGAAAAGGACCCGGACCGTGAAATTGACTTTACACGTCCACTTTTCTCCTCATTTTTCCTTTCAATTTTATTTGTAAAAGGCGGCCGGGGCTGCTGCCTCCGCTTACACACACACACACACACATACATAAATACATACATACACACATACACACGCACACACATAGCCGGATGCGTCGTCTAATCTCCTTCATCGCACGGCAGCTGCCTCGGCCCCACACTGCCAAAATATCGAGGCAAATTAGTGACCGCGCGCGTCGCGGCCGCCATCACCATCACGCAGACACGTGCTCTAATCAGGGGCACGGCAGCGCCGTCAGGCGGCGCGGCGCCGCGACGCAGCGCGTCAATCAAACGTCGCGGCGCACAATCCGAGCGGCGCGGCGGCGCGGCGGCGCGGCGGCGTCCCCCGAGCACGTCGCCGTGCACGTCGCCGAGCACGTCGCCGACGACGGCGAGCGGCGGCGCGGCGCGCTTCTCGGTAACGGGCCGCGGCCACAAAGGGAGAGATCGGCGCCGCGATGCACTGCCGCCCGCGGCACTGACGCTCCGTCTCTCTCGCACACCTAGGGCACCCTTAGGGCACGCCGCGCGAGTGCGAGAGAGACAGAACGGCCGCGTGCGGAGCGAGCCTGCCGGACGTCACCCCTTTCAAAGCCGCGTCCGGACGGACGGCGTGGACCATATGGGCGTCGCGACGTCCGCGTCGGCGCGCTGCTTTTCCCCGAAACGGACGCCTCTGCTGCCGTCAGCCCGTCACACGCCACCTGTCCCTCACACACACACGGACAAACACACACGCACACACACACACACACACACAAACATCACGCACAGAGGCGCACAGAAGCGGCATGGGGAGGCGCGCTCCATTCGTCAAGGAGCCCCCTGTCCTGCCACTGTCAATAATTATCGCGTTCCCAAAGCCAAAAGCCGTGGCGGCGGCGACGCTGGGAATCGAACGTCGAACCCGCGGTGCAGCGACGGGAAAGTAAGCCAGCGGCGTCTCCCATCCATCCGCTCGGCCTGTGTGCCTGCATGCGAGTGTGTGGGGGCGTGTCTGTGTGTGTGTGGGAATATTTGCGCCGCGAGGCAAGAGTCCAGGACCCTTCCTTGCGCACCAGGTGTCTCTCCTCCTCCTCCTACCACCACTACCACCACTACCACCACCACCACCACCACCACCACATAGCCCTCATACGCGAGCGTCGTGCAAAACAACAACAACGACAACAACACACGGCAAAGTGAGGAAAACCGGATCGAGCTGCTTATCAGCGCTCCGCTTATCGCGTCTCGGTGTCTTACAAAGGTGCGGGGGCCGCGGAGCGTCCTGCAAAGGAGCCCCCTCAGAGGCACCGCCCTCTCGCGGGCGAAACTGCAGACTCGGTTCGCGGCGTTCAGATGCACCGCCGCCTCGCCATCGGCCATTCCCGCCGGAAACCCCATATGATCGATTCTTGAATCGATAGCATCGCTAGAACGCCTTCTGATACCTTTTTTTACCCCCTCATCGCCATGCATCGCCGTCCTCGGCTCTATCTTCATCTCCCTTTGCATTTCCCGCGCGCCATCGGGGCAGCGCGATCTGACCACCGCGTTGCGCCGTAAATGGAGTCGGGCTCACTAGGATGCTCTCTCCGTCGCGCGCCCTTCCCACGTGAATCTCTCCCTCCCTTTCTAATCGCCGCTTTAAAAGCATTGCGCCACGCAATTGGGCGCAAACAGCTTTAGCGCGCAAACTGCGCAAATATTTCACGCGTGCCAGCACACCTGCACGCTTATCTCGCTCTCTCTCTCTCTCCCTCCCACGCGGCACCGCCCGCTCTGTCTCTCTCTCTCTCTCTCTCTCTATCTCTCTCTCTCTCTCTCTCTCTCTCTCTCGTGAGAGAGAGAGCGCGCAGGGACAGAGAGGCTGGTGTGTAAATACACTTGCTCCATCGAGGGTCCACCTAGCCAGTCCACTCGGTGGGCAAATGTATGTGGAGGCGTTTCCGAGAGGGCGACAGAGAGGGAGGGAGAGAGAGAGAGAGAGAGAGAGAGAGAGAGAGAGAGAGAGAGAGAGAGAGAGAGAGAGAGAGAGAGAGAGAGAGAGAGAGAGAGAGAGAGAGAGAGAGAGAGAGAGAGAGAGAGAGAGAGAGAGAGAGAGAGAGAGAGAGAGAGAGAGAGAGAGAGAGAGAGAGAGACAGACAGACAGAGAGACAGAGAGAGAGAGCGAAAGAGCCGCCCCCGCGGGCCCAGGGCACGTGCTCGAAGACAATCCAACTTTTACACGGTTCTTCTCTGTATTTCCATTCACTGCGTCCTGACCTAGTTTTCCTTCCCGCTCGGCCGCTATCGCCGAGTCCAGGCGCGGTACAGGTGTTCCATCATGCTAAGCACGTCTTGGGGTAGGTGCGACGGCCCCACGGCCGGCCCTACACACGCGCCCCAAGTCGTTCCGCGGACCATTACCAAGGGCCTCTCAGACCGTCGTCGTCGCCCTGCGTCGTCCTACACGCCCAAATTGACCACCCTGTCCACCTCCCCACCCTTCAAGCGTTGAATCATTCAACCTGTCGTAACCTCCGTCGTAAGACACTGCAGCGCGCGCCACCCCGAGAGGCTTCACTAGGCGCTCTCTCTCTCTCTCTCTCTCTCTCTCTCTCTCTCTCTCTCTCTCTCTCTCTCTCTCTCTCTCTCTCTCTCTCTCTCTCTCTCTCTCTCCCTCTCTCCCTCTCTCTCCCTCTCTCTCCCTCTCTCCCTCTCTCTCTCTCTCTCTCTCTCTCTCTCTCTCTCTCTCTCTCTCTCTCTCTCTCTCTCTCTCTCTCTCTCTCTCTCTCTCTCTCTCTCTCTCTCTCTCCCCCTCACACACACACACGGCCGACGAAAGCGCTGTTTACAGCGGGCCCATGTGGCGCGGCAGACCGCGGCCTACACTGTGCACACACAGACCAGCCATTCCGCTAATGAGCTTCAAATGGCGGCGCAGGCGACAAAATTTCGCGAATAAACTGCCGCCGCGAAATACACAGAGTACACTCGGAGTAAAAAAAAAACGACAAAAGCAAGAGTCGTCGCGCGGCAAAAAGCGCGCGGCGAGCACGGCGCGGCGGTACAGTCCCCGGAAGGACGCTCCGAATTTCCAGCGGAAGAGGGTAGGGGGCTGTACTGTACAGACCCGTGCCTACGGTGTACGTGCCGCGCGTTCTAACGTGAGAGAGGGGAGGTGGGACTCGCGAACCCCCGCCGCGCACTCGACGCGTCTCTCTGTCGCCGGCCCCGGCGGCCCCTGGCCCCGCGAGACAGACAAAGGACGGCAAGTGTTTTCCGGTCCGCAGCGCGCGGAACACTCCGGTTCAAAACGCTAAGACACAAAAATTCTCAAAAATTTAAGGAAATGAGATTGATGGCGCCTGAGGCAAGCAACAGGTGGGGCTAGCGAGGCCTCCCGCCGTGAATATTACCGGTGCGCGGCATGCAAGCGGTCAGGGCGGGGCTGTGGCGGCCACCATCGGACGCGAGCTAGCCGGCGGAGCAGCGCAGCGGGCGTCATCCCATCCAGATTTATGAGCCACCAATCGATACACAGAGGCTACCCGCTTAAATGGAGCAATCACGCGTCCTGGGCCTGTCCTCGGCCGAGCCGGCGCAGGACGGAGGGAGCACGGCGAGGACACAACTTGGTGGTCCGCCTCATTCCGGCACTGGGGCCGAATCTTGATGAAACTTTTCCATTCTGGCCGGGAAAAGTGTTTGTATCAAAGGCCTCGCCCTGCCCTGCCCGCCCCGCCCCGCCCTACCCGCCTAGGCCGAGGCCTTGCAGTAGTTGACTACAGTACTACTGGGGCCCACCAGCCCCGCCCCGCCCGCCCCGCCTAGGCCGAGGCCTTGCAGTAGTTGACTACAGTACTACTGGGGCCCACCAGCCCCGCCCCGCCCGCCCCGCCTCGGCCGAGGCCTTGCGGTAGTCGACTACAGTACAACTGGGACCCACCCGCCCCGCCCCGCCCCGCCCCGCCCCGCCCCGCCCGCCTCGGCCGAGGCCTTGCAGCAGTCGACTACAGTGGGACCCACCCGCCCCGCCCCGCCCCGCCCCGCCCTGCCCGCTAGGCCGAGGCCTTGCAGCAGTCGACTACAGTGGGACCCACCCGCCCCGCCCCGCCCCGCCCCGCCCTGCCCGCCTAGGCCGAGGCCTTGCAGCAGTCGACTACAGTGGGACCCACCCGCCCCGCCCCGCCCCGCCCCGCCCCGCCCCGCCCCGCCCCGCCCGCCCCGCCTAGGCCGAGGCCTTGCAGTAGTACAGTGGGACCCACCCGCACCTTCCGCTAAAAGACCCCGTTCCATCACTCGCAAATGTTCTGCGTAAAAAGTGAATAAAAGCAAGCTGACACCTTCACGTGTTTTGAACTTTTAGGCATGTTTTAAAGTAAAGGCACCACCGTCTGCTAAAAATTTCATGAAATTCAAAATAAGTTCACTCTTGTCTTGCCGGTTACGGAACTCGACGGAACGGCGCTTGCGGCCTCAAAATTCCGTCACGTGACATAACGGACCTCTGGCAAACTTTTTTCCCGCCCGCGGCGGCGGCGCGGCAGGATGAGGCGGGAAAAGCGGCAATTCCAAACCACCGTTCCCTCGATTCTGATTTACATGGCGCCGCCAGCCACGCTTACCAGATGGAGACGGCTTCCGGGCCCAAAAGTCGTTCCGTCGCGCCGTCCCTCTCGCACGCGCGGCCCGACCCGCAGCGGTGCGACAGAGACAGAGCGACGCAGCGATACTCCGCGACCTCCCCCCCTCCCGCAGCGCGCGCAGCGCGGGAGTCGAACCACCGACCTGCGGGCTGGCAGGAAGAAAGTCAAGAGTCAGCCAAACACCACGTCCGTCCCGCCGCATGTCCTGAAACCCGATCGACTCGCATCCCTTCCGCAGGATGGAGCAGCGGCAGGAAGGCGGCGAGCTCAAGGGGGGCGCTGGGCGGTTAGCCTGTCTAGGTTCCGGGACAGACGCATAAGCAAAAGGAGGCACGCCGCGGCGCAAAAACAACAACCGGACGGACGGACGGACGGACGGACGGACGGACGGACACACACACACACACACACACACACACACACACACACACACACACACAGAGCTAGGATCTCGGCGGGAGCTTCCCGCGCCATAGCCAGAGCTTCCTCAAAAGCCGCGCGTCGTCGTCGCCAGTAAAGCAGCTTCCGTAAAAAAAAAAAAAAAAAAAAAAAAAACGGGCGCGAAACGAGGATATTCACATCCCGACAGACAGCGAAATATGTAATAATGAAAATAATGCGTCGGCGCGGCAGAATAATAAAACAAACGAAAAGAGGACGCCATTTTTTCTTTTTGGGAGGAGAGTAAGTTTAATCGGCGCGAGCGAAAATGATTCATTCTAGACGATTGCCCCGCTTCTGTACTGTTGGGCCGGTGCGGGTCGGACCGCGTGCTGGGAAAGGCTGGCTCCGAACCGTACCTACCTCGCACCCTCACGGCGCGGCCCCAGGGCCCCCGGGGGCCCCGAGTGCGAGAGGGACAGAGCGATCAGGTCCGGAACCAGCCCGCCGGAGCCGGACCCTCCCTAGGCCCCTGTAGTATTCCGCAGCAGGCCGTTACAATATGTTCTGCAGAGCTGGCATTCACACAGCACTTCCCCCACACCGGCGGGTCATCTTCCGATGGGCCTTCCGCGCGCGCGCGCGCTCACACACACACACACACACACACACACACACACACACACACGCGCGCGCGCGCGCGCGTGTACAAGACCGCACACCCCCACGCAAGGGCTTCGATCCACATATCTGCATGTGAAGTGCCTCCCAGTTCCGCCTTTCCGTTGCAAGATACGGTATTCTGTGTGCATGCATACATGGCTCTCTGGCACCCCACCCCCACCAACACGCACACACACGCGCGCGCGCACACACACACACACACACACACACACACATAGTGTGGTCACCTCCCGTGCGTGCAAAGCCATTGGCACAGCCCAGGGCGGTGCCCAGGGCATGACCCTTCGTCCTTTATGGGCCTAGGGAGGTCCAGGATGGTCCAGAAAGGGCCGTGGTCCTGCAGCGGGCGCCGAGGGTGGAGGCTGGCGAGTCCAAACCGAACCGAAACTTGGCGCCAAACTAAGCCCACCTGTCAGCGCGCCGCAAACATCAACAAACGCCCCCGCCAATTTCATTTCGTTTTAGTGGCTTTGTCCGTGCGGTACTTTTTGGCGGTCTTCGCCAGGGAGAGCGGAACAGGGGGGGGGGGGGACACGCGCGCTTACCGGTGGATGTACTTTTAATAAGGCCGCTTATTACCGCCGCTCCAAACTTGGCCGATACGATGATAAAATATAAATTGGCAATTTGATGGGGTAGGCAATTGGATGACTTGGCCCACTTCCATTTCGGCACCCCCACCTCCTCCGAGCCGGCGACGCGACCGCCACCTCAAAGGGGGCCGTGGGGCTCGGCAGGCAAGGTCACGGCACTGCACCACCGCGGCTGCTGAAACAGCAGGGCGGGGCCCCGCGGGGGGGAAGGCCTCAGCCTGGCAAGGATTTGCACGGGGTAATTAAGGAAGCGAAGAGGTCCGCAGGGAGTGGGCGGGGCGAGGGGGGGCGGCCGATGGGGAAGGCCAGGACCAGGTCCAGGACCATGTCTAGGACATCGGGGACCGTCGGCAAGGGACGTTGGGGACCGGCAGTAAAGCGGCTTCAAAGGACTTACACGCGGCGGGGGGCGTCTCTACTTACTCACACCGTCTCCCATTCCCAACGCGCGCGCGCACTCTCTCTCTCTCTCTCTCTCTCTCTCTCTCTCTCTCTCTCTCTCTCTCTCTCTCTCTCTCTCTCTCTCTCTCTCTCTCTCTCTCTCTCTCTCTCTCTCTCTCTCACACACACACACACACACACACACACACACACACACACACACACACAGAGCGCAAGAAAAACACGCTCCCGGTTAACTATTGTCGCAGCCGGTCGGGGCGGAAAAAAAACTTTGGGGATGCACTCAGCCAATGCCTTCTTTAACAAGCGTCACGGAAGGCAGGGCAGGGGCAGGGGGCGCCGGGGGGTTGGGGGGGGGGGGGGCAAGGGCATAAGGGCCCCCACGAATACACTTAGACGCCCTGTAACAAACTCGCAAACTTCTTGCCGCAACTTGACGTTCAAGCGGCGGAGGCGGCGGTGGCGCCTTTCTCTCCAGAAATAACAACAAAACACACAGTGGCACCGCGACTGCAACTACTCCCACCAACCCTTCCCCCGCTTAACTTTGTCTTGTCTCCGCTTTGCCTCGCCGTGAAACCGGACCTAAGAAAAAAGGAAAAGAAATCACTGTAATTTAGGCAAATTTCACCGCGCGCCAAGTTCCTGGTGATGGGGCCCGGGGAAGGGGGGGCGGCGGGGGCGCGGAGCATTACAGGGCAGCGGCACGCCCCGCTCCGCCCTCGCGGAAGGGTTGCGGGGGCGGCCCAGAAGAAAGCCATTCGGGACATGTGTTTGGCGGGTGCTGAATGGTCGAGCGGGGGTGGGGGGCCGGAAACCGGATTAGTGGGCGCACAGGCGGGCGGCTCGGGTTCCTCGCACCGGTGCGGCAAGCTTTCATAATCCTCTTGAAGCGCCGCCGGATCGCCGCCCCACCGCACAGCACTTCCCGACGGCCTCTTCCCCCTGCCCCTCCTGCTCCGCGGTCTTCTTGGCGTCGTCCCGCACGCGCCAAAGTGTCTCGCCGAACTCCGGCACCGCGTCGCGGCCTCGCCACGGCCTCGTCGCGCGCCACGGCCAACTGTGCGGCCCCAGGGCGCCGGACAAAGTTGCGCGCGAGATAAGAGGCGCGGTGCACCGTTCAGCGAGAGAGAGACAGAGAGAGAGAGAGAGAGAGAGAGAGAGAGAGAGAGAGAGAGAGAGAGAGAGAGAGAGAGAGAGAGAGAGAGAGAGTGGCCCACGATGAGAGGCGTCCGTGGCGGTGCAAGGAGCGGCCTGGCGCGGCCGTCGCCGTGCTCCATCACGTAAACGAGCGGTGCGGTAGGGCAGTGCAGCGCCGTAAAGCCTCAGCGCGGTCAGCGGCGCCAAAATTTCAACGGTTCCATTTGCATGAAATACGGTGGCGGCACGCACGGGGCGCGCACGCTCTCTGCCGCCGCGGCGCACTGACTGAGTAGATGAAGTGTTATGGGCGGCAGAGGCCTGAAGGGTACCGCGGGGGGCGGTGCGGTGCGGCGCTGTGCTTCGCAAGCCGCGCGCCCAATGCAAGAGCTCAACATATCATACCGACAAAAAAACAAAATACCCAAAAAAAAAATAATCATCCGCCCACCCGAAAAAGTGCAACAAAAAAAACTAATCCACGTTTATCATATTTTTCTGTGAGTGAGAGTGTAAAAAAGGGAACGGCTGTCTCGTGTGGTCGGTAAAAAGCTCCTTGTACCGGGTCAAGGTGACCGGGCCAAGGTCGCCAGGCGCCGCGCGTAGGTCCGGCAGCCGTAGGGCGGCAAGGGCGGGGCGCGGGCCGCACCTGTTAGCCCTTCGGGCGGCCCGTGTGTTTGCCATATGAATAACGCCGCCAGCCAGGCCAGGCCGGGCCGTAGGGGAGGGCGCAGGGCGGCCGTAGGGCAGGCCGCCACCACCGCAGCAGAAAGGGCAGCGCCTTGGCAGTCCCTTGGCGGTGCAACGCCACAAAGGGCAGCGCAGCGAAGGGCTCAGGCTGATCTACGCCCGATATGTGTGTCTTACGTGTGTATGCGTGCGTCTGCCGCCGGCGAATCGATGTTATAGACCGATGGCGAAACCACGGCGTGGCCTATTTGACTGTGAAGCCGCGCCCGCACAGAAATACAACAACCACAGTGGGAATTCAAAAAAAAAAAAAGTTTCAAAAAATGTTGAAAAAAATATATAAATAAACATTGGAGATTGAGGCTGAGAAAAATGCAAGCGCAGTGTTAAGCAGATGACTGCTTGCTTTCCGGCTCCCAAGTTTCCCGAGCCGCGTGGAATGACAATGTTGTCCTGGCTGGTCCGCTCGGCGGGGCAAACTTGGCGGGGCAGATCCAAACTTCGATTCGTCGTAAGCAAGGGCTTTGTTTGCATTTCGAGAGCGCCACGCCGCCGAGTGCAGCCATTTTGGAAATTGGTTGACTGCGACGCCAGACGGCCATCACCGCGCCAAATCCCGGTGACCCAGATCTGGCCCAGCAGTGCGGATCCACGTAATGCCCGTGTTTGTATGCAAAAGACGGGGCGCGGCGCCGTGCCCGGCCTATGCAGCGCTGCAGCCACGGCCCGGATGGACCCAGCTCGGTGTAGCCACACGAGCAGGCACAGTGTCGGAAGGATGGCTCATGGGCAAATATCTGGTGGTTTCCTCTCGAGGAGTTGCCTAGGCCGGCCACCTGGCAGCGACTGTTCAACAACACTAGAGCCGTCGTCGGCAAACAGCAGCAGAAAACAGAAACGCACCAGACTCGACGGAGCTTTGCCGTCGTGAACCTAGACAACACACACGCACACACAGCTACACACGCACGCCCCCCCCCCACACACACAGCAAACGAACCGCAATGTGGCGTCCAAGTTGCGCCGCAGCACGATCACTTCGGCCAGTTCCTGGACTCACCCGTGCCACGCCTCCGTCGCGCCGCCACGCCCCGCCACGCCCCGCCCCGCCTCGCCCCGCCACGCCTCCGTCGCCCTGCCCCGCCCCGCCCCGCCCCGCCCCGCCCCGCCCCACCCCGCCGCACCCCACCCCGCCCCGCCTCGCCTCGCCTCGCACGGAGACGGGAGTCTGTAGTTGAGGAAGAGCCCTCGAGGCCAAGCGACGGCTGAAAGGTGCGCGGCGACTTAGAGTGTCAACTTGGAGAGGGAGGCTCGGCGCTGATTGCGAACAGGGGTTCCGTCGCCCGCTGCCTCTCTCGCACTCGCGGGGCGTCCCGAGAAGTGGGGGCCTCGCCATTGGGGCGTCGAAAGGAAACGCTGAGCGATATATGCTGCATAGCGGCCTCGACAGGTTTAAGCCGTCGGGTCAAACGGCGCCGGCAAAGTTCCCTTCCCGCGCCCATGTTGCCGAGATGGGTTACAGGAGCACTTACTGCAGGGTGGAGGCGTCTAGGCGTGTGTCAGGGACATTAAGCCAAAGTGCAGCGCAGCGTGGCGAAGCGGCCGCTCACCTCAGCAAACGCGCCAAAAGTTGTGCCACGAAAATCTTTCGAAAAATAAAATCATTGTGAAAACAAAAAAAATATTTTAAGAAATAAATTTGTGCCGCGCGACTTTTTTTTGTGAGAGTCGACAGTGCTGGCCTACATCCCCCTGGTAATTGAGTGGTCAGACACGTGCGGCCACTTCCTTAATTACCCGGGCAGCCAATCAGGGCGGACATCACGCGCAGCGCTCGATATACAGTGTACAGCCAAGAGGCTCTAGTCACGCGTGCGCTGCACATACACGGTCTGCAGCCGGCCGCGCGTGTGAATGTGTGTGTGTGTGTGTGTGTGTGTGCGTGTGCGCGTGTGCGCGTGTCGCACATGTCCGTTTGATAGAGCAACACAGCGAGAGGCGCGCTGCGAATGCATCATTGATGCAGCAGCAGGGAAAACCAAGCGGCAGCCACACTCGCGCGCCTCAAAATGTTGAACCACCACCGCGCGGCGCGCGGCGCGCGGCGGCGCAAACTTGGCCGCTAAGTGTTTCGTAACGATCTTCTTAAAGCGCCCTCAGAGCGGCGCGCATTTCAAATGAGATCAAAAATCATTTTTGAGGCGCGGGGCGGCGGGGCGCGCAAGCTGAGCCTGCCGCCTCGGCCGTGTGCGCCGTCGGGCTGGCTGCTCCGTCTGCCCGGCAGCCAGCCTCGGCCCAGCCAGCCGGTGAGCGGCGAATCTTAATGACGCATATACCTAAAGCGCAGAGGGAAGGTGGAGGGCGGGAACCACCGGGAACCGGGCGGGAACAGGGCAGGGTCCAAAGTT
Organism: Stenchaetothrips biformis; assembly: GCA_030522485.1. Taxonomy (NCBI): domain Eukaryota; kingdom Metazoa; phylum Arthropoda; class Insecta; order Thysanoptera; family Thripidae; genus Stenchaetothrips; species Stenchaetothrips biformis. Next base: position 8,022,108 of record CM060089.1, on the reverse strand, counting down.
GTGAAAGGTCTATTTCCATACCATTAGAGTTCCAGAAGGGAGGGGGCAGCCCGGGCCAGCCATGTTTGCATACTGCACGAGTCAAGCGCGGAAGGCGGCCTTCGGGCGGCCTTCGGGCGGCCTTCGGGCGGCCTTCGGGCGGCCTTCGGGCGGCCTTCGGGCGGCCTTCGGGCGGCCTTCGGGCGGCCTTCAGGCAACCTTCAAGCGCCGTCTCCGGGCAAGGGGCGCGTCAATCAATGACCTCCTTGTCCGCCGCCTCCTTCTTTTGTGTGTTGCGTCACGCCTATATCTTCCCCCCACCCCTAGCCCACCCTTCACCCAGCTGGGCTGCGGCTACTTTTCACCCTACCCCACGCGCACACCTCTCGGGCGCCCCGGAACCTTCGCCTACACCAACGCATACACGCACACAAACAGACGGGCACACACGCGCGGGAAGGGGGCGCGGGGGAGGGGTAATTTAACCCTTTCTGTCACCACGGTGGCCCAGGGGGCCCTTTGCAACTCGGCAGTGACGCCAATGTCCTCATGTGTGTGTGCTCGCGCGCGCGTGTGTGTGTGAGTGTGTGTGTGTGTGTGTGTGTGTGTGTGTGTGTGTGTGTGTGTGTGTGTGTGTGTGCGTGTGCGTGTGCGTGTGTTGGTGTTGGTGCACATGGGTACCACCATCGATTCAAGCGCCCCGGCCCGGCCCCTGCAGGGTCCTATGGGGCCCTTCACCCGCCCTGCTGTGGCTGGCCGCCTCCAGCCGCCTCCAGCCGCCAGACGGACCCCAGAGCGCCCTTCGCCCTTCGCCCAGGCGCCGGGAGCTGGCACCGAGAACCTGCTGCTCCGCCCGGCCGTCTGATGGTTTGTCCGTCCGTCCGTCCGTCCGTCCGTCCGTCCGTCCGTCCGTCCGCCTGGCAGTCTCACACATGACACGCAAACTTGCCATACGCCGCGCACCTGAACCCTGGCGGATTTATCGGGGGAGGGGAAGCCGAGGCTGCATCTATCAGTGCTCGTGTACCTGGGAGGCATTCCTCCGAGGCGGGGCGCGCAAGGCCCCCCCCCCTCTCCCGTAAATCTCCAGGGGCGTTAAGAGTGGGCCGGCCAGCCCCCACTGGAGCCTCCAGCTTAGAACCGCCTCCAGGCGCCTCCAGAAAGCGGAGCCAGAGACACAAGCAGGCTGAGCAGCGCTCTGTCTCTCTCGCTCTCGCGGGGCGTTGCGGCGCGACAGAGCGCTGATGGTCGGGACGGTGCCGCGAGCCAGCCAGGGTCCGGCGTCGTTGGCGCCGTGGGGCTCCGCGCGGTGGCCCCCTGGGGACGGGGGAGGGGGGGCTCTAATATGATATCGACGCGAATTTCCTTTGGGTGCCGTAACGCTTAATTGCGACACGTCCTATATGCATGTCACCTAGATACATTCACTCTCTCTCTCTCTCACTCTCTCTCTCTCTCTCTCTCTCTCTCTCTCTCTCTCTCTCTCTCTCTCTCTCTCTCTCTCTCTCTCTCACACACACACAGGCGAACACACAGATCAGAGAGAGAGATACACACCTGTCCTCCTGGTCCTGACGTCAGCATAGCACGTCGTATTATTCATGAAATTCATCTCGCGGCCGGCACTGTCCCAGTCAGTCCTCGCTTTTACACCGCCGCACTCACACCGCCGGCACGCTCACCCCGACACGCCGACACACCGCCCGGGGGGAAGGAAAAGACACAACATCGATTCCGCGCTGGCAGGCCCGTGTCGGCAGCGCTATTGGCAGGCGTCGTGGCCTCGCTGCGAATAGCGCATTGTGCAGGTGAGTGCGGGGGCCACAGCCGCAGTGCTGCACAAGCACGTCCAGCAGATGCAGGGCGGGGCGTTCGGTCGGCGCTGCGAGGACCGTACACAGCAAAGGGGGATATCTCCTATGGGTGCGCCTGGCCCGTCTGCGCAGCGCACCGACAGTAGAGGTGCCAACATCTGAACCTAAAAATGGGAGCCTACCCTACGTGGTCCGCCAACATGCTGTGCTGGACCACCCCGCACCCTCATGTGATTGATCGCGCAATAGATAGCGTAAGCGTAGCCATCAGTGGCCCGGGTGATGCGGGTTCAACACCCGTCCGGCGGGCGACCACTTTTACAGCTCTCTCGGTTTTTTTTTTTTTAAAGTTGGTACCACTCACTGACTTAGGGGCGCTGACGTCACGATTTGGAGACCGTGTTTCAGAGCAGGCAGTTATCCCCCATTGGTAGACAGTGTAGGTGAACGGAGGACTAGGCGAAGCCGACTCCACGGCGCACCCCGGCGGGCCGACCGGGGCCGTTGCGGTGTCACGTCATAAGAAGTGGCAGGGCCACTGTCCCGCTCCGAATCGATCTCCAACTCCCCTTTGCCCTTCGCTTGCTTGTCTGCCCGATGCTGCTCTGGGCCACGCCCGGCCCGGCCCGGCCCGGCCGCGCCCCGCCCCCGCCCGGCCCCGCCCGCCCCGGCCGCGCCCCGCCCCCGCCCCCGCCCCTGCAGACGGCAAGCGCTACGCGCTTCGGTTCTAGTTCAGCGGACCGACGGCGCCCTTAACGCTGGACGGCGCGGCGGCAAACACCCAGCACGGCCTGCTCGATTGTTTTCCTTGCAATCCGAGTTTTTCTTGTTTTCCCTGCGCCGCCAGGGAAATTGTTGGGTGCGTGCCGCGGCCCGCCCACGCCGCCCCCTGCCCCACTCGCCCCGTCTCTCTCGCGCTCCAGGACCGGCCCGGAGGGCTGCGAGAGAGACCGTCCCGACGGGTGCGGCCGTCGCGTGACGCGGACGCCGATTGCCTTTAAACAAGGCGCTCGTCTTTATTTCGATGTCCCTGTCCGGACGCAAACCAACAAACAAACAAACACACACACACAGACTAACACATAAACACAAACACTTACGCACACACACACACACACACACACACACACACACACACACACACACACACACACACACGACAGAGTCTTGAATAAAGACGGGGGCCTCGAGATGAGTCACGTCCGCCTTACGCACACTCGCACGCGGCCGCGTGTGTACGTATTGCACATCTCCTTCCCGCCACGCGATGCATAAGTTACGCTGCTGGCCGAGGCAGAGAGAGAGAGAGAGAGAGAGAGAGAGAGAGAGAGAGAGAGAGAGAGAGAGAGAGAGAGAGAGAGAGAGAGAGAGAGAGAGAGAGAGAGAGAGAGAGAGAGAGAGAGAGAGACAGACAGAC
>CM060089.1:7891398-8013898 GCA_030522485.1 Stenchaetothrips biformis | reverse complement strand
TTTTACTCCCGCGATAAAGTACAACGCATAACTCGTGTACAAGTCCTAATAACACCAACTTTTAGCACCAATAAAAGAAAAATCCAACGGCAAGCATGGGCGGTCGCGGGCAGCCATGGGCAGGCGAAGACCATAAAGCCGCCCCGCCCAGCCGGGCCCGCACCAGGCGGCTACCCGTTTTGAATAAATACCGAGGCGGCAAACCCCCACACGTCGCATCCCCTCTTATCAGAGGGGCAGTTTGAGCGGAAGCTGGCCCCGCCCCGCCCCGCCCCGCCCCGCCCCGCCTCCACGTCCTAGTTAACGTCAGTGACGTATCTCCGAGACGCCCGCCGCTCACCGCATAAGAGCCGGCTGAAAAATGGGCGGCTGGGCAAAGGCTCCGACCAGGTCGTGACTCCAGCACTCCAGCAGGCTGCCTGGAAAAGGAGGGGGGGGGGTGCAAAAAGCAGCGCTCTTGACCGCCACTGGGAGAACCTCCTAGCTGCGCCAGGCGCCTGCACACATCTCTCTCTCTCTCTCTCTCTCTCTCTCTCTCTCTCTCTCTCTCTCTCTCTCTCTCTCTCTCTCTCTCTCTCTCTCTCTCTCTCTGTTCGAGTTGAGCCCACTGGATGCAGCGCGCAGATTTAATTGCAGCTGAACGACCGGCACGCCAGCGGGCACGGCCACCGAGACGGCCCCGCTGAAATCGAGTCAGGCGTGCAGAAGGACGCGGAGAGACAAAAGCGAGAGAGAGAGAGAGAGAGAGAGAGAGAGAGAGAGAGAGAGAGAGAGAGAGAGAGAGAGAGAGAGAGAGAGAGAGAGAGAGAGAGAGAGAGAGAACAAAGATAGAGATAGGGCACAGGGCAGTCTCAATGGGTGTCATTAGTCGATCCATTGAGGCACTCGGCGCGCCCTGCGCCACCCCGCCCCACCCCGCCCCACCCCGCCCCACCCCGCCCCGCCCCACCGCTTCACACTCAGCGAGTCACATGACTCCGTGGCTGCGCATGGTGGCGCCCGGAACCACGCTGTTTACCACTTTTTCACTTTTATTGTACCAGTGCGGATGGCGGAGCCCGAAGCCGACCAAATCCGCCCGCCACAGCGTGCATGCATATATACAAATGCTCATACAGAAGCACGTACTCAAAGACAGACAGACAGACAGACAGACAGACAGACAGACAGACAGACAGACGGGCGTGCAGCTCAGCCGCCGCAGTGTGGAGGGACAAGTTCCACGTTCCACGACGCCTGTGCAGGACTCCACTCGATAACCTAAACAAGCCCGTCGTCTGTTCAGTCGGCGCGGCGGTAATTTATCAAGGGGCGTAATGAAGCGGGGCGGAACGGGGCGGGGCGGGGCGGGGCGGGGCGCGGCGGGGCGCGTCAACGCTGAACCAGCGGCGTAGCACACCTCCCCATCAACGACGGACATAATACATGGACTGGCAACAGCACACTGATTCCGCTCTGATTCGTGAGACAGCGTCGCAAGCCGAGGGGTCAACCACTCAAGAAATCATGTGTCCACTTGAGCGCCGTCCGTGAAATCTCTGGAAATCTGAGATCTACCCTCTCTACACTGGTAAAACTAAAGCGTAGTATTACCCTCTATTTTCAAGCGTAATCAGTTTACGCTTGAAATCAAGCGTAACAGGCTCATCCTCCAAGATGTCCCCTATCTAAATGCATGGGGTAATTTCCAGAGTATGCTTCATTTCAAGCGTAACGTCTTCAAGCGTAACTCTATGCTTGACTCAAGCATAGAGTTACGCTTTAGTTCTACCAGTGTACCTACCCAGGCAAAAAAAAAAAACAAGCAAATTTCGGGCGTAAAATTGTTCAAAATCTTGCTAAATCCGACGAAATCTCTTCCCTTGTCGCTGCTCGGAGTCCGCGTGCTGGCCTAGCGCCTAGCCGGCCGGCCCGAGCGGATTGTCGGCTCTACACCGCGGCGTCGCGGACGGAGGGTGCAGCACGGCAAGGCAGCACCGCCTTTAGGGCTCTTCAAATATTTTCACTGCGTTTGTTTGGAGCTTTGGAGCGATCCCAGGCCGGCGTGGCGGCGCGGCGGCCCGGCGCCTACACCCCGCCAGCCCACCGCGCCAGCCCCGCCCATGACAGGCTTCAACGTGCCGCGGTCTGGAGCCGAGGCGCGATATTCAAACAGGCTATCTGATTCGAGCGAGTGGCGAGCTTGAAAAGCAACAGCTGTCCGAACGGGCCGCCGCCGCCGCCGCCGCCGCCAAGTGCCCCGACAGACTCCCCGACAAGCGCGGCGCTGTGTCCACGCACTCCAGCTCGAGGGCCTTCTTAGCGGGGCCGTAGTTTCAATCTCGGCTCGGACAACGCGCGCGGTAAACGGCTGTTTCATGCGGCTTGTTTTTTATGGCTGCCTGCTGCCTGTCGGGTTTGGCTGCCTGCTGGGCGGCGCGGCCGTGTCAATGCTTGCCGCGCGCTTGCTGCGCCCTGCGCCCTCATCAGGTGCTATTCACTGGCGACCAACTTGCAGCGCGGCCGGCCTGTGTACCGGCGACGCGTCGACGCGGTCACAGCCACGACCATTTAATAGACCTTTTTTCCAAGCTTTGTTAACGTATTTTGCCGTATTTTGCTAGCACATTCGTGTCGGCGAAATTTTATATTTTGGTCACGGTGTTCCATTCCTTGCAACATTCTTCATGGAACACCGTGGCCAAATGATAAAATATCGCTCACACGAATGCGGAAGCTCGTCGGCAAAATACGTAAACAAACCCGTTACATGGGCTTGGAAAAAAAGGTCTATTCGAACAGCCCCGAAACGCGTCGCTGGGACTCACCTTCGATCAGACGAAGAAGTGCCGGACGGTATCCTGAACAGGCAGCGCGTCGGCGGTATCCAGAAAAGCCTGTCCGACGCGTCGCCGCCTTCACAAAATCACTCAGCCGGCGAGAGCGCACTCACAGATACACACACACTCGCCGACGTGCAAACACGTTCACTCAAAATCAGCACCGTCGTCGTCGCGACGCGCGCGTGTAGACACAGGAATAAAACAAAATCACTCGCGGAAATATTTTGTTTCACAGCAAGCCGGTCTTGGTCCTGTTTGCCAAACACCAATCACGACGCATCGTTCACACACACACACACACGCACGCACGGGCGCAGGGAAGACGTCGTCCTTCGCGTGGTACGGCTCGTCCTGCGCGATCGGCGCGACGGCGGCGGCGGAGCGCGGCGCGGCGAGCGACACGTCCTGACTTGTCGGCGGCGCGGGAGCGACTGGCTGGCTGGCTGGCTGGCTGCCGCTGCCGACTGGCTGCCTGGCCGAGCGCCCGCCGCGCCGCCGCGGTGGAGGGGGGGTGGGGGGGGGGGGGGGGGGGTGGGGGGGTGGGGGGGGGGGCGGCCGACGCCGCACAAAGTGCACAAAGCCGGGTTGCCTACCTTGAAGGGAAGGGCGCCAGCCGTCGTCAAGGTGGGCGTCGGCGATGAGGTCCGCTCCGCATCAGAAGGAAGCAGCACTCCGGGAAAAGGGAAGACGGCCGCCAAGGGGCGGGAGGGGGAGGGGGGTTTCCGTCGATTTCAATGTTTGGAGCGCTGGACGGCGTCGCCGGACTCGACGCGAGCAACTTTGAAAAGGAAGGATTTAATCTGCATTAAGTGATCAAGTCCGTTTGGCCGGTCAGAGAGAGAGAGAGAGAGAGAGAGAGAGAGAGAGAGAGAGAGAGAGAGAGAGAGAGAGAGAGAGAGAGAGAGAGAGAGAGAGAGAGGAGGGCCTTGGCATCGGGGGGCCTGCATTATTCAGGGGGCCTGATGCTGTCCGCTTACCCCTTTTCCGCCGGAGCGAGAGGGAGGGAGAGAGAGAGAGAGAGAGAGAGAGAGAGAGAGAGAGAGAGAGAGAGAGAGAGAGGGCGACGGTGTGACGCGGAGAGAGACAGAGTCGGACAGGCGTCCTGGAAGAACGCAGCCACTGGAAAGTCTGTCCGATTTCATGGCATTCAGAAAACCCTATGAATGCAGTCCGCAGAGTCAAGGGGCGGAGACGGGTCTGACGCTGTCATGAACCCGTCATGGGTGCCTACCCACACCCGTTTCCACGAGAAAGTAACGCACTTCCGCAATGGCCAGCCGATTCTCGAAAAGTACAGTCGCGCCCGACGAGCCTGGGAGGACGGGGCTGCTGCATCGGATGGCCCGGCCGCGAATAGTTGAGCGAGTTGCGGTGGCGCGGCCCGGCACGGCGCGGCGGCCGCGAGGTAGCCGGGGCGTGAAGTGCACCGCTCGCCAAACTATTATTCGATTCGAGGAGTTGTATTGAAAACCGCAAGTCGGACGGAGGAGCATCTCGACGCCGGGGCGGTGAGATACACCGCTAAAACACGGCACCGCACCAGCGCGAAAAATAAATTAATTGACCGTCCGTGTAATGCTTCAGCCCGGCGACAGGTGCTATGGGAGGGGTTGGCAGCGGCCGGTGTAACCCGAGCCTCTAATAGCGCAAACGTTATAAACAATGATGCAATGCGACACCGCGCGGAGGGGTGCGCGCGGCTAGGGGAAGAAGACCAGCACAGTGGACGCGTTCCCGCACGCAGATCGCAGCGCAGGCAGTGCTCGGCCCAGCCGTTATTGGCGAAACAACGCACTCGTCTCGGCTGCGGTGCCAGAATGTCATCTCGAGAATCTCGAGGCACTCCGGCTCCGGTATTATTTTTTTTTTTACGGAATAAATTCTTCATATCCCCTGCTGATGGCCGGAGGCTTTTATCTCCCTCACCAATAGTATTGTAAAGTACAAGAGAACTTCATCCGCGTCATCCCCCTCCACGTAATTCGATCTCGCGGTATTGTTGTGTGCACTGAATGCAAGAAGGGTAGCGGCGGTTGTGCTCCAATGGGCCCACAGCCAGGTAACCCGGCAGTGCCACGTTGCAGCAGTCGCGGCTAGCCAAACCTCGCGCTTCATCTTCAATTCCAAAATTTTTACATTTTTTTAAAGGGTACTTTAACATAAATTTTTTGGCTTTTTTTCTCTTTTTTTTGCATTGCATGGACAGCACTCCTGGACTGCTGTTGGCATCCCTCCGAGTTGTCCAGCCCGTTGGAACGCCTTCCAGAACGCCCCGCGACGTGGATAACAACGGGTGCGACCTATGTTTATTCGCAGCTTGAAGGGCAACAGATAAATCCACATTTTGGCGGGCGTACCGGACCCAGAGCCCAGCACCCAGGACGAGGATTGGGGTGCTGCTGGCTGGCTGCTGGCTGGCCGGCGGGCTGGCCTCGGATGAAAATTAACCCTTTTGTTTCGACTTGGGGCCCCGCGCGTTGACCGCCCCTGCCGTCCGCCGCCGGCCCTGCGGCCCTGCGGCCCCGGCAGCACCACAAAGCATAGTTGGACAGTGTGTGGAAGGTCCGACACAACACAACGGGCGGCGCAATCAGGCCCTACAATGAGTGCGACAGAGACGCCGCCATGTGTGGCGCCGGCGCCCCGACAATGAAGAGAGAACGCGTCGGAATTCGCGCGGAATGCCCGGCCGCCAGGGCGCGGGGCCGCGCGGGGCTGCGGGGGCGCGCTCGCCTCGGCCCCAACTCGGGCCGATAGCGTCGGAGTAGCCTTCAACGGGGTCGCCGGAGAAAGTCCACGCCCCCACCACCCAGCACGGCGGCAACCTCGAGCATCGGCCAAAGTTCGGGTAGCGCGATTATCCTACTTTCAGCGCGGCGGCCGCGGGTTCGATCCCCACCGCCGGGGGGTATTTTTTTTTTTCGCGTCGCAGCCCTTTCTGCTCGGGGCCACGACACCCGAGTTCGATAACGTAAGTAATAAGCACCCCGGGCTGCAAGTCCGGGTTCGGAACCGGCGCACCAGCTTCTGTTCTGCATCCGGCCAGCGCCACCCCCGGAGTCCGAGGTCCACCCGGAGTCCCGGGCGCCCTTTCCACTGGTGCCGGGGGCGAGGCCTGCTGCTGCTGGTGGCAGTGGAGGGCGCCACGCTGGCCGACGGGACCGGTCACTGAACAACAATGCGCCTCCATTTCGCCAAAATCCAGCACCTCACCGTCGGCGTACGACCACGGGGTTACCCACTCCGGGAATCATATGTTCACTCAACCGGAAACCATTCGAATTTTTTTATTTTTTTATTTTTGAAAATCCTTATAATTTCAATATTATGCCGTCGCAATATTGCAATAGTGTCAAAAAACTTAAAGAAACAAAGGAATTTCTTCAAAAATCCTCACTTTTTCCGTAGGATTCGTTCGGGAATCGTGGGTATCCGGAATCGCGTGTACTTACAGCAAAATAAGGAGTGGGTAACCCCTTGCGTACGACCCACCCGGCCACAGCGCGTGATCGCGCTGTAGGTGCCGTAGATTTCGGAGCGGCCGGTCTCGCCACACAGAGAAAATGGGATTCAGAGAGCGGCGCGCTATGGGCTGCAGCAGGGAGGGGGGGAGAGCCAAGCTGCATGCGAGAGAGAACCGCCGCGGCACGCGCCGCACTGCAGGGGGCGAGTGTGTGTGTGTGTGTGTGTGTGTGTGTGTGTGTGTGTGTGTGTGTGTGTGTGTATGTATGTGTGTGTGCGTAGCGAAAAAAAACTATCATCGCTCCCCCCGGCTGCACCGATGCAAATGGGCGGCGATGGGCGGGGTGCTGTGGTGGGCAGGTGGTGGTGGGCCAGCCCGGCCAGCCCGGCCAGCCCGGCCGGCCGGAAGTGGTATTCGCAGTGTAGTCGCACAATGAGGACGCCCGGTGGGCTGGCCGAAGGCTGGCCCCGTGTGTTCGAATCGCCGCTCGCCGTGATTTATTGGCGAATTGATCGATTCGAATTATTATTGCCGCTGTCCACGCACGAGACGAGGAACGCGGAGGGGTGGCCGTCGTCGCAGTTGTTGTTGTTGTTGTTGTTGTTGTTGTTGTTGTTGTTGTTGTTGTTGCTTGCGCGGAGGTTGCAGTGGCGGAGGCAATAATTTGATTACACACGTGTGCTGTAGGGGTTTGTTTGGGCCCGCAGGGGGTTTCGTTGCGCGTTGTACACAACGGTTCTCCCACTTCTCTCCCGTTGTTCTTCTCGCTCTTTGTTCGTGCCGCCGCTGTTCCGTTGTTCCGCGTGCTTTACTCGTGTTCCGCAGAGTGTTCCACTGCACTGGCTCTAGCATAGCGTGCGTAGCGTAGCGTAGCGACCAGACGACAGGTTTTTCTCCGTCCGCTCGGTGCTTCTCCTGTAGTCTGATTCCGAACGGCGGCGCGCGGCGCGCTGTCTCCCTCGCGCCCAAACGGAACGCCCTATGAGTGCGACGGCGAGAGCAGCCCTCTGCCCGACCGCCCCGTCCTGCTTGGCCAGGGGAAACGGCGGCGGCCAGTGTGTCAGGCCGTCAGGCCAGTCGGACAAATGGAGGCAGCGGCCCCTGTCCGCCGCGCTGTCCAAGCTGTCCTCGCCGCGACCAGACCTGTGTCGCTGCGGCCACCTCCAGACCGCCGGGGCAGCCGGGGCGGCCGGGGCAAGCCCAGTAGCGGATCCAGAGGCGGCCTTTTTTTTTGGGAAGGGGGGGGAGGGGGGAAGCAGCACTTCTTGCCTACTTACAGGAGCAGAGTAGCACTTTTTGCCTACCTTTCAGGCGGGTATCTAGGTGCTATGAGGGGGGGGGTAAAAAGACCCTTTGCCCCCCCTCCTGTATCCGCGCCTGGGCAAGCCGTGGCAGCCGGGGCAGCCGGGGTAGAGTCCTATAGTGGGAGAGAAACGTGAACCAACTGAATTTGCCATACTCTGATCGCCAGCCACCCTCAAAATGCTCTTTACTATTCCTCATATTTTGGCCAAAACGGAGAAAAAGTTGCGCGTTATTTTTCATACAGTGGCCAGAACCTTGCCCCACGTCTAGGACACTACGGAAAATCGAGCCTGGATGAAAAACTACGCGCTACGCGCAACTCTTTCCTCCTTTTGGCCAAAGGATGAGAAGTTCGCCGCTCGGGCGAGTCCCATCCGACGAGGACAGGGCTCACGTTTCTCTCCCACTATAGGACTCTAAGCCGGGGCAGCCGGAGCAGCCAGGTCAGCCTAGGTCAGCCAGGTCAGGCAGACCCACCGCCAGAACGGCGTCGCGGCCACGCAACATGCACCGCCGCGGTAATTGACAGCGGGAAGTCCACGGGCTGCCGCGCTCCGCGACCGACCACTCTGACATAGTCGCGCAACCCGACGTATTTGCCGGAGTATATATATATATAGCCCAGCAAATCGCGGCCGGCGATGAGTCCTTGACGCGGAGTGCTGAGCACTCACTGCTCGACAAACAGGGGCCCAATGAATGCGGCCGGCTGGCTAGCGCTCCGTCTCCCTCGCACCCCGACGCGGCCGACGCCACGCCCCGCGAGTGCGAGAGAGACGGAGCGAGCAGCAGCCTGCTACCCCGGGCACTGGGCCTTGGCCGCGACCCTGGCGGGGGCGAAGACGCGGCCGGGGGCGAGATGGCGAGATGGATCGCACACACAAGGACCCGTATTGAAAGGGCCGCCCATAGTTATGACGGCGTTTGACTGGCTGCCTGACTGGCTGCCTGACTGGCTGCCTGATGGCTGCCTGATGGCGGACGGACGGCCTAATCCGGGATGCATTATGGAACGGGCAAATAATAGCAAATGGCCGCGACGGCAATGCGGCGATCGCCGGGACGGAGGCCGGCTAGGCCGTCTTGGAGAAATAATTGGCGTGTTTACTCGACGAGACTGCTGGAGGGGCAGGGGATGCCTGTCGGTCTGTCGACCGTCTGGTCGGTCGGCTTATTCGCAGGTTTACCATGCATCAGAGAAATGGCCCGTCCGCACTGGCCCCTACAGACCGCCTCTCTTTTGAACGCGGAAACAATTTGGGCCCCGGCCATTCCTACACGTTGCCCTCCCTCCCCGCCACATCCATCTCTCTTTCTTTCTCAGTTTGTCTGCGTCTCTCTCTGTGATGGGCCTGCCTGCCTGCCTGCCGGCCGAATCGTCCGTCTTTTTCCCTCCCGCGCCGTCTGGGCGCAGCAGTGCTGGAATTTGCGCGAAAAGAGCGAAAATAAGAAAGCGTGTGTGCTTTCGTGAGCGTGTGTGTGTGTGTGTGTGTGTGTGTGTGTGTGTGTGTGAGAGAGAGAGAGAGAGAGAGAGAGAGAGAGAGAGAGAGAGAGAGAGAGAGAGAGAGAGAGAGAGAGAGAGAGAGAGAGAGAGAGAGAGAGAGAGCGCCGAGCTGTTAAGATCGCATGCTGCATCGCCGGCTGGGATTGGCACTGGCGCGCGCAGGCGGCCAGCAGCGCCTTGGCGTCGGCACGTCGGCACCGCGGCGCACTCGCGGGCCGAGCGGGCCGGCCGCGCTACGGGCGCCGCTCTCTGTCTCTCTCGCACCCACGGGACACCCCGCGGAGACAGTGCATGGCCAGTGAGCCCGACGGCATGTTTGTGCAACCAGTAGCAGCACTGTTGTTGGCTTTGCTGCAGCGCGCGCGGCGTGGAGGGCGGGTGCAATTGAATTTATCATGAACGGACGGAGACGAGGCGGGGCGGGGCGGGGCGGGGTGGGGTGAGGTGGGGCGGGGTAGGGTGAGGTGGGGCTCCACGTGTCCACCCGCGACCCGCGAGGCCTGCAGCGTGCACGTGCGCATTGTTGTCTTTTATTCCACCGCTGCTTCACAGTATTTGGTCAAAGTCTGAGCCGCGGCCGCACGGCACTGGTCTCAAAAGGAGCGGCGTCCTTCTGCTCTTTTGGCAGAGGCCGTGTTGGTGTGTGTTAGGGGGACAGAGAGGGAGAGAGAGCGAGCGAGAGAGAGCGAGCGAGAGAGAGAGAGAGAGAGAGAGAGAGAGAGAGAGAGAGTAAGAGTAAGTGCGTGTGTGGGTTAAGTGTGTGTGTGTGTGTGTAAGTGCGTGTGTAGGGCGCCACGCTCATTATTATTCCACCCGCCAAAGCGCACCCGTGCTCTATTTGTCCTGTTAGTTCTGATCTAAGTGTGTACGCCTGGCTGCTATAATCACAAGAGTAGCGCCGCGCGCCACATGAGACCCGCGCGCCGAGGCTTGGTGTGGGTACGCACACACACAGAGACAGACAGACACACACACACACACACACACACACACACACACACACACACACACACACACACGCGCACGCACGCACGCGCGTGACAGCCGGCCGGAAAACATGACAAGGAGGCAGGTTCTGCGTGGTTCTGCGACATCGGTCCGCGCGATCCCCGTTGCCTCCTCATAGCCTCCTTCGGGCCGCAGCTGGGGCCCTTAATTGTGGCTGAGGGGTGCGGTGTGTGAATCGCGGGGAGGCGCGGTAAGAAAATAAAAAGAGCCGGGTTTATATAAATGACAGTGCCTCTGCGAGTGCAGTGCCTGCCTCCGCGGGCGGGTGCATCTGATGCCCGCCGCGCGCGGTCCCAGGGGCTCCCTTCCAATTCCCTGAAAAGCGAGCGACTCGGCATGCAAGCGCTCCGGCCTGGTTGTTCTGCCTGTGCGCCGCGCGGCGGACTGTACCGTGCGTACTGACTGCGCTGCCGTGTTCCTGGCGTCGAGTGTACGCCGCGGGGGCCGTCCGGGGCTTGTTCGGGGGTTCAACTAGGAATACGCGGGGCTCTGATTCGCCTACGCCCCCCCCCCCCTCCTCGGAACACGGCGCCCCTGGGGGCCCCGCCAGCCGCACCCCCCCGCCCCACCACGGGGTAACCCGGACAAATAAGGGATCTGAGAAAGCCCGGCGCGAGTCTTAGCGCACCGAGGATCCGCGCTAAATGGTAGGTGGTGCCGGTGGCAGAGAGAGAAATTGAAATTGAAATTGAAATGATCTTTATTAAGGTGATGCACCAAAGGACTACTAAGTCCCGCGAGGGTACAGCACCGCTCTCACTTTTTAACATTTTGTAACAAGGATTACAGTGCAAAACAGAAATTGACAGCAGTACAAAACAGGACGGTATCACATAACATCTATGTATAGGGGAGTAGTATATATTAACCATGGATAAGTTTACTTGTTAACAGTACGAATCAGAGAGCGTAGACTTAACATGTTTTTTAAAAGCAGTGACATTTTTGAAGTTCAGGAAATTAAAACCATTAAATGAGTTGAAAAACTTAGAACCCGCTACTCGGAACGATTTCGCAAATTTCTCTGTGCGGTGTACTGGGGTGACAATCAAGTCCGGATGTCTAATAGAGAACTCAAACATTGTAAAAATATAGTAAGGTGTTTGGAGTTTCAGAATTTTCCACATTAACGTAACAACTGACAGAGTGCGTCTTTCGGAAACCTTAAGAAGGCCTAGCTTAACATAGTGAGGAGTAATACGTTCAGATCTCTTAGAGTTGGTGACAAATCTTATGCAAGCGTTCTCTGCCTTTTGAAGTTTCTCCAGGTTATACTTGTGCATGTCAGTAAACAAAGCAGATCCGTAATCGATTAAGGGCATTATGAGGCTCTGTACAATACGCAACCTAATAGATGGTGGTAGACAATTAAAATTTCTTCGAGCCTGCGCGATTGTACTGAATACTTTTCTGACAATATTGTTTGTGTGCTGTCTCCAGCTTAATGACGAATCGAATATTACTCCAAGATTAGTCACCTCCTCACAGTACGGCACACCTATATCATCTATAGTTATGAGAGGAACTTGAATACCCTTCAGTAGATTTACATAAAAACCAGAGCCTATAATTATGGGTTGGGTTTTTTTAACATTGAGACATAAATTATGACCTGATATATACTTAACTAATTTACTGAGATCCTCGTTCACTAGAGCTACAGCTGTTTCAATAGAGCCAATGGGAAAGTCCATGTATACTTGGGTGTCATCAGCATAAAAATGAAATTTTGTGTGATTTAATACATTTGACATATCATGTAGATACAAAATAAATAGCAGAGGGCCTAGTACACTTCCTTGTGGGACCCCAGTTTTCACTAAGGACCACTCAGAAACAAATTCTTCACCACATTTGACTCTTTGGGACCTATTGAACAGATAATTATCAAGCCACCTAATCACAGCAATCGAGAATCCTAGTTTAGACAATTTTATTAGAAGAAGTCTATGGTTCACCCTATCAAATGCCTTACTGAGGTCCAGTAGCACTAGTAGTGTTAGTTTCCGATCATCTATACTTTTTCTTATATCATCTGCTACTTTAATAAGAGCTGTTGTAGTGCTGTGATTTTTTCTGAATCCTGATTGCAAAGGATTAATTATAGATTGTTCTACAACAAAGTCATACATCTGATCATGGACCATTTTTTCAAGTACTTTGGCAAGAACACACAGAATATTCACTGGTCTGAAATCAGCACAAACGGAAGCATTCTTGGTCTTTGGTAAAGGTAGGACATTAGCTAGTTTCCATAAGCTGGGAAATACACTAGACTGCAGACAATAATTAAATATATGTTCTAAAGCAAAAATAATTTCATCCAAGAACAATTTCAAGAACCGAATTGAGATACCATCAACACCAACAGCATTTGACTTCATCCCGATAATTATTTTTCTTATATCATGGGCAGGGACAAACTTAAAGTGAAATGATTCATTATCTTTAACACCATCAATTGAGTTGTAAAAGCTTTCTGTATTGGCAGTTGTCTCCTCATCATCAATTTTTGACACATTAAGATAATGGTTATTTAATTCATTAGCAGATACTGGGAAGTCATTAACCGTTTTTTGTTTTGCCTTTCCTATGCCCATTGAGCGAATGGTAGCCCACATTTTACTGGATGATTTGTTTCCGATAAAGATGTCATGGTAATATTTAGCCTTTGCGTTTCTACACTGCTGTTTGGCTTGGTTCCTTAAATTCTTATAATGTTTACAATCACTAGGACTCTTAGTTTGCAAAGATTTTTCCCTGGCTTTGTCCCTCTCATCTAGCATTTGCCTCACTTCATCTGTCATCCAAGGTGATTGTTCCTTTTTTATTTTAATGGTCTTTACAGGCGCATGGCTATCTAGAAGCTCCATGACGTAGTCATTGAAAAGTTGCACCTTACTGTCAATATCCTCACATTTATAAATATTGTGCCATGGAACCAGTTTTGCATCTGCTATAAGAGCTGCACGGTTTATTTTCCTATAATTTCTGAAAGTAATATTTTTTCTCTTTGGTGGTTCCACTTTCAAATTCAGGACTGCGTATATCAGATCATGGTTAGAAAAGCCAGGGGCCACACACTGACCATACTCTGTAACTAGTTCGGGACAGTTGCTGGCTATAACATCAAGTATTGAACTACAGCTATCAGTTTTATAAGTAGCATTAAATGGGATACACGTATGATCACACAAGTCAAAAAACTCACAAACCAATTTTGTTTCATAGGTGCCACTACCAAACCTTGCATTGATGTCCCCGCAGATGACAGAGTATTTATACTGAGGCAAGAAGATGTACAATTCGTCCAAAAAGGTTTCTAAGAAGCCCACTTTAGGTGGCCTGTAGACACAAGATACCAAGATCTTTTCTTTACCACAATTTACCTCAGCAATCACAAACTCAGGCCTCATGCTTTCTCCGTTAGAGGTGGCCAGGAGCCTGGCTTTTATTTTATCCTGTACAAACAAAGCCACTCCACCTCCGCCTCGATCATTTCTATTAACACAAAAGGTCTTATAATTAGGTATATCTATTTTACTTCCTTCTTTAAAAAACGTCTCACTCACACCTATCACATCTATATCACTGTTTGTAAACACATCACAAAACTCATCGTAATGATTAGAATTATTTAGAGACTGTGCGTTGATATGAACTAATTTAAGTTTATCATGGTGGGAAATTGACACAGTCCTCAGCTTGCTCCGCATCAACTTTTCTTCCTCGTTGAAACTATTCATCAACTAGGTTATGCTGAAAATTACTATAATGGTACTTGTCCTATTGCACAGATAAGGGTGGACAAAAGAAAAGAAAGCTTGAACGGCCTGGTCATCAGTTGCAGAAGAATATAATACATAATGGCACTACACATTAACTAGCAAATACAAGAAACAATAACAGAAATATAATAGACAATATAAGCAGAAATACAAATGGTGACAACGACAACAACAAAACAATTGAGGGAGAGCTGTCTGCATTATTTATTTATTTCCCACCTTTCCCAGGAGGGTACTTAATATAGGTAGAATCTAAATCACTCTCCGACACTATTCTAATTATATTCTCGTCATATCTCAGCAGAATTACACCATCAGAAGTCCACACACTGTTCTTGGGGTAGGTTTGAGACACTTTTTTCACCAAGGATGCCCTGATTCTTGTGAGATCCTCAACTATTGACACTGCCGTGCCCTTCAAGAACTTCTTCTTGCTGAACATTTCACGTCTGTGGGCGTAGGATGTAAATTTCACAATTATTGGCCTGGGTTTCCCGGCCATCTTCTTCCCCACTCGGTGAGCCCGGTCAATGTTGGACAGGCTGATGTCGGCATCCATCTTGTTGGCGAGGTCCAGGACTAGGTCCTCTGCCCGCTCGCCCGCAGTCTCAGTGACGCCGAAGATGCGCAGGTTGTTTCGCCGGCCGTATTGTTCGAGCTCGTCTAACCTTGCCTGGGTCTGGTTGGCAAACAGTTGCAGTCTCTGGATTTCCAAATCCTTCTGTTTGTTGTCTTCTTTCAGCTGTTGTATATCGCCGCTGAGAGACTGCAAGGTTGTAGTTTGCTGGCTTATCAATTCCGTGAACTTTTCTGCGACCTTGTTCACAATCCTGTCCAGTAATTCTTCAGGTATGTTGTTCTTGTCTGCTTTGGCGTCTGCTTTGTTGTTTCTGGTCTCCGGCATGGTTGCCAACTTCGATCACCGCAGTGATGCCAACCAACTTTGGATTTTGCAAGGCTGTCACTGTCCCTTAACCTCACTTTGCTGCAGCTGACACCGTATTACAAGTATCACGGTAGTTCACAAAGTAGTCACTTTTCCACTGAATCTTCGATTCCACAGTTGCACGACTATAAGGGCAGTACGCGCCGAGAGACCAGGCAGGGCTATCAGTAAATCATAGTGCAAAAATAAACTTTTAGCCGATGACCGCGGTTCACCACATCTCACTCGTCCGCCATGAGAGAGAGAGAGAGAGAGAGAGAGAGAGAGAGCGACAAGGCAAGTTTCGCGGTGAGTCACCAAACGGCGGCGCTGGCCGGGCAGCAGCCACCCACTACGGCAGCGCAGCTAAGAGTGATGGTGGCGCCGTCGTCCCAGAGGACACGCGTTCCGTGCCGTCTGTCCGTCTCCCTCCCTCCGTCTGCACGCCCTCACGCCCTCCGCGCCGACACGCGTGCCTGTGTTGGCACGCTCACCCACGCAGTTCCGCCCCTCTTAGTTTGCTGGATCACGCTCGAAATATGCCCCCCCCCCTTCCACCCCGTCTGTGCGGCGCTGTCCCCCGGCTCCCGCTATTTTCACTTGAACCGCCGCCCTGCTGACTCAGTCAGTGGCGGCTCTGGCGACAAAGTTTTGCGAACTGCTCGCGAGAATGTGGGACAACTGGACCAAACCTCACTTTATCCTCATCAGCAGGCCGCCCGCTCCACTGGCCGCGCGCCGCGATGGATCCATCGGCCGGCGATAATCCTGAGGCGGCTTCGGGAAGGGGGAGGGGAACGGGGCGGACGGTCAGAGAGCGGGATGAGAAGAAGATGTCGGTGACGGGCGCAGGGCACAGGGCACAGCATCCGCGCCCCCCTCCCCCTCCTGCGTGTGACAGCCAATCAAAACAAGCCCCTGGCTCCCGCTTGCCCTCGAGAAAAGGAAAAGGCTTGACGTGGCTCGCCCCGGTCTACATCCGTGGTCAGGGAACAAATTAAAACAAAAGGGGCATCTCGATTGAGTCGATGCAAGCGGCCGCGGTCCTCGACAGCAGACGACGGAAGCGCGGCAGACGGCGAACACCTGGCCGTGGCGCCACAGCGCGCTCTTCCCCGTCATAATCGCATCGAGGGACTCACAACCGAGGGGTACCCTACTTCGGAAATGGGTGAACACTGACTGGTGACTAGACTGAATTTTTACTTTGATAAGATCGAAAATCTCTAGAAATTCGTAACAAAAATGCTGCAACTAGGGTAAAGTTTCGTTGTTGCGCCGGCTTTTTCAGTGACTAGACTGAAACAAGGCAGTGACTGGAGTTGAGGATGTACACTGACCGGATACTAACGACAACTTGGACATAATATAACAATCATGGTAATTTTTAATTTTTTTTAGGGATCTATTTTTTTTAATATTTTGAAAATTAAAAGTTTTTCAAAGTTTAGTGTGTTTAGGGTTGACGAGTTGAACTAGTTTTACGTCCCGGCCCTCGAGGCCTGGCGGACCAGCCGGCGATGCGATTCCCACGGAAATCTCTGGATTCAGACATCAACCCCGCCTCGATGCGCGCACGACGCCGCGCACGCACGCGCGGCAACCCTTGCGGTCGTGTTCGCACGCCGGGCGGTGTGTCTGCAGCGGCGCCGCGTGCGTGCGGCCAGCAGCAGCAACAACAACAACAACCACAACGAGTGCATTAGCCTGTCATCTAGCCATCCATTAGGTAATGCACGCGGAGTACGCGGTGCTACTTGAAGCAATGGCATGCTCGCGGGGGCGGCCCGTCGGGGCCCGCGGGGCGTAGTCATGGTGGGGCCGGTGGCGAACAAGGACGTCGCTGTCTCTCTCTCGCTGTCTCTCTCTCTCTCTTTCTCTCTCTCTCTCTCTCTCTCTCTCGGGTGGTGTCACCCGGAGTCGGCCCGTGTATCTCCTCAGGGACTCCGCGAGCACGTGGCGCCGCGCGCACGCACGCCCACTGTGCGCTGGCCGCCATTGCACCGGCCACCGCGCCAATACACGCGACGCGAGTATTTTAAAAAAAATGGGAAATTGGTTCCTAGCCTGTACTTTAAGTTTAAATTCAAAATCCTAAAAAAGAAAAAAAAATGGTTATAAATTTAAAAATTTTAAAAAATGACCAAGCTTTTTTACAGTGTCCTGTGCAGAAGGGCGAGCAGCGAGCAGCAGGCGGTGCCGCTTGATGTGTACTGCACCTTATTCCGGCCATTTGATCCGAAACGCTTTAACAGGATGCGCATGCACGTCCACCCCGCCAGGACCAGCAGCGGCGCCTTTTCGCGGGGGAATCAACGACACACACACTGGGGTGCGAGGCTGCGCGACGGGGAGGGGAAGACCCACACTGTATGCTGATCCGCACTTTGTTTCTGCTGTAAATGGCGCTTTCCTGTTTGCCGGACAAATTAATTTGCATTATTAGATCGCGCCGCCCCTTGCTAATTGACGTTGGCAAGCGCGGTGCCCAGCGCGTCAATGTGTGAGTGTGTTTGTGTGTGTGTGTGTGCGTGTGTGCGTGTGTGCGTGTGTGTGTGTGTGTGTGTGTGTGTGTGTGTGTGTGTGTGTGTGTGTCTGTCTGTCTGTCTGTCAGTAAGAGTGAGTGAGTCTCCAGACGCACCAAATGGAGCGGTCAGTGCCTCGCGGTCAGTGTGACGCTGCCTGTGCGTCTGTCTGTCTGTCTGTCTGTCTGTCAGACTGAGTGAGTCTCCAGACGCACCAAATGGAGCGGTCAGTGTGATGCTGGCCCCTCGCAGACGGGGCAGCCACCTGCCCGCCGTGCCATACTTCATCTCGCTCCCTCCATCACGCCGCCCCTGCCCGCTTGTCCGCTTATTGCTCGGAGAGCCACACGTTTCGTACATTTTTAATTAGATTTGGGGGAAGAGATACACGGGGCTGGCCGTGACGAATAGTGCCGTACAAAAGCAGGCGGGCGGGGCGCGGAGCGCGGAGCGCGCCATCGTCGCTCTGTCTCTCTCCCACTCGCGTTCCGTCACGGTGCGAGAGAGACAGAGAGACTCGGCGAACTCCCCCCCCCCCACCCCGCGTCGTCCTCGTCGTCCTAGGCCGTGTCCTGGAACGAATAGACCGCCCTGACTCCGGCCGCCCCGGAGGACCGCCTGGCCCGCTCCGTTTAGTGCAGTACACGAAAAAAAAAAAAAAAAAAAAAAAACCCTGATACTGAAAAAGTTTAAAATTGGAGAATCGAACTGTTCACCGACCAAAGGACACCATCACGCTTAGTTCTCCCACACACTCACACTCACACAGCTGGCTGGGGGTGGCGATCGCTATCACATCCTGCATGTAGGGCAGTGGCTTCCTTGTGGGCGACAGGATCTCTATCGGTGGGCCGAACTGGAAAGGGGGGGGGGGGAGGCAGGGTGACACTGCGGTAAAGCTGCTCCGCTGACCAATAAAGAGCGGGCTGGGATCCACAGGGGGCAAGGGTTTAAGGGAAGCGGGATCACAAAGGGATTGGGGATCGCTCCAAAGGGCAGGGGAGAGGGAGGGAAAAACCCAAGGGTCCGCGCAGAGGCGTGGAAAACGCCGACAGGTAACGCTGGTTCCACACTGTACTCTGTCTCTCTCACACCCCTAGAGAACGCCTCTACACTGTTATCCAAGGAATGTGACGTCACATTCATTAAAATGTGAATTTTGTCACGTTCGTTAGAATACGATGTCACATTCGTTCGAACGTGACACGGCCGTTAAATTAGGGTGTCACATACGTTTGGACGTGGATCACCATTCAAACGATTGTGACTTCATATTCAAACGAACGTGACAAAATTCACATTCAAACGAATATGACGTCACATTCGTTGAATAACAGTGTACAAGTACAAGGGGGATAGATTCACGTTCTGATTCAGCCTGTAGGCAATGCAACCCCAGCGACAAAATTTGGTGTTCGATTCTAGAGTACCGCAGACCAGAGCGCTAAAAATTGGCGCTCTCAAAGAAAGACAATAATCTGGCTTGAACAGCATTACTCATTCACAGAAAAATTAACGTCCAAACAATAGCTTTCAGTGCTAAGGATCCTTGTTCAAATCACAGCAGTCATAATATGAGATGAGGAGCAGGTTCGGACCAGTAAAATACAAGACCTGCATCTGTCTTCTCAGATTCCGTGTCTTTGTCGCTAGCCTACTTCAGTATCTTCAGAAACAACTTCCATTATTGCCTCTTTGATTATCGAAACGTTCGAAAACTGCCTGTGGGTTTGCAGTGGGGGACCTGCAGGCCATAGATGAGCCTTTGCTTCCGCGCGACGCGGGAAAATTCAAAAGCGAAAAAAAGGTACGTACAGTACTAGCGCCTCGCGGGTCTGACGCCTCCTGGTGTGGTGCGGGGCGGGGCGGGGCGGGGCGCGGGCCATCCCCAGCCGTAATCAGTTGACGTGAAGGTGTCGGGATCGACGGAAGCGATCCATCACGTTCTTGCGTTATGGCGTGCACGCCCACAGGCAGGCCCACAGGCGGCAACGTGTCCCCGGCAGAAGCAGCGCCGCTCACGCCGCCGCCAGCCGCGCCCCGGCCGCGCCCACGCGAGCAGGCTGATTAAAACTCCGCACGCCACACCAAGCCAGCGGCGTAGCACTCCGTAGTCAGAGGGTGTTGTTCTATGTCTGCCACCACTTAATAAACCAATCCGCTTCAAAGGCGAGCAGAACCAAGATGGAAAAGTGTGCACTCTGGGAGTTGAACCCAGGCCACCAGAACATCTACCCTCAGCGCCACGTCCACCCTGTCCCACGGCATCGGTTCGAAGAGTCCCGGTCCGTCTTCCCTCCGTTTTCCTTGCATAATCGAGGCGCGCAAAAAACAATGAGGGCGGCAGTGACGAAGCGGTGGCCCCGTGGGAAAAACAGCACGAAGGGCTGCTGGTCTCGGCCCTCCGGCCTCCGGCTCGCCCGACTCGCCCGGCCCGGCCGGCCTTAGCGGGGATATCCGACTATGGAATCCGGCTGCAAAATCCTTGCGGGGGAGTCGGTCGCGGGGCGGCCGGCCTGGGGGCCCCTGGGGTAGCAGGCCCCCGGGCCGGGGAGTGTTGGGGACACAATGGCGAGGAGAACGGAAAGAAAATGTCGATCTCCTTGTGTTTGCTTAGGACTGAGCTTCTGAGCCGAGTAGGGCCCCACCGGCTGCAGCAAGGGGTGGGCCCCCGCCACCCCCGCACTACCCCGCGCCCCGCGAGCCCCACAGGGGGCCGCCGGAATCACGACAACCTTTCCCCAGTGAAAGGCGCGCAGAAACTGAGCTTCACCAGCGAAATGTTCTCCTTGCCTCTGCGGCCATTGGCGGGCTGGGCGCCGACGTCGTAAGGATTAGCAGCGTTACGTGAATTCGTGCACGACCGCCGCACTTTCTTTTCTTCTCCCTAAACGCATTACGCGATTTTGCGGCGACGAAAGCCGAGACCGCGGCGGCGGCGCGCGGCAGCTGCGACTGGCAATCCGAAACCCACACATCCTCCACGGAGACGGCTAGGCGGAGAGGGTCTCCTTGAACAGGAAGAGTGGCGGCGCACGGCGGCGCAGGTAGCAGATGACACACGGCCATTCACGGCCTAATTTGGCGCAGAAGCAAGCAGCAGGGCGTCACGTTGCGACCATCCATTCATTCATTCATTCAACAATTCATTCATTCGCACACATTCGCACGCCGTGATGAGCCCATTGTCCGCCAATAAGCGGTGCGGTGGCAAGACCGTACACTGCAAAAATTTAAAAATTAAAAAAAATATGAATTAACTTTTAAGGAATGCGGTTTACCTAATAGACGACTGCCCACGCAAATTTTAATTCGTAATTGTTCCTTTTTTTTTTTTTTTTTTTTTTTTTAATTTATTTTGTGCCAAGGCCCTGATTTGGCGACAAAGCGAGGCAGCGCCGCGCGTTCGTATTCGGTCTCCGTGTCAAGACGCGGCCGCTCTTTTAGCGTGTTTCCCACAAGCGTGGTCGCCGTAATCCAATTCCGCATCCCCCCGACCTGCCCCACGTGTGGAGCACAGTAGCGCCTGGAGGGGCAGGCAGGGGCGGGCAGGGGGCATTGTCCAAAGGGGGGACGTGACGTGGCCGGCGGTCGGTCGCACACTGTGCCCCCCCCCTCCCCCCTCTTCCCTTGATGCCACTCCCCCAGCATTCTTTTGCGGGAGCCGGCCTCCCCGAGGGTAGTCAGTAGCACACGCCCCCGTACATGTCTCTCTTGCCTTTGTCGGCATGGCGGGGTGGGGTGGGGTGGGGCGGGGTGGGGCGGGGTGGGGCGGGGTGGGGCGGGGCTGCGCGCAGTGCCGCAGCACTGACCCGATGAACAAGACGAGGAACGGAAGCCAATATCGCATGTGACCTCCTTTATTTTTTCCCCCTTCCTTCTCCAGCGAGTGTTTGGAGTTCTCCAGCGTAGCAGCAGGCCCTTGGCCTGGCCGGCTGTCTCATCCCTATATACAGCGGCGGGTGTTCAACCGTGTCCGAAGCGCCCCGCCCCGCCCCGCCCCGCCCCGCCCCGCCCCGCCCCGGCCGCCACGCCCCGACCTCAGGCCCGCCATCCGTCTTGGTGAGGTCCGTCTTGCGATCCGCCCTGCAGGACCTTTGACACGTGTGGAACACGTGGGGCCCGATTAGGCGAGGTAATCCGTAACGAGGGCGTGCGAGTGGAGGCGTGTGAGTGAAAGTGACCGAAGATGATTGGTTGATTTGCATGCCGCGCTCTGCTTGCCGACCTTCCGAGAAGACCCATAACGAGGTGGAACCGAACGGGACCCGAACGGGACCCAAACGGGACCCGAACGGCCGGACGCGAATTCGTTTCGCAATGACTCGTCGATTCGAGAACGAGTTAGCCGCACACGGAGGCCCGTGGAGTTCACTCCACGTCGGAGCCGGAGCGGAGCACACCTACCTCCTCGAGGGCCTGCCTTTGAGTGGGGTGGGAAAATGACTGACAGGAAAGAACGATTACCGAATGAGCGGGACGCAGCCGTGCGGCCGTGCGGGCAGATGGTTGGCGGCCGGTGGCGTCGCGGTAGGTGGCTGGCTGGCTGGCTGGCTGCTTGGCTGGCCGGCTGCTTGGCTGCCTGGCTGCTTGGCTGCCTGGCTGCTTGGCTGCCTGGCTGGACAGCAGGGTGGCTTTAATGACGACAAAGAGCGCATAAACGTCCTGCCTGCAGGGGGTCCATTTCGATGCGGACGCCCTTCGTCAGGCCATGTGCGGAGAGGAACGAGAAGGAGGAGAAGAAGAGGTAACCATCCACGGTTTTACCGATAATTTTTCAATCAACGTGCATAGCGGAAGAAGGGGGGAAAAGTACTCTTATTCTTATTCTTCGAAAAAAATGTTATTAATTTTTCGCTATTGCAAAGCGTAACGATCAATCCGAAATACACTGAAAATTTCTGTACTTTTGTACGGAAAATGTACGGAAGAATATAGTACGGAAGCACGGACGAAAGTGCGGAACGTCCGTACCTGTGCCATATAAGCTCATGTAAACGGGTACGGAAAAAAGTTCAGAAAGTTCCGTACTTGGCAAGTACGGACGGTCCAGGCAAATTGTTGACCAGACATTTTCCGTACTTTTTCCGTACTTTTTTCTACCGTTGTAGAAGTTTGTTTTTTTTTTTTTTAATTTTTATTTTTGATGTTGCACAGACTGATTGGAAGGCGACTCTGAGGACACCTGCTGCATGCGGATCTGACCGACTTTCCCGACGGCAGCCGACCCCCAGCCCCAGCCGAACTCTGCACAGTGGGTACAGTACGCGCGCATTTCCGCTCCCGACCTGCGCGTTCGCGTTCGTTCGTGCGAATCGCTGAAATTTATCGCAGACTCGCAAAGCGACAGCCAAGCAGTGGGGTTGCTGCGAACGAAACAAGAGCAGCAACAACGGAACTGATAGGAAGCCAAGATACATTCCCCGAAGGAAGCGGCGGGCCTGGGCTGGTGGGCCTACCTCGATGCGGTAGGTGCGATAGGCGCGTTGTTGTCCCCGCAGCACGCACACCGACACACCGACTCCTTGATTACGGAAATCACACCGCCAGCCCTGCCAGGCTGCCAGCTCCGCCAGGCTGCCTCGACGACGCACCGGAAGAAGGGACAAGGAAGGCGCATAATGGGAAACGGGGTACCTACGCGCCGCCGACAAATCGACTTACCTAAAAATTATATCTCCCCGTAGGTATTTTTTTCTTAACTAACTACGAAGGATCATCACCAAAAGAGACAGGTCCAACAGGATGGAAGGGTCATTTTGAATTAGAAGCAATGGACAGGAGACTGCTCTCGTGCTGTAGAAATTCCCGAGAAGAATGCTCTTCGGCAGAATTCGGTTTCGCTCGGCAATACAGTTCTGGCGGCCTGGTTTGCGGGTTCAACGCCCCGCCGAGGCGGCAAGAAGTTGGTTGGCCCCGTCCGCGGCAGGCAGCCAATCGTGTTGCAGTCCGTCAAGTTAGGAATTTTATTAATAACCAAGCCACTCTGAAAACGGCGGCGTCATGACGTGTGTGCTGGAGAGAGACGGGGCACGCAATTTTTCACTCGCAGAAAAAGGAGAAGAAAAAACAACGAAAGCGAATAAGAAAAAACGAGCTAATAATGGGTGGAAAAGTTGAAAATGTATTCCCGCGGCATGACGAAGTCATAACGCACGCCCCTTACCGAACGGGAAGGGAAGTCGGGGAAGTCCAGCCTGTAAATTAGGTGGAGATTGTATCTGTGCGGCCATTTCGAGCGGCTTGAACAACCCCAGGAGCAGAGCGCTTCCGAACAGCTCTCTCTCTCTCTCTCTCTCTCTCTCTCTCTCTCTCTCTCTCTCTCTCTCTCTCTCTCCCCCTCGGCGGCTCGGAGTGCCAGCGCGGTCACTTCTTTATGAAGCCCCGAAAAAAGAGAGGGAGCCTCTGGTGAGTCGGCGCGGCGCCCTCTGGAACGCTGCCAAGGCGCCGCGCGGCGTCGAACAGCGCGTAAGTTTTCTAGTGTCCTCTCATTGCACGCTCAATTTCTTACGAAGGCGAGTCTTTGTATTATGGTGACAAATCTTCGTATTATGGTGCCAAACCTTCGTATTATGGCTGCTGCGCTTGCGCTGGCTTCGTAACCTACGAAGTCTAATTCTTTGTAAGTTCCAAAGAAATTGACGTATTTTCTCTGTATTACAAACGATTTTCGCACCGTCATATGACTGCACAGCCTTTCTTCGTAAGGAATTGAGTGTGTGGGCGGCAGAGACTCCTCCGCCATCGCCCGCGACAGGGAGACTTCCGTCCGCCTTGTTTACGGCTGATGTTGCGGGGACTCCACCTACGCACAGTGGGCCAGAAGACCGGCGCAGGCGGCCAAAACTCTAGACGCGTTTTGAGCTCCCGATTCGCTAAAAAGAACTCGAACCGAACGTGTGACCCCACCAACGGATTCCTCGTTAGGAGAGCAATCGAGTGGTGGGGTCACACGTTCGGTTTGAGTCCCATTTAGCGACTCTGGAGCTCTAGAATTTAGGCCGACTGCGCCGGTCTTCTGGCCCACTGTGCCGCGTGGCGCTGCGTGGCATTGCCGCCGGAAGCGACAAAACGGAGCCCGTGTAAACGGATGGTAATACAATGGAACAGGTGTGCGAGCGCGCACCTGACCGCGCCTTTTGCCTCTTCACCTCGGACGCGGTCAGGCTTGGCCACACACACTCAGACATTTCGTTTCTCCCTTCATCCCATTCAGAGGCCCGTCCCGTGGGAACGCCCTCTCCCTCGCTCAGCCAATCACGCCTTGAAGAGGTTTGGACATCAACTAGTCATAGTCTATCACATACTGCGCACACATTCACTCCCCCGGCACTCGAAACAAACTTGCTGCTCCCTCCTTCGATCCACTCGCTCTCCGTCGCACCGCCACACGATTGTTCACTGTTCAGTCCCCCTTAAAAACCCGAGAGGATTCGTCGGTGCCGAATGAAACGGAGGGCTCTTCATCCAGGACCAAGTTGACACTCCTCTACAGCGTTATCCACAGGCCGAGTTTGATTGGAGGGCGAAAAAACGCTGCCTGTCCTTATCGGCGGGGCGCACTATTTGCAGAGCGAGGAGACCGCCGCCTGGTCGGGACGTCGTGGGAGGGACGCGGCCGCCTTATTATATCAGTCTTCATTAACCCGGGAAAAAGTGCGGGCTTTGTTCACGGCGTGATAGGGCAGGCCCTATAGGGCGGCCTGGGCGCCTCGATCAGTCAGCCAGCATTGTCCTGCAGCCCTAATATCCTCCCGCTTAGTCGACTCAGGGCTGCACCAAGGCACCCATGACGCGGCAGAATCCACCCCTCTGGGCCCCGCTACCTGCTGCAGCCAGTGCTTCAGCGAAGAACCGACAGCTCGTAGGTTTTCGAAAGTTGCACCGATCAAAGGTAGATTTTCTGACCGCAACCCTGTGTACTTTGGCAGTGTACGAGGGGGCAACCGCTCAAGAAATCATGTGTCCCCTTGAGCGCCAGAAATCTCTGGAAATCGGAAATCTTCCCCTAAAACCGGCAAAAAACAAGCAAATTTTGGGCGTAAATAATAAAATCGGTCGAAATCTTGCGACCGGCAGTGTAGCTACTTAGCCCTGGCCCGGCCGGCCGTTGCTGCCCTTATCATCCATAATGTGTTTGCCACCGACACCACGCCGCTGTGTGATAGCGCAGGTGTGGCTTCCCTCGCCGAGGAGATTCTTTGAACAGGGTGATAAAACTCTCGGACCAATTTAGTTTCACTCCCATGGACACTCTATATTGCCAAGCGAGAGCACATCTACCAAGTCCCTTTAGCCGAAATGGTTGAAATTCCTTGTGTCCGTGTGCACTTACGTCCAAAGCACTCTTTTCCACCGGCTGAAAAATTGATTACCACACTGCTGGAGCGCCGTTAGACGATGCTCGAGTCGTGTTTCAACCGCGACACTGTATTATTTTCCCGACTGTTTTTTTTTTCCCTGGGTCCATTTCAGTTTGGAGCCTGACCAGTCGAGTTACACACGAGTGAGCCGGGGCTGGTGGGTCCGATGCGGCCGTCACGCAGCGAGGCGTACAAAGCATCGGCGGGTTGCCTGTCCGCAGGGGCAGCAGACGCGTCATAGGCTGCGGGCGGGGCAGGGCGTGACACCAATCTCGCGCCGCTTTTGTGCCCACCAGAGAAACAATTTGGCCGTTTTCAATAGCCACGAGCAGGGAGTGTGGGAAACACCGTGGCGCGGTCCTCTTAACATTCATCCGGACGCTGTGCCGGACACACACACACACACACACACACACACACACACACACACACACACACACACACACACACACACACACACTGTTATTCAGGGATGTTCTGAAAGTTGGCGCCTTTTGGCGCCTTTTTCCGATTTTGTAGTGTCCTGAGGCCTGAGGCGCCCCCTGACGAGGCGCCTAAGAGTGCCTCATTTCGAGGCGCCTAAAGGTGCCTCATTTCGAGGCGCCTAAAGGTGCCTCATTGCGAGGCGCCTAAAGGTGCCTCATTTCGAGGCGCGTAAAGGTGCCTCATTTTAAGGCGTCTTAGGCGCTAAGTTTTGAGAACCTTTGGCCCAGCCCTTTAACCCGAACCCTCTGCTTCCCTATGGATGCAGGACAAGGTGTTTGCTGCCCATACACCTTCTGTGTGCTTGCAATGCATAGGGAATGCATGGCAGGGGCCATACTACATGGACGAGGTGTCTGCTCTCCGCACACCTTTGGTTTGGGTAATTATAGGCGAGCCTTGCGTAATCCAGTGGGCTGCTGGACGAAAGGTGTCTCAAAAATTAGCGCCTAAGGCGCGTCGAAATGAGGCACCTTTCGGCGCCTCGTCAGGGGGCGCCTCAAGACGCTACAAAATCGGGGAAAGGCGCCAAAAGGCACCAAAAGGCGCCAACTTTCAGAGCACCCCTGAATAACAGTGTGCGTACGTACGTGCGTACGTACACACACACACACACACATACACACTGAGGAAAAGTGGCAGTGCCGGACACGTGCGCACATCGAGGGGCTCCAGACAGGTAGTGGTGTCCCCGCTGTGCTCTGTTTTTTGTTGTTGTCTTTTGGACCGGTAGCCGCGGCGGTAGTACATTCCTGGTTTCTATTAATCTGCTGCTCCGCCGCACCGAAGGAGGAACAAGAGGGATCCCCCTGCTGCTTGAGAACACACGTGTCACAACAAGGCGGGGCACGCACTCGTCTCGTCCACATCCGATCCTTTTAAAACCCACCCCATTTGGTATCGCTGTCTTACCCCCACCCGCGGGTACCAGGGAAGAAATCGTGAACGCGGTGCTAGCACGGAGCTGCGGGGGTACATATCCGGCTGTGTAGTGACGTGCGAAGCCTTCGAATCCGAATTGAGTCGAATCGAATCGTGCTACGTTCGATTCGGATCGATTTCGAATGAACAGGATTCGGATTTAGGTGATTCGAGAAAACCGGTCACCTTCCGTTCGTATTTGAATGTGGAGCCCGCGCATGTTTGCCAATATATTTTTTTTACCCTGATAATTTACGCAAAACACGTCTAAAGTCATAATCCGATCAAACTGTGATTTTAAGAACATTTACTTGGCCCAAGTTGCAAGTTTGTCCACGACCGAGTTCATTCAAGCACATTTTTTCATTCGATTCGAAGTAGGGACATTAGATTCGATTCGAGCGATAAAAAAACTACCGTAACATTCGATTCGATTCGGGGAAAAAAATAAAAATTCGATACGATTTGACTTTGAAAAACGCCACTTCGCACACCGCTACGGCTGTGTATGACAATGTTCGAGGCCAAAACAATGAGTGAAACTCCGGACAAAAGTACGTACTCACCCGCGCGACGCGGCGCACACACAGGGCGCGGCAGCCATATGCGATGCGTCATGCATTACTGTTGTTGGTAGTGGTGCGCGTACTCGTTCGAGAGGGGTTGGCCACCGGCCCAGTGGAGCGTGCTGCTGCCGTGCGTGCGTGTGTGTGCGTGGTGTGTGTGTGTGTGTGTGTGTGTGTGTGTGTGTGTGTGTGTGTGTGTGTGTGTGTGTGTGTGTGTGTAACCTCAGCCGGCAAGTAATGCCCGCGGCAACGCGTCCGCTCCGCGTCCGTCATCTCGGCGTCTCTCCGCCGTCCGTCTCGAGTCCATCTCTGTCACCCCGTGACTCCACCGCGTCAGAGCCGCGCAACTAAGCTCCGGCCCGCCGCCGCTGCCGCCGCTGCGCCCTTGTTGTGGAGGCACGCCACGCCGCGCACGCCACGCCGCGCACGCCACGCCGCGCTGCCGTCGCCGCCCAGATGAATAGCTCGGCGCGCGGAGAAAGGACCTCCGAGAGCGCTGTCCGCGGCGGCGACCCGGCGGCTTAGTCATCGGCAGTGTGGTGGCGGCGGCCACGGGGCGCGCCGAGGTATCGCCGCGTCCACAAACGACGGCGGCCATAGTGCACAGCAGTTCTACAACAACTTCTTGTTCTTTGCCGGCGTGGCCCCGCTTTGTCGGATCGGTACAGCGGCGCGCATTGTGCACCAGGCGGACTACGACGCGCCACGCCCCGCCGATTCAGCGGCACTGTACCTACCCCGCGCTCCGGGCTACATGCTGATCCGATGTAGGGACGCGGAAACAGGCGAGGCTTTTCCGTCGTCGGCCGCATAACTCATCGGAGTCATGGCGACGCGTCAAGGGACGGGAACAACGACGACGACGCGCCGGGAAACTTTGAAATCGTGAAAGCGGCGGCGGCAACCCTACCTTGCCTATGCTCGCCGAGAACAAGAGGAGCGGCTGGCGGTGGAGGCCTGAGTGGGCCGGAATAGAGTCCTATAGTGGGAGAGAAACGTGAACCAACTGAATTTGCCATACTCTGATCGCGTGCCACCCTCAAAAATGCTCTTTACTATTTCTCATATTTTGGCCAAAACGGAGAAAAAGTTGCGCGTTATTTTTCATACAGTGGCCAAAACCTTGTCCCGCGCGTCTAGGCCACTACGGAAAATCGAGCCTGGATGAAAAACTACGCGCAACTCTTTTCCCCATTTGACCAAAGGATGAGACGTTCGCCGCTCGGGCGAGCCCCATCCGACGAGGACAGTGCTCACGTTTCTCCCCCACTATGGGACTCTTACGTTTCTCTCCCACTATAGGACGCTAACGTTTCTCTCCCACTATATGACTCTTACGTTTCTCTCCCACTATAGGACGCTAACGTTTCTCTCCCACTATAGGACTCTAACGTTTCTCTCCCACTATAGGACTCCAACGTTTCTCTCCCACTAAAGGACTCTAAAGTTTCTCTCCCACTATAGGACTCTAACGTTTCACTCCCACTATAGGACTCTAACGTTATCTCCCACTACAGGACTCTAACGTTTCTCTCCCACTATAGGACTCTAACGTTTCTCTCCCACTATAGGACTCTAACGTTTCTCTCCCACTATAGGACTCTAACGTTTCTCTCCTACTATAGGACTCTAGGCCGGTACGGCAGCGTCCCTCGGACGGTAGCGCTGCCTCGGCACACGCCGCCTGGACGCGGATCGAGTTTCCGAGCCGATATCACCTGCGACCCTCATTACTGTCTAATAATTGAGGTTGCAGGCCGGCAGCCCTTTCCCCCGACGCACCGGGAAACATAGACGCGCGAGTCGCGCGGGGGGGGGGGGGAGCGCTTGGCGATCCGGACGTTGTTCAATTATTTCCATCACAGCGCTCCATGAAAGATGCACAGCTCGACTAGCGCTGTGTGCCTGAAATGCGTGCGTCAGTGTGAGTGTCTGTGTGTGCTGGTGTCAGCATGAGGGGCACATAGGTGCCAAAATCCACTCCCGAAAAGGGTTGTTAACGTTACTTTAACGAGTAACGGCGTTACGACTTTATCGTTACCGTTACTGTAACGATAACGGTAACGCGTTACACTTTTGGAAACAAGTAACGTAACGACGTTACCGAATTGGTGTAACGCGGTAACGGCGTTACCGTTACCGCGACCGAGGGGTGAATCAATCACTTGTGTGCTCATGTGTACACATTAGCCCGTACTCAGTGTACTCACAAATTTTAAGAGAGCAAAAATAACCAACTTTATTCAGGATTCGGTATTGCTTTTCCTTTAAAAGGCTAAATAGGCGTAAAAACGTCAACAATATGGCTTATTTATGAGTATTATCAGGTGTACTCACCTGCACTCATATGTGTACACGAAAACGCCGAGTGATTCACCCCTCGACCGCGACACACCTAAAACAGCTACAATTCTTCTTTTTAGCAGCGTTTTCGTTCTTTTGTGGGTCTGACTTTTCTGCCATATATGTCTCCCTCTGTTTCCCGCCGCGTGCTTTATTGTTGTGTGGTGGTTAAATATTCCTTTTGTACTCAAACACACATCCAAAAAGATGATTTGGTGTGCACCTTTTGAATTTTCTTTAATTTGAAGTAACGGTAACGTCGTTACTGCGTTACACTGTCAGAAATTTTGTTGTTAATTAACAACAAATCTATTGCTAATTTTTTTTCTGACAACAGTTGCTTTTAAACGACAGCAGTCGTTTACGAAGAGAGAATGTTGTTGAGAAATGACAGTTGGGTCATTCTAAAACAACTTACTTGTTGGAAGACAACTTTTCCGTCGTTTCAGTTTTAAACAAAGATGTTGTAGGAAAACGACCATGTTGTTGACAGTTTTGTTGTTTTCGAACAATCGTTACGGACAGTGTACCAGTAACGGTAACGCGTTACTTTTTTTTTCAAAAGTCGGAAACGTAACGTCGTTACCGTTACTCAAACCTAAAGTAACGGTAACGGTAACGCGTTACCTTTTTAAAATAACGTCAACAGCCCTGCTCCCGAACGAAGCGCCCTCTGGCGGGCTGGTTGATGCGGTCCTTCGGCATGCCGTGTGCGGCTGCTGCCCTGCGCTGCTGCTGCTGGCCCGCTCGTGTAGTCCATATTCCATAAGGCTGCCGGCGGGTGTGGCCCTCGCTCCTGAATTCAGCATCGGCGCCAGAGGCGGCTGGCTGTGGCAGTCACGGCCAGAAGCTGGCGAAGTCTGTGTGCTGCGTGGGCTGGAAATGGTTGTGCCCTGGACCACCTAGCAAGGTTCCTAAATTGTTTTCGGCTGGACCGCCTCCCCTGGAAGCTGCTGGAACGGAGAGAGGCTCGCTGACAGCCGCGGCCGGCTGGCTGTTTGCAAGGGGGGCTGACTCTTCTGAACCGTGTACGAAGTATTATATATTATAAGTATTATAGAGTATTATAGGTATTATTTCGGGTAATATATTTTGATAATTGTGTAATTTTTCGTAGTTTTCTGTTCAAGAAAATTTTCTTAAGTACGCAATTGAGTTAAAAACAAGTAGCACAATCAGAATATAACCGGACACTAGGATTATGTCTCGCGCTCCTTAGCCCTCCAAAACAACAGCTCATACTTGCTTTAATGGCCTCAAAACCCGGTCGTTTGTTTTAGCACTACTTTGTTACTCTTACTTTCCATTCAAAAGTCACTTAAGTTCCGTAAGCTACAATTTTACAAAACTCTGTAATTTTCAAGCTAATTTTGCACTACACATGCGGCTTTTTATGGTATTATGGATTATAGTATCATAGGTATTATTTTTGTATTATGGGGCTGTGTACGAAGTATTATAGGAGTCAGCCCCCCTTGGCTGTTTAAAATTTGTCCAGGCACCTGCTTGACCGGCTCCGCTTGCTTCTGAATCTGCTTCGAAAAGGAAGAAGATTCTCGAGGAACTGCACGTATTCCGGCGCCTTCTGCAAACTGCATGCGAGCTGCCCAAGTTGGCGCGGAAGCGACTGCAAACTGTATGCGGGGCGGACGGTGCTGCTGCTGCAGGCGGGTCCGCGCCTCCCTCGGCCGCACCGCAGCTCTCTGACGTGGCTGACGTGGAGTCCCGGGCGCTGACTATTGCATGAGGCGTCTAGCAACACGTTTATTAGTGCCACCGCGTGCCTCCTCCATGCGCTGCCCCACGCAATCGACTGCCGCGCGAGTTCGCATGGTCGGAGCAGCAGCAGACGGCGCCGAATTATTCAGCCAGCCCTGTCCGGCAAGCCGCACCGCACAGTGGGTCTGAGGACCGTTGAGGCGGCCAAAATTCTAGACGCATTTTGAGCTCCAGAGTCGCTAAATGGGACTTGAATCGAACGTGTGACCCCACCAATGGATTGCTCTCCGAACGAGGAATCCATTGGTGGGGTCACACGTTCGGTTCGAGTCCCGTTTAGCGACTCTGGAGCTCAAAACGCGTCCGGGATTTTGGCCCCCTCAACGGTCTTCTGACCCACTGTGCACCGTGGAGCGGGCGAGGCGGCGAAATGCCGCACAGTGGGCCAGAAGACGGCCAGGCGGTCAAAACTCGAGACGCGTTTTGAGCTCCGCAGAGTGGCTCGTTCGTAGAGCAATCGAGTGGCGGGGTCGCACGTTCGGTTCTCAAAACGCGTGTCGAGTTTTGGCCGCCTACGCCGTCTTCTGGCCCACTGTGCGCGGGGCTGTCTCTGCAGCACGGCGGGTCGATGCGGGGAGAATAACAGTCATTGGCCCGCCAAAGAGCTCCGGAGGTACTCGCTCGGTGAACGGGGAGGGGCTCAGGGCCGCGGCGCACGGACGCGGACACCCCGCGGACGGCGACATTACTCGCTGTCGGCACGCAGTGTCGGCTCGGCGGCGCGGTCATTTGTCTGGGCGACATTCCGTGCCGTATGTCTTTTGACACCCAGGAACCTCACGCCTTGTACCTCCGGCCTGCAGCGGCAACGGAAGAATTGACCCGTCGTCGCTGCTCGGCGCTGCGACAGCCTCTCTCTCGCCCAAAGGGGGATATCTCGGGAGCGCCTGGCCCGTCGGCGCACCGACAGCAGAGGTGCCAACATCTAGACGATAAAATGGGAGCCTACCCTACGTATCCCGGAAATATGCTGTGCCGGACCCCAAAGTTTCTATGCGACTGATAGCGCAATGGATAGCGTTCTTGCCAGTGGTCCTGAAGGTGGAGGTTCGACACCCGTCCGGGGCGATCACTTTTCCTGCTGTCACGGTTCTCTGAGTTGGTACCACTGACTTAGGGGCGCTGACGTCACGATTTGGAGGCCGTGTTTTATATCATGGAGTTATCCCCTTTTGCTCTCGCCGCAGCGGCACGGCACTCATCACCGTGGCGCACGGTGGGTAACTAGACCGTTGAGGCGGCCAGAATCCAGGACACGTTTTGAGCTCCAGAGTCGCTAAATGGGACTCGAATCGAACACGTGTGACCCTACCAATGGATTCCTCCTTTGGTGAGCAATCCATTGGTGGGGTCACACGTGTTCGATTCGAGTCCCATTCAGCGACTCTGGAGCTCAAAACGGTTCTGGAATTCTGGCCGACTGAACGGTCTTTTTACCCACCGTGCGCCGTCTTTAGCGGGGCACGGACGTGGCTGCCTCCGATCGCTGGCTGTGGTGGTGCATGCCGCGAAACAGGGGTAATCCCGCGCAGCTTTGACTCAAATTGAAACCGCAATGACCAGCCGTAGTGGCGGCTCGCACCCACACTCGTTCGCCAACGCACACGTCCGCGTGCATACAATCACGCACGCCGACGCCGGCTTTGCCCCACTGCTGCTCATCGTTTCATGAGGGCTGCGCTGCGTTGCGCCGCCGCCGCCGCCGCCGCCGCCGCCGCCGCCGCCGCCGCCGCCGCCGCCGCGCGCTGCTTGCACGCCATACAAAAGTCATGACATAATACCCGTCGGTGCGTGCCTGCCTGCTATTAGTGCGCAAATCGGGGCGCAGACCGGCAGGGCCGTCAAGACTCACTTAGCCGTGATGCCACCGGCAAATTGGCTTTTGATGACCGATAAGCACAAGTTTGGCTGCACGCCGGGGCGAGTTGTACAGGCAGTGCTGCCGTGTGTCTGCTCCAACGGGGCGTTTCATGAAGGCTTCGGTGTCTTCTTTTTCTTTTTAATTTTCAGCCTGATTGCGGTAGCAGCAAGCAATGGCTGGTCAATGATGCAAAGGTATGTCGTTTCGCGGAGGCCTGAGTTTGACTGGGAGCTCAATAATTCGATTCGAACTTCAGAAAAACTACACACACACACACACACACACACACACACACACACACACACACACACACACACACACACACATACACATACACACACACATACACACACACACACATACACATACATACACACACACACACACACACACAGACGGACTGAAGCAGACGCGCGTAATTTGCCCGTCCCGTCACTGAGTTAATTGACCCCGCAACGCGACGGATCCTCATAATGGTGCACAGCGCTGCACCGCGGGCCGGAAGCCGCCAATCAGATCCGACGCGCGCGAATTTAAATTGTTAAGAGGAGAGAAAACAAAGCCGGCGTCGTCGTCTCCGGCCCGCCGCTGCTGTGGAACTTGACTGCCCCTTCCAAACTCGATATCCATCGCCCTATATTTGTTGTCTCCGTAAACTCCTTTCTTCCACCCCCGTGTAGTTTGGATGGATGAGGTGCATGAGAAATTCGTGAGTAATGACCGATCCATCACTCGATAGCACGCGTCTGAAATATGCCGCCACCTTCATGCACGCATTGAGCTGACAACTGTCTCTCTCCCTTATCAGGCCCAAGCACGCGCTGTGCAGTGACCTGAATTGAGATCGATCAGTCGCTACCTCCTTTCGTGCCTTTTTTCTGCGCGCGCTGCTGGCTGTGGACCTCTTCACTACCATTTATTGCTCCACTCTTTTGTTCGCCGAGTTTGCAGCGCGCGTGTCCTTGTTTCCTCGCGGGGCCCAAGGGGTAGGGAGGGAGAGAGAGAGAGAGAGAGAGAGAGAGAGAGAGAGAGAGAGAGAGAGAGAGAGAGAGAGAGAGAGAGAGAGAGGCGAATCAGCGTCCGCGGCAGGTGATCCATCAGGGAGAAAGGAAAATTGTTTGTCCCTGCACTGTGTGTGGGGAAAGGGAAAAGTGCATTGGACGGGCGGCGGGTGGTGACTCGCTTTGGGTCAGCAGCGCCATCTGGGCAGTTTATGGACGGGAAAATATGGCATTAGCCACCAGGGCGAATATAGTGTTTCGCGGAGCCAGATTAGCAGGGCCAGTCAGAGCGGAGCAAAGATGCTCCGCATTTTTTTGTCCGTGTGCCACAGGCCACAGGGGTGTTTAGGCCAGGGTGGCCAGCTTAACGCGGAGGGGGAGGGGGCGCAGCGACATCCTGTGGCGC
The DNA here is from genome assembly GCA_030522485.1 of Stenchaetothrips biformis. Lineage (NCBI taxonomy): Eukaryota > Metazoa > Arthropoda > Insecta > Thysanoptera > Thripidae > Stenchaetothrips > Stenchaetothrips biformis. Next base: position 7,978,835 of record CM060089.1, on the reverse strand, counting down.
GACGGGCCTGACCGGCTTGCACCCATTCACCCAGCCCGACCGCCGCGCCGGCCGTGCCCGGGCCGCCCCTCCCTGTCCACAACGTAAAACCTAAAACCCTCCAGAGAGTCGTAAGTACATGTCTGCACGTCAAAGGGCCGGGCCGGCCTGCACCGCCGCCCTTGCCGCCCTTGGGGACGCCCAGTGGGCCGCACGGCATAAAGCGGCACGGCACGTGGACGCAGGGCACGGCCCTCGGCGCCCTCGGCACGGCGTGCCCTTGGCGTGCCGCTCCCAGGACGTAGTATCACTGCTGCAACTTTCCAACACAGCCTGACGGTTTAAAATAAAGTAAGACGTCACAGCGCCGGCGAGCCCTTTTCCTCGCGGCTCTGCAACATGTGGGCGCACTGCCCGATTCATCAGGGTAAGTCGGGGCGCAAACACGTCACGTTTTGTTCGACGCCAATTGTTCGGCGCGCGGCAAACACTCCAAAGCTGTGTACCGTATCGTTTTGATAGAAAGTGTACTTTAGGTTTCGAGTCGGACGGTCGGACAGCGCGGCGTCACGGCGCAGATGCACCTAAAGCCTCCCTCTTCCAAAGCGCGGCACCCTCCCCCTCCGATTCCCCGCGGACTCACAGACACAGACCCCATATCACATTTATCAATGAAAGGTTTTTCGCGCGGTCCCCTTTGCGGCCGTAACCCACATCAGCTTTATAACGTATGCGATGTGTTCTAATTTGTCACGCCTGCACTCCGCCACGTTGATTCGCGCTGCCGTGCTCGCCGGGCCCCACAAAGCCACTTTTGATATTACTTTTTTACGATTGCTGGCCCTCCGGCCGCGTCGCCGCGTCGCCGCGTCCGCGAGGCTGCCTATCGGATGAAGGGCCTCCCGATGCAAAGGACGGCCGCGGCATTCGGCGCTGTTTATCCTCGCCGGAGAGAACGACTGCTGCATACGAGGGAAAATGTTTTGCGGACACTCCATGAAGGGGCTTTCAAGATGCAGGTGCGCGGCTGGAAGGGCGTGTTTTGACGGGCCCTTTGGGGCCCAAGGGATCGGGGGAGAGCCAAGGGCCAGCCGCAGGACTCGCGGGCCAGCCCGGGGCCGCCCGGGGCCCGGCAAAGGCTCGTAGGGCTTTACGACAGAACATGACAGAAACACAACGAGTTCGCTGTTCCGGGTTCAACTCCCCGCCCAGATGTCACGTTTTTTTTGTTCTTTTTTTTTGTATCGCGGGTAGATCCCTCTTCAGGCCATCGATGACCGCGCATGCGGCGTGGCGGCCCGCGGCCCGCGGTGCGATTAAGGGATTGCATTCCTAATTGCAGGCCCAGGATGCGTGGGGTGGGGCACGGTAATGGCCTTCCGAATCGCCGCCCGCGCGGACCCGGGTTCGACTACCAGCACCAGATGACCGCCAGAATGCCTTTTTCTTGGTTTTCGCGTTAAGTCAGCGACGTCGCCGTGACGGCCATTCGCCGGGCAGCAGCCGCTCGCCCAGTCGATTTGCGCGCTACATTCCGAGCGTGCGCCACAAAGCCATCAATCACGGCGCTGCGGCCGAGTTTTATTCCCGTGTCGTTGTGTGCGGAGCAGCGAAAATCAATTTGTTGTTTCCCTCTCCGGCCTCTCCTGCTGGCAACGGCCGGAGAAATCGACAGACTTTTCTCGACAAGACGCATTTCCTGCGTGGCAGGGCCCCGCGATATCAATGTCACATGTGCTTCTCATTTTATTGTGCTTTTTTTTCCCCTCCGCTTCCTCCTGCCCCGCGCATGCCTTATCATTTCATTAATTCAGTTTTTTTTTTCCTTCGGTCTTTTCTACCCCACGCGCCAGAACCCGCCCTTCGGGCGCGTATTTTTTTTTTCCTGTCTTCATCCCCGCTGCGCCGCACTGCCTGATATATCCCGCAAGGATATGCATAAAGTGAATCATTGTCGCTTACTCTGTTGCACCGAAGGCTTATTAAGGGGGTCAGCCAGCTTCTGTGCCAAAGTTTGGTTGTTCCGTCTCTCTCGCCCTCGCGGGGCGTGCCGGGGGAGTGCGAGGGAGAAAGGGATTCAGGCCGGCGATACTCCCGGAAGAGGAAAGCGTCTGTCAAAGCGGCAGGCAGGGGCATGCAGGCACGTGGCACCGCTCCCAGGCCTTACCTGTCTCGGGGAGAAAGAGGGGGAGGGGAGGAAAAATGTTATTCGCCTCGCGGAGAGCAGTTCATGGTTGTTTCAGTCGAGTTATATGAGGTCAGGACAAAACGGCGGCGCGAAGGCGGAGGGCCAAACCCGACGGCAGTGCGCGGAGGGAGGGCGGAGGGCAGCCGCGACAACGCACAGTGGGCCAGAAGACCCTTGAGGCGGCCCAAATTCTAGACGTGTTTTGAGCTCCAGAGTCGCCAAATGGGACTTGAATCGAACGTGTGACCCCATCAATGCATTGCTCTCCAAGCGAGGAATTCATTGGTGGGGTCCCACGTTCGATTCGAGTCCTATTTAAGCGACTCTGCAGCTCCCGGGATATTGGCCGCCTCAACGGTTTTCTGACCCACTGTGCGACGCATGCGGCGGATAAGGGCGGACGGCTTCCAACTTTGAAGCTGCGTCCGTCACAGGGCCACCATAAGAAGGATCAGACCGCGAAAAATATAGGAAGAAACAAAAAGAAACCTTAAGCAAAAGGGCGTTCGAAAAAAATATTTTTCCGAGCCACGTGTGTTTCTGAGTCTTTTTTTTTTTTTTTTAAATTTTTCTCTTGTACATGTTTGGTTTAAAAAAATGGCGCACGTTCTATCGCTTACAACTTCTACTGAGCGCCAAATTCGCTCTCGAAATTAAATAGAAAATTAATTTTGGCCGAATAAAACGCGCGCAGTGGGCTCAAAGCGCCCCTTCTGTAGTTCCACCGCCGCCATTCACCGCCTTCCAACGCGCGCAGTGGGCTCAAAGCGCCCCTTCTGTAGTTCCACCGCCGCCATTCACCGCCTTCCAACGCGCGCAGTGGGCTCAAAGCGCCCCTTCTGTAGTTCCACCGCCGCCATTCACCGCCTTCCAACGCGCGCAGTGGGCTCAAAGCGCCCCTTCTGTAGTTCCACCGCCGCCATTCACCGCCTTCCAACGCGCGCAGTGGGCTCAAAGCGCCCCTTCTGTAGTTCCACCGCCGCCATTCACCGCCTTCCAACGCGCGCAGTGGGCTCAAAGCGCCCCTTCTGTAGTTCCACCGCCGCCATTCACCGCCTTCCAACGCGCGCAGTGGGCTCAAAGCGCCCCTTCTGTAGTTCCACCGCCGCCATTCACCGCCTTCCAACGCAGGACGGTTCACCTGCATCCTCCCCCACCCCCAACCCCACCGCCTTCCAACGCAGGACGGTTCACCTGCATCCTCCCCCACCCCCAACCCCACCACCTTCCTCTCCTTTTCAACCCTCATCCCCTCCTGTACACCTTAATCCCCACAACCCCCGGCAGGCCAAAGCAGTCCCTGGCTTTACACGGAAAATCTCTTACTACCTTTCGAAGCCACATGCCCGCGCGCCTCGGCTCAAGGACCTCGCGGATCTGCACCCCCACCCCCTCCGCTCCACCCCCTCCCCTTCTCCGCTCTGCCGCCACCCCGCGGCGGCTCCAAAACATTTTATATATATACGGTGAGAAATTAAAATCTATAGGGGCTCCGAAGAATCCCAGATTTATGCCTGTGTATATTATATGCAGAAGTAGACAGGAGGGAGGCCGCCAGCCTCGGCGGGGCGGCGATGCGCCAGGGAATGTCACCCACGTGGCCGCAGTGCGCGCAGACACGGCAAAATATAAATATTGCAAAAAGAGTGCCGCCCTGCATCCTGGCTCAAAGTTTGATACATCTTTGAAGTTGAGTCGGTTTGCCTTTGCTAGGATGCACCGTTCCCTCACGGGTCGCTGGCGTCCGAGTGACATGGATGTACTATCAGTCTCTAAAGTTTTGTCTGGGCGATACCCTATGCGCGAGAGACTGCTCATAAGGAGACCGTTGAGAATCTCTCGTGCATGGAGTATCGCCCAGACAAAACTTTAGAGACTGATAGTACTCCCCGGCACGAGCCGGCCGTGCCGAACCAAGCACCAAAGAGGCAGGCAGGCAGGGACTTCTGTTTGCGAGGTTCTCGCGAGATTTATCGCTCTCCGAGGGCCTCCAGTCATCCAGCTCCAGGGCTCCTGGACTCCGTAATGGAGGTGTGTAAAGACAGAGTGCGTCCGTCTCGCTCTAGGGCGCCGCCACCAGTCGGTGCGACAGAGTAGCCGAGCCAAGTCTGTTGAAGTAATAGTACCCGCGCTGACGCCGCCATTGCATGCTTCCTCTCTACTTAGTGCTAGTTCCCCAGGACTTCCAGCTCGCGGCCCGCGCCGTGGGGGAGCGAGGTCATAAACTTGATTCGAATTTATTCGAATTGCCGGTGGGCCTAACGCATTTGTATCCATCCAGCGGCCAGGGGGGCTCGAAGTGAGACAGATGGGCGCGATGATGAGCGGCCCCGTATCGCGCCGTGTCCATTTTTGTGACGTACGTCGTTATGAAGGGGCGCTTTGTCGTTGGGAACGATGATTGAAAAGTGAGGGGAATTTTGACAGAAATTTTCGGATGAATGTTGGCACTGAAAGGGGGAAAGGAAAATTTTGAAAGTTGCAAATTTTTTGACCCATTTTGGCAATTGTTGTGAAGAATGAATATATGAATATATCAATAAATGAATGAATGAATGAATGAATGAATGAATGAATGAATGAATGAATGAATGAATGGAAAATAAATGGATGGCCTGTGAAAATTGTTCTTATTTCCAGCCTGCAGAGCGGACAGAGCAACGGAAACACAAATGTTTTCTTCTTATTTTTACCGGAGATCCGAAGAGTCTTCGGCGAAGACACACCTGTACGTCGAGTCCATACGGCGGGCACCCCGGAATGCATAGCGGGGCGTCGTCTGGGTATGAGCTGGGCGGGACTGGGTTCCCCTGTCCTACGTGGACCATTCAATTTCGCGGCCGAAATCTCCCTGCTCCCCTCCAGGACTCCAGGACATAATACCAGCCAGCCGCGCGAACACCTTATTGCACGCGTGGCCTGGTGCTGCCGAGCGCACTGCGCAGAAAATTGATTTCTAGACAGGCAGTCGCTGTTTTCGAGATGAGGGACAAAACACACATGTACTGAACAGACACCCAGTGCAATTTTTTCTGTTATATTTTTTTAGGGGTGGGTGGTGGACCTGCGGCGAGCCTATCGCGAATCCTGGAGAGAGGCCCTTGCCGATGCGGTGGAGCGGGGAAGAGCCCTCGGCCAGGGAAGACGGCCGAGATAAGGTAATGACACCCCTGCCGGCCTGCCCGCTGGAGGCTCCAGCCACGCCCAGGGAATGACCCTCCGTGCAGTGTGTTAACGATATCACGGTGCCCCGGCGGCCCCGCTGATGAGAAAACCGCTCTGGGATAAAACGCGAGTGAAATTAGCACGGGCACGCCCTGCTGCCTGCCTCTTCGCAACCACGCCGCCTCACCTCACAGTGTTTACAAAGTATTCCGCATAAATTCCAGTCGCTCCATAACTTCCACTACATAGCTCCCTGGCCGCGAGTGGGCCTGGAGGCCTGGAGGCGGTGCGCCCCGCAGCCTGCTGCTCGCCTTATCGCCGGCCGACCGACATTCTGACCTCGATACCGTCGCCGGCCGCCTCGGGCCATCTCTCTCTCTCTCGCCGTCCCGTTCACCTGGACACCTCTCTCTCTCTCTCTCTCTCTCTCTCTCTCTCTCTCTCTCTCTCTCTCTCTCTCTCTCTCTCTCTCTCTCTCTCTCTCTTTCTCTCTCTCTCTGCTGGAAAGTGTCATCAGACCGCCCTCGACTAAACCGCGACGCTACCCCGCGCGGCTGAGCTCGCGAGGGGTATTGACGTGGCCATTCCTTTCGCGCCAGTAGTAAGAACCCCCCACAGTGGCGGGTGTCCTTGGAAGGCGATCGCGCCGCTGCCGTTGCCTCTCTCACTTTGTTGAATACAGTGGCCTCGGCGGCGAGATGCGACGCCGCGCTCGGCGCGCATGTCGACTCAACTTCTCCCCGTCGTTTTATTTCTGTGTTCAAGGCCGCGGGGCTGAAATGCCCGCGCCTTAAGTAAATAAGCCCCTGCTACCCCCCTGCAACTCGGGCCTCTCGGGTCAAGCCGCTGCCCTTTTATGCCCCGTCCACTATATTGCGGACCGCGGCCGTGTCTTACAGAATCTCTCTTGACTCTCCCGGTACCTTCTCCCTTTGAGCGCCTTTCGCTGCCAGCCACGTTTATTAAATTTGCAGCAAAGCAAAGGTAATAAGCAGCAACCACCAACAACAAACAGTGCAAGGGCATTCTTCGTTGCGTCCAGCGGGCAGCATTTCCCGCATCCATTCATTCACGGTGCATTCATTCATCCAACGGTTCTTCAGCGTTCTCCCTCACTGGTAAAACTAAAGCGTAACTCTATGCTTGAGTAAAGCATAGAGTTACGCTTGAAGACGTTACGCTTGAAATGAAGCATACTCTGGAAATTCCCCCATGCATTTAGATAGGGGAAATCTTGGTGGATGAGCCTGTTACGCTTGATTTCAAGCGTAAACTGATTACGCTTGATAACAGAGGGTAATACCACGCTTTAGTTTTACCAGTGCTCTTTCCGTCGCCCCCTCACTAGTAACTTTATGGCGCGGTAACCGGGCGGGTTGGTCGGGATTAATTCACCGCAGCTAGCTTGGTGTGGTCACACGTCGATGAGCGTGTTGTGGTCTTGCGAGCTGCCGCCACATTATTAACCAAGATGAGGGGGTTGTTCGCGTCACAGTCCGCAACAGCGCTCGGTCAATACCTAGATGGCCTAGTTGTTACCTCACATGGCAAATGGGACCCCAGGGATGACCGACCAAGGTAACCGCTATAGACCTTCCTGTGCGGCGAACGAACTTCACGTTTCAGCGGTGGGGGTGGATTTGACACAGGCAGGTGCGTTGACGACACTATTGACAGGACCAGGCCCGCTGAGCACACAGTGGGCACGCCGTATGCCACACTGTATGTCGCGGGGCACCAGGATGATTAGGGCCGCGATAAATCGTGGTGATAACCGCCTGGCCGTCAACACCGGCCTGAATCCGGTTCTGGCTATCTCGCACTCACGGGGCGTCCCGTTGGGGTGCGAGAAAGATGGAGCGACGTATAACCTTGCACTGAGCCGAGTCGGCCCGGCGGCTAAAGCCACCTGCTGGCTTGGTTTAAACAGAAAGAGCGAGGAAAAACTTGACGGGCAACTTGTGACTCTTGAAACTCGGCTTGGTTTCCCCCAGCAGCCATGCGCCGCGGGCACTACACCCTCCGCGCCGCGCTGGGCGGCTCACCCTGACCCACAGCGCTCCACGCGCTGCGAATTGCGGCCAAGTGCGGTACCTACCTGTGCTTAATTAGTGTTATCTGCGCAATAAGGCGCCCCTAACCGGCCCATTAGAAAGAGTGAGGGCGCGGCCGCGAGTGGGACGGACGGCGGTGAGAAGGCGGGCCACCGCAGGGCCACCGCAGGGCCGCCAAAGGACGGCGCGGGGCGCCTTTGGTCCTGCTGGACGGTCCTTTGAACACCGCGCGCACAGAAGGCGGAGGTCATGAACCATGCTAGTGCTAATGAGGGGGAGGGGGGGTAATGAAGGCTGATGCGGGCGTGGCTTGGGCACACTGGCCGAGCCCTGCAGGCCGTGCCGCCGGAAGGAGGGCCGCGATAGCGGGGGGGGGGGGGGGGGCACCACGCTGGGCAGGGCGAGCCGGGACGGGGCGCTGGCCGGGCGGCGCGGCGCGGGGGTGCGGTACTCTCGTTTGTGGGGGACGCCGGAAGGAGCGAGAGGTGTTGGCTTAGCGATAATGCGGTGCAGCCTCACACACACACACACACACACACGAATCAACGATATGTTCACGCTGGACCGCAAAGCCGCGCACGATAGGGGCCGTGCCGATCCGACGACGCGACGCCGCGGAAGTATGAAAAATAAAGCAGAGAGCGCACTAAAGGGGACGGGCAGGGCGCTGCGACGGCCGCGACTGCATAGTGCCCGATCGCCCGGCCCGGCACATGCAGCCGTGATGCGGAGCCATCCAGGTGGATGGGCAACCGCCAAGGCCCGTCCGAGGCCCGTCCATAAAACACGCGCCATTTCGGAGGCAAATGGCTGCTGGTCCCCACGCGCTGCTAGAGTCCTATAGTGGGAGAGAAACGTGAGCACTGTCCTCGTCGGATGGGGCTCGCCCGAGCGGCGAGTTTCTCATACTTTGGCCAAAACGGGAAAAGAGTTGCGTGTAGTTTTACACCCAGGCTCGATTTTCCGTAGTGGCCTAGACGCGGGGCAAGGTTCTGGCCACTGTATGAGAAACCACTCGCACCTTTTTTCCCGTTTTGCCCAAAGTATGAGAAATAGTAAAGAGCATTATGGGCGGCTGGCGATCAATGTATGGCAAATTCAGTTGGTTCACTTTTCTCTCTTACTATAGGACCCTAGTCATGGAGTATGCCATGCCGCCGACGGCGCGTCCTCTGCTCCGCGGATAGCGGCTCGGCAATACGGCCGCGCGATGCCGGGGCACGACTTGCTCCTCGACTCGCTCCATGACGTACCCTCCGCACACTCGGCGGACTGGACGCCATGGTGGTGGTGGTGCCACTATCTCCACACTTTCACGCGCGCGGCCGTTGTTTGCACTCGAGTGAGGGTCGTGCAAATATTTCCCTAATCTGCTATTGACACTCACGGGGCCGGGCGGGCCTGGGCAGGCCAGGGTGGCGGGCCCGTCTTGCTGCAGGACGTTTAGGATACAAACACACAGGCGCACACAACGCTCACTCTCACGCACACCCTGGAAACAAAGGGCTACAGTGCCCTTTTCTTCTATCGGTTTGAATATATCCTGAGCATATGCTCAAGAGACGGAAAGAAATTTATTTTAATGGTGTTTTTGCTGTGGCTGGAACAAATTCGAGCTAGTACGCAAGTAGGGGAGGTCTGCAACTCTTCTTAACCCTTTCAGCCAATCATGCTTGCCCATTTCGATTAGCGAGTGTCCGTTTGTCTTCTTTTGCTCCTTTTTTCTCTCTCTTCCTCCTGTTTTCCCTCCACCTGGCAGGCTCTTCTTTATTCCTTTCCTTCGCGAACATTGAAATCCACTTCCGCCCCCTCGGTAGTTCCATGCATATTTTACTCCGGCATAATAAAGGCCGCCCCCTCGCGCCAAATATTGGCGGCTAAATTAGATGCAACTTGTAATTTTCTCATTTTCGGAAAGGCGATGCGGGAAGAATGAAGTGGCGTAATTTATTCACGCCCTTTCTCCTTCATGCAGTTCTCTAGGCCGAACACGCAATTAAACATGATTTTTTTGTCTCTGCCGTAATTGCGGCCGGAGGTCCGTCCATCCACGCTAAACGTCAAAGAGTCGTGAAGACGTGGGCAAACGGACTGCGCTGCATTGTGCCCGAGACCGGCCGGCCACGGCCACGCTGGCCGCAGGGACCCCAACGTCAAGCTCTCTCCGGTCTACAAACACTTGGAGAGACCGGAGAGGTGGCGGCCCGGCCGAGGCGGGCCAAGGGGTGCATCTTTAATGCGGCTTTGAGGCCTTACGACTATCGTGGACCTCGGCTAAACCCATGCCGAGCCGTGTCGGAGCCTTGCCCCGGCCTCACTGGAGACCTTCCGGTCGATGTTGGTGGGCAAGAATGTTTGTTGCAGTCTCATGAACTCATTAATCCATACCATATGATGCTGCAATTCTGAATCTGATGGTTCATTTGGGAGCTTTGCCCGGAGGGGCATGCGCGTTCCACCACCTCCACCCACTCCCGCAATAAAGAACCCACGAAGCAGACCCCAACACAACCCAGCAGATGCCGCACTCCCGGCCCACGTTTGTCCCAATCAGCAGTTTCCGACGCGGTGCCCAAACAATGGTCGTGCGAAAACATCAAGGTTGGGGGAGTGGGGGGGGGGCCGTCACGACGAGGCCCACGGCCCCGCGGGGGCGCAGACCGTATTTATTATGCACGTCCTTCATTATTACGTGAGGGACGCGGAATGCCGAAGTGTTTGTTTTGTGCCGCGGTTGACAACGACTCCAGCCTCGCTCCAGCAGCGAGGTGGGCCGCACATTATAGCTTGTTAAGGGCATTCATCAAGGTCCCAAGTCCGCGAAAAGGCCGCTCCGAAGTGGTGTTTGGGTGGCGTACGCGACAACGCTGGCTAGTCCCGGAGCCCAGGTATCGCAGCCGAATTGTTTATGGCCCCCAGCCGGAGTGCGGGGGGAGGGAGGCATGACGGACCAGATGACACCTCGGAGGATCGGCTCCGGGCCGGGGTCTCGGCCGCGCTGCCGGCCGGCTAGTCCGGTCTGGCGAAGTTTTTGCTAAGTCCATTTGCAGGAAAAAATGACTATTTTTGACACCACAACAGAAATGTGTGTCAAGATGAGCTGATTATTTTGGTATAGGTGTCTAGTGCACTTTTTATTAAAGTGTCAAAATAACAGCAGAAAAATTATTTTTATATGGGTAGATTTGAAATTTTCCCCTGAGTACATTGGTGAATATTGCAAATGTGTCGAACGACGCATTCAAAATTTTGCGTTCTAGGTGCGACAAGGTTTCGCCTTCCTTTTGTGTTGAGAGTCCTCATTCACTGCCGGCTTCACCGAGAAAAGCGTGACGACAGGCTGATTTATTGCCCAAGACCCAAATTAGAAATTTTAAAACGAGCCACTTTTCGAGTTCTCACCACGCAGCAATCGTTTCCTCGGAAAACAACGATTCTAGTGGTGGTTGATTTCTTTTTCTACGATAATTTTGACCGGAGTGGCGACCGAAATCTGGGCAAAATTGGCCCGGTCTCGGCCACCCTCCGGCCTGGCTGCAACCAGACGCGGCGGCACATGCTGTCATTGTTCTTCCGTCGTCCCGTCGCCGTCCGCCAGTCTGTCTGCTGACTACCTGACGGCCTCACCCCGTGCGACAGAGAGCGAATTGGCCGAAATAGTCTTTACTCTTTCTACTGCTGACGAGATTTCAAACTAAAAACTTACCGCAATCGAAAACCAATGCAGCTAGAACGATGGGAGTAGCACCGTTGCACTCAGAAACGTCCCCCCTATTTCAAGACATATTTTAAAACTCCAAAATCGGATATTTAAAAATTGGCATTTTTTTCAAGGGCCTAAAGGACCCTTGTTTGAATTTCGATCGTGTTTAAAAATATGTCTTGAAATGCACACTGTTACTGACAACATGCCTTCAAATTTTCGTTTCGATATCTCTTTTGGTTTGGCCGTCTAGTGCGTTGCCGTTTTGAACTTTGGAGCGTCGTTACGCCCAAAGTATTGGTCGTAGAGCAATAATATTTTGGGACATGTTTCAGAAGCATATTCCCAACCAACAGTCAAATTTTCAGAAAAAAAAATTTTGGCTTGATGAATGCCCTTAAGGCGTCGAACAGAGTCGCTCTGTCTCTCTCGCACCCGCAGGGCGTTCCGCTAGGCCGCGAGAGAGACAGACTGCAGGGCGGCAGGGTCACGCCAGCGGGTCGCCACAGGCGCGTGCTGGAGTTTGCCTGGGTTGGCAAAGAAAAGAGGACTAAGAGAAAAGAAAAGTTGGGGGGAAAACAACAAACGGTATCAAGGGGAAAGAGACGATGATCAAAAAAAAAGTCGACTGGAGTGCAAGCCACTGTACTGACTTAATCAAAATCTTTTTGTGAACGCACAATGAAAGGGAAACCGTAATGTGCATTCCTCTGTGATTTTTTTTATCCGCTGGAGTGCGTGTGTGCGAGCGTGCTGGCGTTGCCTGCTTGCGTGCGAGCTTGCAAACACAGGCGTCACTGTGGTGTCACTAATGTGAGCCGTTTACCCTCAAGATGACGCACTCGACCGCGGCCGAACGGACATGATAGAGGGCCATCGGTGTGTGTACGCCGTTAAAAAATGTGCTCCCTTTCTGTTTGCTTCTCAATGACGATTTTGGCAGCGTCCGAGAGCGAGAGCGGGGATGATCGTGGGCAACACCTCAGGGATTCGCTGTGCAACACAAACAAGATTACTTTCCGCTCCGGTAGCTTTCTCTCAATGGCCTTCCGTCCTGACGTCATCAATTTCCCATACCGGCCGATGCATGCAAGGACTCGCGGAGAAATTCCACATTAATTTCTTCCCCGCGTCGGATGATGTGGCTGCGAATGGACTAATCCAACCTTTCTCCTCCTTTTTTTTTCCTGCTCCGCTTCCTGGCCGACTCCGACTCCATTTCCCCCGGAACAGTGCGGAGGAACGTTATCCGCGCACTATCACTCACTCATGTATTTTTGCTGACCCGGGCATCCTCCTCGGCGTCCGCCACAGGTGCGCCAGCGTGCGAGAGAGACGGCGAGGGGGCTCACTGCCGGGGGAGTGGATTCCCGTTCCGCGCACAAAGTCCTCCCCTTCACAATACGTCCCCCCAGTGCCTCGTAGGGGCGCAACGCGCAGTCTACCTCGGGCTTACCTCATATTGAGATGCAAACGCAACACATGTGAGACCGCCACGCCGCGCCACGCCGCGCCACGCCGCGCCACGCCGCGCCACGCCACCGCTTCAGATTCGGTTACACCATCCCCTTACGTCTTTTTTCGCGCTGCGCAGGGGAACGGCGGCAGCGGCGGTCCTACCAGAGGAGCGTACGCACCCTCATCACTAATTCCCGAACACGCGCGCACGCTCGCGCCAGCGCGGTGCCGCGGCCCGTTACCATAACCACACCGGTCGTACGGGACGGGGGTCTCTTTCTGGAAATTGAAACGGAATGGAAAGCAATGAATATTCCCCTTACGTGCATAGCGGGGAGGATCACCGGGACTACACAGCAGTGGCGGCCGGTAAGCGATGTGCATCGCGGATATGTGAATAAAATAAGGCCTGCCTCGAGCAACAGGCACGGCATGACCAGGCGGGCCGCGGACCGGCGAGGAAGCACTCGAAAAACTCCGAATCTCCTTCCTGGCGGAATATTTGGTTATTGGTCGGCGGACCTGCGGTGCTTCGGTGAGTCCGGGGGAAGTTGTCCCTTTTTGTTGGCGGGCGCGCCGTGACAGGGGCCGAAGTGATGTCTCTGCCTTATTTACAGTCCTCGTTCGCGATGTCATGACTTTTGCACCATCGGCCCCGCTGCTGTCTCGGCGCCGCCTGTGAATAAGGCATCGCCGCGTTATAGGCAGCCTGTTTCCCTGTTGCCTCGCAGGAATGCCTCTCCCTGCGAATAGACGCACTCCTCGCAGTCATGCAACATTCATCCGCCGTCCGTCGCTCTCTGCAGCTCAGCCGGATTTAATGAGCAGAAAATAAACCTTTTAAAAAGTAAGCGAGCCGCTTGGGTGGTCGCGCGGCGCGCAGCGCAAAAACCGGTGGCGACAACAACGGGGACTGCTGCCGATGGCTGCCGATCGCAGCGGACAATCGGAATCCCCTTTTTGCCACACATTTAGATTCGGATTCAGTCGGCATTGCGGGAGACCGGCAGGGCGGGGCGCGGCGGGGGCTCCCAGGCGATGCTCGAGTCGATGATCGAGGCGTGCCGACCACCAACGACAAGGTGTGGACAGGTCGGCGGGGCGGGGCGGGGCGGGGCGGGGCGGGCGTGGGGGACAATGCGGACCTCCCACGCGGCCCGGCCCGGCCTCCACGACGACTCTATGCGATGCACGGCGGGGCCCCGTCTCACTTACAAGCTGAGAAAAGGGTTGACGCGCGCCGCGCCGGTCGGGATGACGACACCGGGGCGACAATCGAGGGGGAAACGACTGAGAAATTTTGTGTACATCGGATAGGGATTACCCCGGATAACCCGCGGAATACCTCCGGATGACCGAAATATTTCCAGGAAAACCATTGGATTACGCTGGTTTGCTCCGGATTACCTCAGAATTTTCCCCGGATTACCTCAGAATCTCCCCGGATTACCACCGGACTACTTCGAAATTTCTGGTTATCCGGATTACGGATTACAAATTTGCTGTATGCCGGATAACCGAAGTCGTTTCCTTGCGACAATGGAGGACTTGGCATGGCCAAACTGCTCCTTTCCTGTTGGTTTGGTACTTTAGCGATAGATATTCAGTCCTAGCGCCGAGGGGTCCACCACTCAGCTCAGGAGTGTACACAGGATTACTGATTACCAGTGATTACCTACAAGAAGTCTAAAAAAAACCTCTACAATTTTGGCCAGCTAGGAGCATTTTTTGCCTATTTTCATAAGAATAACCCCCAAAGCCGATAAAAAACAGCAAACATATCCAGTTTTGCCATGTGATTACCAATGATTGCTGCACGAAGTGTACACACGATTACCAGAGTGGTGGACCCCTCGCCTAGCGCTGTGTGCTGCAGGAGGGGCGAGCTGCAGCCTCAGACAAGGTGAGAAGACTCTGCGAGAAGGCGGTGACTTTGAATAGCCCCGCCACGCCTGGGCTGCCCGGGCTGCTCTGCTCCCCCGGACTCCCGGACCGCACACAAGGCACAAACGAGCCGCTGCGACCGCAAAGTCGGGCCGCCCTGTCGGTCCCTGTCGGCGAGGCTAGTCGGCCCCTCCATTAGTTTGCGCGCACCTCAGAGTCTTCCCAGATTTCCACCGCCTTTACGACTGGACCCGCCCACTCCCTGCCCTCGGCCTGCTCACAGTAGTGGGACAGCTGCAGCTTCTGGACCGGATTTCCACCGGTCTGGTCAAAGAAAAAAAAACACAAAAACGATTAAAACAACAAACGCGCCAGGTTATGTTATTTCAACGAAGCGCTAAAAACTCATCATGGCTCCGTAAAAAAAAAAGAGAGTTGCAATAGAGCATGCTGTGCGGGGGGAAATGGGGCGTGGATTATCGCCATCGGTGCGAAGTGCGTTCCATTAGCAGCCTGCAGTGCCGACTAAATGCTCGCCGGTTATTTCCGGTGGTAAACAGGCGCTACAGGTGCGCCAACTGCGAAACAAGAGAAGAAAAGTGGTCGTGGGCGGCGGTTGCAGGGACACCGGCGGGTCAGGCAGCGGGAGGATTCCTCTGTTTTTCTCCTGGAACAGGTGGACGCCCCGACCTAACCTATCTCGCGCCACCATCGGCCGAAAACAACCGAAATTGTCCTGCCTCCCCTTATCGCCTCGGCGAAGCAAGGGCCGTCCGCTCCGCAGGGGCCCTCCGAGCAGATGTCCCACTGTGATGTTCCTCGGAGGCATTACAACCTGGGAATCAACCATCACGGCCCGATCGCGGCCAGACGCGGGCAGGGCATGCACCGGCCCGAACGAGCTCACAAAGTTGGTGTTACTGCCACCGGACCGGCGACCGGGCGGGACGCCGACGGACAAACGTCAATTGGGAGGAGGTGGAGAAGGGGCAAAGAAGGATAGAGACATTACGGGCACTTTACGACCCCGTGGACCTCACACGACCTTTCATCGGGGATTTTGAGGACGTCATTTCTGTTTGAATTAAATAATTACCAATCCCTGACGTAAAATGCGCATTTTGTGCCTCCTAGTGGGTAGGGAGGTCATCTCAACTAAACAAGGGGCCCATTCTTTTTTCCTACTTTGTTGCCTTTGTTTTTGTTACTGCCTTTACTACCTTTATTTGGCCCTTTTTATCGGAGGGCCGCGGCGTGAGAGGAAAGTGAGGTGAAGGGCGAGAGGGCTCTGCAAGTTCTGTGAGCCGTCGGGAAGTCAGGGGTCGTAGCGGCAGCACCGTACCACAAATTGGGCTCTAAATCCGATGATTTGTGGCCATGGTTTGGTCCCGACGCCGCAGCGGACGGCGAGTACGCCCTCGCCCCACCCCGCCCCACCCCGCCCCGCCCCGACCCGCCGAGGTGGCCCCCGTGGCCCCTGACTCTGACACATCGCCTGCGAAAGTCGCGCAGAACAAGTTCGCTACTTTGCAGAGCAAAAAAAAAAAAAGGATGGCGTGAATTCAAGCATTATTGGTACCTCGGATAGTACTTATTATCTTATATTTTTTCAACTCTGGAAGGAGAGGCTCAGTGGTGGCGTGTGGAGAGACGATGTCGTTGTTGTCCGTGTGTGTTCGCATAAACGTCGCCTCGGAGTGTACAGCGCCACCAGCGTCAAATTCTCCTGGAAGCAGCCTGGAAGTTAGAGAGGCCTCTGGGTCTTTCCGTCATCTATAAATCATATCCGCCACACTTGAGCGGAGCAACAGCGCTAAGGGGCGTCCGGCACGCACCTCTCGTGCCGTCCGCCGCGTCGCATTGTGATTCATCGGGCGACAGCGTTTCGTCGCTCTGTCTCTCTCGGACCCCTCCGAGGCGCCCGGCGAGTGCGACAGAGACAGAGCGACTTCACCTGTCGTCGGAGTCGGTCTGCAGGCCACCGGGACACGCCCCTACCGAGTCCAGCGGGCCGGAGACACTCTTGTCCAGAGACGAGCACCCTCCAGGGCGGCCTCCAGGGCCCCCTCCAGGGCCCCGCTGGCCGCGCCGTGTGCCCTCAGCCCTCTGGCCAAGCAGACCTTTATTTTATCCGGCGAGGCCGCGCTCCTCTGCGTCCAGAGGGAAGCCCCTTTTCATGTACACGAGAGTATTTCCAGTCGCGTCTTTCAGGTGGCAATCACGAGCCGGGCTCGCAGGTGGGACGGGCGGTCGCACCGAGGGGAACCCACCCACTCCGGGAATCATGTGCACACTCAACCTGGGAATCATTCGTAATTTTTTCGAAATTTTATTGAAAATCTTTGTAATTTCAATCGGATGTCGTCGTAATCTTTCAATAGTGTCCCGAAACACTAAGAAACAAAATAATTTCTTTAAATATCCTCACTTTTCCCGTAGGATTTGTTCAGGAATCGTGGGAATCCGGAAGCGTGTGTACACCAAAATAAGAAGTGGGTAACCCCTCGGGTCGCACCCTGCAGGACGACAGCCAGGACAAGGACAAGGGGAGGGTGGCTTCAGTTGAGGTACCCGTGGGGCACACTGGCACACTACACACTAAATCCTTATGCACTTTTTTGTACATAGCTATGAACGATTTTGCACATGCGTAAGCTTCTGCATAATATTATGCATAGTTTATACATTTATACATAGTTATGAATAAATTATGCATAACAACGTATAATATTATGCATAAAAAACGCATGTGCAAAATCGTGCATAGCTATGAACAAAAAAGTACATAAGGATTTAGTGTGTACATGTTTTGGTACAAATTTTGTACGAGACGTCACAGTTTTTTGTGCAGATGAACTCTTCGTACAATTTTGTACGAGATTTTGTATAAAAATGGGGAAATTTGTGCAGATTTTCGAACGAAAACTGTACGAAAAGTTCATCTGCACAAAAAACTGTGATGTCTCGTACAAAATTGTACATGACATTTAGTGTTAGTGTGGGCGCGCCCATGCTGCACTGCAAATGAATTCTGAATTGTTTGCCAGGCCAGTTCCATGTGTGCCCGGCAGTGCTGAGTGAGTGCAGCATGACACTCTGGCCTCTTTGCACTGACTCGCCGCCCCATCCCTGTCCTGCAGGGGCAAATATTTGCATGAACCGTCCGGCCCGGATTAGTTTGGAATTCCACCACGCGAGAGCTGGGGGCGCGTTGCCGACTTCCTGACCGTCGAGCTTGTCAAGCCGTGGATCGTGGAGGCTTATTCACACTGCGTGAAGGCTGTGACGTGTTTGCGTGATGCGGGTCAGTGGCCGATGAGGTGGTCTCGGCCGCGGACCGGTCGACTTGCTCCGATTGGCAGCTCTCTCGCAATCGGCCGCACCGATTTTCCGGAGCACGGCACTTGTCTAATTAAAGGGAGCAGCGTGCGGTGCCTCGCATGCGGGTGGACGATTGGGACTCAAAGCCGATTTTAAACCACTTCTAAAAGCATCCTGCTTGCGTCAGGTTGTCAATACGGGCCAATCAAGAGCAAGATGACCCTCCACGTCAGGTTTCGAACCCCCGCCCCTTCCTTCCCCTAGCTGCTCTACATAGCCGGCACGCCGCGCACACAATGGTCGGAGAGGCAATCCCTGCGAATCGGCAAACAGACCCTGGCGAGCGTGCTAAGCGCCGATTGGCTGATTGAGCGAACTCAAGCCGCCGCCGACCCAACACGGGCTGTGTTTTTCGGCCGGGCGGCTGCTTTGCTGTCAGCCCTCGTTTTTGTCCCCTCCATAATGGGTTCAGTTTAGCTCGCACTCTGTTCGGTACACACGATGACTCTGTCCGTTTCCCTCGCACCCCTCCTCGCAGGATGTGCCGAGTCACTGCCGCGATAGCCTTCGGACAAGCGTTCGGACAAGCCGTCGGGCCTTCGGGACGCGCGCTTTGAGCACACACGCGCTGCCCGGCTCGGCTCGGACCGGCTAGGGCTAAGCCGGCCCGGCCTGGCTTCCGTGCAACTCGACTCGAACCGCGAAGCGCGAAGGCCGCTCGCCTGCATGTGAGAGTCGGGCTACTCCCGCGAACCTGCTAGTCACTGTCTCCTTTCAACCCTTCCATCACGGCCCAGCCGCCCTGCCTGCTAGCCCCGCCAGCCCCTGTCGCTCGCAGAGCCTACAATCGTGCATCAGCATGCGTCGCGCCTCGCGTTCGGCTCGCGTTCGGCTGCCTCCGGAAACAGCCGAACAACACACGAGGGGCGCGACTGGCGGCGGGCGAGGCGCGTTCGGACGCGACGCGCGGCTCGGTCGCGTGCAGCTCCAGCGCCGCCAACATGACAGAACCGATCCCGCGCCATGTAAGTCGTATCGGAATGATGCAGACCGGGAGTGGGGCCCCCGCGGCCCCCGAGGCCCCCGCAGCCCCCGCAGCCCCCGCAGCCCCCGCAGCCCCCGCCCCTCGGAGGACTTGACGCTCGCATAAAGGGCGGACTACAGACGACTCGCATTGACGAGGGGTTCCGCGTCCCATTCGCCGCCGGGGGGGCTGCATTGCCCCCTCCCCTCTCGCCCCCCAGCGCGGATTAGAAAGCTGTTTGCCATGTTCCCCTATGCAGGGCTGCGCGGCTGGCTAGCGCGGCTTGGAGGCCGGCGCGGGGCGGGCGATGCGGGCAGCTGCCTGCTGCGTTCATATCGCAATCACCGGGTCAATCCTCGAGCAAACATTTTGTTTTCCTTTCTGATTTGCGGCCATTTGCCAACCGGGTCCCGTCGGCCGGCTGCGGTGTCGCTGCGGTGTCGCTGCGGTGTCGCCACAGTGGACGAGAAGCAGTCGCTTGCGTTACAGCCTGGAGGAGGTGGTTCAGACCGTGCTCCCAAAAATATTTAACGCAAAAAAAAAATATTTTAAAAAAATTCTCGTACGCGTTGACACTGGGCTAGGTGCACGGATAGGGGTCGCGACCCCCTCCATCTGGTGGTCACTCGCCGTGTTCGCAGCCACGGCAGCCACTTAGCACGCGCCGCCACAGCGGAAGCCACTTTCGCGGGGATACTACTCTCGCGCATCAGTTGGCGTTGTGTTGCGGTGGTGTTGAGGGATGCAGCCTGCCATACTTTGCAATTGACATAAAAGCGATGCGGCCGGTAATTGCATCCCACCGCCTTGCATCCCTTGCACGGCCATTAATCAAAGGCCGTGAAACAGGCAATGCGCCACGCGCGCGCTCCCATGGCCAGCTGCGAGGAACGCTGCCCTGATTGGGCAAAACCAACCAGGTGTGGGGGCGCGGACCTCTGTCTCTCTCGCGCCCCTAAGGAACGCCCCTAAGGAACGCCCCACGAGTGCGACAGGGGCGGACGGCTCCTCGGTCTGGGGGCGTGGCGGCAAGGGCGGATCCAGAGACGGGTTCAGGGGGAGGCGATGTCGCAAAAGTTGCCTACCTACAGGGGCTAAGTGCGACTAGTTGCCTACCTTTCAGGCGGCTCCCCCCCCCTCCCCCCCTGGATCCGCGCCTGCGTGGCGGTCGGGCCGACAGCGAGTTGGAACACCGCACACTCTCGGGCTCCATGTCTCAGTCTACGATGTACTCCCAGGGTGGCCGCTATGGTTGGGGCCGAACACACGGGGTCCTCCTCGGAGAGCTTTCTCAGGGCAGCCTAAGTTCCAGGGGCGTGAGCGTGGACGGTGGGTGGGCCGTCGGGGCAGTGCCGTGGTGTGCAACAAACACGTAACGCAGAGGGCATACTGTGCTTGTTGTTTTGAATGAATAAATGGTCCAGTGAATGGAGTGAATAAAATGAATGGCTGGATGAAAGAATGACTGGCCAGCCGTGTGTGCACACGCGAATATAAGGTGCATCGACGGGGCAATGGACAGCCATAACAAGGTGATTGTGATGTGATAGCACGGCGGGGTGCGCGCGCCCGCCAGGCCCGCCACCTCCAAATGTGGCGGGACATTGGTGACATCGCTCTGTGTGTGTGTGTGTGTGTGTCTCTCTCTCTCTCTCTCTCTCTCCCTCTCTCTCTCTCTCTCTCTCTCTCTCTCTCTCTCTCTCTCTCTCTCTCTCTCTCTCTCTCTCTCTCTCTCTCTCTCTCTCTCTCTCTCTCTCTCTCTCTCTCTCTCTCTCTCTCTCTCTCTCTCTCTCTCTCTCTCTCTCTCTCTCTCTCTCACACACACACACACCCACACACACACACACACACACACACATTTCGAAAGCGATATGATAAGCGCGGTTGGCGCAACTCCTCCATTAATTCGCGTTGCCTGCAACTCCCCCCCCCCCCGGTTCGTTTCACTTTCGTTTTAGCGCGTCGCCAATCTAATCTCCGAACCGTAATTTCCCAGAAGGTTAATCCGTCCCGGTTCCATAGCGTTCCAGCGGCGTTCCAGGCTGGAACACGCCCCCCCGGCCCCAGCTGGAGCGGAATCGGCCGGAACACCGTCAGGGTGTGTGTGCGCGCGCGCGCGCCACCTGGTTTGAAAAGCGAACCGATACCGACGGCGGCAGGCGTCGTCCCCCTCCCCCGATTAGTCCCCGTGCCGTTTAGCGCGCAAATGACACGCGGCTCGGCGCGGCGTCACAATGGCAAGACGACAATGCTCCGCCCCACTAACCTAACCTAACCCACAGCAGCCGGATCCGTCCACCACCCCTCCGCGTCCGTGCCGTCGTCCGCCACTTTGGCGGGGGAGCCGAATTTGGGAAATTGGGCGACGCGTTATACTCGCGTGGTGATTCGGCGGCGCGAAAACATCTGTGACCTGGCCTCTCGCTCGCACTCGCGGCGCGTGCCGCGGGGCGGTGCGAGGGAGACAGGGCGGCCCAGTGCCGCTCGGAATGAGTCTGCAGTGCGTGGTCAATTGGCGAGCTCATCGGCGAGAGTGATAAAATGGCCGCGTTCCACATGCTGCTGCTGCTGCCACCGCACTCTCGGCTGCACGACGGCGGACATCTGCGACACTGCAATTCCATTGGTAAGTTTGCTTGCCACTCCAGTGGCGCTCCGTTTTGAATGCCAAAATTCGGCATTCTGGGCCGGATTGGCCTTTTAAAATGCCAAAATTTGGCGTCCAAGTTCACCGGAATGCCAAATTTTGGCATGCAAAGAGGCCAATCCGGGCCCAGAAGGCCAAATTTTGGCATTCAAAACGGAGCGCCACTGGAGTGGCAAGCAAACTTACCAATCGAATTGCAGTGGAGCCCGGCAGTCTGTCTCTCTCGCACTCGTGGGGCACGCCGTCAGGGGGACAGCGGGAAAGAAACGCGGAATGAATTCCACACTGGTGGCGTCCGGTTCATGATCGCATAACCCGCGGACCGTAACTCAGATTACAACATTCACACCCCTTTATTCAAATACGGGCCGTAAAAAGAAAGTGTACGGACGCGTTTGGGCCTTCCGGGCTGCCTCGCGCGCGGCTTTGACAGTCGTAAACAACAACTTCGCTGCTTCACCGCCATAACTTAGTCGCAACGGGAGCCGGCTTCTAATGAGCGCTGCAGTCGCACTCACAACGCAAATACCGGGGTATTTGAAGACGCAGGTCTGATCTGCTACGGTTGCGTCACTGCCAGAGATTTCAAAGACTCCTCCTCTCCTCAGCAATCGCACAGTGCAGTCACGGGTCGGCCGCAATGGGCGCTAAGCTGGCCGTGACATCGACCGTACCGCCAAACTTCCTCTTGGAGGAGTGACAGTCGAGTGACAGTCACTGCGCCCGTAAATGAGTGACTGACGGCGATCACGTTGTACGGCGCCACCTGCCGGGGTGACTGATGACGCGATCTCCGGCCGGCGCCCCAAATCCCGCGTCGCCGCTCCTTCCGGCGAGACAAACGCCTCCAAAACAGCCTTAAAATAACGCGCCATATATTTTTTTTAAAGTCCGCCCATATTTAGAGCCGCTGTCATATTTCAGATTTTTCACGACCCGATTCCCCCTCCCCCTCCCCCGGTGACGTTGATGCATGGCCGTCCCTGGCGAGGCAGGGCGGCCGGGGCACTGCCGGGGCAGTGCCGCCGCAATGAGGTGTCTCTTGACTCATTCGTCAGGAAAGGCGTTTTGACTCGCGACGCATAAAAGATTTAAATTAAGACAAATATGGAAGCCGAGTCGGCGCAAGCGGCCCGGCGGGCATCGCGCGTCGCGCGTACAGTAATTCGGAAATAAACGCGCAGCAGCGAGTCGTCGCGTCCGGGGAATCGCCGAACTTGGAATCTCGCTAAAATATCGGCGGGGCTGTTCGCCCGGCGTCGGGGAGCTGGGAGGCTCTCTCCCGCGGGCCTATGGGACACCCCGTGAGAGCGAGAGAGAGAGAGAGAGAGAGAGAGAGAGAGAGAGAGAGAGAGAGAGAGAGAGAGAGAGAGAGAGAGAGAGAGAGAGAGAGACTGTTTCTGGCCGACGGCATGCCGACGGCGTGCAGCTGCGCCAGCCGCCGAAGTTTTGCAAATTAGTGCCCCCTCACCCCCCTCCGCGCGGCCCCGCGTATTATGGCATTGCCCGTCTGACGAATATGAATATTGGATTATGACATCTCGGCTCCCTTCCCCGACACACACCCGCCCGGCCCGGCCGGCGCGCCAGGGCTCATGCAGGGGTTGGAGCGCGAAGGGGTGCCCGGCCCGGCCTCCGCCACCAGACACTGGCCCCTGTTTTTGTTAGTGATTCCGTTTTTCTAAACTGTGGGTCGACACCAAAGCCATTAGGGTGGCTACAAATTCCAGCTCATCCCCGCCGCAAGGTTGTAATGGACTGACGGCCAGGAATGCAAAACTGCAGCGCGTCGGAGGAGATGTCGCCCCGCACGGAAAAAAATAATTAGTTAATCCAACCGATGTGTCGGTTGGTTTTCGCCCAATCAAAGGTCTTTCGTTCTGGCAACGAAAATTTCGTTTGACGGGAGGAAAATTTCGCTGCTGCAACAAATTTATCGTTGTGGTAGCGGATTCAATGGTTGCCTCAGCGGACCGGCACCCCTGGTATCGTTCTGCTGAGGCAACCATCGAATCCGCTACCACAACGATAAATTTGTTGCTGCTGCAGCAGCGAAATTTTCCTCCCCTCAAATGAAATTTTCGTTGCCAGAACGAAAGACCTTTGATTCGGCGAAAACCAACCGACACATCGGTTGGATTAACTAACTAATTATTTTTTTCCGTGCGCCAGGAGGCAGCGAGGACACGACGCCTGGAGGGCGGCGACTCGTTATTCTTAGAACAAACGGGGTAAACTGGGGCACGCTGCTAGTTATGTTGGCCAGACTGGAATGACGTCTTTCGACACTGCACCGCGGTGGCAGCATCCTTTTTTTTTTTTTCTGCCTCCCTCTATGACCTAGGAGGGTTGTGTGCGACACCCCTTCGGTCCCCTTCGGTGTTGCGCTCGTCGGCCTACAAATCTTCTTCCCGCGCCGCAGCCGTCACAGACCGCGACGCCGGCCGCGCGGCGGTGCAGCGCAGTGCAGCGTCCCGCACCCTCGGCACGGCGGCGCGGCGCGGCGCTGGCGGCGATGCAGCGAAAACCAAAGCCGGCGCGGCGTTCGCAGCCCGACAGTGCTCTCTGTCTCTCTCGCACTCCTTCGGGACGCCCCGTGAGTGCGACAGAGACAGAGCGCTTCGGCCTGCAGCAGAATGAGGAACCCAGCGGGCCCACTGTGCGGACCCAGAATGGCCGCGCATGACAGCGGCAGGTTAGCCACCGCTTGCCGCGGCGTCCCGGCCTCGACGGCCTGCTGATGACCACTCCGTCCCCCTCGCGGCGGCCCGCCAGGCAGGCGTCATATCCACGGGAAACGCGGTCTTTCCATTACGGCCGCTTTTTCGCCCTCGTCCTTTTTCATCATTCTGCTCCCCTCTTTTTTGGCGAGCTATTTTCCCCGCTCCACTCGACACGCGGCGGGCGCGGCGGCGGGCGCGGCGGGCTGGCCGGGGCCAAGGCACGGCGACGGCCGCGACGCGCCCCCCTCAGGCCGGCGGCAATGTTTTCGGACAACTCTATTTCCTGACAACACTGAATAGCAGCACGGCGTCCGCGGTGGCGGCGGGACGGGCCTGCGGGCGACGTCCATAACGCGGGGATGCTTGGCGTCGAGCGCGTCGAGTAGCCGGCCGGGTGGGCACACTTGTTCCCACGGAGCGCGGCGCGGGGTGGCGGACATTCTGATGCTAATAGTGGGCGCCTGGCCGCCTCCCGGCTGGCTTTGCCTTTTTGGCCGTTTGCGAGGAATGGTGATGATTCCCGCGGTGAAGGGCCCTCTCCATAACAGCCGAAAGAGGCGAGTGGCCGTCGGGGCCGTGGTCCGGGCGCGGCGCGGAGTGGTTGCGGCCCCGTCGGGTACCTCCACTTTGGCGCAACCAGGGCGGAACACTCGACCGTGACTCGACCCCGCCGTCGTGTTGGGCGCAACCTCCATTTTCACCCCCGATTTCGCACGCTAACAGAAACGCTGCAAAAAGTCGCGCGGACTCATAGCGACCTGCAGGGTTAAGTGTTGCGCCGAGAACGAGGGTAACACGGGCGCCTGACATCAGCAGTTTCGGCAATATCCAGTCTGCAGCAGGTTTCTGCTGATTCAACGCGCCAGCTTTCCGAACGGCATCAGATACCCGAGGACTTCCCGCCCGCTCCGTTTCGGCCCTCAGGGGTGCGAGAGAGACAGGGTGGCTGCGACGCTGCGGCACGCGACGCGTTTTTAATGGATTTCCATCCCCCGTGTGACTCAGCAGGCTCAGCTAATAGCGGACACGACCACTCTCTCTCCCGCACACGACGGCCGTGGCCTTCTTCAAGGCGCGGCCGGACCGAGGCGTGGCGGCGTGGGTTCGCACGGCGCCACGTGCGTCGCCACGCGTCCAGCGGCACGGCGTCGGCGTGGTTCCGCTGCACCGCTAATGGAGCCGAGCCGCGTCTCTCTCGCAGCCACGCCTCCACGAGTGCGAGAGAGACAGAGCGACGAAACCGCCGCCGCGCTGCAACAAAGTGCACAACGTGATGCGCTCCCCCGGATTTTATGCTTTCATTTGCAGTTAATTTAATTTTTAGCACCTCCCCGACGTGCCGTGCCGTGCCGTGCCGGCCGCGGCCCGCTCGCACGGTAGTCCCGCACGCAGTCTCGGCTAATCGGTTTCGGCGGCGCAAATGGATAAATCACTTTTTTTTCGGGAGGGCCCGCGCCTAAGCCGCCACGGTTTATTAAAGAGTCGTCCTTGAATGGCCTGAGCGCATTTCGGCTTCCATAAACACGAAGGCCTTATTCCCTCCGGTTATGCACGGATATTTTTCAGGTGAGCTGTCGCACCACTTCCCCATCATTTTCGTGAGCATCGGGGTAACAATTTGGTCGAGAGACGCGCACGCCAGCCAGCCAGCCAGCCAGCCTGGCCCGGGAGATGGATTGTTTTGACCGACGGTCATTCTTCAAGGCGACGCGCGGCGGTCTGGAACGCTCCCTAAGCCCTTCCTGCTGCCGCGCCGGGCTGTGCCGCGCGACCCCCGCCGAGCCGGCGCTGGTTTGTCATTTACCGTGTCGACACCTCGCTGCGATCCGGTCGACCCGCTCCTCCCATTGTCCCCGAGGCCGCGGGGGGTCCACGTCGTCCTCCGTGCCAGGAGCGCGACGAGGACAGGGCGACTTGTGTGGGAATCGCATCAAAAAATAATACACTGATTCCCCCCCCCCAACCCCTCTCGGACTATAGGACACGACCCAAAAAAAAAAAACAAATTCGTAAATGTTGTTCTTTAAACCCAACGGTGTATCTTTTTGCTGAAATTTTCGACCATTTTTTCCGGTGGCGGCGGCGGCGGCGCGCACGTATTTGGTGGATACCCCACGCCGAGGGGCACGTCCGCCACCACGGTGGGGGGTATCGCCGCCGCGAGAACGAGGATTTCCCCCCCCCCTGCCCCGCCTCTCTCCTTTCTCGCCTGGTTCGAACGATACCGGCCCAAACTTCCCAATTTGTAGACGTCGCTCACTCGACTGCATCTCTGCAGCATCCACTGGCAGCGGCAGTGGCGGTGTACGTGCCCCGGGTACCAAGCCGGCGAGTGTACCAACATGCATCGCTCGTGACTACACACGCCGGGGGAAAAAAATCCCTTCTCATTTCCAGCCGACAGCCTGAATCCAATCGTACAAATGCGTATTATTTATTGTCGTTTAATATTTTCTTATTTTTACTTTTCTTTGTTTTGACGCCCAGCTTTTGACCGGCCGCGACGGCTCTCCGGCGGCGTCCCTTGCAGCAGCGCGTGCAGTGTACTGCACCCCATGCGGGCGTGCGGAAGGCGTGGCCCGATCATCCAGTTCGGAAGAATCTGATTTACATGCTGCTGGCTGACTCCGAACCGAGTCCTGCTTTCCTCGCTCCGTCTCCCTCGCACTCACGGGTGGCGCGTCCCTCATGGGCGCGACGGGGCGACAGAGCGACGAAAGCACAGTCGGGTCGGAACCAGCCCGCTGACAGGCCACTGGGTTTGGTGCGCCCGGCTATCGGAGTCGATCGTGAAAATAAAACAAGCCGCCCGCCGGCTGCCCTGAGCTACAAATGGTATTTATTATGATGGAGGACGTGTGGGTGATAAGGCGTATGGCTGACGAGAGTGCATATTACCCGCGTGGGTGTGATTGCGTGCGTGTGTGTGTGTGTGTGTGTGTGTGTGTGTGTGTGTGTGTGTGTGTGTGTGTGTGTGTGTGTGAGCGCGCGCGCGCGCGCGCGTCCTTTATTATGACCACCCTAATGTGCAGTGGCTTGGCTTGGCTTGTGGATACTCCAAATAACTTGGCACGGCGCCGAGGCCGGCCGGCCCGGAGGCCGCGGGGCCGCCGCCAGCACACAGTCGTCGTCCTGCCGAGGCTGTCGTGGGGTAGTGCAAAACGTCTACCTGGTGTGGGGCCGCAACAAGCCAGGGCTCTAACCAAAGCGGACTCGTGACAGGCCGGGGGGAGGGAGGAAGGCGGGGAGATGCGATGGCCACGGTTTTTCGGCTCTTAGTGTGATTTCCCTGAGGTCGCCTGCGCCCTGTGCGCGCACCATCCGCATCCTCGGCTCCTGCCTGGGCGTGTATCAGTGGACCTCCCCCTCACCTCACCTATACCCTTAATTCTTCTCTAGAAATATTGATAGATTTTTTTTAAATTTGACAAATCTAACCATTTATTTTCGTTCCATGATTTTTTTACCTTCGCAATCGGCTGATGTGATTGATTGTGGCCCAGCGTCCGGCATCCGGCAGAGAGTCCTTACAGACAGCGTGCCGTCCGCCCGGCGTGCAGCCGGGCCGCCGCGCCCTGGCGTCGGATGGGCTGCCTACCCCACAGGCGGCCTACCTAGTCGCAAACGACGTTACATTTTGGAGCCGCGCTGAGCGCAGAGGCCTGTCCCCCCCCCCCCCCCCGGGCACCGCGAGCGTGGCGCTGCGCGGCGCTTCCAGCCCCGGGACACTCCTGAACCTGTTGACGCCGTCGCGGAGGCGGCAGCGACCAGCACAACGGAACGCTCTCCGACTATAAAAGGAGACAAAAATTTCCGCGATGCACCGGCCAACCAACCTGGATTTGAAAGACCGGACCACCTCATGCAACATCTACTTTGCTGGTCGAGAATTCGTCAGCGTAATAAAGGCAGGCTGGGGTTGGTTGGCAACCCTGTTGGTGCATCGCAAGAAGCTTTGCGTACTGTGGCATCACTGCTCTCCGGACTGAGTCAGATGAGCGTCACAGAGCGGGGCCCCCGTGTCGTCCTCCGAGATCATCCCTAGCTGCATTCCGAGGGCCCTGACGTGCACATAATACACGTATCTCCGTCGCGCACGATGATGCAAGAGCAGGGCGGCTCGGCGGGGCGGGGCGTGTGTTGCCGGGGCGGCGTGCCCTCCGGTGGGGCCTCGCAGAATGCCAGTCTCTCAGGCCAACCCTTGCCCGTCTTGCCTGCGTGGCTCGGGAGACTAGAAGAGCCGGAACAGCGAAAAGCCTGTCCGCGGCCGCAGCCCGGGGCTCAGGAGGCCCGGAGGCTGCAGCGGCGGACCCGGATGCTTTAGGGGGTCCAGCGAACGTGCAAAACCGCCGGCCGCAACCACGGGGGGCGTAACTGCCGGCCTCAGCAGCCGGCGCGCGCCAGTTGAGCGAGTCTGGATGACGCGGGGATGGGGGAGCGGATCCTGGGCCCGCCGGCCAAGCCGCGCGGCGCGGCGCGGCGGCTGCGAACCACAACGAGAGCGTTCTGACACCACCCTGTCCCTGCCCGCCAGCCCTGCCCGCCAGCCCTATCCGCCGGCCCTGCCCGCCAGCCCTGCCCGCCAGCCCTGCCCGCCAGCCCTGCTTGCCAGCCCTGCCCGCCAGCCCTGCCCGCCAGCCCTGCCCGCCAGCCCTGCCCGCCAGCCCTGCCCGCCAGCCCTGCCCGCCAGCCCTGCCCGCCAGCCCTGCCCGCCAGCCCTGCCCGCCAGCCCTGCGGTGCAGACGTCACAAATCTGGCGAACCGTGTGCACGCGGCGCGGGGCGCACCACCACCACGACGTCCGTCTGTCTGTCTGTCTGTCTGTCTGTCTGTCTTCCAAGGCTCTGGTGGCGCTCCGCTCGCCGATGTTTTTCCTCGGCCCCGACCGAACAGCGCGGCCAAAGATTCGCGCGGCATTGTGTGAAATCGACGCGCCGGAATGGCATTTTTATTGCGTTCATGAATGCGATTCCCCGCGAATAAAACAGCTGACTGCTCCCGCCGCCGCGCCGCCCTCGCCCCCACCGCGCTGCCTGGCGCTGCCCCGCGCCAAGTTCGGCCCCAACTTGGATTCGGCCACTCCGATCCCGGGCGGGGCGCCGTGTTCCGCGGGGCGTCCGAACACCGCCGGGCCCTTTGTGGCGGAATGCGCAGCGGCACCGACCGCCGACATTCTATATCGAATCCAAGCGGCCGATTCCGCGCTAACACTCTCCCACACCGAAACACCTTCACACAGACACGAAGCACGCACACACACACACACACACACACACACACACACACACACACACACACACACACACACACACACACATTCCAGATCGGCATGGCACTGCCCTACCAATACTTGGGGCCGTTACTCCGGAGGAACACGGCAAAAGCCGAGAGGCACGACGCGTTTGGCAGAATGTTGAGTGGCCACGTTTTGATCCGATTAAACTGGTAATAATTCTGCATGCCAGAGTACGGGGCCCTGCAGGCAGCATGCCGGGCCCTGCAAGTACATCGACCGCCCCTCGTTCCAGTCCGCCCTCAAACTCGACGAATTATAGTCTGCCTCATCAGCGGGGCCTCCCTGGCCTTCCTGGCCGAGCCATCGTGATGGTGCAAGCCCCCTTCCAGGAGGCCTGGGCCCCGAGCCCCCGCGGCCGCCCCCATAGGGAGCGAGGCTGGGGCGGGGGCGGGGGCGGGGCGGGGCGGGGCGGGGCGGGGCGGGGGCCCCAAGGGTGCGTCTGTCTCCGTGCAGCCCTCGGCGGGCGGCAGGCAGGCAAGTAGTCATGGGAGGGCCAGCGGAACCACCTGACTTGTTTTCCGCCCGGGGCCGAGAAAGCCGAGCCGAGCAGGGAATTCCTCGCGGCTGAATCTCCTTCCGATCACGAGGGGAGGGGGGGGGGGAGGAAATGCTCTCCCGCCATACCGCCACCCAAAGGCCGCAATCCCGCGAAACGTCCTCTCCGAGGTCCTCTCGACTCGGCCGTTACTGAATAATGTTTCACTGTCAGCCGTTTGATGATAACGTACGCGCCATACCGCATCGCGGGTTCGAATCCTGCCGCCCCCGCGTCCCGTTTTTTCGACGCCGGGGAAGGCGTATTTTTCTCCTGCCATCTCCGACCCCGACTGACCTGACCAGGATTGGCGGCCATTTGGAACCAACTTGCAAAACCAGTGTTGCAACAGTTGTGCGCGAAAATTCCCACAATGATCGTGGAACTTTTTGCTTTCTTACACGGCGCACGGCATGGGCAGTGCTGCAGTACGTCGAGGAAGGCCCTGGCGTGACCGCGGCGTGACCCTGCATATGTGCACCGAAAGCGGCCCGGTGGAGGGCGAGGGTCACTATCGAGGAGAGGAAGGGTGGAATGGCGTGCTGCTGTTATCTGTGGCAAAGGCGGTCGCCACGCGGACCGCTTATCAAGCACCGGTGTGCCGCCCGGCCCCGCCCCCGCCCCCGCATCGCTCATCGCTGTCCCGCCACCCCGTCATGCGTTCCGTCCCGTTCCGTTCGCGCGGCTCGCTCCCCTAGCCCTGCATTTTTCTATTTGTGCCCCTCTCTCTCTGCGGCGCCATCCGACACATTTTCGACGCGCTGGAGATCAAAAACCCTCTCCCGCGCTTATCTCTGGCCGTGGCCCCGCCCCCTCCCCCTCCCCCCTCGCGCAGGGCGGCGGCGGCGGCGTCCTTGCCTCGGTTTTTGGCGGTTTTGCAGCCCCCCTCCCCTCCGTCCCCATTTCCGTGGCGAGGCTATCGTCACCCAGTCATCATCACCCTAGGCGCCAGCCCCTCCGCCCCGCGCCAATATGCAACCCGCAGGGCATTCCCTCCCCTCCCCCGGTTTGCGGACGTGGCGCTGTCTGATATCCGGCTGGTGAACTGAAGGGGCTGGAAGGGAAGGGGTGAGCATCCGTCCCTGGCTGTACATAACGTGTCGCGCGAGATGAGAGGAAACATTTGCCAACTGGAGCAGGAAAATTGTCGCCGCCGAAAAAGGGAAAAGCGTCTTACAAACGCGGCGCGGCGTGGCGCGGTGGTGGCGACGGCGGCGGGCGGCCGCGGAATTGACGCGTCGCTTCGGTTTACTGGTTCACTCGGTGCGGCTGAACGCGCAGTGTGGCCGATGGAACGGCGAACGGCCATTCCCCGCGCGAAATGTGCTTGCACGCCGACAAACTTCGGCGCGCGCGCGCGTGCGTGTGTGTGTGTGTGTGTGTGTGTGTGTGTGTGTGTGTGTGTGTGTGTGCGCGCGCGCGCGCGCGCGTGTGTGCGTGTGTGGGTAGGTGTAGGTGTGTGAGTCCGCTGGGTGGCCGGGCGGCGTCCCCGAGCACGACAAGAAGGGGGAGTTGGCGGTGCGGACCGTGCGGCGCGGCGGTCTAGCCGAGGGGTTAGCGCCGACCGGCCAGAGCGGTAATCCTCCCCCGAAGGAAAACAATAACATGGACGTTCTCAGAGGACACCTCCGCCCCCACGACGACGGCGTGCCTCGGTGCCGCCCATGGCTGGTCCGTGATGCGGACCGCGTCAGTCAATGCACCGCGCGCCTCGCATCGGAGACTTGCCGCTAATTTTCAATGAGCGATGGCCAATAACACAGCCGAAGGGTTGCGGGCCGAAGTTGGCCGGCCCCGAGACCGAGAGCTGGGGGTGGCCCGGCCGGGGGCGGCGCGCCGCAGAGACGCCAAAAACAGCTAGGCCGCCAGGCCGCCGCGCCGGAGGAGCAATTGCCGAAGGTAAGCCAATAAATGGGGTTTGTTTCATCGGCGCCGGCGATAACTTAGTCCGGGCGTTCCCTCGGGGGCCGGCCAGCCCCGGTCAGGCCGACCACGTCGCGGGGCGGGGCGGGGCCGGGCGGGGCGGGGAGGGGCGGGGGTGCAGGATTCCCCTCTCCAGGGAGGCGCCGGGGAGTTGGGAACGGCGACATCCCTTACAAACATGAACGCCTGTCCCGGACGGGCGGCCGCAGCTTAGCCGCGACACGATGGGGCCCTCGGCGGCCACCGCGTGGGTGGCGCTCGAGAAGGCGAAGCAGGCCGCGGAGTGTGCGGTGCGTGCCGCCGTACTCCGTGGAGTGCTTCACGCCCACCTGGCTGTCCGACCATTTCACGGCAGCAGTAACAAACGCAGCGCCCACTGCAACGCCGGCGGCACGGCGCGCGCCGTGAATCTTAATCCTCCCTCCCCTTGCCGCCGCGACCCTCGGGTCGTAACATACGCCCTCCCTCCATCATTAGCCTCTTTTACAGCACCGCGCTGGTCACCCGCATGGCCTCAGCGTGACCGCGGCGGCCCGCACTCAAATACGCGACGGCGCCGCACGGACAACGGGTTGAAATAGTGTTTTTTTTTTTTTGTTGTTTTTTTTGGGTTTTTTTTAGCCGAATTTGGCGAAATTTCGGGGCGAGTTTGCGCAAGACTGCAAGCAGCTTTACGGGCCAGGCAGTCTGAGGAATGGTTGTGCGGGCGTAGCCTGGCGTAGCCGCGGCAGGAACGCCCCCCGCGGCGCCCCCACTGCCCCCGCCGCCCCCACTGCCCCCGCCGCCCCCGCCGCTGCAGCTGCTGGGGCACATACATTGGCGCCGCCGGGCCAGGCAACCCAGGCAGCCCAGCCCAGACCGGGGCGAGCCTCACTAATTGCAGTAGCAGCACCCAGGACATTTCGCTAGTTTATTATTCGGACCTAGTTTCCATGAGGCCATTGTAAGGCTCTATGAGGACACAGTGCCGCCGTGGGCTGCGTTTCGGGGCGGGCGGCGAGCCTGGCGGAAGGACTCTGTCGCAACCACTGTGTAACTCGGGCACGCCGACGACGACGACGGCGCACGCCCTGAGAGGCGCCGCCGCCGCCAAGTTGCCTTAGTTCCAGCAGATTGCTTTGCTGGCCGACGCCAACCCTTGCCCGCCCCGAAATTGGGGTGGTTCCGCTGATATCCCGCCGCCTGCGCCTCCGCCTGCCTTCGGAAAAATTAAAAGTGGTATTTCCCACTGGAGTGGGGCTCCGCCGCAGAGCGCGCAAAGAGCGAGTCGCGAAATGAGATAGCGCGCGCGCGCACGCACACACTCACATACTCGCACACGTGCGGCATGCGCGTTGCCCAGCATCTGCCTAGCTCGCTGGCTGTGCCAGAGTGCTTCAACGTAATTGCTTTTAATTCTATGATCCATAATTCATCCCTTATATTCCTCCAAAACTGAGTCGTCTGAAGTTGGCGAGTTTGCGCGCGCGCCCCGCGCTGCCGGAAAGTTAGCCGCGGCCCGCGGGCCGCACGGTGGGCCGCGCGCTGTGCTGCGACGCGCCGAGCGAGGACGAAGCAGCACCGCGACGACCGGGTAGGCAACCCCTCCGTCCCACGGCAGCGCCGAGCGAGGACGAAGCAGCGCCGCGACGACCGGGTAGGCAACCCGTCCGTCCCACGACAGCGCCGACTCGAGAGGTCCAGAGGGTGGACGAGGATGGCCAGGCCCAGGGAGAAGGGGCTGGTCCGGAGGGGTTCCTCACTTCGAAAATGGGTGTACTATCAGTCTCTAAAGTTTTGTCTGGGCGATACCCTATGCGCGAGAGACTGCTCATAAGGAGACCGTTGAGAATCTCTCGTGCATGGGGTATCGCCCAGACAAAACTTTAGAGACTGATAGTACACTGACTGGTGACTAGACTGAATGTCTACTTTGACTACATGGAAAATCTCTAGAAATTCGTAACAAAAACGCTGCAACTAAGGTAAAGTTACGTTGCTGCGCCGG
Source organism: Stenchaetothrips biformis (assembly GCA_030522485.1). Classification (NCBI taxonomy): domain Eukaryota; kingdom Metazoa; phylum Arthropoda; class Insecta; order Thysanoptera; family Thripidae; genus Stenchaetothrips; species Stenchaetothrips biformis. The sequence goes on along the minus strand of CM060089.1, from coordinate 7,944,948 downwards.
CTGTTTCAGTGACAAGACTGAAACAAGGCAGTGACTGGAGTTGAGGGTGTACACTGACTGGACGAAGTGAGGCACCCCTTGGCCTGGTCAACCACTCCGTCGAGGAGGGTGGGGTTAAGACGTCGTCGAGGAGGAATGGGCCTAGTTGGAGGAGTCGAGCGTCGAGGAGTTGAGGGGGAATCTCGGCACATAATCACACTGGCTATGTACGCTGCGCCGCGCTCGTGCTCCGGCCACGCGTCCCGTCAAGGACCGCCAGCCAGCGCTGCGATGAGATGAGGATCACTAGATATGGCAGCGGAGCGAGCGGGAATTAAGATGGGATCCCGGAAGCCACTTCAACTTTGACGAGCCCCGCGCACCAACCCGCCCGGGACTGCGCGAAACAAGGCATGCCGCGATGGCGACCGGCAAGGTGTGCCTCGGTCCAAGGTAACTACAGCGCGAGGGGGTAAACACTTTCGTAATGCCCTGTACAAAAAAGCCGTATATTACGCGTAGTACACGTATTTGTAATACCATTTTAGGGTCAAATGTGGCAAAATTTAGCATTTTAATGCCGTAATAGACGTGTAATACCACCGTAATACAGCGTAATACCGAGTAGTCGGTACAGGATTTCTTGAAGTGTTTACCCCCTCGCTACAGCGGCGGCCAGTTTCCCAGGTAACTTCCCGAGTGCGAGGTCTGTGTAACCAGAGTGCAACACGCGTCGCCAGGCAGTGCTTGGCAGTCGGTCTGCTTCCTCATTCGTCGTCCACTTTGTTAGATGTGTCCGATTGCGGGGCAGGTACAGGGCCCTGGGCCCGCCCCTTCGTGGACTTCCCTCCCGCCGCGCCACTCACTCGCTCACTCACTCAGGCAGTCGATGTGGCCAAACATTTTGGTTGCCGCAATCGGGAGCAGGGGGCCGGGCCGGCGGCCAACAAGGCATCCATCTCCAGCAGGCAGGCAGCCGGTCTGGGCCAGAGCCGCCCTGGCGGAGCTGGCAGGCCGTGGCGCCACCGCCACATCGCGATAAGTCTGAGTACCACTTTGGTGCGCAGGACTGAAGCGGGATTGACAAAAACAACTGCGCGGGTCTTTTATTTTTTAATGGATTTTATAAAAGTCGTGAGGCAGTTGGAACATGTGGTTTCCGAGATGGTTAAATATAAGTCAATGGTATGAAATAAAGTAGACATAGTCATGCTGTGAAATTTCATTTCACTTACATCAGGGGCAGGTGTGGGTGGGTGGAACACTTCTTCTGGTAACACGCGTCGTCCGTTTTAAAAATCATGAATTTGTATTCAGTACGCCATAGACTTAAATATAATAGTGAAAGAGTCAATACAATTTTCACACCTAAAAGGTTACTATCCTACTTTCACTGGAGGGGATTTTATGAAAAAAATAACAAAACAAAGAAAAATATAAACATAACTCTGGTATAACATTCATCATAAAATGCAACTTAATGATAATAGGAAAACTCAAGTAAAATCACAAATTCAAGCAGGTACTTAAGTACCACAGACCCATCAAAATGCATAAAATAACCAGACACAGAGCAATACTGACCAAATGACAGAATAGACCAACCAAATCTTTGTCAGTCGTCATAGTAAAACATACATTCCCCAATATATCTCACCTAGGGACAGCAGTGTGAAATGATATGAACTTGCCGCACTGAGAATATATCACGTCATAAAATAACACATTTTTATGTTCAACCAAAAACCTAAATTTAATAACTGGAAAATATTTGTTGTGTTGCTAAAAAAAAATATTAAAAGTATAATATAACGAACGATGAAATATAACATGGACACAATTGCAGTTACCCTCCAGAGTGATCCATAAATAAAATACAAGTTACAACAAATATATGTTCATAAAAAACAGTACATCATTTTAATTTCATTAAAATTATCATTCTAGAAAATCTTCTGTAGACAAAATATTTTTAAAAAACTCAAAGCAACTCCTTAGTGACATCAGAATAATGAACAGTTACAGCACAATAGAGGAAGTGGAATGTCACAACACCAAATATTTCAGTCAGGAATCCTCTTGACTTCGAGTGAGAGATTAGACTATGCTGTAGGATCTCTTCTCATCAAATCTAAATCAGCATTCATCATGTCTTTCACTAGTTCCTATAAAAGAGAGGGATTCTTATAAGCTATTGGAGATAAAAGTTTATCAAGCACAATCAGACTGCAACAAACCTCGAATGAAACTTTTGGTTTCCAGCCAAGCAGCTTCTTTGCCTTGCTGGCGTCACCCAAGAGAAAATCCTGATCAAAGGAAAATCATTTTAATTAATTTTAGAATTAAAAAGCACCAACAGCTAAAGATTAAAAAATAATGTATACTCACTACTTCTGTTGGCCTGAAGTATTTGGTGCTCACTTTTACTCTTACAATTCCTGTGTCTTTTTCTTTTCCAACTTCATTAATGCCTTCACCTTCCCACACAATCTCTTTCCCAACATATGCAAAAGATGCCTCGACAAACTCCCGCACACTATGCGTTTCTCCAGTGGCAACAACAAAATCCTCTGGCTTTTCTTGTTGCAGCATCATCCACATGGCCTGGAAAGTAAAGAAACATAATGCTTGTCAGCAAAACAATGGTTCACAGAAAAGTTTTGTAAAAAAAAAGAAACAATCGAACAAAAGTTTAGATCTACCTCTACATAATCTTTGGCATGTCCCCAATCTCTCTTGGAATCCAGATTTCCAAGATAAAAACATTCAATATGGTTTAAATGGATTTTGGCCACAGATCGTGTTATTTTTCTTGTGACAAAGTTTTCTCCTCTTCTTGGACTCTCATGGTTGAAGAGGATTCCATTGCAAGCAAACATTGAATAGGCCTCACGGTAATTTACAACAATCCAATAAGCATAAAGCTTAGCACATGCTGAGGAAAGAAGGAGAGTCCATTCCGTTATACATCTAAGTACAGCATAAAATTTAGAGTAGAATTACTGTACAAGAAAACTAACCATATGGTGACCGAGGATAGAATGGTGTTGTTTCTTTTTGTGGAGTTTCTTGGACTAGACCATACATTTCTGACGTGCTAGCTTGATACAGTTTGACTGATTTCTCTAAGCCACAAGTGCGAATTGCATCCAATAAACGGAGTGTTCCTACAGCGTCAACTTCAGCTGTATACTCACTGAGATTGAAAGATACCTAAAGGGAAGAAGAAATGTAAACTAGGTACATATTTTTTAACGGTAGATTAATTAATTCATGAATTTAGGTGAAAGAATTTCAAACGTACTTGAACATGACTTTGTGCAGCTAAATTATAAATTTCATGGGGCTGTATGGTCCCTATGAGTTTAACAAGGCAGCTACTATCTGTCATATCTCCATAATGCAGCTTCATAGAGCCACCTGTATGTTCCTGTGGCTTCTTGTAGAGATGCGAGATGCGACCCGTGTTGAATGTGCTGGCTCGACGAATGATTCCATGTACTTCATATCCCTTTTCCAAAAGCAGTTCGGCTAGATATGAGCCATCCTGTAAAGTTAACAACAATTAAGATTAATGCGTCTCTGGGGAAAGACGTGTTGAGATGTGTTCACAATTTGCACTGTACAAGTATTGGACAATTGTGTCTGGCCTTTTACCTGTCCAGTTATTCCAGTGATGAGAGCTTTTTTCCTTTCAGCGTCGCTGTTGTTAGCTTCCATTATAATGAGACACTGTACAAGGATAAGAAACAGTAAGTGACAGACACAACCTACAATTAACACTTGCACGAAGGTTCGTGGAAGATTCGACCCAACAGGTTTTAATGAAATGAGGGCAGAAACTATGAAGTTAGAAAATATACGTCACTTGCATACCTGACACAAAACTAATGCTCTGGGTTCAATAGATAAGATTAACTTGTGCAAAAGGTGTCTGCCAAATGTAAACAACGGATTGGCCGGCTGCGGCTGCTGAGCAGGAAGGGGGCGGATGCCTCAATGTTGCCACCACAATTCGACGCTGAAGAAATTCGCATCGACCATCGTTACATTGTTTTCAATATTCAGACAGTCAGTGAATCAACCAAGAAAATATGTGGACAGTTGCTAGAGTCTAAAGTCTTGGAAGAAACGTCAAATCAATTAAAACTAGAGCCAGAAATTTCTCATATTGTGATTATTTGCAGGCAAGAGTTTAGTTGTTGTTTGTTTTCGAATGAAGTTGCGCTAAACTTGAATCATCATGACAGACAATACCATTGAACACGCTCAAATCTTTTTTCCTCTAAAGGAAGTGAATTTTAAAGACTGTACCTTGATAATTGTAAGTTGCTCAATATTACTTTTCATTGTTTCCCTTGTTTTCTGCTTTCCTTCCATGATACATTTATGAAGGTTATGTTTTTTAACTGCATCTTCGTGCCTCCTTTTACATTGATTTGTTCTGTTCGTTCATTATTACCTTTCAAGAAATGTTGAGCTCATCCTGAACTATCATGTCATTTTCCCCCATGTGTTTCCAGCCGTCAGTTTCAGTTGGAAATGTTGGTCAGTTATGTTCCGACTTACTGATTCACTCTCTTCAGTGTGAAAAGGCCGGATACTTGTGGCATTCAGCAATTTTGCCTGTAGTGGGAGTTGATCCATTCAAAGTGTCATCACCTGACCTAGCCTTGCCTGCTGAAGGTAAGCTGAACATGAATTGACCTCTGCTTGTGGTCTCCTCATCAGTAAAAATATTATTATTATTAATTAAAAGATTTTTAACCTTTTCAGTATTCTACTCAGAAACTCGTAAGCTAGTTTTTCTGCAGCTGAGATCTTCGATTCTGAAGGTATAGATATTTTGTTGATATCTGTTCAAGTAGATGGACTTCCATGTTGAGCAGTTGTTATTTTGTGTACATGATTTTCTTTATTACTTCACAGAGGCTCCGAAAATTATTTCTGAATCAGTTGGTGATGTGGATAAAATCTTGTGGTATTGCTCAAGTTGCCATCTTAACAGGAAGCTCTAATGAAGAACGTATTGATGCACAGATCAATAGTGAGCCATTCCGTTATCTGGTTACTACAGAGGCTTATCCTGAACTTGCAGAAACTTTAAGGTATTTTGCAAGTGGGAAACAAGTCAAATTTGTGATGCACCTGTGGTTAACCATTTTTCAGCTCCTGTATCTATTTATCCTGTCAGGTCAAAAGGATGGACTGCTCTAGAAACGCGGTTTCAGTTCCCAGCGTTATCAAAGATTGACAGCCAAGCTGAAAGTGCAGAGTCGACTGGTCAGATTGTGATTCCTGGTGGAGGCTTTGCTAAGCGTTTGCTTGCACTGTGGTGAGTTCTTATCACAAACATCTGCCAATGGATTTAAGTATGGGTGCACATGAAACTATAAGCTTGTGGCATTGTTTCCAGCTCTGCAAACAACCTTCCATGTGCTGTTCTGATTAAATTCTGCAGTGAAGGAGATAATATTCCTGATGCTCTTTTTATGACTTCCAAGCTGAATGACTGGTTGAACATGGTAAGTAATAATGCAGATCACTTCGGTCAGAACTGAATTAATAGCATCTATTTAATTTTCTTTCATCTTTTCAGATGGACGGTGGTCTTAAAAGCTTTGTTTTCCCACCATCATGGAGTCATCTGTTCGGAAACCCTCCTCCTAAACAATTATATTGAATGGTCCAGAATATAAAATTCAATAATTTCCTGTATATTTATCAACATCTATTTTTTTTTTTAATAAAATAAAAGTTGGAAAATGTTTGTTCTTTATAAGTGATAATCCAGCTTTGCCTTTGAAGTTTATCAGTTGACAAGGATTTAGAATAATAAGAGAGCATAAAAAACCTAATTATCTTATAATTCTCATAAGTACAAGTTTACTTTATTTTACAATTTTTTTTAATAGAGAAAGTGCATTTTGGAATTGTGTCTGTGCAGGAACAGCAGAAAACTTTGGTACCAGCACTAGCAAATAAGTAAATACTTGTTGGCAAGACAAGAGTGCCTAGGACACAGCTTTCAAGTTAGACCTAAGCTTGCTCAAAGACAGACGCGACTCCAAAACAATGTGCAACAAGCAATACCATTCTAGCCAAACAAAACAAGAAAGAAAGAAAAGGAAAATGAGATTACAATTTTTTTCCATTTACAAGCAGGTTAAATTTATGCTGATTCCTTACAGATTCCAAGATGGTATAATATATAAAAATGTTAACACAAAATTTAAAAAAGAAGTATACACTGTTAAGTGGTCCTTTTAGCTGGCAGTGCCACTCTCACATGATTCAATCCATTTCTTTACCTTGGCAAAGCTCAGTCAGGCACACAGGCAGGCCGATCTGACACAGTCTCCTCAATGCACTAGTTCAGAATGCATCATAACTGAAACTAGTTCACAAAATTCATTGACAAATTGTAATAAATTCATTCTTGCATCACTAATTTAAAAGACCATTTTGTTGCAGAGCTAAAACCTATCATAAATATGAGTATGAAACCAAAAGTAATGAGAGTTCACCACTTTTATTTTCCCCAAAGTCTATTACATTAAATACATTCTACACCTTACAACTCTACATTCTATACATACAAGTACCAGCCAAGCTACAGGGCACAATAGCAAATTTACATCATGTGTTTTGAACAGTCTATGGAGTACCATCACAAGACACACCCTGTACCTTCTGCAGCTGCAATCATGCAAGTGTGGCTGACACTTCACACCAACACCATCACACTATTGCTTCTCACTTCTCAAAACACTTCTTTTCTAAAAAGATGAATAATTACATTAAATAAAAATGGATGGGACAGAACCTTTGATTGGATGGCCAATAAAACTGTACAAGCACATGCGCACCTCACTGATTATTCAGTTGGTATTACGCAAAAATTAAAAAAAGGAAAATCTTCAGATGTACAATACATTATGATGGAGGCCTTAGAGGCTCAGGCTCAGCCCAGCCTGACATAGGCTTTGCACTCATGTCACACTCGCTTCACCGCTTCATTCATTGCGGAATGAGTTCACCCGTCACATTTTGACATAATAAAACACAGCTTCAGTCCCTACGGCTCTTCTTGGCAGCAGCCGATGAACCATCTTCATCCGTCTCCACTTGACTGACTTCAAGGCTTGTCCTGCGCCTTAGCCGCTCTTGAACAGCAGTGAGAGCGTCTTTGGATGGAGAGTCGTCCAGGTCAATTATCTGCACTCCTTCATCCCTGCTGCCACCAGGCCGCCGCTGCCGGTCCTCGCCCGCCTGTCAACACACGTCATTGCTGCATCAAGGTTAGACTCAGTCAGACTGGACGTAACATTGCCACAAAAAGCAAAGGTACCACTCATAAAGGCCCAGCTTTACACCAAGACGTCACAATAAAGCAATAGCAGTAGCCCAACGGGATTGACTCATGGCAGAGGATGTGGTAACAAGCGAAAATATGGATGAATGAAACAAGTCTGTCAGAAATGCTACCAAAGAGCACACATTTAGTGGGATTGATGAAAATTCAACATGAAAGTGAAAAACCTGATTAATGACAGATTCGACAACCAGATGGATCAGAAATAAAGCACAAATGATTCTTAAAAAGGAGCGGCTGGTAAAAGCAGCGAGGCACGGCCTTAGCTACCCATCTTCTGGTAATGCGGGGCTGTTATGCATGGCACAGAGGGTTATGCTGTGGAGATGAAGATCCCCTACCTTGCCTCCCTGCATGTGGGCAGGTAGAGGTCCACTGCGTCCAGAGGGCGACGGCCGGGCGGCACGCGTGGGTTGAGGAATTATCGTAATCTCGTCATTTATTTTTAAGGGCTTGATGAGTAATGAGTCTCCCTGCTGTGCTGGGGCAGGTGAACGACTAACTGAAGGACTTGCGGTACTTGCAGTGCCACCAGGCTTCTTGTCCATGACTCTCTTGGCGACACCAGAGTGGGCAGAGTATACATGGTTCTCAAACTGTTTATACATGCCAAAAGTGGCTGTACATACAGTGCACTTATAAGATAAGTGTGCTGGCTTTAAAGTCATACTGTGGTCCCGAGCGACATGGTTGAGTAGTTTCCATTGATACACCTGGATAACACAAGAACATGCTATAAGTTCTGCCCATTTGACAGACACCAAGAAACAGCTTAAGATAAACACTTACTCTGCCACAGACAGGACACCTTCCACCGTCCTTTCCTTTGTTTGCTGCTTCTTGCATACTTGAGGTAACTAGACCATGGGAGCCTAAAAGATGTCGCTCCAGCCCTTGATCAGTGAAGAACCTGAACTGACATTTTTGACAGTTCAATGGAGGTCGGTTGTAAATCATCTTGGGATGAATCTTCACTTTGTGTATCCATTGCATGTGATTCCTCAACTGCTCCAAGTCCTATAAACATCCAATACACAATCATAGCAGAAAACCCTTCCCCTGTGAACATTCTTAACTTGACCATACAGCAGATTTGTGGTACCTTAATGTAGCCATCACAGATCTCGCAAATGACAAATGTTGCTTTGCCGCCACTGCTTGGGTGGCCTGGCTTGTTGCTCCCCGCCGGCATCCCCGCGCTGTGCGCCGCGGGCGGCGTGCCACTGGGCTGCCGTGGGAGAGGGGTGATAGAAATGCTGGGTTGCTGCTGGAGTTTGCTTGCTTGTCCCTTCGAGTTCTGCAAAATTGTCAGGCCAACGATCAATACAATGCAAAGGTACAAAAGTTCACAAGGTATAAACCACACACACACAAGGGTCTAAAACCACAAAGTTAAGAAAATTAACTGGATTAGACAAAAAATAGACATAAGTAGATCAGGATCGGCACTAAGAAAAAAAAAGAGGGCACATATTAATTCTGCTGCTGGTAGAAATGGTATAAAATTTTCAGTCAAAGCATAAGCACAGCATTAAGACACATGCTTTTCACTCAGAGCATTATTTTCCTTATGTCAAATCCTGCTTAGGATGGAAAAAAAATAATCACACAAAATGGCCAAATAAAAGACAGTCCATGTACATACATATAAAGTGTGATCTTTGATGAAGAAGATCAATTTTGACACGTAAAAAAAAATTCCCCAAATAAAAATAAAGAAACCTGAAGCTTGTTTTAACTGTGTGAATAGCAAGAGTACATGAACTGTCTTGATTAACATGTTCAGTGCAATAAAATTTTCAACAACACCCGCTAAAATGGGGATCTGCTCTGAAAATGTTAACTGACTCTTCAGAAAAATCAATATCATTCAAATAAGATAATAATTTGAAAATGCCTGCTCCAAAATTAATGGCAGGCCTACCTGAGAACTGCTGCCTGTTGGTACGAGAGCAAATGGTAAGGTGGCAGACCCTTCTCCTGGCCGTGGCATAACCTTCATCACCTGCCCTCCTACCACCTGAAACACCGACTGCTCTTAACCTCCTCTTAGGAAACTTGCAAACTGCAAGAAGTACCATGAAGATAACAGGTAGAAAGAACATGGGTAAACTTTATAGTTCAGTTATAAAAATAAAATTCAATGAGCAAATAACTTTGTGTGCAATCCATTTAATGTTATGAGCAAAATAATTGCTTAAGATGATATGTTGAAAAGCAATGAAAATAACACAATAAGTAGACTTAAAACACTGAAAGTTTGCTTTGAATTCACAAACAGTCTTGTTAATTGACATGGAAACCTGACCTGACATGAAACTGTAAGGTCATTCAAAACACAAATTAGAAAGCTCACTACACATTCAGACATGGTGTGTGATTGATTAGTATAGATTGAGACCATGGTTGAGACATGCACCCAGAGATATACTTTTGACTAAAATGACTTCCTCACTGTTAAAAGCACACCTAAAATGATAGCACCCAAAATAAGAACTTGAAAATAATACATTAACCCATGAATTCTACTTGGGATTAAATAGAATTTCAATATGCAAATAACTTAGAAAGGAGGAAATTGAGCAGGCAGTCGTCATTTGTCACAGGCAGCAGCGAGTAAACACTGAGCACAAACACGAAGCTTATTTATACAGCATCTAAACACCGGGAATTTCCTTAATATTAGTGGCATGCGGGAAAGTTCAGGTTACAGCCATGTATCTGTAAATCTGGAATTCAAGACAGGTAGAAAAACCCAAACATGCAGAGACTATCGATCGATTTACATTAGACAAAATTAAAATGCCGAGGGAGGAGAACCATGTAGAAACTTGATCAGGGAAGACACAGATAAGATTAGATAAGGTTGCCATTAAAAATTCAAGTTCACATCATGCACCAGGTGAAGCTACAATGAAAAATGATAAACCCCACTACACGGGACCTAACTGAAAGAAACAATCATCTACTGAGCACCTCTTATTAGTATGGACTGAAAATAAAAGGATCGATATTCCGTGTACTAGGAAAGTAAAATCTGACTTTAGAAAACACACATGGTGGGTAATCCTTTGAAGTCCCAACTACTGTACTTACTTGATAAATCGGATTGCCAGCAATCTGATAGGTGGTGGGGACGAGCACTTGAGAAGCACCAGATGGAGATGGACGATACAGCATCCCTAGAATACATTCATTATAAGATGAAGCTACCATTTTCTAAAAAATTTAATAGATAATCTAGCCTAGGCTTAAAAATTTGAAGTGAACATACCTGACATAGGTGCCTGCAGTCTCTGTTGCTGCATGCCTGTCTGTTTGAGGTCTGGAAAACGACCCTGCACGGGGGGCCGTCCACGCCCTCGGCCGAGCGAATTTGCTATCTGACCAATAGTAGGTTGGCCAACAATGGAGGAACCAACAGGCAACTTTGGAAGTAATGGATGCTGTTGTCCAACCATCCCAGGCTTCTGAGGGACACCCATACCACCCATGGCTGAGCTGCCCATAGGGAACGGCCTGCTGCGAGACACTCGAGGTATTTTTGCTGGTGGCTCCCAATCGAGAGGTGGCTCCTGCAACAAACATGAACAGTTGAAAACTTGTTACCTTAAATGTAAAGGTTGCTCACTCACACTTAATGAATAAACTTTACCTGATTTTTTTCAGAACGGTACTTCTTTTGACAGGACACAAGATGTCTTGTGAGTTTGCCCTTCTGATTGTCTTCAAAGGGACAGTTTGGACATTGATGGAAAGCTGGTCCTCGTTCTAACTTTCCTCGTACATTATGCTCTGCTTCCATGTGGAACAAAATGTCATGTGGGGAGCGAACTTCCTTATCACAAAAATTGCACCGGTAAATATAGTTTCGCATGTGCGGAGTTTCCATATGATGAGCCATAACTAAAGCAGATTCAGTCCTGAAGCTACAGTAGTCACATTTCTTCTGTTTTAGATGGAAAGGTTCATTATTTTCTTTGCTGAACTCTAATGTTTGTTCCAATGAAGAAATGGCCATCTGAGTGCTGGCACCTCCTTTACCACCTTCCCTTTCTCGTTTTTTCTTCTGTGATCTGAGGAGGTCAGTTTGTACGTGTTCTTGAACAAGATTTGTACCAATGGACATGAAGAATTTCCCAAGAGGGTTGTCAAAGTAAGATGATGATTTCTTGTCATCAGCCTTATCACCATCTGCTTTGGAAGCATCTTCTTTCTTGTCATCTACTTTAGAACCTTCCCGTAGAGCTGTATCATCTTTTTTACTTTCATCCTTTCCTTCTTTGCTACTCTTTTTGTCCTCATCAACATCCATTTTTTCATCTTCAGATTTTTCAGTGTCACCAGATTTGGATTTTTCATCATCTTTCTTTGTTTTTGACTCTCCATCCTTCTTGTCTTTCTCATTTTTCTCGTCTTGCTCGTCCTTATCGTCTTCGTCATCCTGCTCTTTTTCTTTCTTCTCGTCCTCCAGTTTCTGCTTTTTGATGGCTTCTTCCAAATCCTCAATATAGTCTTTCAATGGTTTGATGGGCGGCTTCTCATAGACATAGGGCACAATAAAGGAAGGTGCTTCCACCACATACATGTCGTCTGTGAGGGAAGGAAGGATGACGGGTGGCTTGGCTGCCTGGACAGGAGCTGGTGGAGTGGACACTCGTTGTGCAGTAACCCCACTCCCAAACACTGGCTGATTGTGACTCCCCACAGGTACAACAGAGAAGCTCTGCTGAATAGATGAAGAGGATGAAGGCGAGGCACTTGACATGTGAGCTGGAGTGATTTGAAGACCTGGTCGCGACGGTAGTTTAGTCTGTGTACCAGGCATAGGTGATCTACCAGATATAATTGAATTTGTATTAGTATCTATTATAACCAAGGTAGGCTCTTTCTTCTGGCCTTTAGACTGTTTGCTGCCAGAAGCTATTTCTACAAGATGTTTTGTATCATTCACAACAATTGTTTTGTTGGTGCTAGTCCTACCAAGCCTAGACTTGCTGTTCTCCTTATCACCAGCTGTAAGTGGGTCCACCATGGTGATCTCCTCAATATCAGAGCTATCATCTCTTTCCGCAACTTCTTCTTTCTCCTCTGCATAACTTTTCTGTTTGTTTAAGTTTCGCGAGCTTCGCCGAGGAGTCAGGGAAAGTGGAGCAGGATTCTTGCGACCTTTGCCCTTTTTGGTTGGAGTTGAACCGTCGGGGGACTCTTCACTATCACCCTCATTTCTCTCACTTTCACTTCTTTCAGGTGTCTCTTCATCTTTCTTTTTAGAAAGATCTGTGACTTCATCTGCATCAAGGTTTTCAGTTGATGCTGATGCCTCACCATTTTGTAACGAACTTGATCTATCACCATTTTCTTCATCTTCTTCTTGCTCACTATCACTAACACTTTCTTTAATAGCTGAATCATCGGCACTTTTATTATCAGCACTTTCACTATTATCTATTTTGTCTAAATTCACTTCATGACTAATATCACTTGATTCTGATTTTTCCCCACTATCCTCACCATTATTTTTCCCTACACTGTCCTCTATCTTGTCAGCACTAGGTCCATTCTTAAAGCTATCAGTAGTTTGACCATTAGCATGGTCATCACTATCATGCACATGACTCTTGAGAGAGAGATCACTAATGTTATTGTCTACTACTTCCATAGATTCATCTTCATTTCTACTTGATTCTTTATCTACATCCTGTGGTTCTTGAACACTCGATGATTCAGGCAAAGCTTCCTTGGCTGCTGGGGTATCATCCGCAGCATCCACGTCCATGGCTTCATCTGTTGATCCATTCACGTCGCCATTCACCTTGGTGCCTGCCAAGATAATTTTAACATTAGTGTTAACAATTAAAGAAATTGACCAGCATACCATAAAACAAGGAAACTTGTGACAACCTTCAGGACCAGGAGACTTGTCTCCAGTTTCTTTGATGTTTTCACCACTTTCACCAGTTACGGCCTCCATGATTACTGATCAGTCAGCAAGTCCTGAAACACACATAAAATCAAATTTAGCACAACCTTGACGATAAAGTCCATCAGTCCTGAAAAATACATAAAATAAAATCTAATCCAAATTTTTTGCTGTTTCATTTTTTAACTAGGAATTTAACAGTTTGCAGTTCCTTAAAAAATTACTGCAAACAAATTAAACTTGTCAACAGTTTAATAATTCATAACCAAAATTATGTGATTAAATATTTTTTGACTAGTTTAGGAATAAACGTTGGCCGAGGGCCGGATGTACAACATGACCCAAACGACTGGATCAGGGGGCAAGGAAAGCACACGAGCTCAATCATAACCTACAACACTGTGCACAACATCAACCCCTCTGTTTACAGACAATGGGCATAAACAAAAGATGATAGAGGTTAGGGCACCGGACATGGTCGGGTTTGAAGCACTAGAAGGCAAAATGGCACAAGTTAACACACGCGCTCACAAAGAACGTCCACGGCTTTGCTCGATCGTCTAGGCTAAGCCAATCAGCAGCCGCCGTCGCTAAGCCTATCGATGTAAGACGCCGGTAGGTGAAATCAGTTCTAACCAAGGTCGTTCTACCCCGACCAACTGATAGTGCGGCATTCAGTGACCAAATGAAAGACTGAGGCCCGCGGCACAATCTGTATCGAAACAAGTTTTGAACTCCCTCGTAAAGACATTATGTTTACCTCAGGGAGGCCTCGCGGTACCAGCGTCCGGCTCTCAAATGGGCAATGGAACCAAGTCTTTGCTAACGTAAGCCCGGTGCTCGGGGAACTAATTCAGGCAGGGTTCCTGTCATCGTCATGATCAACAAGCCGTCGTGTGTACTCAAACGCACGACATTTTCCAGACGAATTCATGAAGCAAGCTGCCACACACACACACACTCACATCGCCATAGTAGTAGTAGTTACATACGCGGCCGCTAGAGCGCGAGCCAAAACATGGGAAAATTGTGCTCTAGTTGGACCTTGAAATATTGTCACACTTAACTGAGCGATTGATAACCGTTGTGACCGTAAATTACTCCTCAAGGGGCGTTGTGGGTTACGTAAGCTGCTAACCTCTCTATCAAACCACTCACCTGCCCGTTTAAAGGCCTATTTCGGGCAGGGATGCTCGATTGTGTAAAAAGCATCTTGGAAGTATGTCACACATTTTCACACAAATTTAGACATCAAGATAGGAAGAACAAGCCATACTAGAGGCTGCTTTCGTAAGCAAAGGCAAATAAAAGTTTGTTTGAGCCAGTACGAATGGTTAGACTTCCTCTTGGCAGTGACACACAGATGCTTTCAGCTTACAACGCCAGATAGCAGCATAGTACAGCGCGTGCGGAGTGCGGGGCACCGAACAACCCCGCGTACTTTGTTTAGGTTGGTTCCCTCGGACATTTCAAACCTCGCCACAGACAATGTCTGAAATCAGCGCAAGGGCCATTTTCCCGCCACGCCTCAACGAGACTGCGACAATTACACAAACCCTAGAAAAATGTGCCGGCGGGGTTTAAGCTCCCGCCATTTCCTTCTAGCGAGGTCCTACATTACTGGAAGCAACGGCGGGCGGGCGCAGCCGCCTCAACAGCCGCTACAACGTTCGACGCTCGAAAACAGTCAAATAAATACCTTTCACACACTTAGCATCACGAATTTTAAAGCTGGATTTTCTCCGGAACACACCGAACGCACTTCACGGTTCACATAATCCTTCGGCCACCAAGAAATAACGAAATTTTCGTTAGCCGACGTCACTAACCCTCCGCCAGCAGCGTTGAGAACTGCCAAGATGGCGGCTGTAGGTCACGTGACAGAAAATTGTGAGTTGTGACGTATACATTCAGAGTGGCGGAGCCGTTCTCGGAATGGGGGGGAGGGGGAGGGTGAAACCTGGGAGGGTCAGAGGGGTTGAGGGATGCCTTTTTCGGCAGTTGTCATAGGCGTCTCGGGCCATGACACATCTCTTTCCCACATTTTGGCACTCGTGAAATTTGGTCTATTTTTGAGGAAATTTGAGAGTGACATTCCCCCTGGATGGTGCCCTTGGGAAGCAGGGAATTACATCTACCGGCCCCACTAAAGGGCGGTGTTTCCCGCGTTGATTTTGACGCAGAAAGTGTGCTCCAAAACTGTCTCTTGCCGCGACTCGTTTGAAGCCGAGCGCGCAAACCGGTGGGCCGCCCTTCAGTCCCATTCGTCTCATTACAGAGGCATTTAGTGCCGGTCTATGACACGGAGACGGCAGTCAAGGTGTCACCACGTGCCCGCTGGTCTGCCTTGGTCCTCGACGCGCGCGGTGGTCGGGCCGTTCAATCGCTTTGAACGCTATCGATCGCCGCGCCCACGCCTAATTTTCATCCAAAACTGTTAAATCATTTCGGGCTTTAGAGCAAGAAGCGACGAAGAAAATAAAGAAAAGAGGAGCGAGCATTGAAAGGGCGCAAGGGACGCGCAAGGAAGACGCGGAGAACGAAGGAGAAACGGACAAAGGGGGTGTGGGGCCCGACGAGGGGAGCAGAGGGGAGGAATAGAGGGAATGGAAGAACGCGCGAGAGGGGGGAGGGGAGGTGGGAAGCGGATAGAACGGATAGATAGGTAGCGGGCGCGCAGGCGCGGCGCAGACAGACAGACAGACGGACGGACGGACGGACCGGCCGAGGACGGTCGGACGGACGGGCACGAGTAGACGGAGGGACATACTGGCTGGCTGACTGTTGGCTGGCCGGCTGGCTAACAAACAGACGCCCAAACGTTCGAGTACAGCACCGAAGGGCCTAACCCATGGCGTTGCCCTTAGGCGGCCCTCTGAGGGCTCAAGGCGTGCGTCGTCGCCCTGAGTCACGGTGGTCACGGCCACGAGGACCCCACGCCACTGTCAGGATGGAGCCGGTCTGGGCCGCCAGACGATCAGCTGGAGACAGGCTGCTGGAGCGTGGCTGGAGGCGCTCGAGGCAGCGCGAGAAGACTTCCGCGGCACGGGGCGCGGGGCCGTGGCGGGGCCGCGGACGCAACCTCACGCGCGTTGCGTTGACGCGGCCCGCGTAGCGCGCGGCCCCACGCACGCACGTGCACGCCGTGTACCCACCCAGTGCCCGCGCCCAGGACGTAAGGGCTGTTGGCTGGAGAAGTGAACCGGACTCAACTGAGCCGCCCCGTGTCGTTTCGTCCGCCAGGCGGGCAGCCCGAGCTGGCAGGCAGCGCTACGGGGGCTCCACGGTTGGATGGTGTGGCTGCTGTTCGGGCTGCCAGGGCTGCCAGCCTGCCAGCCTGCTCGAGCAGCCAGCAGCGCACTACGGGTCAGACCGAGCGGGCAGCCAGCAGCGCCGCGGCGGGGCAGACCGACAGGCAGGCAGCGGCGAATCGAGGGGGGAACACGCAACACCGCGATAAACGTGCGGAGGAGGAGGAGACAGAGACAGGGAAAGGAGAGAGAAGAGAAGAGAGGGTCCCGGGGGTTGCGGGGCAGGGCGGGGCAGGGCGAGCGGGGAGGGGGAGGGAGCGGAGAGAAGGAGGATGTGAGGAAGAGACGCTGATGGGCGCAAGAAGTACAAGGAAGAGAGAGAGACAGGGAAGAAGGCCTGCCTTGCAGGCAACCTCAAGAGCGACGGAAGAAGAGACAGAGAGAAGAAAAGAGAGAGGCTCCCTCGGGACCTTAAGGGGGCCTTAAGGAAGACGATAAGTCCCCTGTAGTCGAATTAAGCTCTCAGACAGCACTTGCATCGCGCGCCGCGCCGCCTCGTTATGCCCGTGGCCCGATTACCTGGCCGGAGACCTGGTCACCCACTGATGCACGAAGCGGCGAAGCGCGTAGAGGCAAAGCCGGGCTCGTAGAATCACAGACCAAACAAACCCGTTCCTCGGGCCTCGCGAGTAGAGGTGAGAGACGAATAAGCGATCGGATGCTGAGGGGCGAATGCCAAGGTTGAAGGAGAAGGAGAAGAAGAGGGAATCCTCATCACGCAAGAGTAGTGATAAGACTGCGTAAGGCCTGCACCTCGCCCCGCCCGTCTCCTCGCACGTGGGGGCGTCCAAACTCATTCCAACTGATTCAAACGCGTGGCGCGGCGAGGACCGGAAGTGCATGCCGCGCGCACGGCGTAGCGGCGTAGCGCCACCGACTCGCCGCGTGCCGCGTCAGATTCCCTTTCGTCGCGCGAGGCGGCGGGCGGCCGGGGGCGGGCGGGGGCGGGCCGGGCACAGCGGGCCGGGCGGGCAGCGCACTGGGCGGGCGGCAGCACCGCGGCGCGCGGCGCCTGTGCAAGGCCGCGCTGGACTGTCTTGACCGTCGTCGCGGAGAGCACTGGCCGGACGTGCGCGCGCCGCAGCGCCGCACTCCTGCCTCGTAAATCACCGCCCCGATGAATGGGTTCGATTCATTGAAAAGACATCGGCGATAAGCTTTCATTCGAAGATGTACAAAGTTCCGCGCGTCCAGCCCGTTCTTCCCGTCGCGCGCGGCGACGCTCACGCACTCAAACACTCTGTCTCTGTCTCTCTCTCTCTCTCTCTCTCTCTCTCTCTCTCTCTCTCTCTCTCTCTCTCTCTCTCTCTCTCTCTCTCTCTCTCTCACACACACACACACACACACACACACCACGGCAAGTATGTTGGTATAGGATGAGTAAGCCTTGGGCGCGGCGTGGCGGCGGCGGGGCGCGGCGGACGCAGCGGCGGCGGCGCGGTGCGGCAGCTGCGGGCGACGCCGTTTGGCTGCGTTTGCTGTAGGCGAGCGGCGCGGTGCGCTGCGACGCACGCGAGTGCAGCACGCATGCAGCAACAGTACTGCTTGCGGGGGCAGCTCGCTCCGCATAGTGCACGTTGGCACCGAGGCGAGGAGGCCGCGTGCGCTGGGTTGCATACCTCGGCCGGCGTAGCTGGCGTTGCCTGGCGCCGTCTCACTCGCTCCCACTGCCGACACTGAGTCGGCTAGCTCCGTCTCTTTCTACCGCAGAGGGCTCCTCTGTGTTGCGGGACGGTCGGGTTCCCGGGCTGCAGTGATTCTAATCCTCTCTAGCGCTGTAGCCACCACTAATGCGGACCAGTGGTAAGATCTGCGAATCGCGAGCGGTAGTGCAGCCGGGGAGTTTCGATGCTTGTTGATATATGTGTCACCCTAGTGAGTTGCGACCGAGGCGTTTTTGTGCCGACCATGACGAAATTCAGTGCACCTGTGAACGCACCTTGGAACCAGGCCTGTCTGTCTGCGTGTCTTTCTGTCTGTCTGTTTGCCCGACTGTCGTCTATCAGCTGACAGACTGGACGCGCGGGATCGAGCAAAGAGGCCTGCGAATGCAAAGGGAAGCACAAAGTGTCGGCGCCGCGCGCCGCGACGCTGCCGGCGGCGCCTCCAGAAGGAAGCCCGCGGCTAGTGACGCCCGGCGTCGCATCCCCGTGAGGCACACTCTGCGGCACTGGGTCATAGGGGAACGCGTTGGCATGCCGCACGCGGCGCACAGCATCAGCCAACAACAAGAACAACAAGGCGATGACACAACTGTCGGGGAACCGCGGAGGTTTGAAATCCCGCGGGCGCTGGAGAGGAAGCCGCGATGACATCCGATCGCCGCTCTGCGCGACGCCCTGGGCAGCGCGAGTCTGACCAGAGCGGGCGCTGAGCCGGCAGACGTGTTCCGGCCCTCAGGAGGCACAGACCTCTTAGTAAGTGCTTGGTGGCTAGGCTTCCTTGTGATCAAGTTAGAAGTTTTAATTACCATCTCCCTAGTTAGGGCACGTGCGTGAGAGACTCCCGCATAATCATTTGAGCTACGCTCAGCCGGGTGTCGGCCCCAGGTGCAGAGTCACCAAGGCCCTGAACATCCCGACTACAACCTGTATCGGCACTCGGCCGGCACGCGACTGACGATGCGGCCCGCCGGGCTCTGGTCTGTGCCTCGGGGCAAAACAAAGCGCCACCCGCATTTGCATCTTGTTTTGCCTCGATAAGTAGGCGTCTTCGGCGGGCACGCCGCGCCCTACGCGTGGCCGGCGTGGCCCAAGGAACGCCCTCTGTGCCCCCCCCCTCTCCTTTGTGGGGCGTGGCGGCGTCGGCCCGGCGCGGAGCAGGCAGGCGCGGCGTCCTGCACGCTCGCTCGCGGCGTGCCTCGCTGCGGCGGGCGTGCGGGCGGACGGCGGCGGCGTGCGGCGGGCGTGCTGCGTGCTGCGCGCTCGGGGCGCGCCAGGTTTTGCCCAAGCGCGGCGTGGCAACGCGGCGCTCAACAAGAAGAAGAAGGGGAGGGGCGGGGAGGGGGTGGCTGGGGGCGTGCGCGGGGTGGGGTGGCGCGGGGGTGGAGAGCGTTACTGGGAGAGGGGCGGGGGGTGGAAAATCGATGGAGGGGCGAGGACAAAGGGGGAAGGGGGAAGGGGCCCAACTGTAGCCTACTGCCTACCGAGCGTTCGCTAGGCCCTGTGGAACTACCTGCCGGCGGTGCAGTAGTGGACCACCGGCTGCAGCAGGACCCTGGCCAGCGGAGGGCATCGACCCGGGAATCTGAGACCGCGCGGAATTAAAGACGAACTAGACTAGCATGGCGCCAATGCCGGCCTTTGGGAGGCTGGATGGGAACGCGCGTCCGTAGGGGGGGGCCAGCAGCCTGCCACGAGTGAGTGAGTGAATGGCAATGCCCTGTCGACACGCATCACCTGTGGCAGCCTCGCCACCCTTGAGCCGCGGGGTGGCGGCCGCGGCGCCGCGGGGAGGGACAGCGGCGCATCGAAGCCACGACCACCGCGGCATGCGCGCGCGTAGCGGCCGTCCCGCCGCGGGGAGGGACAGCGGCGCATCGAAGCCACGACCACCGCGGCATGCGCGCGCGTAGCGGCCGTCCCGCCGCGGGGAGGGACAGCGGCGCATCGAAGCCACGACCACCGCGGCATGCGCGCGCGTAGCGGCCGTCCCGCCGCGGGGAGGGACAGCGGCGCATCGAAGCCACGACCACCGCGGCATGCGCGCGCGTAGCGGCCGTCCCGCCGCGGGGAGGGACAGCGGCGCATCGAAGCCACGACCACCGCGGCATGCGCGCGCGTAGCGGCCGTCCCGCCGCGGGGAGGGACAGCGGCGCATCGAAGCCACGACCACCGCGGCATGCGCGCGCGTAGCGGCCGTCCCGCCGCGGGGAGGGACAGCGGCGCATCGAAGCCACGACCACCGCGGCATGCGCGCGCGTAGCGGCCGTCCCGCCGCGGGGAGGGACAGCGGCGCATCGAAGCCACGACCACCGCGGCATGCGCGCGCGTAGCGGCCGTCCCGCCGCGGGGAGGGACAGCGGCGCATCGAAGCCACGACCACCGCGGCATGCGCGCGCGTAGCGGCCGTCCCGCCGCGGGGAGGGACAGCGGCGCATCGAAGCCACGACCACCGCGGCATGCGCGCGCGTAGCGGCCGTCCCGCCGCGGGGAGGGACAGCGGCGCATCGAAGCCACGACCACCGCGGCATGCGCGCGCGTAGCGGCCGTCCCGCCGCGGGGAGGGACAGCGGCGCATCGAAGCCACGACCACCGCGGCATGCGCGCGCGTAGCGGCCGTCCCGCCGCGGGGAGGGACAGCGGCGCATCGAAGCCACGACCACCGCGGCATGCGCGCGCGTAGCGGCCGTCCCGCCGCGGGGAGGGACAGCGGCGCATCGAAGCCACGACCACCGCGGCATGCGCGCGCGTAGCGGCCGTCCCGCCGCGGGGAGGGACAGCGGCGCATCGAAGCCACGACCACCGCGGCATGCGCGCGCGTAGCGGCCGTCCCGCCGCGGGGAGGGACAGCGGCGCATCGAAGCCACGACCACCGCGGCATGCGCGCGCGTAGCGGCCGTCCCGCCGCGGGGAGGGACAGCGGCGCATCGAAGCCACGACCACCGCGGCATGCGCGCGCGTAGCGGCCGTCCCGCCGCGGGGAGGGACAGCGGCGCATCGAAGCCACGACCACCGCGGCATGCGCGCGCGTAGCGGCCGTCCCGCCGCGGGGAGGGACAGCGGCGCATCGAAGCCACGACCACCGCGGCATGCGCGCGCGTAGCGGCCGTCCCGCCGCGGGGAGGGACAGCGGCGCATCGAAGCCACGACCACCGCGGCATGCGCGCGCGTAGCGGCCGTCCCGCGGGAGCCTTCAGGGCCTGCTTCTCCTGTTTGGCGTGCCGCCGCCGACAACCGGCTCACGAGCGCCACCCTCCTCCAGCACGGCTATGAATCAGCCGAGCGGTACTACAATGGAGTCACCTGGCCGGACGGAACGAAACGAAACTAGCCACCACGTGTCACCGGCACCGGGATTCGAACCCCGGTCACCGTGGGAAGTGCGCGGACGGCGCGGTGGTCCTGGGTGGGAAGCTGCAGGGGGGCGCTTTTCAGCGTTGGTGGCCCGGCCCACCATGGCCCACCATGGCCCACCATGGCCCACCATGGCCCACCCGTCCGCCTCACCCCAGCAGGGTCACCATCCACCCTCCTGCCCACCCCCTGTACACCCTTTAACGCCCCCCCCCCCGAGGCCTCCCAGCTACACCAGCTACACCGACGGTCGCCATGCGCCCCTCCCCCTTCCCTTTCCTGGAAAGCCAGCCCCACGCAAGGGTGTACAGTCGGTCATGTAAATCAATCTTGTGAATGTTTACAAAAGCCGCACTCGTTGGACAGTGCCACGCAGAACAGGTGGCCGAGCCGAAGGAAGAGCTCCGAATAGCACTGACTTCATTGCAGTCAAGTCCAGCGCCGTTAAAACGAAAATTTAGCGCAACCAGTGCAAATTTTTGGCTGATGCAAATAAATGAGCAGAACAAAACAACAAACTAGATTGATGCTTTAGGCGTGCGCGTGGCGCCGCCCTACTGCGTCTTGTTTTTCTAGCTCGACGAGGCGGGAAGGGGGAAAGGAGGGGCGGGGGGACGCCGACGCACCACGCTCTGCTCTCTTTCCGGGGTGAATCACCACGAGGGGTGAATCAGAGTATCAGGAGAGACACGTGTGAGGCAAGAGGATGGAGAGCAACAGAGTATTTGGCGCGCTGCGTCGTCCGGGGGGTCGGGGGGGCGTCGCGGGCTCGCGGAGTGGAGAAGGGGTCGCGGCGACGCTGGCCCCGCGCAACAACAGCGGCTGGCTGGCGACGCCGCGGCCCGCGCACTGTACGGCGCTGTCCAAGTCTAAGGTCAGGGGACTTTGAAGCCCGAATGCCGGCGACTGCGGCGACGCCGAACCGACGCGCCGAACCCTTCCCTCCGGTCCTCGTTCTCCTCCGTCGCGGGGTCGGCCGACGGCGGCCGCGTGGCGAGGGCTGCGGGGCGCACCTCCGGAGGGGCGACGCAGGGAGGGGGGGGGTGAATAGATCCTCGCCGCCAGCTCCGCCAGCTGCCGGGGGCGGGCAGGGGGGCGGACACAAAGGAGCAGACACACGCGGGGACGGCCCACTTGCGCGCTTGCATACGGTACTGGGACTCGTCCGCCGCGAGGGCGTCGGAGAGGAGAGTGCGGCGCGACCGCCGCGGCGCCGGACGGCGGCGGGCCGCGGCCAATCGGGAACATCAATGAACGCGGCGCGGGTGGCGGCAGATTGAAGGGTGGCGTGCGTGCCGCTGCAGCGCGCGGCACGTCACCGCGAAGGCCGCGGTGGCGCATCCCTGACCTGGCCGAAGAGTGCGTGATGCTGTCGGGCCGTCGGGCTGTCGAGCGGGAGGTAGGGGTGGGCTGCGCCAGGCTGCGCGGGGCAGCTGGCTGCGCCGGCGCTCACAAGGCGGTCCTGCAGCGATGCGGCGCGACGCGGTACGGCGGCCAGGCCGCGGCGCGGCGAGAGCGACAGAGAGATGCCGGGCAGAGCCGCGCTGTGCAGCGCCGAGGAGGGTCGCGAGCGCGGCCAGCGACCCAGGGCCGCGCCGCGTCGCCGCGTTTCGTCTCGTCGCGCGGCCCTCCCGGTCAGGAGGACGCTGAGGCGCAACACGCTGCCGGCACCTGGAGTCCTGGAGGACCTCGGCGTGCGTCCTGGAGGACGGCGGCACGCGCAGCGCGCAGGGCCTCCTCGGCCTCGTCCGGGACTAGACCGGTACCCGCGGCGTGGCGCGGCGTGGCGGAGCGAACGTTGTGAGCCTCACTATGGCAGAGCACAGCCTGGCAGAGCCTAGCGGGGTGTGGCGGGGCGGGCCCTTCACCCCCCTCGCCCGGCCAGGGCCCCGCCTGCCCCGCCTGCCCCGCCTGCCCCGCCATGGCCCCGCCGAGGGTCGCGGGGAAAGCGGAGGGGTGGCAAGCTGGGGTGGCGGGGCGGGGGCGGAGTAGCAAAATGGAAGGGCGAGGAGGTGAGGAGAGGGGAAATCGATGTTTTCTTCTTTCTCTTTTCTTTTCTTCCTCTCCTTTCTCCCTCCATTCTTCATTCATCCCGGTCCTATCGTGGTTACTTTCTCTCTTCTCTTCGTTCGTTTTCCCGCCCGTTTCTCTCGCTCTTCTTCCTATCGATCTCCCCGTTTCACCCGTTTTTTCCTCTTTAAGCTTCCTTTCTACCCCGTCGTTTTCCTTTTCGTTCGCCATTCGCCAAGGGGGCCGATGGGTAATGGTGAACGTTCAATCGAAACGGTATTGGAGGGCTTACGCAGAGCGCTCTCGCTACGGGTTGTTCGACGAGGGTGCGCGGCCAGGGTGCCGCACCCAGGGTGCCTCGCCACCCGAAATAACCCACTTGACTCGTTCAAGGTCGTTGAGATGCAGCATTGCATACAGCATCCATCCCCAAAGGTTCCATGCTCAGGGTGCATGGGCGAGTAGACTGCCGTCCCTAGGTCGTATGATTTTTGTCAGTTCTTTCTTTCGTAATTGATGTGACGAGAGCTGTTGAGTACTTCGAGATAAGTAACGCTTTGTGGATTTGTGGGTATACACATTTCCATACGAAGAACGATGCCACATTGTAAGTGAAAACAGGTGAATGGAGAAGCACCAAAAACGTGGCTGTGGGACTCTCGTTGATTTCACGTGTTTCCTCTTGTCGACAAGCGGAGACCTATGGCTGCATTTGACCGTCACCCAAATCCATTGAGCCAGAGAGCCGTGACTCGGTCCGGCTCTTGGTCCACTGTGCCTCGAAGGGGAAACCCCAATCAGTGCACGGGAACGGCGGAGTAGGACTAGCGCTTCAAACAACGAGTGAACCTGTGATATTGAGTTCTCGGCGTCGGGAATAGAAGCGTTGCGAGCTGGGACACCCATAATCTGCCATTTGGACTAACGGAACTTGCGACGTGGGTGAGCGGCATTTGATTTTGTTTGCGCCAATTTGAACAAAAGAGCTACGATTGGATTCAGTCTGAGAATCACTTGCTGACGAAAATCCCCTTGTGCCGGGTCGCACCAATTCGCCCTCCCCAGTTATCTTTGCTGGATTGAAGGGAAACGCTCATGACGAGACCTTGATCCAAATTTGAAAAAGTACTGTGATCAACTCGACAGAAACGTGCAGTCGATTTTGTACTTTGGACAACGGTAGCAGTGAGAAAGTGAACAAAGCGAAAATCTCCACAACCAAAGACACGGAAAATTGAATCAAGATTAGACCCACAGGATGCATGCGTCTCAGCTCCATTTAGAATGCAGTTTGTCACATTGTTTGAGTTGCTCTCGTTGCCGAGTTAGTTCCAGGAAGCCCCTCCGATTCATTTCGTCAAGTGTCACGATTAGTGGACAGACTGTCTTGCGTCACTTCATTCAGTGCGTAGTAACTCCGGCCTTATAGGATTCTGTTATTTCGCCAACTGGAGGAGCATTGACACCAACATGTAATGATGAAAAAATAATTCAAACTGAAAAGAAAATATTCTTTTGTACTGAGGCGTATGCACTATAAACTCGCGGTCATTTATCAATCGTTGCCTAGCCGCCTATGCTTGCCATGTCGCAGAAAATGAATTTAAAGTCCGTTTTTTGTTGGTAGCCCTGCTCCTCCAGTTTGAAACCCCCCAAGCGCCCACCTCCTTTCCCCCACCCTGGGAGTTACCACGCACTGACTTCATTGCCACAGTGCTGCCCTCTATCGGTCATTTCTCTTATGACGTCTCGTTACACATTAGGCCGTAGACCCGTAGTTTTGATATCATTGTACGATCACGAAACTGCAACAGTCCCCCGTTACAGGTTTTCTGAACGTAAGTGATGAATTTGTTAATATTAGAATCAACCACTTTTATATTGTTACTCAACTAGTAGCTTTTACCCTGCATTATATCAGGATAACAGAAGGTAACCTCGAAATGTCTTGTCTCTGTAGGCTGTACATAAAGAAAACACCCATTAGCCTATATTTAGAGACCTGTTCAATTAAGTTCCTAATTGTTCTGTGATCACTTCTCTTTTCCTGCCTGTCATTATCTTTACATCCATTCTCAATGTTAACTGTAATGCCTTTGTAAGATGTTCCTGTTGGGTCTTATTTCTGGAAATCAATTTTGTTCATTTATCTGATGACTGGTTGATGTTCTTTAATGACCAAAATTCCTTTAATTGATGAAACGCTATGTAAGAAATTGTGCTAGTTTTGAGGAGTTGTTAAACTTCCATTTACACACCACATTTCATTGTACAATTTTGACATCCAATTGTATTTTTAGTTGTTTGTTCAAATCAATGTACTTGGTACTCTTGTGTTGAAGTTATGATGAAATCTGAAGAGTGGTGTTGCTTTATTTAGATATAAAGTAACTTAATTTAGTAAAAGTTGTTTGAAACCTTCATTTAATTTGCTTGCGCTCATTCTGATTTTTTCCCAGAGAATTTTGTGATATTGTAAAAGTTAGGTGATCACAATGTTTTGGAAATACACAACTACAAACTCAAACCACATAGACACCTTATTGAACAATCCAGTAAGTACTTGCAGTTATTTTACCCTGAGATTATTTTAATCAGTTTTGAAAGTGACTAATTGTTTTTGAAATGTTCTTGTAGGATGTTACCCTTGTAGAGCTAATGGATGAAGAGAATATTTTACAAGAATGCAAAGTCCAGAACAAAAAGCTGGTCGATTTGTAAGTTTTGATGTTCTTCAAATTAAATTTTCTTGCGTTTGCTGTGTTTGAAAACAAACAACTGTTTGTTTTTTTACAGCTTGATTCGACCAGAGGTGATGGAACAATTGGTGACGTTTGCAACAGTTGAACCACCGGCTACCTTAGATGAGAAAACAAGATTTAAATACCCCAACCTAGCATGTGAACTTCTAACTAGCGATTTACTTAGCATAAATGAGGCTTTGGCAGCTGATGTACCTTTAGGCAAGTTATATGCTTTTCTTGAAGGGGAACCACCACTGAACCCCCTTCTTGCATCGTTTTTCAGCAAAACGCTGGGCATTTTAGTTGCCCGGAGAAGCGAGCAGGTACTTTTGAAGATTCTATTGAGTCCGATTCTTGTGTTAAACATTTGACATAAAATTTCATTCATTTATTTTCCTTTCAGCATTGGTATTCATACCAGATAACATGTTTAAAAGTGATTCAATTCTTACAATCAAAGGAAAATTGCATCACTCTCCTCTTAAACCACTTAGGAACGTCTGCTATTATGGATTTGATGCTTAAAATTATTACTCAAGTTGAAGGCACAGATATGAGACAAAATCTAGTTAAGGTAGGAGCTTGAGAGTGCACTTGATCAGTGCCGTCTATAACATTCTTACATGTTTTCATTATCTTTTCAGTGGCTTGAAGCACAGAAAGTAATCCCTTCATTGATTGGGCTATTAAAGCCAGAGGTCGATTCAGATCGACACTCTAATGTTGCCCAGCTGCTTTCTGATATCATCCGCAAATCACGAGACAATTTGAGAGAAAATCCTTCTGAATTGGACCCTATCCTTACTAGCCTTGAGAAGTGAGTAGGATGTATTGTTTTCCATTTAACCTGTTATTATGTTTGCCAGTTCATGAGATGTAAGTTAAAATTTAATTTTTCTACTTTTCAGTCAAGAGACTATTGCTGAGCTTTTGGACAACATCTTGAGTGGAGAAGTCAAAAGTGAATCTGCTATTGTTGGTGGCATTGCTGTTTTGCTGACATTAATGGAAACTCCACAACCACGGTAATTTTTGTGGTTCGAAGGGAATTAAAACCAATGCTGCCCAAGAAATCTTCAATTGAATGACTGTACTCTTAATTCTAGGCCTGTGGACACCACTCCCTATGCTGATGATGGAGCATCAGTACCTATTCAAGAAGAAGAAGTTGTGCCACCTGTACCTCCTGTTGTGCACACAACAATTTCTGCTATTTTACCAAGACTCAAAGATTTTCATGACTTATTGCTCAATCCACCTCAGGTACTTTGACATTGTTTGCTTGAAGTTTTGTATTGAGTAGAAATCATCATGTTAAAAATTTTGTTTTGCTGTAGCTATCTATTAAAAGAGGTCTTTCTTGATTTCAGAAACCACCAGTGAAAACAACTGTGGGGACCTTGGACCCTCCACTGGGCAATACTCGTCTTCAAGTTGCGAGGCTAATTGCTGCTCTTATAGCAACCAACAGTCCTCTGATGAATCAAGAACTAGCCAATCTGGGCACAGTTGATGTTTTACTGGTAACACTGATTTCCACATGTAATTAGTATGTTTTTGGAGTTAGCAATATAATAGCTTGTTTTTTTGTTGTTTTTTTTTTAAATTGTTTCAGAACCTTTTCTTTAAATATCAATGGAATAATTTCCTTCACACTCAAGTGGAGCAATGTGTATCTGCTGCCCTGAAACACCAGACCAAAGCCTCTGGGGATGGAGATCCTCAAATGCATTGCCTTGTTGAAACTGTAAGCTCCAATATCTGTACACAATTGTGTTATCTTATCTTCTTCTTGAAATATGCTTACTTATAATCTTCTATTTTTCTCAGTTATTAGTAAAGTGTGAGCTGTTTAAAAGGATATTAGATGCTTGGGAAGAGAATGAAACCAACCAGTAAGTGCACAAACGTAGTGAAAAATGTGAATATAAATGACTTTTGCTCAGTATTTTTTAAAAATTGGGTTTTTAATTGTTCTGTTTAGGGTTAAAGAGAAGTGTCAACGACGAGGATATATGGGTCACCTGATTAAGATAGCCAACCATGTTGTAGAACAAGTGGAGAAATGTTCCTTAAGGCCTGTGCTAGCCAATCAGCTGCCTCCTGAAGTACTTGCTGTGTGGGAAGAATTTGTCAAATGCACTCTAAGTGAAATTAACAAGACGCACAATATAGCTTTGGTAAGTGGAATATTACACAATTTTACCATCTTTTTGCTAAGTGTTGACACATTGCAGCATAATTTTTAAATTTATCCTAATCAGGGTGGAGCTCCACCTACACAAGCAATAGGATTGGACAAAGAAGAAGCCAACTACAAACATGTTGCTTTCCCATCTGAGGCATCACATCATGAAGTGCGTATTCTCACAACCTGGGTTGTATTTCTTTTTGCATATTTCATCTTCTACTGACGCTTAAATGTTGTCTTCTTAATACAGGCGTTCACAGATTATCAATTACAACAATTGGCTCCTAATTTCAATGAGCACTATGGATTTCATGATAATGAGTTCCACGACCCAGAGGATATGCAGTAAGTTTTAAATTGTGCACAGGTTTCTATCATCCATACTTTCAAAAATGTAACAGGAGAGCTTTCACACAGCCTCAAAGCAACATTTTTTTGTTCAGTTTTGCTGTAAGGTATACTGTGATTTTTAACTCCAACAAATTTCCAGTGTGACCTGTCATTTGATATTGTCTTGAGGCGCTGTAGGCTTTGGATTACTGTCTATCGTTTCATGGATTGCTTTTAAGCATTGTCATATGCCACATTTATACAGCTCATCGGTGGATCGTCTTCCTGACATGGCAGTTGCTCTGAATGAGGATGAGGACAGACAATATGAATGGTTTAAGCATGTCTGTGCAAAGAATTTACGTTCTCTTGAAGATGCTGAGGAGAACCCTTGGGAGGATACCGACCTAAGTTTTCAAACCTCTGAAAATGAATCTAGGTACAAAACCCCAATATTTTTTGTAGTCAATCGAGGGAGGCCCCTTTTGAAATAATATAGACAAGAATAAGCTGTTTGTGTATGGCTTTATGGTCTTCCTAACACGAAGGGCATGATCCAGGGTACAGCACGCTCAGATCTTGTGTTAACAGTTTGTGGCTTTACTTACAGCTGCTTTCCTTTATAACCCAGGTGTTTCAAATCAAGTTTTGAAAATTGAGAAATTTTGTGTATTTTATGTTTGTTAAGGTGTTTTGAATTCCCCCACCTGCCTAAATAAGCTTTACTCATTCATAATGTATCTAATCCTACATCTTGCATCCTATTTATCGTGCATTGTGCAGCTTTCTAACATGTTAAGGGACCATTCAGATTATATGTGTTAATAATTATTCCTGTTTTAGGTATTTCGTCATTTCTGAGCCATGCATTGGAGCTCTTTTATAGAACTTCTGGAGGGTTGCATCAATGTATCTTCTTGAGCGTTTTATTTCTCAATGTTAGTTTTTTCTTGTACGTTACCTATTGAATGGTCTCTTTTTTTTAGGAGAAAGAGGGGGGGGTAGCGTTTACATTGGTTAATACTGGTTACTGCATATGTAATGGAATAATTTTGATTTTGATTTTGATTGATTGTAGAGAGATGTGGAACTCTTCTGCTTGAATACTAAATTTCATTGTTGCTTATTTAATTAATTTCTTTTGTCAAGATTTTTTTTGTTAAGATGAACAAACAGTTGATGCATATACTACAATGTTGTTTAACCTGTTACTCCAGCAGGTGGAATCTTGAGAAAGAAGTTCCTGACCACAGCAGTTCGGATGAAGAAGAGGAGGGTGACGACAAGGATGATGAAATAAGGGGGCCATCCAAAGCTAGTGTTCGAATGGAAGTTGACGTCAATGACAGTAAGTTTCTGCTTCAAACAATTTTAAATTATTGCTCTAAATTTGTTTGTAAGTACATTTCTTAAATCTTGTTACAGTTTGGTCATCTGGTGCTGCAACCCTTGATTCAATAGCTGATTTCCAAAACCCCTGGGGCTCAGGATCCCCAGCTGCACCACCTCCTGCAGATACCTTCAGTGCCCCAGATGCTGGCTGGGCAGATTTTTCTAATTTTGAGACTAATTTTAGTTCTAGCACCCAGCTAAATGATGCTCAAAAATCTCAAGAATCGTCAGACTTGTTTCATGACAGTATGACAGCAAAAGATGACTCTGAAGGTAACCTTCGCAACTAATACATATTATGTGGTAAAATCTGTGAATTTTATTCATTTACCCATTTGAATTGACTACAGATCTTGAAAATGCTGAGAAGATGGTGGTACATGACAACACTGCTATTTCTGTTGTAACTCTACCATCCACCTCTGAAATGGATGTTAAAGGTGTGCAAGATCCAATTGCTTCTTCGACCGGAAGTTCGGCTGTGCCGATCGCAGTGGGAGTGAGGTATTAAAGGCATTTTCCCTCCTTACATTGTCTATCCATCGCCTTTTATTTTCTTCTATCTGATGTATTTCTTCTGTGTTTTATTCTAGTTTTGTGAAGGCTGATGCCAATGCCAACCCCACAACTTGTACAGATGAAGTAACTTCTACAGCATCTGCTATGGTTGATGAGGTGGCAACAGCTGCAGTAGCTGCAGTTCGAGTGGTAGTAGAAGATAAACTTGGATTGGATAATCAAAGGTGTCAAAGTGGATTCATTTTTATTAAATAGAGCTTAAAGGATCAGTTTACTTTTATCTGTATTGGGGGGGATGGCCTTGATTAATGGAATTGTACTCAAAGACAAACAAAACAACCACAAGAACTAAATTAAAGATACTAACTTTTTATGTCCAATCAGGTTTTTGGGAGGGACCCAAGATGAAAGTCATGCTTCAGTCCACACTCATCCAGAGGAGGATGTGAAAGAACCAATTGCCTCGGGGGATTTGCAGGAAAAGAGGTATATTGTCTGTAGGTGTTTGCTTTTTCATAGGATTTACTTTTATGTAACACATTGTCTTGTGTTTTCAGGGAAGTGGACACCACCACCAGTGAAGATTTATCAAGCGAGATTGTTTAACACATCTGGTTTAAAAGAATGGAAAAATGCTAAAATATGTGCATATGTGAAGCTGGACTTGGATATAGATCTCATTTGAGGCATGCAATACACAACCAATGAAAAACATTCAATGTGCATATCAGATAATTATCTGTGTTTAGTAACTGATAATGATGTAAATACGGTATGTTAGACACGTTTGGTGAATGACTGGCACCCTGTTTAAAAGGAAGTTATGTTTTAAGTACTGAGTGCATTCAGAAGTACTGTAGGCGGCTATACCAAAGTATGTTATGTGTGTAACTGCTTTCAATCCAGTATGGGATTTTCAGGAATGTTGAGCAGACTGAAATTATTTTTTCTGTCATAGAACAAATCGCTGCCTGTCTAGTTACTGTGTTAACTTGTTTCACTATAGCTTCAATGGGAACTCAAGATCAAGCCAAGAATATTCTTTACCCTTTATTAATGAGCTTCTTTTTGTATGTTTTGTACTTAACATCAAGATCTCTTTGCTCAATTTGCGTCTGAGGATTTAGATCTCTCAGAATCTGATGGGATACATGGCATGATACCAGCTTCTCAATTTTCAACATATGGTTCGAAAAAGTTGTGATTGTTTTTAAATGTATTAAACTATCAAGAGTTACCTGTAATATGTTGTGTAAATCAATTTTGTATGGCTAAAAGTGATTAACACTTGTTAAGTACAATATTGCTGTGTTATGGGTCTAGCAAGTCCCTTCACATGGATTAGATTAAAGACAAGTGGAAATTTTGAGCTTTCATGAAGAATATGCTGTTAGTAAATGTTGCTCGTAAAGCAGCATATTGTGATATGCTTTCAACAGCTTATTTGTTGTATTAACTGTGAATACCTCTGGAACCAAAATCACTGTTGCCCTCATAGTGTTTACATATTTTCTGTATGTGTACTCTGATATTTGAGAATGTGGTCAAATATTTCTGTAACCCAATCTCTAAAATAATTAGAATTCCAAAAAGTGCGCTAATTATTTATGCCTGTGTTGATTGTGATTGTTTGTATATGATACAATCTTGATTTGTTATTTTTGTCTATTTCGATGCTAAATAGGGAAAGGGTAGGGGAGAAAATCAAGTACCTTATTCTGAGGGCAAATGTCTGTGAATGTTTATAGTTAAGATTTTATGCAGGAAATCATTCAATTTTCTTCCAATTGTTTGAAATACACCTTCGATTGAGTTTTATCTTTAGTTTTTCATTTGTATCTTTTTAATACCTTCTGCAAGACATGCTTACTATGTTCATTGTATTTGTGATGGATATTTTTAAGTGTATACTTGTTTTTGATCCCTAGTAGTTAGTTGGAATTGAAACTTCTGTGTTATACTAATTTAAGATTAATAATTGCATTCATTGTTGGTGACTGGATCATCTGTGAATCACTGTTGCATTCAATTTGCATTAATTTACTGAGCATTGTTTCCCAAGAGTAAACTACTTACGATTGACTAAGATTGAAGTCTGACATTTGTTTCCGTTAATGCGCTACTTGTTTGTGATCACTCAGACTTTTATTTAACATCTGTCAGACCAAATAGGTTTTTAGTGTTAAATTTTAGCCTTATATGCTTGTAAACTTTTGACTGAGAATTTATGTCAATAGGCTGCCAATTGCATCGAGCTATGAGCAGTACTTTGAAGTTGTATGTTTCTGCTGAACTTAAGCAAATGAAAAAAAAAAACAACTACAAAAAACATTTCAGTGAACAGGGTTGACACTAACACATTTGATCACCTGTAATTGTTTAGCAACTCCAGGGAGAAAATGAAACATTTGGGTGATTGTGTCAGAGAACATTTGAGGACGGTAGTCCGTCAGTCAGTCAGTTTCGTGGTTTTGGTGTTCATTAATGTTTGAAGTACTTGCATAGCGCACATTTATTTACACAAACACTTGTACTCTCAAAACAAGCAAAGAAAAATGAGATTATCTAGATTGGGTCAAAAAGATTTAACTTTGTTGAAAGTTGCATCTAAGTTTTGAAACCCATCGTCTGTGAACTGTGGCCTTTCAATGTGAAATTTAATGTTTATGTGGTCACCCTGTGTATGCAAGTTTGTTGACTGCAGCAAAGCTTATTGTAGCAAGACGATTTTATGACATGTAATCACTCATTGCTTTTTTGCTTCTGTTTTAATTTTAAACAAAATTTTGATGTATTTTTAGTGGTGTGCATGTTACAGTATTTTTATCTGATAAAATTGTGAGCCTTGTGTGTTGCAATTAGTTACAGTAAACCGAGTTGAAGAAGTTAAAGAGGAACAAAATTTTAATGTTCAGACCTACATAATTCATATCTTAAGTCAGCAGGAGTACACCATGGAACTGGAGAACACACACACTAAATTAGAGGGAGACATTAAAGCGATGGTTTGTGGCAGGCAAGGACAAAAAGAAAATTACACTAGATTTGCTCGCTAATTTTACTACGTGTTTTGCGGTTTGGCGCCCGAGCATCTGGAAACGGAAACAAAGAAAGCAAGTCAAGTACCAAAGCAATTTCTAAAAACTTTTCTAGATACAAAATTGGCACACAAAAGGAGGGAAAGCTGCAGTTTCTATTAAAATATTGGACCAAAGCTCTTTTGAAAAGTATTAGAGCCACAAATTATTGGCCGCCTCGCCTCCCTGACTTACGTAGTGCGGAGTGCAGGATCGAAGCGGCAGCGGCGAGGCGCTGGCGCAGGCAGAAGTTCAGGCATCCTTAGAGCTGGGCCCTTTTCAGTTGATTTAAAAGTCTTCAAGTAGTGTAATATGGCTAGCACCCAAATTAAAGGTAGTGGCTGGCCGCGAAGGGCAAGCCAAACATCTCCCTTTGATCAAAAGTTTGCGGCGAACTCAACAAACACGGCGATAAACAGACCAATCAACTTGTGAGTAGCCTGGCGTCCGTTCATGTGTTCCTGGAGAAGCCGTATATGTTGGGTGTATTCACTTCAAGTGCTCTTAGGATTGTTTTCGGCTCGTATTTTTTACAAGTAGCAAAATTTTTCTGGAACTTTTGACTCACTGCATTCTGTGAATACACCTTTTTGTTGGACTTGTGTGCCTTTTCTCAAAGAGGTTATGTTCGTTAGTGTACTTGTTTAGGTAGTGGTTTCGTGTCGGTTTCGCTTGTCTTGCCTCGACAGAGCCCACTGAATTCTGAAGAGTGTGTTTTTTTTTCTGTTTAGGTATCCTCTCACTAACTACACTTTTGGCACAAAGGAACCATTATTTGAGAAAGATCCGTCTGTCCCTGCAAGATTTCAGCGCATGAGAGAGGAATTCGACAAAATTGGTATGAGACGCAGTGTTGAGGGAGTATTGCTTGTTCATGAACATGGCCTTCCACATGTCCTTCTCCTACAACTTGGCACAACATTTTTTAAGCTGTGAGTACTTGGCACTACCAAACTGTACGTAGTCGTCAACAACATCAAGTTAATCAATGTTACCTTGGTTTTGTTTTGTTAAGTCCTGGCGGTGAACTGAATGCTGGTGAAGATGAGGTTGAAGGTTTAAAGCGCCTTTTAACAGAGGTATGTCTACAATTTTTATTTATAGTATATTATGCTCCTTTATCAGAGATATTATTCAGCATGTACTGTTTGATGTTAATGAAACTAAATTCATTGCTGTCATGTATCTCATTTGATTGTGAAGTTTCTTGTACCACACCTTCATCTCTACATTTGATCTTAATTTTATCTATTTTGTCAGTTCCCATTTATTTTTGTCATGGCAAAGGATGGAATCTTAAAGTATTACTTTAATTTTTTTTCTAATGGACCAGGACTGTGGTGTGACTGATCCTTATTTTTTGTCTCACCTTTCAACCAGTGTCAACAAAATTTCCTTTTTCCCATGTTATCTAAATCCTGAGTTCGTTTTCTTTAAAGTTGACTCATTGTTCAAATTGGGTCAGATTTCTTTTGTGGAACTCTTACCATCTATCTAAAGGGGCCTAATGTTGTTACATTCATGATTGACAATTTTATTTCTTAGTAAGGATGAACTTGAATTGATCAGTTTGGCATTGTTATCCTAAGAAATAATTTTTATGCTATGTTGACGTGGTTTTATTTCATATGGCTGAAACCCATATCACTATTTCTTCCATTTCTCAGTGTTAATTAGAAGATGTTCTTACTCCCTCTTAAAGCTGACAAAAAGACTTGCAGTGCTTATGTTCAATAACATTGCAAAATGTTCTATCTTAAGTATGGGTTAGGGTTATTCACAATCGTGTGTGGCAGGTTAAGTTTTAATAATTGTGATTTTCAATGAGGAGATTGTATCTCTATGACAACTTAGTATTTTTCAAGTAATATTATGGTTTCCAGTTAGTCTTGAGATGTGGAAATTCTTTTGTTTTGCCTTTTCTTGAAAACGTCTGTAGTCAATATTTATAAACATTAAGCCTTGTGTTGTTACTGTCAGAGTTGTCAGCAGCATTAATAGAAGCCAAATGCTACCCCTTTTCCCCTGACTACCTCCCATCCCTCTCCCCCACTTATTTATCCTCACTATATATTCTGCATTATGTGTGTGCTGTTCTGACTGATTGGTTTGAGGTTTTTCTTTCACATTTGTTTGCCTTCTTTCTTTTCCCCTCGTAACCTTGGTTCCTGTTAAATGGTTTCTCATTGACTATTACAGGGAGTGATCAAATG
Source organism: Stenchaetothrips biformis (assembly GCA_030522485.1). Taxonomy (NCBI): domain Eukaryota; kingdom Metazoa; phylum Arthropoda; class Insecta; order Thysanoptera; family Thripidae; genus Stenchaetothrips; species Stenchaetothrips biformis. The sequence goes on along the minus strand of CM060089.1, from coordinate 7,908,869 downwards.
TCTTAAATTCGTAGCTAGTCCATGATTTCAGTGGAGTGTGGTGGATATAATAATTAGCATGCCTTGTCATGTTTTCTATTATATGTTTTTGATTTCAATCCGTTTTTGGAATCTTGGGCTCAGCAACCCATTTGTGTTTTTTAAATACTGTAAAAAATTAATTACCAAGGAATCCAAATTTTACAATATTACTTTGCACCATTTTTTAAATATTTTTTAAAAATCTCATTTTGGTTACCTGCATGCTAGTGTCACTCTGTTAATTGTATCTTCTATGAAGATTGTATTTTGAAGATTGTACGAGTTGGGCGTGGCGACATTTTCCTCGTTGCAGACACTCGGTCGTCAGGATGGTGTAAAACAAGAATGGGTGATCGAGGACACAATAGGCAACTGGTGGCGTCCCAACTTTGAGCCTCCACAGTACCCATACGTGCCTCCACACATCACGAAGCCGAAAGAGCACAAGCGACTTTTCCTTGTCCAGTTGGCTGAAAAGGGTAGGAATATCATGTGGTATTTGATCTTGTTATATCTGTCCAGAAAGATATTTTTGACTTACTGGGACCAACAGAAGCTTCAATCAATTTTTTTTCTTACAAGAATTGCATGCTGTGATGTTACTGTGTTTCAGTTTTGCATGTTGTTACTTAAGTAATGTTGGTTCACCTCTGTCAAAAATATCTTGACTGGTTGTAGCAGTTGTCAGCAATATGTTTGCTTTGTAGATACATATTTTTAAACTTAATGTTAAGTGTCTGTAATTTTAAGTATTTTATTCAAATGGAGGACCCATGTTAAAAAGTGGTCAATGCACTCAACACATTTGTACTAGAGTATTTTCTAGTATTTTTTTTTAACATAGGGTCATGATCCTTGGGTCATGGTGAAGTGGACTTATTACTCTTTGATGCAAAATATCTTGTATTCTTCTTGAAATCAGCTTTGCTCCATACCCTCCATTTGATAATGGTGTAACTTTTTCCTTCTCCCAATAATTTAAGCTAGATTTGTGACATTCTCTCATGCTTATGTATTTTTATAAGAAGCGTGTCACAAATCTATGACAATTATTCAAGGGCATTGCATTGAGCTGCCTCAGTTGTATTTGGTCTATTCTGTATCTTTTAAAATGAACTCTGAATTGCTATGAATTTGGTGAAGTGTCAAACCTGAATGGATTACACATTTTGGGTGTAAATAATTGGAGATTGTGGTTTGCTTCAAGTCCTGTTACAGAGGGACTGACTTTGCTGAACTTGCATGCATCTGCTATATTTAAACTATGGTTACTGAAACGACTCCATGTTGAAGATGGGCAGTCCCAGCATCGTCATGTCTCCTCATTCCACTGAAATAATTCATGAGGTGTATTGAAATTATAAGCATCAGTAGTCTGGAAAAATTTTCATTTACTGTTGTACGTTAATACTAACTGGAGGCAATAAGACTAATTATCTTGTCAAGCACCATACTATCCATGCTTTTTACTCTGCTTACTTGGTTGGGATCTCTTCCTTGCATGTGACGTTAAAAAAATTGTTTCAATATTCTCTTGATATTTTTCATATTACACTTCTCCTTATAGTGCTCATTTTTGTTCACCTATCACATCTACTCTTTCTTTTGGTTTTGTTTTTGTTTTGTCAATATTTTGTGCGTGGTAGAATTGCTGCCGGCATTGATAGGGAATCATCTATTCCCAATGTTTCTGCATTGTCTATCCGTGAAGTTAAACATAAAGCTGTCTTTATTTCCTTTCTTACCATTACATGTCGAACTCACTCTTTTTAAATGTAAAATAAACATTTTTGATTGAAATTTGCTATTTTTAGAAAAGATCTTCAAATTAAAATTACCTAGAGCAGCGGGGTATGCTGAAATGTCTGTTGATAATGTTCTGTTTGTCATCATCATTTATTGCTCCCTCTTAAGGGACCTTACTTTTTGTGCAGCTTTTCCGCTCACTGTTGAATTGTGCTGGTGGCGATGAAACAAATTTGTTATACACTTGTTTTCTCTTGCAATGAAGGAATTCCAGTAACTACTGTTCAAATTTTTTAAATGATTACTCACTCTTGGCTGATCTTGTATATCTTACACAGGAAGCTAGTATTTGATCGAAAGCAGGAAACTCACTTGTATTGTTTTCTAGTGAAAGTATATGTGAAAGTGAAGGATACACAATTTTGTTACGAGTGTTGGGTGTGGGTGCTCATGATGTTATTGTAGTACCTTTCTGTTTAGTCTTTATGAGGAGGAAATAACTATTGCTGGTTGTGAAATTTGAGCTTTGCTTTTTATAAGTGGTTGGGGTTCACCTTATTGCATGAGGACAGACATAACTTTAGATAATAGAAAAGTCACAGGAGACTTCAGAACTCGTTTTTATTAACCAAATTATCGTTTATTTGATTGGTTATTCAAACAGTTATCATGCTCACTTGCAAAATTGAGGACACTTAGGGTATGTGGGGCTTCAAATCACCATATTATTATTACATTGGACGGTTGTCTCGTGTTTTGGGTTGAGCATAGCATTCCTTTGCCTCGCAGATGTCTACGGGTGTGGTGTAGGAGCGTTTCTCGAAAAAAGGGGAGGGGAGAAGAGTACAGTCTCTTAATCCATATGGTGCTTAAACACAATTTTTGTGCCTGGAGAGCATGAGGCAATGTTTTCCTGCGCCCCTTGCCACATGCCCCCAGTGTCCCTTGGCATAGAATAGATTCGACAAAAAAATAACTTGCATCATACTTAAATTTAGGAAAAGTGATATAAATTGAATTTCACACTGATTTCCTTGATAAGGTTCAAGTTCTTTGTTGTGTATCGTTAGTTGGTGAAAACCATTCACAAATGCGAGCACATTATATGTGTATGATAAATAATAGTTTGGTGCAGGAACTTTTTCCATGTATCTAATATTGACTCTATTGTTTGCAGCTCTTTTTGCAGTTCCTAAGAACTACAAGCTAGTTGCCGCACCCTTGTTTGAACTGTATGATAACGCTCAGGGTTATGGCCCCATTATTTCATCCCTTCCTCAGGCTCTCTGCAGGTGTGTGGCCTTTTTTTGAATCTTTGTTATTTTTTTTGTTAGAAGCACACTTGAATTAATTTGTTTTTTTTCTTTTTATCTTTCTAGGTTCAACTTTGTTTACTTGTGAGGGTTGCTTCACACTTCGCCGAATCCTGGGCGAAGTAGGCAATCTGTGAAGATTGAGATAAAAAAACAAACATCTGATCTACCTAGCGAGGACCTGTCAGATCAGTCATTGGCCTCATCAGCTAGTGAAGAAAGTGATAGTCAGGATGAGAAAGAGTTACCGGTTTCAATTAAAAGCTAATGTAAATTTAACATCTTTCTTTCTAATTATCTGGATATAATTTTTCCTTTTTTATTCCTAAGATAGTGAAGTGAAGTGGTTGTTTTTAAGTGGATGAATCTGAAAAGAGTGATTTCTGATAAAATGGTGGCTACTTCCCGCCCTATTTTTGAATTGTGTAACACGGTTGGTATGATAAGAACATTCATCAATTTATGTCTAAGATTCATCATGCGTCTCGTCTGAAATATTTAAGTATTGTATCTGGCAAGTGTGGTTATAGTGTGAAATGGGAAAGGTGTTGCTGAAATGCATTCAATACCTTGCAATGTGAGAAGGATGGTTTTCTGCCTGACCACCAATTTTATTTAAATACTGTGTACCTTCTTCAATATTTTATTATTGTGATTAATTTTACAGTAGCATGAAGTAACTTGATTCTTATTCATATTTTTGTGTTTCCCGATACAGTCTTTAAGTGGTTTAGTCATGTAGATGTTTAAATTGTGGGCAAAGGTGACCCTACATTTCCAGTATTGCAGTTATTTTCGTTGTTTCTGGAATCGTTAGGGACAGTTTTTTTTTCTTTGTATCAGAATCAATTTTATACCTTACTTCTTAGACATTCAGTTGCCAGACTATTCAATCCAAAGAATGTAGAACTTAATTTTGACCAAACAATCAAAAATAAGTCTGACTAAGGAGCCACATGAACTGTAAATAAACTTGGAAGGAAAGTTGCCAAAACAACCATGGCTGTTCTGAATTGTCAGGCAACAAAAATCCCAGTTCTTGTAGCTGTTAGCTTTTGGTTCCTTTCTTAACCTCTTCTGTATTGAACATTTCATTTTCATGACAAAATGATGTTAACTTTTCATTTCTATTAAACAATAAAAATCCAAAAGCAATCTCCATCTTGTTCTCTGCCACCCTTTCGGTCACCCCACAGATCTGTCCGGCTCGCTAGTTTACCGGAGTAGTGAGACATTCGGCATTCCGTACGGGCTTGCCATCTGCCAGCCTGACTGGAAAGACGCGCGTACCTGCATTTGCTGCGACGAAGACAAGCTTCTAACACTGGAACGAAGGTCAGGGTGCGGACCCTGGGCAACCCAAGGCGAGGGGACCAGGACCAGGAGTGGGGAGTCGGGGTTTCGGCACCTCGCTGCTTCGCCACGAGGTCGGGCGGCGGGGCGGGCGGGGCGCTCGGGTTCCACCCTCTCTCCATCCCGCGCACGGCACGGGGGCGTTGGAGGGACGGACGGAGCGGTGGGCTGCGGGCTGAGCGCAGCAGCCCAGCCTGGCCCAGCCCCCAGCCCACCGGCCACCAGTGCTCAGTCGGGTGCCGCGCGGTGAGGGTGTGCGCCTGTCGGTTCGGTTCGCAGTGCTCCGTCGCCGTCCGATTCCGTATCGCGTTGGGGCTGCGGCTGCGCGAGTCTGATGCGCAGGGGAGGCGGTGCGGTGGGGCGCGCGGAGCTCGGCGCGGAGCGAGCCGGCCAGAGCGAGGGGCCGTGAGGTTAGGGCGTCTGGAGCCCAGCCGTTGACGGACTGTCGTGTCCCGGTGCGCAACAACCGGACGGACCAAGCGGACGCGCCTCGGCCGCGGCGGCCGAATTTAATCCGTGCAGTGTGTGTCGAGTGAGCCTGTGACTGCAAACCGAGTGCTGCTGGAGTAACGAAACGCTGCGAAACACCCACCCTCCGAGCCCGTCCGCTCTCCCGCATCTTCATGCCACAGGTACGCTGCAAAGTCGCAGCGACTGCCTTGCTGGTTTGGTGCGCGTTTTCGTTTCGTTGCCTCGTTTACCGAATCGACGACGTTTTTCGAACGCGGGAGGTTTCGGTTAGGTTAGATAAAGAGAAAACTGTTGGAATGAACAGATTATTGGTCAACGTTTCTAACTTTAAAAAGTCGGTAAAAATGTTTTGGAAAAACTGGAGGCTTTTCTCAGCGAAGGTAGCCGGCTGGGCCGCTAGCCTCACCCGGCTGACTTGGGTCGCTGCAGTCAGCCGAGCGGGGCGGCCAGTGGCTGCCTGCCACCGGGTGGCTGTGGCTGTGGTGGCCGGAGACAGCGCTGGGAGGAGAGTGGGAGGGTAGAGCGTCGCCAGCCCAGCAGTCGAAAGGAGCCAGAGTAGACAAGTGGCTGCTTGGCTGGAATAAGGGAGCATTACAAAGCTCTGAGACGGATTTTTTTCGAGAAAGCAGTCATGGACATGACGTCGATACCTCTCAATTCCATAACGTACCCGGCGATGATGCGAGCCTGTAGGAAGGGAAATGAGCAGCCCTTGGCTTTGAGCCGCCGTGCCCACCCTGGGCATGCCCTGTCCTTGTCGGCGAGCCCGTAGGAAGGGAGATGAGCAGCCCTTGGCTTTGAGCCGCCGTGCCCACCCTGGGCATGCTCTGCCCTTGTCGGCGAGGTTGGCCCGGAGAGAGACCAAAACAAATCCACTTTCCCGGCGAGGACTGGCCGCCAGCCACCTCGCAGCAGAGCCGAGCGCGAAGCGGTAGCCTGAAAAGTGCTAATTAAAATTCATCAAATTATATCTCCGTCTGCATAAACTGCGACTTTCTCAGTATTAAAACTCTTGAAAAGTTGTGCGGGAATACGCAAATGAAATTCGCCGCGCCACTCCGACGCCGCGGCGCGCCGACTTTTAATGCGGGGGTGTCCGCGGCGGGACGCACCGCCTTAGTGGCGCTGTTTTGGCGCCGCGTGGCGCCGCGCCGCCTCCAACTTCCCAGCGACACCTGCTGTGTCCGCCCCGCCCCGCCGCGCCCCGCCCCGCCAGGCGTCCTCCCCTCGACTGATCAAAGGCGGTTTGCTCCAAACGGGTTCGCATGTTTTTCTTTGGCGCGGCTGATTCTTGTGTTGACTGCAAATCCAAGTGTAGGAGGGGTCGACACGTGTAGGCGTCGACCATTTGTCCTACGCTTGCAAGTGTCGACCAGTTTTGTCCGACGCTTTGAAGTGTCGACCACACAGTGTCCGACACCTGCAAGTGTCGACCACAGCATGTCCGATGGCAAACTACACGCAGTTTGCCGTAGGACATGCTGTGGTATCGACACTTGCAGTTGTCGGACACTGTGTGGTCGACACTTTAAAGCGTCGGACACTGTGTGGTCGACACTTCAAAGCGTCGGACAAAACTGGTCGACACTTGCAAGCGTAGGACAAACTGGTCGACGCCTACAAGTGTCAACCTGTCCTACACTTGGATTTGCAGTGTTGTGTAGCACCACCCGAACTGCGTCTGTGGTAGGAGATTGCTAACTTATGATTGCGTTGAACCAAATGAACGCCAAAGCAAAAAAAAATATTAAAAAAACAACAACAAAACAGCAGAGTGGGGCTGTTGACAGTGTACACGAAAACCTGGTTTCTTACCCACCCGCTTCGTCAGAGTTTGTTTCGTACGGTGTGAATCTCTTGTTTCGGAGGGGATGAATTTTTATACCTTGCGGCCCTCGGACGTTCAGGGTGGGGTGAGGGGAAAGGAAAAGGAGCGGGGAAGAGCAGTGATGCAGGTTAGGGGTCGAGATGCAGGGTCACTGTAGGTGTGTGTGTGTGTAAGTGGTAGTGTTGGTGTGTGTGTGGGAGCGCGCAGCATTGCAGGGGTTGCCGCCGCATTGTGATTTATGACGCGGGCACGGAGACATGGACCCGCCCCGCGCCGCCCCGCCACGCTGCGCCACGCCAGCATATTTCTTCAGCGACGATCGACTGACCCCAACTCATACATCAGCGCCGGCCGGGCGATACGCCCGCCCCGTCTATATATGCCGTCACGGAAAATTCGGGAAAGCGTGCGCCAAAATTAAGCCCCTTTTTCCGCTCCCCCCTCTCTCTCCGTCTGCGACCCAGTTCCTTGGTCCTTCCGCGGAAAAGATGACGATCGCCTTCCTCGTGGTCCTCGTCGTCCTGGCCCATAGTTTGGGGGCCGTATCGTCGGTGTCGCGGAATGCATTATGCGTGGGGCGATCGATCACAGCGCAGATCAGCGATCGGGCGATGACGGCACTAACTCATCCCCACGCCCCGCCGGCCCCGCCCCTCCCAGACGAGGTCCTCTGGGCCCTCGGCCCTCTGACCGCACGGCAGCCAGCCGCAGCCCAGCCCCAGCCGTAATCTCTACTCCCAATTTCAACTGTATTCCACACCTAACCCCCCGATCCCATTTGAGTACGTCACTGGCAGCACGGCCGCACTCGCAGCCGCTGTCCTGTAGCACCGCTGTCCTGCAGCACCGCTGTCCTGTAGCACCGCTGTCCTGCAGCACCGCTGTCCTGCAGCACCGCTGTCCTGCAGCTTCGCCCCTTATAGAGGCTGATCCGCGGGTTTACCGACTCCGGGAATCATGAGTACACTCAATCATTCGTAAGTTTTTCCAATTTTTTTTTTTCAAAATCCTTATAATTTCAATGGTATGTCGTCGAAATCTTGCAATTGTGTCCCAAAACACTAGGAATCAAATAAATTTCTTCAAATATCCTTACTTTTTCCATGGGATTTGTTCAGGAATCGTGGGAATCCGGAATCGTGTGTACACCAAAATAAGAAGTGGGTAACCCCTCGGGCTGGTCGCTTCAGCAATGCAACTCCATGGAGGGCCTCCACCCCCAAGGATCCCACCCCAAAGCTCTTCCCACCCACGCCTCTTCTTTCCAGTGTATACCATCCGGCATGAATTCGACTCCTGTATTCCAGAGAAGCCCTGGCGGGGCTGGCGGGGCTGGCAGCCTGACGGCGGCGCGGCGGGGCGTCCGCGAGGGTTTTACGGGCGCGGAGGAAGAGGAAGGGGTGCAAAGTGCGAGTGAAAATGATGGGCGGGGACGGAGACGGGGTGCGTACGGATGCCGGTGCCTTGCCTCTCTATAGCCCGTTTTACAATTATGTTTTTACAATATTTTCCGTGACCTCAAGTCCAGGAGTCCAGGTCTGCGCGCGCTGGGCAGCGCTGGGCAGCGCGGCGCCGCGTGTAGCCGATACATCAACACGCGCCCCCACTCTGAGTGTCTGAGTGTGTTCGGGGCGCGCGTTCTCGCGGCTCGCCTCGCCCACTGTGCCTCGCCCCACGGCTCGCTTCTCACAATGGGGTCCATCCATTCATGCCAAACGACTCCTGACAGGCGCGAGGGTCAATATTTCTGTGTTTTATGCTTTTTTTATGGCAAGGAACAAGTGTCGAGGAGGCGGCGGCGGCGTGGGGGCGGCCGTCGTGGAAGCTGCCGTGAGCCATCATCGAGGCTGCTTTGGCGCACCGTCGCTCCGTCTCTCTCGCACTCGTGGCCCGTCCCGGAGGGCTGCGAGAGAGCGTCAAAGCGGGCGGCGGCGGCCCGACCCTCGTCGCGAACCCCATTGAGCGCGCAAGCCGGTCCGGCACCTTCGCCCCGGCCCACTGTGCGCCCCCCTCTCTCTCCTTTCTCTTTCCAACGGCCTTTAATTAAGGCCATCAGTCAGACCTATTGTGCGGAGGCAGCGCGCGGGCTTCTTTAGCGACGCGCGGGGCGGGGCGGGGTGCGGTGGGGCGGGGCGGGGTGGGGCGGGGCGCTCCACCGCTGTTCCCGCGCTCGCTCTGAAATTCTTGTTCATTTCCAGTGCCAATACTCTGCGCCGGACGGCCGCGCTAGTTTTTCGCGTTATTCATGGAAAACGCGCGCCACGCCACATTGTGTATGCGTGTGTGTGTGTGTGTGTGTGTGTGTGTGTGTGTGTGTGTGTGTGTGTGTGTGTGTGTATGTATCTGTGCGTCTGTGTTTGGGGGTGGTAGTGTCCTGCATTCCCTGATAGATGGCACGCCGCCAAATGGAACGAATAAACTCTTTGAATACGCGCCGCAGAATGGTTGTCTAGCGCTCGCTGCACAGAGACCGTACTACAGCGGCACTGTGCACAGTGGCACACCGAAAAAGCGAATGGGAAGGTCGGCGCGTGCTGTGCGTGGCGGGGCCGCTGGCGGCGGCCTGGTGCTGCTGATCAGGCAGTGGATATGAAGGCTGGAACGACCCCCGGGGCGGGGCGGGGCGGGGCGGGGCGGGGCGGGGCGGGTGGGACAGGCCTCGGCGGCACTCGGCCGACTCGGACGTGACGGGGATCAGAATCAGTGATGATCGTCGGATGGATCAAAGCGGCGGCCCCGCCCACTGTGCGGCCTCGCAACGGCAAAAGCGCTTTCCCAGTGGCGGCGCGCTGTCGTCGCGCCGAGGGGCTGGTGAATAAGTGAATAGTGACAAGTCGGGGGTTCGAATCCCAGCGGGGGCGGCGGCGATCCGTTTGTCGACCCCTTTGGTGCGCCCCCGGCATTGTGGTGGCGGCCCTGCTGCTGAGGTCCTTGACGACCAATTTCCATTATTGCGATGAAATGAAATGAGCGCGCCGCGGTTGTCGTCGTGGTGCTCCACTTGCGGAATTTGTGGGGCTAGGGTGTGGGCAGGGCCGGACGGGTGCTGCCGCCTGTGGCCCGGCGGGTAGGCAGTCCCGCCACGCAGGGCCTCGCGCGGCCAGCCTGCCTGCCAGGCGGTACGGGTCGCCCGGCGCAGGCCATGCTGCGGCAGGCAATGCTGCGCAGGCAATGCTGCGCCAGGCAATGCTGCGCCAGGCCATGCTGCGCATGCAATTCCGCGTAGGCAATGCTGCGCAGGCAATGCTGCGCAGGCCATGCTGCGCATGCAATTCCGCGCAGGCAATGCTGCGCAGGCAATCCCGCGTAGGCAGTGCCGCCGCCTCCAGACTCCCTCACTTGTTTCCCGTCCGCTCGCCACCGCCCCGGCGCGGCAAACTTCTCCCCCAGGCCGCCGAGTTTACAAAAGGGAAAAAGGGAGAGGGAAAGCCAATCAGTCAATCACAGGGGCGCTCAACACCCTCCTGATCACCGATCAGCGTCCACGGTGCAGCGCGGCGCGCCGCGGGAGGGAAGGGCGTCGCGATATTGGCTGGCCTTGGCGGGGCCTTTGAGGCGTGCCCTTTGCTTTGCACACACAGACAGCGCTGCCTAATTTATGGCGCGGGTCGCTCCGTCTCACTCGCACTCGTCGCGGAGGGGCGCGAGAGAAAGACAGCACTACTGGCTGGCCGTGCCGTGGCGCGTTCGACAGCCGTATCAGGAAATCTCTGGTGCGTCGCGGAAAGTGCCGCTCTTTTATTCAATTTGGCTCATTGTCGATATGCGCCTCCGCGGCAGGCTAGTGCTCTCTGTCTCCCTCGCACCCCGACGGGACGCGCCACGAGTGCGAGAGAGACAGAGCGTCAGCCTGCTGGGCCGCGTTGCGTTGGACGCGTTTCCCGCTCGCAAATGCCTCTTTTTTTTCTTTCTTTTTTTTTCCGGCCGTTTTGACTCGGAGGTGGAATGAGAGGCTCGCCGCTCCGAATGGGCATCCAGCGGCACTGCAGCAAAAAGGGCCCAACTTTGGCACGCAAAATGGACGCGGCGCGGGGCGGCGCGGGGCCGGCCGACGCGTCGCTATGCGGAACGGACTATGAATGCACTCGGTCCGTTCGCCCGCGGACAGCGCGCTGCTGGCGGGGAACTTTTTCCGACTGCTCGTGCGCTGCCGGTCGCATCGGCTTGCTCGCTTGTGTGTGTCTGTCTGGCTGAGTGTCCTTGTTTGTATGCCCATGGCCGCCCATGGCGCATTTCAAGGCATCGCAGAGCCTCGACCGAGGGGTCCCCCACTCTGAATTTGCCTCTACACAGATTGTTTGATTGTGTCGGATTTCTTAGGATTCTGTATGATTTTGTCGCGCTTTTTGCCTACTTGCAGGCGTTTTGGGTGCAAGATTGTGGGATTGTCTCCTCCAACCGTACACAGATTGTTTGAGTGGGGGACCCTTCAGCCTCGACATTGCGTCACAGTCCGTGGGAAAGGCATCAGTTGCCGGGAAAATCTGAAAACTCTTCAATCCGCGCGCGCCTTTTGAGAGCCTCCGCAAGTCCGCGAGTCCGCGGAGGGCCCCGGAAGCCCTTTTGTTTTCGCGCAGCGCCGCCGTGGCCTCCTAAGGGTCGCTGTCCCCGACGGTGGTCGTGCCCTTCTTGACTTTCAAAGGGTGGCGCCGGGTTCTTCTTGCAGGCGTCAGTCTGCTGTGTTTAGCGCGGGGGAGGGGGGGGGGGGGCTGTGCGATATCCTCTTCTCGGAATCGCGATATGATATTGACCCCATATCGAACCTAGGGTCGATATGTCGCACCACGACACATTTCGAGTAATTCCGAAGAACATGATATCGAGGGTATCGAGATCGATAAATATCGCGATATCTAGATATATCGACCGAAATATCGCAAGATATCGGGTCGATAATGGATATCGAGAAGCGAGTGATATCCTGATATCGCGGTATATCGAGCCGTCGATGTATCGATGTGCTTCAGAAACGAATATCGTACTCCTCGATACCGGGATGATATCGTATCGACCTCGATATTTGGAGATATCGCGCAGCCCTAGGAGGACGCGCCTGTCTGCCTCGCGGGCCGCCCCGTAGGGGTGCGAGAGAGGGAGGGCAGAGCGCTGAGGCGTCGGACGCGCATCCTGAGCGCCGCAATGAGGCTCTTTTTGATGAGAGCAGCGCGATGTATAAAATATGGGCCGCGGAGTTTTAGGGAGTAATAAGCGTGGACAGCACTGAGAAAAAAGAGAGAGAGAGAGAGAGAGAGAGAGAGAGAGAGAGAGAGAGAGAGAGAGAGAGAGAGAGAGAGAGAGAGAGAGAGAGAGAGAGAGAGAGAGTGAAGAGGGGGTGGCAGACTCGCGGCGCTCCCCCCAGCGGGCGGTCTCCACGTGTGGGGGGCTGAGATGGGAATGCCAAGGATTTAGAGACGGATTACAAAAGAGGGAAAGAGGAAGAAGCGCGCCATGCGACTCGCTCTCATTCTGTCTCTTTTCGTCTGTCTCTCTGTCTCTCTCTCTCTCTCTCTCTCTCTCTCTCTCTCTCTCTCTCTCTCTCTCTCTCTCTCTCTCTCTCTCTCTCTCTCTCTCTCTCTCTCTCTCTTATTTGTTTCGGTGCTCGCGCGGTGTTTCTATTGAGAGCGCGGCGCGCCGACACGGAGACACAGCCACGTCAAAAGGTGCGCCGCGGGGCGGGGCGGGGGCGGGGCGGGCTGCAGACAGATGGATTGGGCGACACCTCCAGGATGAATGAAAGAAGAATAAATGCCGCGGAGGGGGAGGCGATGCCGTTGCAGCGAGGGGAGTGTGACGCCGTGTAACACCACGGCGCCGCTGTTGCCGCCGCCGCCCGTTCGCCTTTATCGACACCGGCGATGCAATCAGAGCGCCGCCGTTACCCTTTGCTCGCCGGGAGTTGCCGAGTCGCAACGACTTGCTAAATGCGTCTGTCCCGAACAAACTCGCAGCAGCTGGCCGGGCCGGTGGGGACGTGCGGTGGAGGCCGGGGCGAGGCGGGGCAAGGCCGAGGCCGCCGAATGCACGTGGCTTTTATTCGCCGTCATTCACTTACCTTGCCCTAATGGAACGTACTTAGTCCCCAGGGCCTTGCCTCGGCCCCGGGCTGCCCCGGGCTGGCACGGCCTCGGCCCCAGCCGGCCACAGCAGGCACCAGCACTATCGAGGAGCCAATAACGATGAGCAAGCAGAAGGCCCAGGCAAGGTGCTGCAGGGCCTCCCCTGCCCGGTCCGCCCCGCCGACAAGGAGATGGTCTTTTGTGACCCCGCCCCCCTCATCACGAGAAATGACCATTAGTGACCGTCGCCGCCCCTGCGGCTCGCATAGGCCCCCGGGTTCGATCCCCGCCGCCGCGAGTTACTTTGGCCACTCTGTCCCGCTCGGCCGGCGGGGCGTTTGGACAAGGGCTGGCCGGGCCGGGCGGCCTGATGATGGTAAATGCGGGAAGCTCTCCTCGCCGAGACCATCACCATAATCCTAATTCCTATTCCTCAAGCTGGCGGAACAAAAACAAGGACCGCCCCTCCCTCCCCGCTCCGCGAGTCCGCCTCCGCGTCGCGGTGCGCGACATTTTTCATATCCGCGCTCATCGGGTGCGTCGCGTCGCCGCGTGTGAGGCGCCGGCTTAACTCGGTCGCCGCAATATGGGACGCGGCGCCTAGGCGCGCGCCGCGAGGGAAGGGTGGGGCTTTGGCGGAATATAATTCACCGAATTTGCAAGAAACTTGAGGCCGGCTCATGAATGATTTATACGGCATGGGGAGCGCCTTTACCTGTTCACCTGAGCAATGAGGCGCCGGTGAGGCTGCCCTTCATGGCCTTTTATGCATTAACGAGCTACCCGTTCTGGAGGGGCGAGGGGTGGGAGCAGCGGATTACAGTGGGCCGGGCGGTAAGTGACGGCGTGCCAAGGGCTAGACTAATGCCGCGCAAACAGCGTTGCAGCGTCCGAGTGCGAGAGAGACCGCGGTGTGTGCGCCGAATCAGTCGGACGGCAGGCCGGTTTGTTTCTCTTGCAACTTTGTCATCAGCAATCTGCTGTGCCGACTCGGTGGACTCGGGCGGCCGGCGGAACGACCTCTCGGCCTCGGGCCTCGCTCGGGCCTCGCCGCGCCCGCGCTGCGAGGCTGCAGCGTTGCCGCGTCAACAATGCTAGCCGCTGCAGGGTTGTCGCGTCAACAATGCTATCCGCGGCAGGGTTGCCGCTTCAACAATGCTAGCCGCTGCAGGGAGGAAGGAGAGGAAAGGGAGCGGCGCGGTCGGATCGTGCGTGTCCCAGTGTGTCGGGCGCTCGGGCGAGGCAAGCGGCCGGGTCCAGCGGCTGGGCAAGCCAGACGCGCGAGCCGAGCGGAGCAGTAACGCGCGTCACAGCCCGAGGGGTCCACCACTCAGCTCAGGAGTGTACTCAGGATTACCGATTACCAGTGATTACCTTCAAAAAATCTGACAAAATTCTATAATTTTGGCCAGCAAGTTCCAATTTTGCCCATTTTCCTAAGAAGAACTCCCAAAAGCCGATAAAAAAGTGAAAATATCCAGTTTTGGCATGTGATCACCAATTATTACTGGACGAAGTGTACACAGGATTACCAGAGTAGTGGACCCCTCGTCGCAGCCTCAGAGTACTAGCTGGATGAAAACCATGTTACAATTTCTGTCTTTTTTTTTTTTTTTTGAGTTTGCGTAACGCATTACAAAAATTCGTAGGAAGGTTATCCAGCACGGCGGGGCTGTGCGTGGCCGGACGGGCGCCGCGTTCCGGCCAGCAGGGAGTGCTGTACTGCAAGGGGATGCGGGCCGCGCACGCCGCGCTCTGCTACGCCGCGCCACGGCGACTGAACTTTGGACGAGTTGAGGGTTACTCTTGCTATTGGCTGTTGTGACCCCAGGGCTGCGGCCGCGGAGGTGGGGTGCGTCGAAGGGCCGGAAAAGGGAGGAAAAAAAAAGGGCGGCCGCGGAGGGCGTGGAGGGAAGGGGGAACCGCAGGCGGTGTTGTGTCCTGAGGACTGGAGAGGGGAGCCGCGGTGCCCCGGACGCCCTAAGGGGCCGACCGGTCCAGCGGGGCGGCGGTTTGGGGGCGGGGCGGGGCGGGGTGGGGCGGGGCGGGGTGGAAACAGCAGGCTGTCCACCGCGCGCCCTCGCTCAATCTTTGCCGACGTCCGCCCCGCCTGGTTACAGTCCTGGAGGCGTGCTTCTAAACAGACAAAGGCCCCTCCCTAATTCCCAAGGAAAACACAGTTCATTACGTTGAGGTGGCGGGGCCCACTGGCCGGCCGTGGCGCTAGTTGCTGTCGGCCAAGTTGTAGTGGCGGGGCTGCTGGCTGGCACCGCCACGCCCCGCCACGCCCCGCCACGCCCCGCGCCCCGGAGATGGATCACATCATGGCCCTTTACTACAATAGCGCTATTTCCGTGATGGTTTATCGGAAAGGGGAAGCGGCAGAAGAAGAAGAAGGAGAAAGAGGAGAAGAATGGCATGGATATAAACTGGCACACAACAGCCGGAGGGCGGGGTGGTGCGGGGCGAGGAAGGCTGGCCGCCTGCATGGCTCGAATTAACCACCGTCACAGGCAGCGCGACATGACAGGAAAATGGCGAAAAAGCTGTCTTTTTTTCCCCCGTTTTTCTCTCTCTTTCGTGAAGCAGCGCTCCTAAGTGGTGTGGCGAGTTAGACAGGTTTGCGGTTTTAAAATGTTGTCGCCTGAAGTATGGCGGTATGACTTTGAACGACTCCGGATTAAGCCACGTCTACTTGGCAACTTGTCGAGCGTAAGGCGCTCTGCCCCCACCCCACCCCCACTTTTTCTGGCCCACCGAATCCGCTTTGTCTGCTGCGCTGGGCCGAAACGCGTTCGGACGCTCCACCGCTAGCAGATGTGCAAGCAGACACACTAGCCAGAGCTGTCTGTCTGGTCGGAGCGCTCCGAGGAACAGTGACAGGGAGGGGGAAGGCGGAGAGCCGATTACATCATCGCATTTTTCTAATTTTCGTCTGCTAAATAATGTGCCCCACGTTTGGGCAGTCACAGTGAAGGCGTCAGCCCCTGGGGCGTAGGCCCCATCGCCCCGTGAGGCTCACTGGTGGCCGGCGGGTTGCCTACCCCGCAGTCGACAGGCGTCTCTGCCGGCCCACCACCGCCGCTGAACCACTCATGGCTCTTAAACAGCACAGACGACCGAGGAACCGAAGCCGAAGTGGGTTAGAGACGAGTCCACATTGTCGCGTTGTCTGCTGCTCTGCCTCATGCCTGGAAGGGAAGGTCGACTGGGACTGGCTCAGTCTCGAAGCCGATCGCCGCGCTGGATTTTCTGCTGTCGCGAAAGCTCTCATTGGACACTCACCCCCTCCATCCTCTCTCTTTCTCAATAAACTGAGCACGTTGGACATTTTTCGCGGCTGTTGTTCTCTTCCCCGTCGCTGCCCCGCTTCTGGTTTCTGGTCCGTGGAGCGCAGCGCGGCCCGTTGTTGGCCCCTCTTTCTTGGAACCTGCTCCGGGCGAAGAGGGCGGCCAACTTTAAAAAGAGTTTGGCGGGGCTTGTTTGCTTGAGCACACACAGCAGCCGACGCTAATTTATTTTTCTGCCAGTAACAAACCAATTTAGCGCGCGCGCGCTTCTGGATAACGCGGCGCCACGGCGGGCCGGATCACAGTGGGTCAGAAGACCGTTGAGGCGGCCAAAATCCCGGACGCATTTTGAGCTCCAGCGTCGCTAAATGGGACTCGAACCGAACGTGTGACCTGACCAATGGATTGCTCTCCCAACGAGGAATCCATTGGTGGGGTCACTCGTTCGATTCGAGTCCCATTTAGCGACTCTGGAGCTCAAAACGCGTCTGGGATTTAGGCCGCCTCAACGGTCTTCTGGCCCACTGTGCGGATGCCGGGCATTCTCAGCGGCCCCGGGGCTGCCAGCCCTGCCAGGCTGCCGGGCATTCTCAGCGGCCCCAGGGCTGCCAGCGCTGCCTGGCTGCCGGGCCGAGGGCCGGCGGGGCGGAGCTGGACAAGGTCCGCCCTCACCGAGGCCCACGCCGCCGGCGCTCTTCTTGTTATGGCGCGAATTATGTGGGTTGCGTGGCGGGGCGGCCAGCAGACTGTGCGGCAAGGCAGCTGAGGCACACTAAGTAAACAACTTGGACAGGGTTGTGCCATACTTGGGTCGTGCGCTCTGACGCGGGGCGTGGCGGGGCGTGGCGGGGCGGGGCGGGGCGGGGCGTGGCGGGGCGTGGGGGGGGGTCGTCGTGTCCTCTTCGCGCGTCTGAGCACTGCGAGGGCTGGCGTGAGACAACTTGTGGCGGACGTTTTCCTAGCATTGACGCGGCTGTAACCGAATTAAGCGGAAACGAGTGTGAACGACCCGAGTCAACGCTGTGGTAAAGACAATAGTTAAGATTTTTTTAAATTTTTATGTTTTTTTTTTTTGCAAATATCTAGTATTGGTCCATTGTACTTGTTCAGTGTACTTGAAACATTAGGCGTTAAAAAAACTCCAGAAAAAGAAAATAATGAAGAAAGATGCTTTTTTGTTGGGTGAAGACGCCGGCCCACGACTCGACGTGGGTGAAAACAAAAAGGCCACCCAACGTGGAGACATGACACTTCCAGCTGCAGGGCCAGGGCCTCCGCCCCACCCCGCCCCACCCCACCCCGCCCCACCCCGCCCCACCCCGCCCCGCCCCTCGCCTGGCAGCTTTGGCTTTTATTACTTGCTGGAGGTGGCCGCTCAGCCCGTCCATTTTTT
>CM060089.1:7838898-7886398 GCA_030522485.1 Stenchaetothrips biformis | reverse complement strand
TAAATGCTCTTAAGGACAGCAAGTGCTAAATGATCTTGTGATTCGCGTTTTGCACTTGTGACAAGAGTATTTTGAGCATCGAGATCGGGTGTTTTAGCTCTAGCAAAAAGTGTTTCTGTGCCAAGAGTTTTGCTCTTGCTGTCGTTAAGATCCGAAAACTCTTGTTGGAAGTTCAAATAACAGGCTGGCTGCCAGTCAAAACGAATTTCTACGAGTATTTGACCTCCGTACCGGTCAGTTACTGACCACCGCCTGTGACCACTGGGCTACCCACTCCTCCCGACAAGACCAATGTTGCAGCGGCTTTGGGTATGGCGGCGGCAACGCCAACGCGTCACCCCACGCGGAATTGGCAGCCACGTTGCTCTGCTCTCCACTGAGCCGTCAGCAGTGCGGTAGCTCAGTGGTCTCCGTGCCTGGCGGCTGGATAGGAAGTCGGGTTCGGGGTTCAACTCCCCGGAGCGCAACCAGTTTCTCCTGGCGCAGTGTCATTTGATATTGTTGTTCTGCCAAGAGATGAACTGTGGGACACTTGGGGCCCCAGGAAAGGGAGCGAGCTATCGTTTTCTTTGCGCATCCGCTCTCATTTGTAAATACAGGCGTCCAGCAACACCGGCTTCTCTCAGAGAATAGTATAGCCGAAGTGGCACAGCCCCGAGCTGGAAATACAGCTGTCCGTGGATCAAATACTCATTTTCATTCAGTCAAGAGTATTTGCTCTTATGACAAGATCCTGCGTCAAGAGTATTTTTCAAGAGCTTTTGGGCTCTAGGGACAAGAGCATGCTTTTCTGGGTGTCGTCCTCGTCGCCTCCCGCCGCCACTCCACCTGAATTTCTCGCCGCGTTGCCTTTGCCGAGTTTAACGCGATTAGGCCGCTTTGCGCCGAATTAAAATTAGCGTCGGCAAGTGAGAGATTCGGAGGGTGCGGCTGGAGTCGGACTGAGTGAGGAGGGCGGGGGGAGGCGGCTGGCCAAACTGTAGCGCTTGGGGGAGCGTGCCCCGAGCGGCAGGCCAGAAGGGTGATCTGAGTAATGCCGCCAAATGAGAGCCCTAATTGACTTTTTTTTTCCGGCCCACTCCGCCTGGCTCTTTTCCTGCGCCATTCTTGCGTACTTTTCCGGCCAAAGAGCACCACGCTTATTCTTGATCTTTTCCACGTCTTTCGCTTCTGCGGGTTTCAAAGTTGAGGATGTCCGCGTTTTTTTTTTTTGTGGTCTCTCTCTCTCTCTTTCTCTCTCTCTCTCTCTCTCTCTCTCTCTCTCTCTCTCTCTCTCTCTCTCTCTCTCTCTCTCTCTCTCTCTCTCTCTCTCTCTCTCTCTCTCTCTCTCTCTCTCACTCTCCTTCTCCCTCTCTCCACCCGCGCGGGTGGCTGCGGAGGGTCCACTGCGTGTTCCTGAGGTCGCGTTGGGGCCGTGGCGCCGTGTTGCGGTCTGCAGAGTCTGCCTGGCCCGGCCCGGCGTCCCCTCTAACGACCGGTCCGGCTCCCCGACCTGCCCGCTCGATGGTCGCGCCGATGCTTTGGGCATTGCACCACGTCACTGCAAAACCAAGGCACACCGCCCGGACCGCGGGCTGAATCCCTGCCGCGGTTATAGGACAAAAACCAAAAAAAAGGAACCTCGAAGGACGAAAGAAAAAAAAAGAAAAAGAAAAAAAGGAACTGCAAAGAGAATTATTCAAAACGGCAGAATGACGTAGGCGCGCGCTGTGTGCCGCATCGGCGATGCGCGAGGATCAGGGCCTTGTTGATCCGGACTACAGAGCGCGCACCGCACGCCGGACCGCAGCGGGGAGGGGAGGGGGCCCCTCAGGGGGTGACCACTGTTATCGCCGAGGCGGTATTAGCGCGTCCCTATGCAAGGGCGGGAGGGGGAGCCTCGCTCGCAGGGCCGAAGGGCTGGCCCCAGGGCTGCTGGCCCGCAGCGTGATACACGCCACGCCGCGCCGGACGGACCAAGGGCGATAAGAAGGGCCTGGCTGGCCTGGCTAGGAAATAAAAGAAAGGGAAATATCGCCCAGGCGCCAAGGTGAGACGCGCCGCACCCTCCCTGGGTGCCTGCCTGCCTGCCTGCCTGCCTGCCTGCCTGCGAGGGCGCCTTCTTGGGGGAGGGCCGATCCGCGCCGCGGTGCAGCCTTCCTCGCTGGAGCGGTTGCCTGGAGCGCTCCTGGAGGCTGCTGGAAGCTCGAAGCGAGGACAGGGATCCATTTTTCTCCCTCCGTGTCAGTATTTGACGGGTCGGGTCAAGAGTGGCAAAGTCGGAGCGGAGGGCGCGCGGCACGGCGATGTCGGTGTCTGTCAGGTGGAAGGGAATGGCATATCCTGCGCCGGGCGTGTTTATTGTGCGCTGGTGGAAATGCGTCAGGGCAGGGTGCGCACGGCAGGCACCCCCTGGAGAAGAACACGGCGGCGGGGTTAGCCTTAAGGACCCCGGCGGAGATACCGACTCTTGAGTCGGACTCGGACGTGTGTCGGCGCCGGGGTGGGCCAGGCGGGGCGATACGCCGAGAGTCTGGGCTCACCGGGCTCAGGTCGACGCGCGGAGCTAAGCTCCGTCGGGGGAGGCCAAGGCAGGGAAGCTCGAGGGTGTGGAACGGTGGAACGCCGCCGGCCCTGATGCCCTTCTGGCATGCCGGCCGTGTCTCCGCCCCCCCCCCCCCTTCCCCTCCCTGGGCCCTCCCTGGGCCCTGGGGCGGACAGGATGCCACGCACGGTCCAGCGGACCATGCAAATGGAATCCATCCCGCTCCACAGTGGGTCAGAAGACCGTTGAGGCGGCCAAAATTCTAGACGCGTTTTGAGCTGCAGAGTCGCTAAATGCGACTCGAATCGGACGTGTGACCCCACCAATGGATTCCTCGTTGGGAGAGCAATCCATTGGTGGGGTCACACGTTCGATTTGAGTCCCATGTAGCGGCTTTGGAGTTCAAAACGTGTCTGGGATTTTGGCCACCTCAACGGTCTTCTGACCCACTGTGCGCTCCCTCCATGGCGGGGCGCTCCGCTCCAGGCATGGCTCCAGCCCGGGGCGGCTCGAGTCCAGGCTTCCAGGTGAAAAGCGCCGTGTATCGCTATATTTAATGCAGCGGTGGGTGGCGCTGGCGCTGCGACCGGACCAGGGGAGGGGCTCGATGGGTCCCCGCGGCTCTGTTGGGCTGCAGCTATTTGAGATTATTCGTTCCATAACGGTAACGGTTCCGAAAGGGGAGGCGGAACGGAGCCGGCGCACAGTGGGCCAGAAGACCGTTGTGGCGGCCAAAATCCTAGACGCGTTTTGAGCTCCGGAGTCGCTAAATGGGACTCGAATCTAACGTGTGACCCCACCAATGGATTCCGCGTTTGAAGAGCAATCCATTGGTGGGGTCACACGTACGATTCGAGTCCCTTTTATCGTCTCTGGAGCTCAAAATGCGTCTTGAATTTTGGCCGCCTCAACGGTCTTCTGACCCACTGTGCGGCGGTTGGCGGAGCGGACCGGGCGAGCAGCACAGAGAAGGAAGGTAGTCCATGGCGGAAAAAAATAAATAATGAAGTGTAGGCTTTGTGTGACTTTGTTCCTGAGAGTGTCGACACGTGGCCAATCGCACGCGAACCGATGTGAGGCTGCCTGCCTGCCAGGGCGGCCGGGGCCCTTGGCGGTGCAATGGTGCGTAAGCGCGGCGTAAGCGCTGCCTGCATTTTCATGAGAACACGCGGCGGCGGCACTGGCAAGGCTGGCAGCACTGGCGTCAAGGTTAGGGATTGGAAAAGGGGGCGAGGTTGAGAAATCGGGGCGATTACGCCGCGACGCCCCGCCTGCTCGGCCGTCGTAATGAAAAAAATGGATGTCGTTGATGTCTGGTCAGTGGAGCGTGCCCAGATGGGCCTTCCGCGCGCGATTACCTTGTTGTTGCTGATGCTGTTGTTGTTGCTGATGCTGTTGTTGTTGCTGCGGCGATGATGGTGAAGGTGCGCGTAGGAGGAGCAGGTGGGAGGGGGAAATGTGATGAGCCGGACGAGAAGACGCGGTCCTGGAGGAGGAAGAGGATTCGATAACGACGCTCTGGATGGCGGCGGCGGGTGCACAGTGGGTCAGAAGACCGTTGAGGCGGCCAAAATTCTAGACGCGTTTTGAGCTCCACAGTCGCTAAATGGGACTCGAATCACACGTGTGACCCCACCAATGGATTCCTCGTTTGGAGAGCAATCCATTGGTGGGGTCATACGCTCGATTGGAGTACCATTTATAGCGACTCTGGAGCTCAAAACGCGTCTAGAATTTTGGCCGCCTCAACGGTCTTCTGGCCCACTGTGCGGCGGGCGTGCCGCCTTGCTTGCAGCGGATCAGCCCCGCCTCTAATTACCGCGCCAGAAGGAAGGGACAGAGTTTGTATCGGGTCATTTTCCCGCGCGCCCCTCCGCCGCTGCTCGGCATGGCAAGTGCATTTTTGACAAGACCCTTCCGCCTTCCTTCGCCGAAGGGCCCCCGGCCCTTTCCCTTGGGGCTCGCGGCGGTCTGACGGCCGGCAGCCCGGCTGCCCGCAGAAAAATGATCATATATGGTCCATATATGATGAGTCATATATGGATCATATTAATTGGGCATATATGTTTCATATATGTTGCATATATGAAACATATTAAAATCATATATGAAACATATATGACCAATTTACGAGAATCATATACGTTTTCATATTTAGTTCATATATGTTATATTACATATATGAGCCATATAAGACTAAATTATCATAAATTAATAAAAAAATTGAAAATTTGACACTAAATTAAGAGTGTAAAAGGTTTAGGATCAAATACCTATGCATTTTCAACAAAAGTACAGAAAGAATGGCCGAAAAAAACCCGTTACGAAGTAGGTTTCGAACCAGCGATCTTTGATTCTACAGGCGGTTGCTTTACTTACTACGCTACGACGCTTCCTGGCAGGATCAGGGCTCTGTGACGGTGACCTTCTAGAGCTGGTCAATATCATATATGTCACATATATGTCCCGTATATGGAGTATATATGGTGGGACTTAAAAAATAAATGATGTGGACGGCCGCGAACCTAGACATTGTCATATATGATACATATATGGTACATATATGACCAGACGATGATCATATATGATGATGAAATCCTCATATATGTGTCTAGGAACGCCATATATGAAGTGGAACTGGTCATATATTGTACATATATGACAAGAATATTTTCATATATGATGATGAAATCCTCATATATGTGCCTAGGACTCCATATATGAAGCTGAACCGGTCATGTATGAGACATATATGTGACACTATTGGCATATATGACCGTTAAAAAAGTCATATCTGTGCCTAGAAAAATCATATATGTAACATATATGGACCAAATTTCTGCATATATGATCCATAAATACATATATGAAGGATGGACTTTCATATATGGCGTGCATCTCGTCATATATGAATCATATATACCCATATATGTACCATATATGAATCATATATACTCATATATGTACCGTATATGAAACATATATGATCATTTTCCCGCGGGTGGTCGGGTTACCCCCTGGGTTTACCCCTGGGTTACCCGGACGCCATTAGAGCAGCCCCTTCACACTTTACGGCCTGTGCATGGCCAAGCCGAGCCAAGGCCAGGCAGCCCCTTTTCTATCTCTGCGCAGTATCTTCGATTTCCGGTGTGGGCGGGTCCGTCTGCTGTGCCGCCGCATAATGGCTCGTCGGCGTGGCGCGGCGCGGCGGATGCTGCCCCGCCCAGCGCACTGTTTTTAATTAGTCGCCTCCTTGTCTTAACTACTGCCCTGGACGCTGCCGCAGCCCTGCTTGCCCCTGGCCCCGCTGGCCTGCTTATGCCGCCACACGGCCGCGGTGTGTGTGTGTGTGTGTGTGTGTGTGTGTGTGTCTGTCTGGTGTAGGTGTTGGTAATTTTCCTGGATACGCAGGGCACGGCGGATACAGTGAAAGGCCACCCTAAAAAATATTTTTTTAAAAAATGTCAGGGGAAAAGTATATTTCTTAAGTTGCACCGGGCTGCGCCAAAGAAAATACCCGCCGACGTAGCCGGAGTCACTCCCCGAAGAAGAAAGAAGTTGAAAAAAAAGATAAAGTGTGTGGGTTGAACCCGGGTCCTCCTTGGCGAGCCGCGTATATAGGACGGAAGTGGAACGCATCAGAAAGGGCGACGCTGGAATGTCCTGCTGGAGAAGGAAGGAGGAAACTTGGAGGTCGGCGATGCGCTGTGCGGAGGAGCCACCTCGCCGGCAAAGAAGCGAGTCAACATCATTTATTAATTCTTCGTTCTCCGTTTTTGTCTCGGAGGGAGGGAGGGAGAGAGAGAGAGAGAGAGAGAGAGAGAGAGAGAGAGAGAGAGAGAGAGAGAGAGAGAGAGAGAGAGAGAGAGAGAGAGAGAGAGGGGGGGAGGAGAGAGGGGGGAGAGAGGGGGGGAGAGAGAGAGGGGGGGGGAGAGAGAGAGGGAATGCCAGCGCGTGCCTCTCCGACGCGGTGGCCGCGTTACAAGGGCAGGGCGGACGGACGCAGAACGCCCTCGACACCAATGAAGCTGCAAGGGCGGCATTAAAACGGAAAAACGTCCTCGGCGCTTTCTTCCGGACGTGCAGCCTCGCGTGGCCTCGGCGCCGAGCCCGCTGCCCTTGCTTCCTAGTGTGCTGCCTTTGCGACCATTTGGGACACCAGTAGGAAGTAGAAAAAAAAAAGGACGACGCATGTCGGGTCAGTTATTTACCTTTGCCCGCACATTTTCCGTACCCACGTAAGATTTTTTTTAAAATATATTATTTATTAGAAGTGGCCGCGATTTTGGACCGCTGCCGTGATGCCTCTCGGGCGATGCCTCCCAGACTGCTGGCGGCGTCCCTTGGTGATGATGCCGTCCTGCCTTATTAATAGAGGGGGGGGGAGTGCGACGCCGAGCCGCGCGCGCTGAAGGCCTGAAGGCCGCAGAGGCGACTTGGCGACTCGCTGGGGAGGGACGTCACGCGGTGCGTCGCCGCGCGCCCACATCCCGCAAGGCGGCCTGGATTAGCACTGGGATTTGCGGCTTGCCGAGAGGGTGTCCGCGACGGGGCAGCGCGCAGCACCCCCTCGCATGACCACCCTCGATGCGCTCTCTCTCTCTCTCTCTCTCTCTCTCTCTCTCTCTCTCTCTCTCTCTCTCTCTCTCTCTCTCTCTCTCTCCCCTCTTTCTCTCTGTCTCTCTCTCTGTCAAAAAAACACCTTACTAATGTAATTTTTTTTTAAATTTTTTTCCTCTAAGATACAAAATGTAAAACCAGCACCACAAACATCAAAACAAAAAAGAAAAACAAATACTCTGCATGCATTTTGTGACAAAAATTACACCACCCCTTGGCTCAAATATTAAATCAGAATCCCCCAATAAACACTGTTAAAAACTAAACTCTCTCCCTGTCTGTCTGTCTGTCTGTCTGTCTGTCTGTCTCTCTCTCTCTCTCTCTCTCTCTCTCTCTCTCTCTCTCTCTCTCTCTCTCTCTCTCTCTCTCTCTCTCTCTCTCTCTCTCTCTCTCTCTCTTTCTCACACACAGACATAATCCCCGTCCCTTAGCGTAATAAGCGGTCGGGCGGTCTAGACCCACACCCGATCCCGTTCCTGACCGTGCACTATCAGGGATCAAAAGAAAAGCACCGCGCGCTTGTCCGTTGGTGTGTGTGTGTGTGTGTGTGTGTGTGTGTGTGTGTGTGTGGGGGGGGGGCGGCGTATGGCTGCGAATAGAACACACAGAGCCAGGCGGCCTGGGGCCGGAATGCGTGGACGCCACAGGAATCCCACCAATCCTCTGGTGCTGTCCGGCCGCTCACTGCGGGAGGTGGACTGTTGATGGCGGCTGTGCCGCGCTGCGCCGCGCTGCGCCGGCAGGCCAGCAGGCAGGACGTTCTCCCCGCCGCGGGGCTGCGGCTCTGCCGCGCCACTGGCGCCCCGGCATGTTGATTCGAGGGGGGGGGGGTGTTTGTCAAGCCATTTCGAACGTGTAGGCCGCGTACCGGATATGTGGGATGGAAAGTCAAAATCCGGCGGCCTCTCGGCTTTTATCATTGGACTGACAGCCTCACCGCCGCCCCTCTCTGTCCCTCTCGCCCTCCACCCCCTCTCTGGCGTTTTATCAGTTCACTTCATGCCTGCTGGGTTCAGCGCTTTGGTATTCAATCGCACCGACCGAGGAGATCAATCATTTTGAAGCCGTCACCTCCCCCCCCCCTTTCCTCCCCCTGGAGGCCGCGCCGGGACGCCAGCCGTTGGGATAGGCTCCGGATTCACTTCCGCCAAACTTGCCCAAGTTGCGCGCGAAAATTCCAGGAGCATTCATCACTCGTGGGCAGTCATGTGTGCGTCGCGTCGGGGTGCATTCAGTCAGCGCAGCCGGGCGTGGACGTCAACCCGCACGCGCCTCAAATCAACTTCCAGGAATGATGCCCCCCCCTTCTTTTTCTTCAAGAAAACGGAAAAATGTTTGTAAGACGCAATAAAACGGGTTCATAGATCGCGTCACCTACTCTGAATACACTTAGTTAATTAAAAAGGCGAAAAAGACTTGCTGGGGAATTTCTTTTATTTTCTTTCATTTACTTTCATTTACTTTCCGACCTTGTGCCCTACGCCTCTCTCTCTCCCCGCCTGCTTCACGAGGAGGCCGCCGAAGGCTCTTTGACAGGCAGTGGAGCAGCACAGCGGTCAAGGTAGTCCATTTCTCTCTCTCTCTCTCTCTCTCTCTCTCTCTCTCTCTCTCTCTCTCTCTCTCTCTCTCTCTCTCTCTCTCTCTCTCTCTCTCTCTCTCTCTCTCTCTCTCTCTCTCTCTCTCTCTCTCTCTCTCTCTGCTCAACGCTTGCTGTGTGTGTGTCCGTGTGTGTCTATGTGTGTGTCTGTGTCCGAGGTCATAGCGCCAGCAAGTCGTGTTGTGTTACATGTCTGGACCTCTCTTTTGCCCGGAGGACGGCTCAATTTTTTTTTTACGCGAGAGAAACTCGGGCGGCCGGTGGTCTTTTCACTCGGGCGAGTCTCTCTATACGAGTCTCTCGTCTGTCCGCCGGCCTTGCATATTTTATCCCATCTCCGTCCATCGCCGCTACGCTTCCACGCCTCGCCGAGCGATAGAGGATATCTCTTATCCTGAGCTAGTCGAGGCCGAACGCGCGGACGCAATGAGAGGCGTTGTTTGAGAGGAACGCGCTGGAAACTGGAAATGTGATGATGCTTTCCAGGGCGGTATGCACGTTTAGTTGGGCGCAAAGCCCGCGGCATGCGGGGCAAAGCCCGCATGGGTGACGCCTTCTGCTGTCCAGTGTCCAGCCTTTACACACACACAGAGAGAGAGAGAGAGAGAGAGAGAGAGAGAGAGAGAGAGAGAGAGAGAGAGAGAGAGAGAGAGAGAGAGAGAGAGAGAGAGTGTCTGCCTGCGTGGACGGTCGCGTAATTTAGGACACACAGAGGGTTCGTTTGTCGGTAGCGCGACGCGGACGCGCGTTGCAGTGGCTGCCCTGTAATCTAAAACACGTTTATATATTTTGCGTGACTGTACGTCACGGTGCCTCAATTTGTGACACGGCGTTTTTAAAAGACGGGATTGTGTGACGCGTCACACAAGCGTCGCGTCGAGAGCGGCGGCAGGGTTCCGAGTGCGGCGCGCAAGATTGATGGCCGAAAAGTCTCTGCCGCGCGCTCTCTTCCAGCCGAGGAGAAGTTGGGAAAGCGAGAAAACCGCGCCTACCGAATGGAGGATCCAAATAATGCTGAGCGGGCGTTCCGCCCCGCCCCGCCCCGCCACACCCGCCGCGGTGAAGGTGGCGTCGGTGATCAAAGGGTTGGGGTTAATGGCGCGGACGGGAGCACCCGGCGAGCGGGCCGAAGCAGGCCTGGGGCGAGTGCGGGACAGCGCAGCGAAGGCACGGTACTTCCCTCTTCCTGCGGTCCCCAAACCGGGCCGGAAACAACCGCTTGAGTACCCATGGATCCGAGGGGTCCACCACTCTGGTAATCCTGCGTACACTTCGTCCAGTAATCATCGGTAATCACATGCCAAAACTGGATATTTTCGCTGTTTCTATCGGCTTTTGGGGGGTCTTCGTACGAAAATGGGCCAAAAATGCTCCTAAGTAACCAAATTTATTGAGTTTTTTTTGGAGATTTTTTTTGTTGGTAATCACTGGTAATTGGTAATCCTGTGTGCACTCCTGAGCTGAGTGGTGGACCCCTCGCGTGGATCGCCCTTCCGAACGCGGGATCCATCGGCACGAGTTTGTTACTTTTGTTGTACTATTCACACTTTTCCTTCACTGTTATTCAACGAATGTGACGTCATATTCGTTCGAATGTGAATTTTGTCACGTTTGTTTGAATGTGACGTCACATTCGTTTGAATGTTGACCCACGTTGAAACGAATGTGACACCCTAATTTAACGGCCGTGTCACGTTCAAACGAATGTGACATCGTATTCAAACGAACGTGACAAAATGCACATTCTAACTAACGAATGTGACGTCACATTTGATGAATAACAGTGTTGCAGTGATGGCCGCCGAGCTCGAGGCTCCCACTGTCGGTCCGGCTCACCCGGCCGAGGGGACAATTTTTTGGCGTGCCCGAACGGTGGAGGGTCCAGTCAGCGTCCGGCCGCGCGACCAAGTTGTGTTAATTGGAAGGAAGGTTCCCTTTGGCGTGCTGTGCTCCGCCACGGTCGATTACCCGGCCAAAGAGAAGAGAGAGAAAACGAGCAAACATGACCGCGGCGATGCTATTTCAGACGCGGAAACGCTTTTCCGGGCATCCGTGCCCGCCCGAACGCGCAACCGCGCGCCCCGTTAGCACGGCAGAGTTTCCTCCAGAACGAAATCGGCAACTCATTAATAGATCGGGGGATCCGCGAGGTCGATCACTGGCTAATGTTGCGTACAAAAAAACTCAAATGTCTATGAATATTGCGAATACCGAGATTGTTTGGGACGAGGGGGTATGCATTCTCAATACCAGTGACCCGACTATTACGCCTGTAATAGTCTATTACGCCTCAAAGTTCCCAATTTTAGATAAAAATAGCCCAAAACAACCAAAAAACAGCTCAAAACAACCGAAAAATAGGCAAAATCTTGAGAATTTCGGCTATTACGCGAACTATTACGCGCGCTATTACGGATGGAGTGACCCGACTATTACGCGAGTGCATACCCCCTCGGTTTGGGAGCAGTTTTGCAATAATTTCCTTTTAAAATGATTTTACCGAGATCCAAGTGCGATTTGGAGCGCTTCTTCGGGAGACTTCTCTCTCTCTCTCTCTCTCTCTCTCTCTCTCTCTCTCTCTCTCTCTCTCTCTCTCTCTCTCTCTCTCTCTAGCTCTGCGCGCTCCCATCCAACCACAAGCGACACCAGGCCCAATTTATTTGGGGAAGCAATTAACTGGATACAGTGGCGGTGAAAAAAAGAAGAAAAAAAAGAAACCCGTAGAATGAATTAAGGGAGGCTCTCGTTCGATTGGGGCCGAACGAATACCTCAGGAAATATCTGGACCATTCAGACGGAGCAATTTATTGTTGGGCGCTGTGCCGCTCCAGAGGAAGTGAGGAACTGGAGCGAGAGCGACGGGCGCAGCGGGGCGCAGCGGGGCGCAGCCGGCGACGTGCACTGGGGCCTCAGTTGCATACTTGACAACGCCACGGGAGTCTCTCACTGCTTTGGGGAATTTTCGAACGAACAGTTTGTCGTGTTCGAATTAATGTTCTTCGCCTAGGTGATAAACATCTCAGTGTAAAAATAAATAGACTTTTAATCTTTTTTTTTTTAAAAAAAAAGAAAGAAAAAGGCGCGGTAAAATATTTAAATGAGGAGAAAACAACCCGGAAAAGTCAACCCCCACCCCCTGGGCGCGCGCGGCGAGTGAGAAGGGTCATCGCTAAACCCCTTGATGCTGCACACCGCCCCGGCAGACAGCTTTCGAGTGTGCTGACTGTTGCTTGCTAATCCGCTTGCCTCCGCCCTGTCCGCCGTGGCCAACGTCCAACGGCCAGTCACCCTTCTTCTTCTTCTTCTTCTTCTTCTTCTTCTTCTTCTTCTTCTTCTTCTTCTTCTTCTTCTTCTTCTTCTTTGCATGGAAGCTGGGCGATAAATGCTCTTGAGCTTACCGACTTAAGTGAGACGTGAACCATATTGGGCGAGGGTGGTGGTGGATGCGTGTGTGGAAGGGGGAGGGGGGGGGTGGCTGGCTGGCTGGGCCGATAGAAGACGCCAATCAGTGTATCCCTTTGGGGCCAGGCGATAAGTAAACTCGGCTTGCCTCCCCCGCTAAGCCGCTCGTCACTGGAGCGAGGACGAACGGACGAGATCCGCATGACGTCAGGGCTGCTTGCCTAAAAAAATACATAAAAAAATAAATAAAAAGAGGGCTGCGATGTTTGAACCCCCAGGGTTTGCCCTTGAGGTCTCGACGGTCCTGGAGGGGTCGCCGACCCGTGGTGCTGTGCTGCTGTGAGCCGCGGGGATCGTGTGCGCGCCGAGTTTTCCACTGTGTCGTAACTTACTCCATTCCGACGGAAATTGAATATCTGTCTGTGCGACTGGTTTCCATCTCGCGCCGGGGCGCCCTCTTTCTCTCTCTCTCTGCCTCTCATTCCGCGGCGAAGCTGGAGAGAGAGGGAGAGAGAGGCGGCGCTCCAGGAGGGCGGCCAGACTTGGCGATGAGTGATACCTTTCAGACACACATTCAGTGGCCCGCCCAAGTTGGATTGGCAGTGCGTGTTGTTGTTTTTGTTTTTGTTGTTTTGCTCTCGTTGCTTTAGAGGGCATTGTCCGGCTGCTTTCCATTACGAAGGGTGGTCATTGTGATGGCTGGCCGGCCTCCAGCGCCACGGAGCCACTATGACGGATTCCGGGACACTGCTCCCCATGGAGTCTGTCAAGAGTGTGGCAGCTGACCTTTCAAGTTACTGGAGGCCTGGCGGTTGGTGCTCTGGCTGGCTGGAGAGCCTGAGCCTGGGGAGCCTGGGGAGCCTGGAGCCCGGGGAGCCTGGGGAGCCTGGGGAGCCTGGGGAGCCTGGAGCCTGGGGAGCCTGGAGCCTGGGGAGCCTGGAGCCTGGAGCCTGGGGAGCCTGGGGAGCCTGGAGCCTGGGGAGCCTGGAGCCTGGGGAGCCTGGGGAGCCTGGAGCCTAGGGAGCCTGGAGCCTGGCGACAGGTCTCGAGTGAATGAACCGACCGGTCCAGATTGGCTGACTGCGCCACAAAGCGGTTTCTCTCATTTTTACTCCTAGCTCTTCGAGTCGGATTTATAAAAATGTTTTCTTCTCGTTCCGCCGTGTTATTGCTTGTACGTTCTTTTGCCGTGATTACATGAGCTTGAACTGCGGGGCGGTGAGGCGGTCGCTCTCTGCCCCCGGGGGCGGCGCTGGGGGCGGGACTGGGGGCGGCGCTGGGGGGCGGCGCTCGCACCGC
Organism: Stenchaetothrips biformis; assembly: GCA_030522485.1. Classification (NCBI taxonomy): domain Eukaryota; kingdom Metazoa; phylum Arthropoda; class Insecta; order Thysanoptera; family Thripidae; genus Stenchaetothrips; species Stenchaetothrips biformis. The sequence goes on along the minus strand of CM060089.1, from coordinate 7,872,956 downwards.
AGGGCTGCGGCCCCGCGGCCACGCGGCCCACTGTTAGCGCCCGGCCCGCTCCAACAACTTGCGGCAGTGCTCGCTCGCCTTGTGGCCGCCGGCCCTGCCATACCGCCCTCTTGCCATGGGCGGCCTTTGTGCGCGGCGGGGATGTCTATGAGCGCGCCGGGGATAACTGGTGGCGGTGGCGGCCAAGTTTTGGTCCGCGGTGGCGGGGCTGCGGGGGCGCCTGGCAGGTAGGCCGCGGCGAGGCAAGTCTGCGTGCGGGTTGCAGGCCTCACAGGCGCTCCCCTGCGGTCGACAGGCTGGCGGGCTGTCTGCCTGCCTGACTGTCTGTCTCTGCGCGCACCTCTATATGCACCCTGCCTCCTGCCTGGAAGATACAGACAGCAGGGATTTTTACACTCGACTATTTTTTTTTCAGCGATTTTTTTTAGGGTTGCCGCGTCAGTTGACGTGCACGCACGTGCGCTTCCTTGCATGCATGCGAGTATGTGTGAGTGTGTGGGTGTGGGTGAGTGAATTCCCTGCTCCTCGCTCCTGCATGCGGTGCTGGCTTTGGTGTGTGCAGCTCTTGTGCACATTCACGCGCCCTATGCCATTTTCACACGGACACACACACACACACAAACGCGCGCGCGTTGGAGTAGAGCTCTGTGTCAACAAGCCACCCTTCTACCGCTATAGCGTATGAACCTGTCTCTCTCCCCCTCCCCTTTCCTCCTCCTTTTCCCTTTTCTTCATTTCCGTTGTTTTCTTTTTTTTTTTACGCTTCTGCTTTTGTGGGACACTTTGCGACGTGCATTGTTTTGGAGTTCGATTCCAAACGCGGCGCCCCTACAGTACAGAAACCGTTTATTTGTATTTTACTTGACGCCGACCTTTTTTTTTCTGCCGTGTTACAGGTAGGGCAGCCGTTACGGGTCGCCATGGCAACGCGACGCGCAGGTGGACGCAGCGCACGTTAAGGGGAGGGCGGGAAGCATCAAGAGGGTCTTAGAGAGACGTCAGGGAGGAAGTCTGGGGCCAGAATACCTGGCCATGCATCCGTCTGCCATGCCTGTCTTTCATGTCTGTCTGTCTGTCCACTGTGATCCACCTGAGAGCGCACCCTTCCCACGTCGAGCCCCTCCCTCCCCTATGGACCTTCACTACATTCCCAGCCAGCTTGTGATTCACGGCTCGGCGATGAAATGTTGGCGCCAAAACGAATCATGAACGGAAGGGGCCGGCAGCACACACGGTGTGACGCCGAGAGCGATTGTGTGGAACCATTGGGCCATTGCCCCACAGTGCGGCATCGGCGCGGTGGCCGGGTAGCACTATCAGATGAGCGGGCGGGGCGGAGCCTGGCCGATGTGTCCAAGCGGTGCAAGCCGCAGCCCCGGCGGCGCAAAGGGAAATGGGGGGGGGGCAGCAGGGCAGCCCGCTACGGGCGCGATATGGCCGCACGAGCAACAAATGAAACCACCTCGTGGAAAATTGATTCCGGCCAATATGGTGTAGTAGTGGTCCACAATGAGGTCTGGGCAAGGCGGCGTGTATGCCGCGGCGTGGCGCGGCGTGGCGCGGCAGCCCTGCCCAGTGACGTGGAACGCAGAGCCCCGGGGCCCGCGGAGCCAGGAAGGGCGTATCTGCGCCCCGCCGAGCCGCAACCTGCGCCGTTCTGGGCGCCCGAGTAGTTGGCCCGGCCAGCGTATTGGCCAGCCAAGCGGACGCCGCTCCCTGCCTCCGGCCCCACGACGCGGTATTGTGTGGAACAAGCCCCCGCGCCCCGCCGCGCCCCGCCTCACCCCGCCGCGCCCCGCCGCGCCCCGCCTCGCCCCGCCTTGCAATGTCGCGGAAACTAAATTTTGATTACACGTCGCGCCGGCGTCTGACTGAGCCGGGGCGCGCGGCACGGCTTGGCTCGGCCGATTCGACGCGGAGGAGCCCTCGTTTCCAAAACGTGGACCGCTGATCCACCGCGTGTAGAGAAGGCCGCTCGGCGATTTATACCGCTCGCTGGTCCCCCGATGGTCCTGCAGCAGCGAGTTGAAAAAAAAGGGGGGGGGGGCAATATGCGGCTGGAAATAATTTCCATAACAACAACAAGAAAAACCGCTGTTGCGCGCGCGTTTGCTTTCGCGACATGCAACAATAACTTTTCTCTCTTTTCGCGACAAGTCCGGGGTCGGTGTATTTGCCCACGTCCACACAGTATACGACTGTACAAGTGCGCGCGCGCGCACACGTTCGCGCACGCGTGTCGCTCGGTCACTCGCACACACTCACCCACACAAAAGTAAGTACCCCACACACTCACACAACGTCCGCTGGAATAGCGAGTGGTGTGACCGTTGGCAAATTCCCCGTCTGTTCCGGGGGACCATTTTCTGAAGCAGTACAAAGGCGACTCGGTCTTGGCTACTTCGGCCTCCCGTGGGGCAGTCACAATGGTCTTTTTCTCCCACCCCTTTTCTCTCTCTCTCTCTCCCCGTCTCTCTCTCTCTCTCCCCGTCTCTCTCTCTCTCTCTCTCTCTCTCTCTCTCTCTCTCTCTCTCTCTCTCTCTCTCTCTCTCTCTCTCTCTCTCTCTCTCTCGGTCCCTCCGCCGCGAGCCGCGAGATGTACCAGTCGCCTCCCCGTCTGGCTGGCCCGGGTGTGTTGGTCCTCACAAATCGCTGGAAATACGTTTCCCTTTCAGCCCACCGCCTTTATCGCCCAACTTAGCGGCCGCCATCCCTCTCCCCCTCTCTCTGCGGAGTAGTCACAGCAACCCTTCTTTCTTTCTTTTTTTTCCCCCGCCCTTCCGTCGCCTGAAAGGGCTCGAGGCGGCGCTGCTCTGCTGCGTGTTGCCACTTTGCCACTCTGGTCGATCCAGGTTAGCGCGGAGCAGCGCAGAGCCCTCATGCATGGCAAGGGACTCCTCCTGACCCAGGACGACCTGGCGACGGCAGCCGAACCGCTTGGGGGCACACTGGCGCGCCAACGCGGGCTAGGGGGCTCCAGGTGCTCCAGGTGGGTAGTCTCCTCCACCCGCGCTCTCATTTGGAGATTGCTCCGTGTCTGGCGGCTGGCTGGCGGCTGGCTGGCGGCTGGCTGGCGGCTGGCTGGCGGCTGGCTGGCGGCTGGTTGGCGGCTGGTTGGCGGCTGGCTGGCGGCTGGCTGGCGGCTGGCTGGCGGCTGGCTGGCGGCTGGCTGGCGGCTGGCTGGCGGCTGGCTGGCGGCTGGCTGGCGGCTGGCTGGCGGCTGGCTGGCGGCTGGCTGGCGGCTGGCTGGCGGCTGGCTGGCGGCTGGCTGGCGGCTGGCTGGCGGCTGGCTGGCGGCTGGCTGGCGGCTGGCTGGCGGCTGGCTGGCGCAGGGGTGTTACAAGTCAGGGAAATCCTGGAAATCATGGAAAAGTCAGGAAATCAAAAAGAGGTCAGGGAAATCAGGGAAAAGTCAGGGAATCCAGCACAAAGGTCGTGGAAAATTGAATTAAAATTGTAAAATGTCCGACTTTGTTTTGGTACTATGACCTATAGAGCACTGGTCCTACCGCGCTGGCTTATTTTCATTATTGCCAAAATACTTGCCGTGCGCAAATTATAAATATCGTTTTGTAGTTTAACACATTTGCAGTTTAACACATTTAAAATTGAATTTGTGTTTGTCAAAAGGTCAGGGAAAATCTTCAAATTGGTCATGAAAAAGTCAGGGAAATGTCAGGGAAAATGAAACACAGAATCTTGTAACAACCCTGCTGGCGGCTGGCTGGCGGCTGGTTGGCGGCTGGTTGGCGGCGCACCTGGGGCGCGCCAGACGGACGACTGGCTCTAAAGGGACTCGGGGGTGACGTCCTCCAGCGAGTCCAGGGCACCGTAATGTACAGCGTGCCGGCAACTTTGTTTACTGCTCAGATTGTTTCAGCCGCCGTGTAGGGCCGCCGCTGCAGGACCAGGGGATGATATGCCTCGCATGAAACTTGCGCAATTTGTTGGACGCGGGACTTTGTTCGAGGAGGCCGCCAGGGCGGGCCGTGGGCCGCCGACCGGCTTGCCGAAACTCGTCATGCTTGCGCGCTTGCCGTGTCATGAGGCCGAAGCGCAAAGCAAAATGAAAAAAAAAAAGGACAAAAATTTGGCTGGCTTTGACGTATCCTTGTTTGCTCTTACTGCGTCACGCCCCGTCTGCGTGGCCACCTTGTCAGCCGCACTGTAGTACCGCACAAAAGTAAACTCCATTTTTCGGCTTCCTTTTTCCGCACTCTCGCCTCGGCCGTTGGGCTTGGCCCGGCGCTGCGGAACACACAGTCACACTGTTCGGACAGATTGTGTTTGGCCAGCCAGGCAGCCTGCCAGGCAGCCAGCCAGGCGGGGCGACGCTGGCTCTCAACATCATGTCGAGCAACCAACGTGCAACGTGTCCAGCCCAGCCTCTAGGATTGGCTACTCGGCTGAGGAGAACAAGTTTGATGTGGCGGGAATTTCAACTGCGTTTTGTTACTTTGACATACACCGTAAGTTTTTGGATTCGAAACGTTGAAGATGGAAAGTGTATCCGTGCTGTCGAGGTGGCCGCGCGCATGCTTGGAGGCGTCTTCGCTGGAGTTGGACTCCGCTGCTCCGCTCTGCTGGGGAATAGAGTCCTAGCGTTTTATTTATTTTGATAAATCATCACTGCTGTCGCATTTTTTAAGTTTTGAATAGGCACTGTAAGATATCAAAGAGACAACTATTTAATTTCGGACGATTATTTCCTTAAAACTCTATCTGCCGCAGGTCGCAGCAGCCGACAGCCGCCATTTTGTCCGCAAGATGAGAAATTACGCGTAGCACTTTCGGCTGTTATGAAAAATCAAACGTTCAGTTTTCCCGGACGCCAATCGGCGTTCCCTCCCACTCTCGGACTCTACTACTGGGGAAGACCCGCCTGGTTTAGGAGGGGCGTCCCTTGGCGGGTTGTTCGGCGAGGGAGGGTCTGTGCGCGCGTGTGGGTGCGTGCCTATGTTACGGGAATCAGGTGTTACACCGCGGCGGAGCGGACGGCCCGAGGGTGGAGTCACGTTAAGGGCGTAATCCTACGCCCACGGCGGCAGCGGCCCTGCCAGTCTTGTGTTCACCAATTCACCTGCCTCCTCCCGGCTCCCGGCCTGCCCGCCGAGCTTCCTCCCCCCCCCCCCGAGGGGAAAACTTTCTTAAGACGGACATTTGTGCGTGTGTGTGTGTGTGTCTGTGTCTGCCCTTCTCTCTCTCTCTCTCTCTCTCTCTCTCTCTCTCTCTCTCTCTCTCTCTCTCTCTCTCTCTCTCGCTCTCTCTGTCTGTCTGTCCGTCTTCCTGACGGTGGAGTGCAGCGTGCTCCGCTGTGTAGCGGCGCGAGGTGCGTCGTGTGTCATTACCACCATCCTGGCCATCTTGACGAGCAAATGAGGGCGTGGAGGACGCGGAGGGGCGGCGCAGGCCCCCAAGCTCGACACGCGGCAGGGGGGTCCTGTTCAGAGGACCGCGCATGGCATGCCCTCGCGTGGAGCCTCGGGGCGGAGGGAGGGAGAAGGAGAGGCCGTCCGAATGACTCTAATGATGTTTTCGAGGACGCCGTCGTGTGCGGCGTGGACCCAAAGGGGGATAACTCCATGCTATAAAAGATAGCATATTCTTAATCGTGACGTCAGCGCCCCTAAGTCAGTAGTACCAACTCAGAGAACCGTAACAGCTGGAAAAGTGATCGCCCCGGACGGGTGTCGAACCTACATCCCTGGGGCCACTGACATGTACGCTATCCATTGCGCTATCAATCGTATAGGACGAGTGGGGTCCGGCACAGCATCTTGGCGGGCCACGTAGGGTAGGCTCCCATTTTATCGTTCAGATGTTGGCACCTCTGCTGTCGGTGCGCCGCGCAAACGACGGGCCAGGCGCACCCATGAGAGATATCCCCCTTTGCGTGGACCGCACGTCCCATTGCACTCCCCCCGCCACTCTCCTCCGCCGTCACTCCATCCCACGGAGAAACCCGACGCCGACGAGGGCCCGCGTCCGTCCCACCCGAAGAGCCGCGAAGAGCCCCGAAGGGGGTGACGGGGCGCCGCGGCACGGAGCAGAATGTATGGAGGAACGGGTCAGGCCCAGCGGGATAGGGCCGGCGAACTACCTTTCGCGGCGGCAGTTGGTAGTTGCTCCGCCCGCCACCTCGCGGCGCTCGCGTCGTTATGGCTCTGCTCTGGCCGCTGGGCGCCTTTGCCAGCCACAGTGAGGCATGGACCGGGGACGGTTTTTCGGCTTTAGGTCCTAAACCGTTCAAATTAGAGGGGTAGAGTAAGCGAGGCGATTGTAGGTCTCAGTTTAAGCTACAATCGGCTCGCTTAGTATACCCCTCCAACTTCAACGGTTTAGGAGGTAGCAGTGGAAAACCATCTCCCTCCTGTACCTCCAGCTAAATCTGGCTATATCTTTAGCAAGCCTTAAATATAACATTTTTGCATAAAATTTTAGCAACCTAAAAGTAATTTTTGCCGTTATAACTGGTAGTTTTTTTTGGGTTGTCGTTATAGTTGCTATGAAGGATGTGTTTCGTTTTTGGTTGTGATAACGGTACTGACACAATGGTAAGAGAAATATTTTATTCAGTAGGATAATTTTGTAATATTTGGAAGAGCATTGTGATTAAAATATAAAAATATACTATGATAAGTAATATGCAAATGAAACATGTTCATTGTGTGGAAAACACTGCAATTCGATTGGTAAGTTTGCTTGCCACTCCAGTGGCGCTCCGTTTTGAATGCCAAAATTTGGCCTTCTGGGCCCGGATTGGCCTCTTTGAATGCCAAAATTTGGCATTCCGGTGAACTTGGACGCCAAATTTTGGCATTCAAAACGGAGCGCCACTGGAGTGGCAAGCAAACTTACCAATGGAATTGCAGTGAATACACTAAAACAGGCCACACAATATGATACAATAAAACTCAATTATTAATTAATTCAAAAATTATTTTTAAATGATAACTTATGTTCTGTACTAGTGCTCAAAACACCATAGTTGACAATCATATATTATGTATGATTTGAAAATGATCTGTGGAATATTTGCAAATATTTACCATAAGGATCACACGATTAGCTGTGTTTAAATTGAGTGTCAGTACCGTTATCACAACCAAAAACGAAACACATCCTTCATAGCAACTATAACGACAACCCAAAAAAAACTACCAGTTATAACGGCAAAAATTACTTTTAGGTTGCTAAAATTTTATGCAAAAATGTTATATTTAAGGCTTGCTAAAGATATAGCCAGATTTAGCTGGAGGTACAGGAGGGAGATGGTTTTCCACTGCTACCTCCTAAACCGTTGAAGTTGGAGGGGTATACTAAGCGAGCCGATTGCAGCTTAAACTGAGACCTACAATCGCCTCGCTTACTCTACCCCTCTAATTTGAACGGTTTAGGACCTAAAGCCGAAAAACCGTCCCCGGTCCATGCCTCACTGTAGCTGGCAAAGGCGCCCAGCGGCCGGAGCAGAGCCATAACGACGCGAGCGCCGCGTGGTGGCGGGCGGAGCAAGCTCCAACTGCCGCCGCGAAAGGTAGTTCGGTTTTCGTGCATAGCCGTTCCTCCATACAATTCTGCTCCGTGGCCGCGGCATAATGAGTGTGCACTTATAATTGATACCACCCTGCCGAAAACGGCAGACATTTTCACCAACTTAAAGATTCAACCAAATGAGTGTTGAAAAAAAATTAAAAATCAAACATATGTCTGTACGTTGAGTGACTGCTCCCTCCGGTTTGCGTGGTGGCTCGCCACTTCACATTCCACAGAGCGCAGCGCGGTATGGCTATATCATCGCGCCGCCGGCCGCACTGCCGAGCGTATATGGCGCGCGCATGGAGAGGGGTCGGAACACGGGCAGATATTTGCGATTGGTGTGTGTGTGTGTGTGTGTGTGTGTGTGTGTGAGAGAGAGAGAGAGAGAGAGAGAAAGAGAGAGAGAAAGAGAGAGAGAGAGAGAGAGAGAGAGAGAGAGAGAGAGAGAGAGAGAGAGAGAGAGAGAGAGAGAGAGAGAGAGAGAGAGAGAGAGAGAGTGAGTGAGTGAGTGAGTGAGTGAGTGAGTGAGAGAGAGAGAGAGAGAGAGAGAGAGAGAGAGAGAGAGAGAGAGAGAGAGAGAGAGGGTGTGTGTGATGCAGTAGTCGGTGCGGCGGTCGCACTGGGCTTTGTCATTCGGACAGTCCGCTCGGTCTGTCTCATTACCTCCTTCACCGCCCCCTCCCCCTCGCCGCATGGACCTCTCTCTCTGTAGTTTCCGTGCGATGCCTGCAGGCATTATTACTGCGCGCACGCCGCGCTTGTTTTACCGGGGCGGGGCGGCGGCGGCGGTCCGACGGAAGAGCGCTGGGAGCGCGTCGGGGACAGGCGGGTGCTCAGGTGCACACGCCCCGCGCGCGCTCACCGTGTGTTTTTCTGCCTTGTATTTATTTCGCCGGGTTGGGGTGGGGCGGCGTGGAGCGAGCTGGGGTGGTGCGGCCGTTACTCGACACATACCGCGCTGCGCGGCGAAGAAATCCATTCCGTTCATGGACTCTTTCGCTTTGCTTGTTGTTGTCGTTGTTGTTGTTGTTGTTGCTGTTTGTTGTTTTTATCCCGCGCGCCAAAAGTTCGGGTTCAAAAAGTAAAGTGATGAGTCTTGCATGTTCGCCAGCGCAATGCGTGAGAGCCGCGGAGCACGAAGCGCTGCTTTCGGCCTTTTTAAAACTGCTATCAGCTCGGCGATCTGCGCGGTGCGTACGGGGTGGGAGACGGCCAGCCCCTTCACACTGGTGTCCAGTTTCAGGCTAATTAAAAAGAGTGTTATTCGCATTTGGATTCGCGACTTGCCTGGATTTTCATAATGGCCGCGCTGAAAGGGGTTGGGTCACGCGGGTCACGCCCATAGAATAAATTAACTTTAAAAAAATAAAGAAAAAGTAAAGTTAAAATAACTGAAACTTGTTTTTATCAATCACGCTTAAAACCTACGGAAGTATTTTGAGCATACATAATACAAACTTATTCACTTTGTTATACGAAGAAATAGTTCGTAAATTACGAAGTATTTTCTTTGTAAGCTTACTTAGGCTCAAATACTTTGTTATAAAAAGCTGCTTTTCTTTGCAAGGCCTGAAATAGTTTGTAAGGTTTTCTCAGTGATGTCGACTCTTGGGCTCTTTGTCAGTCTGTACATAAGGAAATGCAATGAATTTCATTCAGTGAAATCAATCTTGTCCGACGGATGGAACAGAATAAAAGAATGTGGCGGGAGTGGCTGTGCTGCGGTCCCCGGCTCCGCAACCGCCCGGGACGCGGCGCGCAGCCAGCCACTCAGGACCGGGTTCACAGAACAAGGCGGGAAATTCGCGTCACAAAGTTTGTTGTTCCGCTTCTTCGTTTTGCTTTGGAAATCCGTGCGCCCTTGCGGGGTTCCGCTACCAAAACTCTCCAAGAGCAACTCCTCACCGCGAGTATTCGCGCGCGCGCGTGTGCGTGTTTGTGTATGTGTGTATGTATGTGTGTGCGTGTGACTGCGCATATCGCGGGCGATGTCTTGTGCGGGTGCGCGCCAAAACTTTCATTTCCATTAGGCACCACAGTAATGCAAATTTGTAAACCGCGCTCTGCCACAATACGGAGGCAGCCGGGTGTAACTTTACGAACGGGCGGCGTGGCGTGGCGTGGCTTTTGTGGCCGTAGAGAAGTGGCTTTCGGGAGATATGATGCGACTCAACCGCCAGAAACAGTTTCTGTGGGTCGGGAGGGGCCTGCCTGCCTGCTCGGACCTTTTGCGTGCTAGAGCGTTGCGCACCCCCTCCCTTGCCACACACACACACACACACACACACACACACACACATCGTGCGAATATGCTCGCGGGCACCAGAGAGACTCGCTCTGCTGACCTGTTGGACTTGGAATATAAAGTCCGCGCCACGGAACGAGGAATGGAGTCGCTGCCGCTTTGCGTTGAGACGGCGGCTAGTGCGGGCAGCGCGCGGCACAGCACCCCACAGCGCTCAACAGGCCCATAATTCACAAGACGCGCAAACTGAGGATGGGATCACGGTTAGTTTCCGCGCCATGGACCCGGACGCGCGCGCGCGCATGTGTGTGTGTGTGTGTGTGTGTGTGTGTGAGAGAGAGAGAGACCGGGGCGAGGACCATTCATCCAAGTGTATTTATGGTGTGGTGGCGAGCCAGGGTGGCGACATCAGGTCTAAAACTTACCGTGCCTACATTGAGTCTTTTTAAGCATATATATATAAATTTAGGTTGGAATCTTGATACTGTTGGTGGGCGTGTGGCAGGACACGTGTTTCCTCCGGGGAAACACAGCCCCTGGGCCTTGCCTGGCCTTGCCTGGCCTGGCCTGGGCCAGTCGCCTTGCAAGGAATGCTGCTTGTCCAAGCAGCGGCCTAATTGGTCGGGGTCACGCACCCCCTGGGGCAGCGGGCAGCCACGCCCGGCTGCCTCGTCGAGAGCGATGCTGTCCTGCCGGGCACTCCGACACGACGGACACACTCAGTCTCTTTCTTTCTCTCTCTCTCTCTCTCTCTCTCTCACACACACACGGACGCACACTCACACACGTCTAATTAAATAAGGTAACGAACCCGACCGAGCTCCATCCTTCTTCTCCTCCTTTATATTATTGCGTTGCCCACTCGCATTCCTTCGGCCTTTTAAATTAGATGTCCTTATTATTTTTTTTTAAATTGTTTTTTATTTTTTTTGGCCTGACCAACAAAAGGCGCGGGCGGTGCGTTGGGCAGGTGGAGCCGCAGATTTGGGGAATGGGGGAATGTGCCGCTCTGGATCCGATTTTTCCCCTTTTCTTTTTTATTCCGGCCCGCCCCTTTTTTTAAAAACACGCGGCTCTGCAGGTGGGTCCTGCACGCGCGTGTGGGTGAAGTCTGTCTGGCCGAGGGGTTCTGTTCCCGGAAGCGTCCCGGCGCGTCGCCGAGCAGCAGCGCCAGATATATATATTTCCTTTTCTCTTTCCGGGGAATATCGCATTAACGAAAAATTCCGGCAGCGGCGCGCAAAGCTCTGGCCGCTGTCGGAAAAAAATAGAGAAAGAGAGAGAATAAAACGGGAAAAATGAAGCGGAGTGTCTCTCTGGCCGAGCGTCGCGTGCGCGCTCTCCCACAGCTCCCCCACAGGTGGGAGAGGAGGGGGAGGACAGCTGGCTCTTTGCAGCGAGCTCTCCCACACGCAAACGGACTTGTTTCCTAAAATTCGCCGCTAAATCTCCGCCCGACTGGTCTGCCGATGCAACCTGCTCCACGCGCAAGCGCCCTTTTTTTTTCTCACCCTGTTTTTAACAAAGCCCTGTTCAGTGGGTGGTTCCCCCTTCGTTTAATAACACGCGCAGACCGGAGCAAAGGTGGGAGATAAGGTGCTTCGCGTGCTCTCTTCTTTTTTTGTTGTCTTTTTTTCGTCGTCGTTTTAAACACCCCCGACAAGACGCGCTGCGAATTATGTGTTGCTAATACGGAGGGCCCTAAACGTTCCTCGTATATTTGCATACCGATATTACTTCCTCCCCGCGCGGCGCGGCGCGGCCGGCCGGCCCTTTGACAGTGTGGGGCCTCCGCCGGGCGGTGACGGCCCCTTGCCTGCGCGGAAACTTCTTATCGAGACGGAAATCGGGATGGTGCCGCCACGCCACGCCACGCCGCGCCACGCCACGCCGCGCCACGCCACGCCGCGCCACGCCGCGCGGAGCGATCTCCCCCTGGCTGCAGCCCAGTCGGCACTTGGCCCTTTTTAAGCCACGTCCACTGTTATTCAACAAATGTGACGTCATATTCGTTCGGATGTGAATTTTGTCACGTTCGTTTGAATATGACGTCACATTCGTTTGAATGTTGACGCACGTTCAAACGAACGTGACACCCTAATTTAACGGCCGTGTCACGTTCAAACGAACGTGACAAAATTCACATTTAAACGAATATGACGTCACATTCGTTTAATAACAGTGTCGCTGTGCATCGCGCTGCCCGCGGCGCGGACGCGGCTCAAAAGTCCGCCAAGGTAGATTTGCCTCGATCTGAATAACGGCGTGCTGCAGCGTGATGAATGGACTTGAAGAAACTGACGATGGCGATGACGCAGTCGGGAGTCGAACCCGCGCGGCGCGCGGTGCTGGTGGTGATGGGTCGGCGCGCGCTCGTTTACTCGGAAACAACTGTCGAACTGAATGATGGCGGGTCTCGCGCGGCGCTTTGACTGCTGGCGGCCGCGGAGAGACAAGCCGCAGGGCCTGCAGCGTGCCTGCAGCGCAGCCGGCTGCGTGGGGAATCCTTTGAGGCGGCCAGGAGCGCCACCGCTGCCACCGCTGCCACCGCTGCAACCGCTGCCACCGCCCACCTCTCAACGCCGCACTACTCCAACTTTCCATGTTATTCGCCGTTTCCCAAGTAACGTGGAAAAGGGGGGGAGGGGCGCCATGTGTCCGTCAGGCATTACAGCGAAAGGGGGGGGGGAGGGGGCGCCTTCCAACTTTCACCGTTAAACCTATGCACCGGCACTAGCAGGCCAGGGCCGCCAGGGCGTCGCTAAGGAGGGGAGGGGTCCCCAGGGACGGCGGGGAGCCAAGCGCAGGGGGGTCGCCTATATCAGGAGGGCCTCTATTCCGAGTTTTTGGATGCAAAGTCAGCCGGAACGCGGCGCGGCGGGGCCGCCGTCTCGCAGCCCATCACGGCCCCGCCTTGTTTAACGGCGACACCAGAATGCTAATGGTAAGAATAAATAAATTAGGCCCGGGATCGAGGCGGCGTAGATAAGCCACGGGGTGGTGCCAGGTGGACGGAACGCCCCGCTCGCCTCTCTGTCTGTCTGTCTGTCTGTCTGTCTGTCTGTCTGTCTGGCTGTCCGTCCGTCCGTCAGCTGGCTCGTCATCCGCTCGGCTTGAGGCGACCATCTGCAGATGCAGCGGAATTCTCCACTCTGATTGGTCGTAATCCTGGTGATCGGATCGAGGGCCGCCCACACAATCGCTCAATCAGGGCACGGCAGCAGACTGGCTCTCTGTCTCTCTCGCGCACTCGTGGGGCGTCCCGGGCGGGTGCGAGAGAGACAGGCTCCATCCGGTGCAAGGGCGTTCGGGTCGGGCTCGCCTGCCGCTGCAACCGAGGGGTCCACCACTCAGCCTAGGAGTGTACACAGGATTACTGATTACCAGTGATAACCTACAAAAGTACTCCAAAAACTCTATAATCTTAGCCATCTAAGAGCATTTTCGGCCCATTTTCACAAGAAAAAAACCCCAAGAGCCGATAAAAACAGCGAAAATATCCATTTTTGGCATAGGATGACCAATGATTACTGGACGAAGTGTACACACGATTACCAGAGTGGTGGACTCCTCGGCTGCGACCACGCGCTGAGTGGAGACTCGCGTGAGAAAGCCGAACATACCGGCGTATCTTTGGCGCCCAACTCCCGCTGTTCGGCTCCCCCCCACCCCTCGCCTCACGGCCACCCTCCTCCGGCCAATATAACGAACGCGGTGAAATACGCTCGCAATTACCAAGCCAGGCACCGAAGGCGCGGCGGGGAGGCCCGCGCTGCAGTTTGAAAAGGACAGGAGGGGGGGGCAGGGGGCTGCGGCGCCACGCTGTCTAGGCCAGGCCGCCGAGGCCCCGGGGACCGCTAGGCAGCGCCTCGGGCGTGGCGGCCAGGAGCCATGTCGTCTGGTGACCCGAGGAGGAGCGCGTGTGTGTTTACAACAGTGTGCGTGTCGGAGAGAGGGAGAGAGGCAGTGAGACGAAGAAGTGCGTGATCCCCCCCCTCCCCTCGCCACCCCACCAGACCCGTGCGTGCGCCCCGTGAGTTTGTGAAGTGATTATTTCGCTTAACGCCGCTAGGAGCAGCGCGGGGTGCGTTTCCAAACTGACTGCCCGCGTGCCGTCCCGTTCTCTCTCTCTCTCTCTCTCTCTCTCTCTCTCTCTCTCTCTCTCTCTCTCTCTCTCCCTCCCTCCCTTCGTGTTGTTATTCCCCCTCGAACCCCTTTCCCTGCGGGGCACCTTCGGGAATCAATCCGAGGGGAGTGAATGGAGTGAATAGGCTGGCTAGGGCGGTGGAATATCACGCCAAGTAATTTCGATAACGTCTTGTTCGCCGCGAGCGGTGCGCAGGTGGGCCGTGCACCAGGCGCCACGTTGAGGGTGCGCCCTCGTCGCTGCTGTGGCGGTGCTGGTGGCGTCAGTGCCTTGAGGGTCGCGTCGGGTCTCGTGACGAGGAATCCCTGCGACAGGGCTCGACTATTATTACGAGGAAGTGGCGGGCTTGAAACGGATCTCACCGCATTGCAAAGTGTCGTGTACGCTTACACGCGCGCCCTTTCACTCGCACAATGCCGACGCTGCGCAGTGGGTCAGAAGACCCTTTGAGGCGCCCGAAATCCTAGACGCGTTTTGAGCTCCAGAGTCGCTAGATGGGGCTCGAATCGAACGTGTGACCCCACCAATGGATTCCTCGTTTCGAGAGCAATCCATTGGTGTGGTCACACGTTCGGTTTGAGTCCCACTTAGCGGCTCAAAACGCGTCTAGAATTATAGCCGCCCCAACGGTCTTCTGACCCACTGTGCGCTGCCAATTGCTTCTCGAGTTGGCTCAGCCTCCACTCCCTCTCCCTGGACACAGTCTGGCTCTAGACATCACATTAAAGTGAAGACCGGCTGAGCATACTGTAACTCCCTGAGAGGGATCGCCCCAGAGAGACAATGCCGGCGGCTGAATGGATGTCTCCGGCTTGATATTGCCGACAGGGCCGATAAGAGAGCGCCGCTCCGTCCCCCTCCACAGGGGTATAACTCCATGCTAGGAAACACGGCCTCCTTCTCGTGACGTAAGCGAGTCAGTGATACCAACATTGAGAACCGAAACAGCTGTAACATTGGTCACGCCGCACGGGTGTTGATCCCGCCTCTCCGCAGTCGCTGACAGGAACGCTAACCACTGCGCTAGCAATCACATAAGAGGTCCAGCGCAGCATCTTGGCTATCCACGCAGGGTCGGCTCCCATTTTTTGGTTCAGATGTTGGCACCTCTGCTGTCGGTTCGCTGCACTGACGGGGCACGCGCAGCCATAAGATATATATATATATATATATGTATATATATATATTATAATATATATATATATATATATATATATATATATATATATATATATATATATATATATATATATATATATATATATATATATATATATATATATAGGTCCCCCTCTCACCCCCATCCAACGGCGCTCGCCCGCGAGAGAGGCGTCACCAGCCTGCGCAGGAGGCAACCCGGCCGCGGCCGCGCGCGCGTGTTGTCTATCTCGCGGTTTGCAGGCGCGCGGCCGCGGTGACGGCGGCGCCCTCTCCCGGCCGGCGGCGGCGTCGCGACGCGTCGGCGGCAACCCGGCGCCGCTGGTGGCGCCCCAAGTTAACAGTCCGCATCGGCCGGCTGTAAAGCCAACTTGGAGGGGCCGCGTATAAATTACGTTAAAGTTTTACGACTTTGTTGCGCACGTCACATGACGACGCGGCGACAACAGCGGCAGCACCTGGACGAGGCTAGGCGAGGCGGCGCGGCGCTGATTCGAATCGGGTCGCCGAGCCAAGCCCTGCGACTTTGTTGCGTTTAATGGAAGTATACGGGTATTATATGGGCTGACCGGCCGGGCGGCTTGCTCGGCTGGGCCGGGGAGATAGGCCTTCCTCGTTGCCAGGCTGCCTGTCGTCCAGGCTGCCTGCCTGCCATGCTGCCTGCCTGCCAGGCTGCCTGTCTGCCGGGCTTTCCGGCTTTCCCAGGCTGGCCGCGCTGTACTCTCGGATCCGCTGCAGCCGAGCAGGCCGTCGGGTCTAACTTTTTCCACAAAGATGACTGCTCGCTCGGCCCCGCGGCGGCAGTGGCTCCTACTTAGTTGTGCCGTGCAGCGTCCGCCCGCCGGCCTGGCCTCCCTGCCTTGGGGCGTATCAGGGAGGTGCTGGGGTCAGTTGCGCCCGGCTCCGGTGTCTTCAATTAGAACGGGGGGTAACCGGCGGCTGTCCGGAGCGGAGCCTCGCCCGGGGACCGAAAGGGGAAGGGGTCCATTGTTTCCCACGCCCGGCCCCGGGGGCCCCACAGGGGGCACGCTACCCTGTTCGGGGCCTCGCTGCGACTAGCCTGGGGCGGCCCACCAGACAGACACAGACTCGGCCGCTGCATATTGCAACGCCAATGCGCGGCGGCCGACTGGATTGGACGCCGGGCGGACGGGCTGCTGCCGGGTCATTATGGCGAGAGTGGCCGGCCGTTTTGTGCCGAGAATGGAAAAGAAGGCCATTGACCGTATCGAAAACACTCTGCGATATCGTGCCGCCCTAAAATGAGACTGTCGGACATTTTTGACGGCGATTTTGACAGTTTTGACGACGTTTCGGCCGACTGCAAATCCAAGTGTAGGACAGGTCGACTACGCGCAGTTTGCCGGAGGACATGCTGTGGTCGACACTTTAAAGCGTCGGACACTGTGTGGTCAACACTTCAAAGCGTCGGACAAAACTGGTCGACACTTGCAAGCGTAGGACAAACTGGTCGACGCCTACAAGTGTCGACCTGTCCTGCACTTGGATTTGCGGTGCACGTTTGCCCCGTTGTTCGCATGGTCCTTCGCGAACGAGCGCGTCAAGACGGGCCTCGCGATTGGCTGCGGCGATAGCGCGACGACCAATCCGGGGATCGCTATCACCGGCGGCTTTACGGCTTCGTCATTTGGCGGGCCTTTTGTTCGGCTCATCATCTCACAGTGTAGATACACATCAGCCGCGCAACACTTTAATGATTCCGCCGGAGTGGCGCGCCCGGCTCGCAGTGTGACAACGACTGGCGTAAAGCGAGCGCAGGTGACGGCTGGAACCACCTTGTTTGCTCTCAAAGACTTTGACCCCAATCTCATTTTCCCCTTCTCCTTCAGCTTTTTTTTTTTTTTTTTTTTTTTTTTTTTGTGGGTCGGTCCATTCGTCACTGGCGCGCTCTCCGGGGCAGCAGTACATCACAGGCCGGCCGCGAGAAGGAGAGGGAAAATATCCATTACCACCTTGAATTTATCGCGGGCCGCGCTGTCGGCACACTGGAAATGTGGAAAGTTTCGCCACCGTCGAACGTTACGAATGTGCCGTTCCTACCTGGGCGGCCTGTCGTTAATTTTGACGCCATTCCGAACTGTGTGTTGTTTTGCCAGGGGGCGGTGCTGTGTTGCAGGCCTCGCTGTCAGCTGCTGCTCATGGCCGCAGAGATGGATTAGACCATTGCGGGCCTCTTTGACCTTCAGCCATGATCGTCGTAGGCCTGGCGCAGAGCGCTGATGCCGAAGTTGCTCCGTCTGTCTTTCTCACTCGTGGGGCTTCTCGCGCACGGGAGCGAGAGAGACAGCGGGACGAGGTTCCCGTTCGGAGCGCACCAGCCAGCGCTGTGCCGCCGAGGTTGTGGTTAGGCCGCCCGGCCCTGAGCACCCCCAGCCTGAGCCTTCTCCTTTTGCCCTCTGCTGGCTGAGCACCAGATTCACCACGCCATCATTATTGCCGCAACCACCACAGTTATCACGGCGCTGGCAGACGGCAGCTGTTGACCAGGGGGCCGCCGTGGTGCCACGACCGCGGCCTCACCACCACCGCGGCCTCACCACCACCGCGGCCTCACCACCACCGCGGCCTCACCACCACCCAGCCCCAGACGAAAGTGGCCCGAGCGCTGAAAGCATTGGACACGGAAACGGTTTCAGGCCTCTGCAGCGCTCCACAGTGCTCTCTGCTCCAAATGATGAATCTTTCCTTTTTATTCCGGCCGACGGCGCGGCAGGAGCGAGCGGTTCGTGTCACATCCTTGCCGCCGGGCCGTTCTAATCGCACCGCTATCGGGTCACTCCGGTCCTCGTTCGACTGAAGGGAAAGGACACCAAACTGTTGAGGCGGCAGCTGCAGCCCCGTTCGGTCGAGGGCTTCTTCTCGGGACGGCTGCAGGGTGTGGAGGCAATAGACAAGGCGCTGAATAGACGCGAGGGGTCGCTGGCGGGAATGACGTTAAAGCAGCGCGAATGCAATGCAAACGCGGGCCGGGCCGGGGCTTCCTGCCGAAGGCGAACGCGGCCACTTTAACCGCGCCAAAATTTGGTGCATCGCATCGCAGTAAAATGCATAAATAAGGAAATGGGAGAGGTTTCTTCTCCTTCCTTTTTTTTTGCCGGGTAATGCATATTTTATCCCCCACCTGCCACCCCCTGTCTGAGGAAATATATTTTCCTATTACGTCTGGCGGTGCGGCGGTGTTGCAGCGGCAGGGCGGCCTCCCCCCTCTCGGCCCTCCTCTGGGACGCCCCTTACCCACCTGTGCACGTGTGTGTGTGTGTGTGTGTGTGTGTGTGTGTTCATTTTCTCGGCGCAGCGAACACACAGCCGCCGGCGGGCCGTCCTTCCCTTCTCCCCCTCGCGCAAAAGGTACGGCGCGTTCCCTTGAGGGACATCCAACAGGAAACAAAGGGAAATAATATTGATCTCCATTTCCGTTGCGCGGCGCGCGGCCCCAGCGTAACGCCGCACCGTGGCGCCGCGGCGCCGCAGTCGGGGGGCAAATATTCTCCAACGACCCGCCAAAAAGGTGGAGAGCGAAAAAAAAACAAAAACAAGACAATGGGAACGTTGTCCTGAAAATGAGCGGCCGTTTTGCCGGTCTGCAAACAAACACTGCGCAGCGACGCTGCAATCGGCTTGGCTTTGCCCCTCGGCCGCCCCGCCGCACCCCGCCCCGCCGCACCCCGCCCCGCCGCACCCCGCCCCGCCGCACCCCGCCCCGCCTCTTATCTCATATTATTCAAATTTTGCCGCCTTTTGTGTTGCGCCACCTTCCCAAGGAATGCAGCGCTCCGCAAATCGCTACGTCAACGCCGCCCCATTTGCGAGAAGCAGGGAGAGGGCCGGAAATAAGCAGGAGAAGAAATCGAACGTAGCTTCCCAAACCCTATTTTGGAATCCAATTTACACACGCACACTCACGCACGCACGCACACGCACGCGCGGTTCGAGTGCGCGGGCGAGGAGGACCCAAGGGGACGCCTAGGACGTGGACCAGTTTGGCGGGAAAGGAGCAAAGCGAACCCCTTGTTGATGTTGCAGTGCCTTTTAAAGGATTCAGTCCCGTCCAGGACCCCCGCCCGAGGAGCCCCGCGTCTCGGATGGCTTCGTCTCAATGCGCAGCTTGGCCGGCCGGGCCGTCTGGTCTCTGACTCGGTCGGCCAACCTGTTTCGCTGTTTCGGCTTGGTGCCTTCTGCCTTCCCTCGCCGTTCCTTGGTTCCTCCCGCACAGTGGGCCAGAGGACCGGCACAGGCGGCCAAAATTCTGAACGCGTTTTGAGCTGCAGAGCCACTAAATGGGACTCGAACCGAATGAGTGACCCCACCAATGGATTCCTCGTTTTGAGAGCAATCCATTGCTGGGGTCACACGTTCGGTTCGAGTCCCACTAAGTGACTCTGGAGCTCAAAACGCGTCTAGAATTTTGGCCGCCTGCGCCGGTCTTCTGGTCCACTGTGTCCCGCCCGACCGCCGTCCACCTGCCTGCAGGCTGGGCCTCGTGATCCTGTTGTCTCCGGACCGCGGCGGCCGCCCCCCCCCACCCGGCAATGCTAGGAGAACCACAAGCGAGGGTCGCTCTGTTCCCCAGTGGTTATCGGACACTAATTTTTCACTGTTCCGCCTAAGTAGCTTCCCCTGTCGGACCCCAGGGTGGCGGCCCACTGTGCGACGCCTGCGGGGACCCGCCGTGCCCCCGGGCCCCCGGGCCCCCGCGGGCTAAACAGCGCTGTCTCTCTCGCACTCACGCGGCGTCCCGGCGGGGTGCGAGGGAGACGGAGCGACCAAACTGTGTGCGGAATCGCTGTGGTGCTTCGGCCCCGCGTGGTTCGCTGCCGCCCCGCCACCTTCCCTGGTGGCGTTTGCAAATGGAAAATCTGTGTTGGCGCTCTGGGGGCGACGACGGCGGGGTGGGAAGGACTATGGCTGGCTGGCTGGCTGGCTGGCTGTCCGGCCAGCGTTCGCGTCCGCACCGCTGCCCCCTTCGGACGAGTGGCAGGGCGAAGCGAGCCGTCCGCGCCACCGGACCAGCGGGAATAAAAGAGCTTCCGACTGGCGGCGGGCTCATTCCGAGCAGCGGCGCTCTGTCCCACACTGGCGGCGCCGCGCCGAGGATATGACGACACCGAGGAGATACCCAGTGGTACTCGTTCCCGCCGGAACCGGCGCTGTTTTCTAACTCGCCGCTCCACTCGTTATCGTTTCCCGCGGCCTAACTACTGGCCGCCCCAAACTGGCACAATAATGCACCCACTCCGGCCCGCCTGGCCCGCCTGGCCCGCCTTGATAACCAGCAAGCACAGTCCGCGCCTGTTCGTGCCTGGCTGGGGCACCACCGGGTCAACGTTTATGGGCGCACTTAGATCGTATTTTATTTTTATCGTGTTTTGTTTCATGGCACAGAACCTCGCCGGCGCTCTGTCCTCGATTCCGGCCACACGGACACACACATACATAGCGCGCACACACACGTACACATGCGCGCGCGCACACATGCCAGAAACATCCATACTGTGCGATACTGTGTCTGTGGCGCAGATATGGGCCTCGCTTCGATACAGGAAACATAAAAGGGTCCTCTCTTTTTGTTGCAGGTGAGGGCGCTGCTGCTGTCGGGGCGCTACTGCCGGTCGGGTGTCTGGATCGCCCGGTAGTGACAGGAAGGGTTTGCTCCGCTGCCGGTTGTTATTTCGCTCCGATTAAGTCTTTCTCGAGGAATACATAATCGCACGGGCCTCACCCCTTTTCTCTCTGTCTCTCTCTGTCTCTCTCTGTCTCTCTCTCTCTCTCTCTCTCTCTCTCTCTCTCTCTCTCTCTCTCTCTCTCTCTCTCTCTCTCTCTCGCTCGCTCGCTCCCTCCGTTTGCACTTTGAAGTTGTTCCCCAACGGAAGGTTTTAAGGGCGAACAACTCTCTGCTTTCCGTCCGAGCGGCATTATGATTTGGCGCGTTTTGCCTACTTTGTTGGCAACCCTGTTCCCCCTGCGGTCTGGCCAGATAGACCGCCCCACCCCGCCCCACCCCGCCCCACCCCGCCCCACCCCGCCCCACCCGGCCCCGCCCAGGCCAAGCCAGGGCCCAGGCAGGCCCCAGGCAGCTGGATCGCGCTAACTGGGGACGGGGCGGGGGGAGGCTGCACGTCTAGTTTGCTGAAACCGCGCCCGCCTCTCTCCCTCTCTGTCTCTCTTTTTACTAGCTTCTTGTCTCTCCAGAGTCACAAAACAATCGCGGAGTGCTAACGAAGTAAGAGAGCGCGAAAGGGGGTGCGTCGAACAAGGACGGAATTTTAATGCGGGCGGCGCGGAGCGTGTCCCCGAAAATGATGTCGGCATTTCAACTTTCCGGCGGGCGGAGCTGGGGCCGCTCGTGGTCCAGTGGATTGAGCGGCTGTCTTGTACTCGTCAGGCTGCAGGTTCGATCCCCGCCTTGGCTCAATTTGTGCTTGCTTGAAAATATACGGTGGGTGGCCACCTCCTCTCTTTTATCATTTTTTCGGCGGCAATTTCATAACGATATCTGTGGCGATGGCATCGCGAGTTGCCGTCCCGAAGATTTTAAATGGAGAGGGGCGGCGTGCGGCGGCTCCCACGCCGACGGCTGCGTTGCTTGTTCCTCCCGACACCCACTCCGCCGGAGAAGGATATTCAGGATTGTGCAAAGCGTTTCGCGCCGACACTGTTCCTCGGGCTGTTTATTTAGAAGTTGGCGAGGAATGTTTCGCGTTGTTCCGAGGCCCGCACAGCCCGAGCGGTGCGCACGTCTGTCTGTCTGTCTGTCTGTCTCTCCAGTGTCTCGGTCCGCTCCTCTTGATTCCGGTGTTGATGGCCACGCTGCTGATCCGACTGCCTTGTTTACCTGGATTCCCGCCCGCGGGTCAGGAAATCACAATCCTCGCCCTGGAAACAGCGACTCCAATTTATTTTTCTCCCGGGGCGGGACTGGAATGGTATCGAGCCGCGGCAGGCAGGCGCTCCCCGGCGGACCGCGGTCCGCGGTTTCCGTCATCCCAGTGGCGTCGGCCTACGCAGTGTCACGGGGCTTTGTTGTCAGAGGTTGAGGACGACAGGCGGGCAACAATGGACTCAGACACAGACACAGAGAGAGAGAGAGAGAGAGAGAGAGAGAGAGAGAGAGAGAGAGAGAGAGAGAGAGAGAGAGAGAGAGAGAGAGAGAGAGAGAGAGAGAGAGAGAGAGAGAGAGAGAGAAGAGCAAAAGAGAGAGCAAGAGAGAGAGAGAGAGAGAGAGAGAGAGAGAGAGAGAGAGAGAGAGAGAGAGAGAGAGAGAGAGCATGAGAAAGGAGCTCCTGGCTCCAACGCGCGGCCAAGTCCGAAGGGCCGGCCTGCTGCCGCCCTGCAGACTGGCTCCACACGCATAGCGCGGCCCGGGGCCCGAGGGTGCGAGAGAGACAGCCAGCCTCCGTTATTTAGGAGTTTGGCGCGCGGGAGTAACGGTATTGCTGATCGGGCGGCAAGTCGGCGGCGGCCTGCCTCCAAGTCGGGCTGCAGATAGAGCAGCCCAACTCGAGCCGCCGCGAAACTAGAAGTGTAGGCAGGCAGCCTGCCTGCGACGGCGGCTGTGGTTGGAATGTCGGATTGCGAGGCCCGCCGTGTGGGTGCGCGGCGCTCGCAGTAGTCGCGGGTTCGAGTCCCACCCCCCGTGTTGACGCAAAAAAACCGACGCCGGTGATGGAGTCGAGGGCGGTGTCGCCGCGTCGCCGACCGGTGGCTGATAGCGGCGGCGGATACTCACCCTTTGGAAGAATTGCCAACTGTTTGCGATAAAAATCAGATTGATGATTCGCTTCCACAATCTGCCGGTGTAGGGCCCCGGCGGCGTCCCTTTATTTTCTTCGAGGCAATTAATTGATTGTCGTTTATTTTGCGACTGCGACAGAGTGCAGCCGGCGAAAGAGAGAGAGAGAGAGAGAGAGAGAGAGAGAGAGAGAGAGAGAGAGAGAGAGAGAGAGAGAGAGAGAGAGAGAGAGAGAGAGACCCGTGTGCAGGGCGCGGTGGCGACGACGACAAAAAGAGAAAGCGTCTGCTTTTGAGGCGAAAATTGACTGCTATTTCACCCGCGACTTTTTCTCTCCCCCTTTTTTTCTGTTAAAGGAAGACAGCGAGTAATGCATTGTGCAGCACCCTTATCACTGATTGCGGCCGTTTTGTCCTCGTGCCGCCGTCCCGGCCGGCGGCTCTATCGCCGCGCCATTGTGTATAGCTATCGGCGGTGGTGCAGGACTGCAGGGAGGACTGAACCTCGGAGATGTTGACGCGTTCCGAACAACAACTGTGTGAACATCGTTCTACTCCCCGCCGCCGCCCTGCTGCTGTACACCCTCCCCCCTCCACCCTTCACTCCCCCCCCCCTCTCACCCCTTTCCGGCTTTACAATGGGCGGACAACAAGCGTGCCGAAGCGAGGTCTACTCCTTCCGCCGCGCCGCCTCCACACCCACCCCGTCTCTTTTCACCTGACAGCAGCGGTACAGTGGGACGGGCGCTGTAGCGGCGCGGCCTCGCTGCTGTGGTAATTCAATCCCGCTAATCCCGTAACAAACAGGCCGGGCGCTGCTGCACTTGTTGTTGTTGTTGTTGTTGTTGTTGTTGTTGTTGTTAGTACCGGTCATTACGCCAGGCGCCTGTCCGGCAGCGGAGTCTCGTCGTGTCGAGGGAAATTTCCCTAACGGCGTGCCAGATTAAGGGGTCGTCCAAGTGTTACTGAACACCGCTTCAGGGTTGGCGTGGTCCCCGCGGGACGGTTGCCAAGGTCGCGGGTTCGCAACCACCTAGACGCAGTTTTTTTTTTTGTTTTTTTTTTTTTGTTTGGGTGTTGAGGTGAACTACCTAGAGGGTCTTGATCCTGAGAAGCGGATTTTCCCCGACCGATGGCGCGCCGTGCGACGCGAGGACTTTGCTGAGCTCAG
This sequence comes from Stenchaetothrips biformis, assembly GCA_030522485.1. Classification (NCBI taxonomy): domain Eukaryota; kingdom Metazoa; phylum Arthropoda; class Insecta; order Thysanoptera; family Thripidae; genus Stenchaetothrips; species Stenchaetothrips biformis. Next base: position 7,848,950 of record CM060089.1, on the reverse strand, counting down.
CGTCAGGGTTGTTAAAGTTAATTTAGAAAATTAAGGCGATAACGTTAATCCGAGCAACGTTAACGTTATCGCGTTCACGTTAATGCCAATCGGAAAATGTAACGCGTTAACGTTAAGTTAACGTTATCGTTAACGCGTTAACATTAACGCCGTTAATCCGTCAATTAACTTTAACAACCCTGCTCTGCGTCGCCCGACCAGCGTGGTGCAGCTTGACCCTCGACCCACATTTTCGTTCAAGACGAGTGGCGCCAAGTTCCGGTGGCGGCAGGGCGGGTCGCTGGCTCGCTCTTGGCGCCCTCGAACACGATCGCGGCAGGCAGCCCCCGGCCGGGCCCGCTCGTTATTCCATTGATCCTCATCAAAGAGGTCAAGAAGTGTTGCCGCCGCTGTTAGGATTGGAAAAGTTGCTTTGCAACTTTTGCGCCGGATGTTGTACTACGTTCCACTTTTATCTTTCTTATTTCATCTTTCTTCCCCCCCCCCCACCTTTTTCTTCTTTTTATTTCTCATTTCAACTTTTTTCTTTTTCTTTCTTATCGTCTTTGCCTTTTCTCGTGTACAGGGATATTTACTTTGCCACGGCAGCTGCCGGGAAAAGGTTGAGCAAATCTGCTGCAAGACGGAAAGGCCCGTGGATATTGTAGGCGGAGAGGGGGGGGGGAAACTTGAAAGTCTTGGCGACGAGGTGAGAGGCGTCGCCGTTCACTGCGTCAAAACACTTTCCCTTCCGCCGACTGATTCCGCACACCGCTGTAGAGTCGCTCCGTCTCTCTCGCACTCGTGGACTGTCGCGGTGGTGCGAGTGGGACAGGGCACGCTGCTGCAGGCCGGAGATCACCTTTTCATCGGCGTCTATCCTTCTCCCTTACACTGTAGGGCCACGCTGTGACGGCATCACGGCCTATAATCGCGTCGTGCCGGGCTGTCGGCCTCTGCCCTCCGTTGGGAAAATAATCAGCTGCTGATCGGGGGCCGCGGGGAACGGGACGGCCGGCTGGCTTAGCCTCCTCGGCCGCCGGGACGATGTGTCAAGCAGGGAGGAGATGGCGACCTAACCTAACCAGAAGAGATGGCGACCAAACGCGGTGACGTCGATGAAAATTAGTGCACACTAAGTTGCTATGCACCTTTTTTGTGCATAAGCTTTGTACAAAATTGAGCGTGCGTTTTAAAAACGCACGAATTTGTGCACAACTAAGCACAAAAGTTTGCGTTGTTGCGCACGAATTCGTGCATTTTCCCCCGCATGTTTAATTTTCGTGCAAACGCTACGCACGAAAAAAGTACATAGCAATTTAGTGTGTGACGAAGATGATAAGTGAAGATGATGGGAGTTATAAAGATGGCGAAATCTAACGATTCTCGATGCTAACAATAATTCTGCACGCGGAGATGATGGCAGCGGCCGCAGCCACTCCACTGTTATTCAACGAATGTGACGTCATATTCCTTAGAATGTGAGTTTTGTCACGTTCGTTTGAACACAATGTCACATTCGTTTGAACGTGACACGGCCGTTAAATGAGGGTGTCACATTCGTTTGAACGTGGATCAACATCCAAACGAATGTGACGTCATATTCAAACGAACGTGACAAAATTCACATTGGAACGAATATGACGCCACACTCGTTGAATAACAGTGGATCGAAGCCAGGATGTGTCGGCGCAAGTGATTCGTGCCGGCGACGTCTGCGGTCGGCCTACGGAGGAGGGCTGGGGTGGCTGGAGCGAGCGCGGTGGCTGGAGCGAGCTCAAGCTGATTCCAATTCCCTACAGGTAATCAGAGCCGCTCCAGCCAAGCTCGACTCCACCGGTATGGAAATTCGCCTGGAAACTGATTTAGATTAGCAGACCGGGGGGAGCGGGGCCGACCGACGGGGCGGCGGACTGGATGGAGGTACTTCATCTCGTTTTCATTCAATCATGTTTAATCCCGGTTTGTCCCAGTTTAGCCCCCGTGCTGTAGCTGGCACTCGACAAGCAGCCAAGCGTGCCGCGCCGCGCTTGATGTATCATTTTTTTTATTTTTTGTTTTTGAAATCTGGAAGTTCATCACGTGGAAGTGCATAATGCACTAGTCTGGCTGCAAGTAGGCCGGCCACCCTGGGTGTGCAAATGTTTCCTATTGTGCTGCGGGGATGATGCCGCCTCGGCGCGCCTGCTGCGTATGCATGAGGACGACTGGCACACACACACACACACACACACACACACACACACACACACACACACACACACACAGAGCCGTCAAGACGTGTGCTCGGAGTGTGCGCTTCGTTAGTGCCACTCGGCCGCGACTTGTTGATGGCGTTGGCATTACTTCGGGCAGCGTAGCGCCGCCGCTGGAGATTTGATCCTCGCCAGCCAGTGAGTTTGCTCTGTGCGCCGCCGTGCCGGACTTCAAAGCCGGCTACACTAGATAAACACTTCGCCGCCAGACGCACTCCAGATATCACGGGCCCCGCCTTTTCCACGCTTCGCGGCGGTGGCGGTGCGGAGGCGGGCCGGTGGTGCGGGCTGACTTGTTTGGTCTGGCCGCCGAGGAACATTTCTTTTCTCCTAACGGGGAGATGGACTTGACTTGGTGTGAAACCTGTTCGGAAAAAGTTGTCTTACCTTTATCGGCCGGGAATGGTTTCCAGCGGTTTTGAAGTTGTGGATCCGGGCAGACAGAGTGACGCATGGGTTAGGTTCGTGGCCCTCAAGGCCGCCACTCGGACAGGCCTCGTCTCTCGGCGCGGCGCGTGCCGCACTCTCATATTCGTACGCTAAAACGATCTGCATAACATACGTTAAAATGAAAACATACATACTACAATAAAATTCATCGTACCTTACGCTGAATCATGCGTAATACTATGAAATCATACGTAGCTTATGTAGAAAGCACGCGTAATACGGTTAAATCATGCCTACCTTACGTAGACAACTGTGCATATTACGTATGTGCAAATTTAAGCGTACCTTACGGTGGCAAATCATCGTAATATGCATAAAAATGATCGTAAGATATTGAGCTTGCGCCGTTTCGGCGCGGAGTGCGGTTACAAGGGTCGAGCCTTGCCCTTGGTAGAGGTTGCGTACAGGGTTATCGTCATTATTCCGATCGGCGTTGTCTGCTGAATCAAATCGTAAAATGAATTCCGCCGCTCTTCACTTTCATTGTTTGACCTCCGCTGCACTTTTATTGCGACGCGGCCGTGTGAGGTATACGACCCCGGCAGCGAGGCTAGAGTCTGATCCGCCACCTCCAGCCACCCTGCTTCACCGTCAAGTGTTCGATTAACTTTGTTAGGTGGGCGGATGAGTGGATTTGGATTGGGTGCTCAGCCGTGGTGTGGCGGTGGGGCGGCGGCCCGCCCCGCAGCCAGGCAGCCAGCCAGGCAGCCAGCCAGCCATTGACAGGCGGGGTAATTCATGACCGAATATCGATAGGCCAATATATAATCCCCGCACCACGTGACGAAGGCAGCGTCACAATGCGTCGCGTCACTGCGAGATCGCGCGCGGCTGTGGCCAACAGCGCGCCACTTGTCGTGGTGCAGCACGCGGTGGAGGGCGGCGGGGGGGGGGGGGGGGGGGGGGGGGGGGGCACGGCACGCCGCGCCGCGGGTGGGGAATGGAACGTTGCGCTTTCCCGGCACGTTTCTCATCCGGACCGTCATAAATATGGCGCATCGGATAAACATGCGTTTGCGTGGCCGCGCGACGGGCCGGCGGGGCTGGCAGGGCTGGCAGCACGCAGCAGTGGAGGGGGCGCTAGGGGGCGCCGACGACGCCGAGGCGCGTCTAACCGATTGATACGTCACGCGGGGCCGCATTTGCGAGGCGCCTTGCCGTTTGACGGCGTGCAAATAGTCACCCCTCCACCCGGATAGGAGAAAAATTGCGCGGCATTTCCCGCCGCGCGTTCCAGGCGCGTTTCCGTGCGACGATCGGCCCCAGAGGCCCCCCCACGCGGCGGGGTGGGCCCCGAGAGGGGTCTCGGTCCAGCCGCCGGTCCACGCGTTCCTTTTTGCTCTGTAGTAATTGAATTGGTGGCTTTTCGCCCACCGCGCAGCTTTCGAAGGACCGTCTGTGTGTCCGACTGTCTGTCTGCGCGTCCGCGCGCTGGACCGGACTGGGGTTCGAATACCCGCACCGGCTGAGAGATTTAAATTTTTCGGCACGGTGTGAAATTAGCAGCGTCCGTCGGGGGAGCCGCTTCGGCTCTGCGAGTCGGCACACCGGAGTGGATAGTTTTTCCATCCCCCTGTGGCAACTTTCCTCGCGGGAACGTGGTGTTAGACTTTGACGCCCTCGCTTCACGCGCCACCCCGCGGCCCGTGGGGGGGAGAGAGAGGGGCGTCGGTGCTCAAGCGGGGCCTGATGCGCCCTTCAAATAGTTGCTGGAGCGGAGAAATTGAGCATAACAAGATTAACAGCTTGCTGGCGGGGCGGCGGCCGGGCGGCGCAGGCAAGGTGCGCCTGGGATGGGGCGTCCTAGCGGGCCGGCCGGGGCCGCTGAACTCCGAGCACGCCGTGTCGGCGGTGTGTTGGTGCGGCTCTCGTTGGCCCCACGCCGCCCCCACGCCGCCCCCACGCCGCCCCCACGTGCGTCGAAGCCCGCCGCCGTCAGCACCCCTTCAGTCAGTCAAGTCATATCTCCAGAGGAATCAGCCCGTAATCACACTCCTGGCCTGGAATGGGTGAGGAACGGAACCATCGAGGAAGAAGACAAGTGGCTCGATTTCGGTCGGCCTGTTTCATGCGGCAGAGTTTTGGTCGAGCTTATTTTTTTAGGCACGAAGTAGCCTTATGGTTTTGTCTCGAAAACGAAAGTATGGCCCTTTATGGCAGCTCTGAGATTTTCTATACGATTTTGATGATGTTTTGCAAAATGCGAGAACAAAGCACAGTCATTTCACTGATAAAGTCTGGTAGAGAATCTTCTGATCAATTTTGAGAAATTTGGAATTGAAATTATTGTTGCCATGGCAAGGCTCGACTCGTCAGTGAAAAATTTGGGAGAGGGGGGAGCCGAGCCACTCGTATGTACATGTCATGCCAAAAGTACTATATCCCGTGAAAAAGCGCGTTCGAAACAGAACTGTTCTTCACTGGTGTTAGAATGCATGCAATAATAGGAATAATGATGTTTTCGGATGTGGTCGTCAAGATGGTCGCACCAAAGTATAATTGTTGGGTGGACTGTCCATTGCGCATGCCCAGTAGTGTTCAGAAATAACAACGTGAAATGCATATTAGTTATACCCAAAGTTATAAAAGCATCTATAAGAAACGAAAGTAAATTTTCTATTTATAAATTTTGTTTAATAAAAATATCACTTAAACTAAGGATATGTGTCCTAATTTCAATGAATTGTTAGAAAATTCATGTATAATTTCTTAGATAGTGAGTGCAATGCAGAGGAGGCAACAATGAAGGCGCTGTTGTTTTCAAAAGTGCCAACCTCCGCCAACCTCAAATGTTCGTTACTCTTTGAATCGGAGTGAAATAGGGCATTAAACTGCGTGCCAGTGCACATTCATTTGAGAATAAACATTTCCTAATGAAATTTGAGTGTGACTGTAGGTCCCTTTTCGAGAACAATTGGCGTGTAGCTGCTCCTTGTAGAGAGGTTGGATGGTACTTCTGAATTCAGATGAAACTATCTGTACACGGCGGTGATGCACTTTTCTAACCTCAAAGTATTTAAAAATTGGTGAAATTAATTATTTTACTGCACGTTTCTGCGAATAACTTGGCCTTCATGTATTATGAAACTGTCATAAATGTCTATTTTTTGACACAAATTGTCACGCATCTGGTCTTGTACGTAAGTTTTGGTTTTATTAATAATGGTCTACCAAACATAAACAGAACTCCACTCAACGCAGTCCTAGCTCCGCTTTATTTTTTTTTTGCCTTTCTTATGGCGTCCTTGGTGGGACGGATCGGTGGCTGGGTGACTTGCGCACTGCACGTTGGTATTCAGCTCACGGGGACAAATAAAACATTGCCGCCGCTTTTCTATACGTCTATCATCTTTTTTAGGGGGGGGGTTGTTTTTGTGACGGAAAGGCCAAATGTAGTAGCAAGGGTGAAGCTCAGAGGAGAGGGCTGGCGGACCCACCCACAGGTTGGCATGGATCACACGGCATTTGGCTCCTTTTGGCTGCAGTCTCCTCCACAAACTGCCTAGACAATTACCACGCGCTCAACACTGTGCCCGCCTTCTTTCCGCCGCAAGTGGGGCGTGCCGCCGTGTGTACGCTTCTACACACACACACACACACACACACACACACACACACACACACACACACACACACACCAACACACACGCAGCGTCACTCGGCCTGTGAAGTAAAGCCCCGGAGCTTGTTGCTTGTTTACGGTGAACAGGGATAGGGGCGAGCGGGGAGATGGATCGCCGGCGGCAACGGTAACGGAGGATGTTTCCCAAACACACCTACGCGCGCACACACACACACACACACACACACGCGGTGTGTGTGTAGTGGTGTACGGCCCCGGGCTATGCTACACGTCATCGCCGCGTCTCCACCGCGAGGCCCCCGCTTCGGGATTAAAAACGGTTTGGGCGGCCTCAAATTGAACAGGCCGTACACTGCGAAAGGTCCCCGCCAGTCCCCGACGTTTACCATACACCTTAAAAAGAAATATTCCTGTGCCGGAACACCACACTCCCAATTTCCTACTGAGAAATGCCGTACTGTTATAATACTAAGCTGATTCTCAGTACTCTACGACACAAATGTATCATAATACCGAGAAATTTGTTCGTAATACAACGATATTGGTCATAAGTTACTGAGAATCCTTCACCATAGGTTACTACCTTCGCTGTGCTGTTATAATACTAAGCTTTTTGTTTGTATTACGAAGAAAAAGCTCAGTAGGATCTTGAGAGTGCATGCAATGCTTAAGCATTGGCATTTTTTGTTTTCCAGTGGGATGGTGACGGCGCGCGCCGCGGGCCGGCGTGATGGCCGGGCCTGACCTGATGGCGTCGCGACGGGCGTGGCGCGGCGCGGCCTGGGCCTGCTTCTGGGCGGCCGCCCTGGCCGCGGCCACCCTCGCCGAGGACCAGCAGGATGAAGGTAAGACTTGAGTGCAGATTTTTATTTTTTAACGGCCCACCGTTTCACACCCTGCGGCGTCCAGCCCATCTCGACTGGAGGGTGCACGGCCCGGTGGAGGGCCGGCACTTGTGGGGTGTAAGGGCGCGGGGAAAAAGAGGAAAAAAAAAAAAAAAAGTGCGCACGTGGTGCGGATGCAGCACGAGGGGTCGTTCGTTAACCCTTCAGCCGCAGGGAGGCGGAAAACTGCAGCACCTGCCAGCCTGCCTGTGTCCTTTTTTTCCTTTTTTTCCCCCCTTGGAAGGGCGTGAATCCCCGAACATAAGCCGGTCCTTGCGTGCGCTTTTTGGCCGTGCTAAAGATGGGGTCAAAAAAAGCTGGACGTGTGTCCCCGCTGCTAGAAGCGGGGGTTGCCTGGATTAGGCAGCGGGATGCAAAGCAGGGCTGCTAAATCAGGTCAGACGCGGCGACGCGAGGCAGAAGGGTTGCTGTTTGGGGACCGGGGACTTGGCGGCCATGCCGTCGTCCTCGACCTGCCCTGCCGCTGCCGTGCGCGCCGTCCGGAGACGTAAGTTGGAGCTAATTCAGTGAGTAGGCCACGACCCCATGGCCCGGCCCCGTCCCTGGCTCCGCCCCTGGCGCTGCCCTGCCGACCAGGGCTTACGTCACTCTGTCTGTCGGAACGGCGCGGAAACAGGAAGACCGTCATGGACTGCCTGCCGACCGGCTCATTCCGAACAGCCATCGCTCTGTCTCTCTCGCACTCATGGGGCGTTCCGCAGGGGTGCGAGAGAGACAGGACGACGAAAGCCCGGAGAGCTCCGGGCGGGCCGGCGGCGCGTGTGTGGCGCGACACGGCGCGACGCGCTGTTTGAGTATTCGCGTTGCATTGCCCGCCATCGCACGCGGCCCGGCCTGCTTCGGGCGTGCTTCGGGCGTGCTTCGGGCGTGCTTCGAGCGTGCTTCGGGCCTGCTTCGGACGTGCGGGGCGCATAAGTATGCGGTTTGCGTGTTTGGCGTGATGCTGTCACGGCACGGCTAGTCAGCCAGCCACCCAGCCGTCCCTGCCGGCGCTGCTTCCACCCCCAACCAATCAAGCAGCCCCCACCCACCCCCTCCCACGCTCCGCCCTCCGCGACAAAAACCTGTGCCGGCTACCCCCCTAGGAGAAATGTGCCGACAGGGATGCGGCAGTGGGTGTAGTCGCAAACGGTTTGGCGGGACAATTCAAACTTTAAACGAGGGGGCGGCCTGGGCGGGGCCGAGGGGGGGGGGAGGGGGGTGTTAGCAAGCCACCGATCGCACATACGGCAGGACCGGGAGGGGCGGGGCCAGACCCCTAACCTCAACCCTTTCCACGTCGACAAGGTCCCACCGGCCTGGGCCCGCCGCCCCGGGTCCTTGGCACCCCTCCAGAGGTCCTTCCTGGTCCCTCTATGCCCCCTAATGATCCCCCCGACACGATCCCTGGAAGGCCTGCAAGTCCCGGCCCACCCCCGGAGGCCGGAGGCCGGAGGCACGGTGTAGACATGCGCGCGCACCTGGCCAACACCGAGAAAGCCCCAAGGCTTGTCGTTGTCTTCTTGTGTCGGGGTAGTTTTTGCTTGCAATGTTTCCCTGCAGCGCTTCCTCGCCGGTCGCCGGCTACACACTAAATGTCATGGGACATTTTTTTTGGTCCCATGAATGATGCAATTTTAAGCACATCCGTCGGTGATACAATTTTGTGTCCACCAGGTGATACAAATTGTCCAATACTTATTGCAAATTGCTATTTTCTTGTACAATTTGTATCACCTGGAGGACGCAAAATTGTATCACCGACGGATATGCTTAAAACTGCATCATTCATGGGACAAAAAAAGTCCCATGATATTTAGTGTGTAGAGCGTCGGGGCTCGCAGCGTCGCTAATGAAACTCAGCAGGCTGATCCGAACAGCGGTCCGTCGCTCTGTCTCTCTCGGGCCCCACGGCGGGCCCCACGGGGGGCATCACGGGACGCCCCATGAGTGCGAGGGAGACGGAAGCACGTCCCGCGGAAGCAGCCTGCAGTCGTGGTGCGCGTCGCGTCGCCAAGCCATCGCTCCAGCTTGGAGGTGGCAGCAAGGCTCGCCCCGTCCCTCTCGCACCCACGGCGCGTCCCGTGAGGGTGCGAGAGAGACAGAGCGCTGCAGGTGCGGCTGCCGGCGGCGGCGGCACTGTGATGTGGCCCAGCGCTTGTTCCCCTCGCTCGCCTCGTCTCGCTCTGCCTCCCCCGCTGTGCATTATTTCATAGGATTTCCTGAAAGGAAGGGCCCGGCCCGGCCCGGCCCGGCGTCGCTGGCGGCGCGGCCCTCTCTTACATTTGCATGAGCGGGCTTAAATAGCTTTCCGGCCGCCGTGCCGCCCGAGGTGCCTGCCGCGAGGCTGCCTCCACTCGTCGAGCCGAGTGGGCCAATTGGCACCAATAAGCAAAACACACAGAAACAGACAACACGGACGACTGAAGGTGCGGGCGCTTGGCTCGGACAGGGAGGCCTTGAGCAGCGCCGGTCCTCCAGGTCCTCTCGCGCCCTCCAAGTCCTCTGCGGGCTTCAAGGAGGTCGTTGTCGTCGTGCTTCAGCGCGGCCAGGCCGTGGTGTTGGAGGATCACGGCCTTTTCTTTATGACCGCGGCCTCCACCACCGGGCGGGCGGACGCGGCGCCCCACCTCACTCAGCTGCTGCGAACAGCCGGGCCTACCGCACAGGCGCGCCGCCGCCCGCGCCGCCCCCCGCGCCGCCCCCCGCGCCGCCTCCAGCCCCGAAGGCGTGCATATTTCACTTGGTAGGAGACGCGAATTGTTGTGGGGCGACTCCCTGACCCCCCTGAGGGACCCCCTCGTCGACCACGTCGTCGCCACGATGACCCCCACCGTCTCGATTGGATGGCTTTGACAACACGTAAAACGGCTTCGCCGGGCCCGCTCCCTCCAGGCAACA